>JAWDJD010000002.1:472494263-473094263 GCA_035047305.1 Bradypodion pumilum
CCTGCAGGATTCTCGCTTTGGCCTCTCTTTCAGGAAGCAGGAACTTTACCCCACAGGGACAAGGGGAAGGAGCCAGTAGGGTGTGTGGGTGTGGGGTGTGTGGAGAGGAAGGCTGGCTCTGGCCCTTCCATGCACCCCACTGACAGCAGCATCGGGCCATGCGAGTGTGGAAGAGAGAAAGTATTTAGGGCCCATTTTTGGTATGGCTGGGCAAATAAATAGAGGGGGCCCCCAGCTAAGGATGCCTTGCATTAGATTTTAAATTCACAGGCAAGACTTTTCAAATCTGAGAGAGAGTGACTGAGTGCGTGCGTGCGTGCGTGCGTGCGTGCGCTCTCCCTAGGGCTGAACTTTTTACTCTGACAATTCTTTCTGACTTGTGAGTAATTGTCTGTACAGATTGAACAGCAAACCGACGCTGACTAACGGACTCCTCTTGGGCTTGGCTGTTCTGTGTACTTTGTACCTATCTCTGGGACAAGCCTTGGTTCGGCATCCCCCAACCCTGGACCACGACTTACAGAGATGCTTAGCAGCATCTCTGACCGGCCGGCCAGCACACACCCTGCATGCTGCATTTGGATAGATGATTAGAGCAGAGAGAGAGAGCGTGTGTGCGTGTGCGTGCGTGCACAGGTGCCACTGGGTGTTATCTACATATCTCTCCATTAGCTATAGCAGGAGTGGGGAACTTACGGCCTGCAGGCTGGACCAGCCCACGCCACCACTGGAAGTGGGTGTGCACATGCTTACAACAGCCATAAAGTCACCTGTAGCTGTTGTAAATGCGTTTACGACAGCTGCGGATGTGTTTTATAGCAGCGAGGGCGGGGGGGGGCACCAGTCCTGCTCAATCGTCTGAGTGATTAGGCAGGAAGGTAGGGGGAATTTCTAGGTTAGGGTGGGTGGGAAGAGAAGGGCTATCTCTTTCTGAGCCCCCCAAGTACTATGTGTCCTTCTCTCCCCCCCCCCAAACACTAGGACAGCCAAGGTCCAGCGGGAAGAGGCAGAGAGATGAAGGAGGAGGAGGAGGAGGATGACGAAGAAGAGGAAGATGATGAAGAAGAGTCCTCGGAGTCTGAAATCGAAATGGATCTGGCCACCTGCTTGCAAGGCGAGGAGGAGGAAGAGGAGATCCTGGCCCCAGGTAGGAGGAAGGCCCCGGAGGTTGGGAGGGTTTTTCCCCACCCCGTTTCCTCTGCTTTTCAGATCCCATTGGCATCTCAAACATCATGGATTTTGCTGTTTGGCAACTGTTTTATGTCCCTCCAGCTGCCTTGGTTGCTCCAGCGGGGATATTCTCTGCCCCGCCTGCCTCCCCCCCCCTCTCTCTCTCTCTCTCTCACACACACACACACACACACACACACACACACACACACACACACACACACACACACACACACACACACACACACACACACACACACACACACACACACACACACACCTCCTCTGCCCGGAGCCCAGCAATCTCTCCAATGCCTCCTTCCTTGAGCAATTACACTTACAGTCAAACCTCTACCTACAAATTTAATTGGTTCCTGGAGGTTGGTTGTATCTCGAAAAAGTTTTATCTTGAATTTCTCCATAGGGGTGCATTGAATGCAATTTCCCATAGAAATGCATTGGATTTTTTTATCTTGGGAAAAAATCCTATTAAAAACTCGTATCTCGAACCTGGTCCCCCCCCCCCCGAGCTTTCCAGATGTATCTCGAGTTTTTCTTAAGTCGAGCTGTTCTTATCTCGAGGTTTGACTGTATATATACTGCCCCATAGGGTTAAGTGCACTCTTTGGGCGGTTCGCAAGGTAGCGTATTTGCTGGCATATAAGATGCATCGTAATATAAGATGCACCCCATTATTACCAAAATGGCCCACTAGAGGCTGCTATGTACAGAGAATACTGTATTTGCCGACAAAAAACAAGATGCACTCTATTCTCCCTGATGTATTTAAAGGGGATGAGTGTGTCTTATACACCAGCAAATCCAGTAATTAGCACTTCTCCGGCCCCCAATATGCTGGATACCCTGGTTTGCATGGAAGTGACCATTGGGCAGAGAAGATGATGGGATTCAGAGGGGTCAGATGGATGAACCACCCCCGGATCCCTGTTGTCTCCCTGCTGAGGGATGGATTTCTCTCCCATCAGATGGGAATATGGTGTGGATTTTGCCCAGGGTCTCCCTGAAATACCCTCTTTGCTCTCTGCCCATCTTTGCCACTTTGGGTCACCATAGGTTGGGAGCCACCTTGATGCCTGTTTGATCCCACACCCACACACATGCTGTGTGAACCTCTCTCTCTATGTCTCTTGTGCTCACCTCTGTGAAACAAGCCGCCCACTGCAACACAGCAACCTTCCTAGAACCCCCTTCTCCAGCTCCACATGAATGCTTAAGGGGGCAAGAACGGCCCCCATGTGCATGCAAACACCCCCACACACACACATAAATTTGAATCATATTTGAATCTCTTTCTAGGGCAGTGGTGTCGAACGTATGGCATGCGTGCCAGAGGTGGCACTTGGCGCCCTCTCTGTGGGCACCCGTGTGGTCACAGTTTGTCCCGCCCTTCTGCTCAGCAGCCCAATGGGAGTGCTGCTTCCCCCAGCACAGAGTTCACCCCGCCCCTCTGCCCAGCAGCCCAATAAGAGCATTTCCTCCCTCCCCTGTTGCTGTGTTGGCACTTTGAGATAAAGAAGTGGGTTTGGAGTTGCAGTTTGGGCACTCGGTCTCTAAAAGGTTCACCATCACTGCACTAGATGAACAAAGGGAATTGACCATGTGGTCCATTTTCAAGTCATAAAAAATGCAAAGGATGCGGGTGGGGGGTTAAACCAGGGGTTCCCAACCGTTTCAAGCCAGGGGCTGGGTCACACTCAATCAGCTTTGAAGGCCGGATGGCCGTTTTGTCCTGCCTGCACGATGGAGGTGACCATTTTGTCCCAACATCTTCAAAGGGGCGGCCATTTTGTTTCTCAAATGTCTTAGGAGGGGTAGGGGGTCCACATGAAACGGCGCTGTGGGCTGGATGCAGCCCACGGGCCTTAGGTTGGGAACCCCTGGTTTAAACTGCTGTACTGCAGTTATGAGTTCGATCCCGATGGGGATTGAGGGCAACTCAATCTTTTCCTTCCAAGTCAGCCAAATGAGGACCCAGCCTGTTGGAGGGTGGGGGGAGGCAGAATGCTCATGACTTTGTGAACCTTGCAGAAGAAGAGATCCTTGCCCACGACGTGGAGGCTGACCAGTGCATGGACCTTGAGGGGCCAGATCCGGGTCCCTATTCATCTGCAGACGAGGAAGAGGAGGAAGAGGATGAAGAAGCGGAGGAGGAGGAGGAAGACAACAAGGAGGGGCCCGAGGCGAAATCCGTGGCCCCCAAAGAGCAGAAAGACGTGGTGGGGGAGAGGGCTGATGGGCCGCCCGGCAATGGCGTCAAGGTCAGCCCCGCACCTGCTGCACCCGGCCAGTCCCCTTCTCATCCGTTCCTCTTGGAGATTGAGGACGTTTTGCCCCTTGAAGCTGGTGAGACGCCCCCTCCCTCTCCACTCACCCCCAGCCACGTTGCCTTGATGCCGAAGCCGCCCCCGTCCAAGAGCCCTTTGTCCCTGGAGGATGGGGCCATTCGCCACCCAAGCTCCACAATGGCCCTCTGGGATCTCAACGGACAGCCCCCCAGGAAGAGGGCTAGGCGGGAGCAGCGGGTGTCCAACAGGTAAGCCCAGAGCCACTAAGCTGGGGTAGGGTGGGGGGCTCACGGGCAGCTTTCCTTCCCCAGTTCCCCAAAGGTGGCCAGGCTGGGGACGGGGGAAGAGGCTGAGATTTGTTACTGCATTTGACACACCCAGTGGCACCCAGTTACAGTAAAACCACTAGTTTCGAAAAAAATTGGTTCCATGGCCTCTTTCGTAACTCGATTTTTTCGTAGCTCGAGGCATCCCCATAGGGATGCATAGAAAAAAATTTAAATAAAGAATTTAAACTGAGATATCTCCCTACCTTTTGGCGGCAGCTGCTGCTGCTTCCTTCCTCCTGCTGCTCCAGAGTGGGAACCACCACCACCACTCCCCCCCCCCCTGCTTCTACGGTTGGGTAGAGCGCAGGGGGCATATCCTCATGCCTGGCATTACCGAAGCCCAGAGACTGCTGCGACCGCAAAAGTATGGGGGACTTTTGCGGTCGCAGCGAAGTCTCTGGGCTTCGCAGAATGGCGGGGACCCATGGGATCGCTTTCCCAAAGCCTTCCGGAGGTGTAGGTGGTGGCGGACATGCCGGACACAGCATCACAAACGTCCTTGTGGCCATTCGTGCAGCTGCGTCTGGCGTGTCCGCCACTCCTCCACCTCCGGAAGTTTCTGGGATAGGGATCCCATCGGTCCCTACCATTCTACAAAACCTCGATCACTGCCGCTTCCTCCACCGCCACCAAGGTAAGTGATTTGTTTTTTAGATTTTCCGTGCGGGTGGGTGGATTTTTAGAGCTCAAAATGGTAGCACCGCCCTTTTAAGCACTAAAAATTTGATTTTTACAGACCAAAATGGCGCCAGCGCCATTTTGATCTGTAAAAATCTACACAAACCCCTTTCATAAGTCAGGTTATTTGGGTAAACCGGGACATCAATTTATGCAAATAACCCTTTCGTAACAAGTCATTCGTAAATCAGGGTTTTACTGTACAGTGATACCTCATACAACGTCCAAACTTGGTTCCACAAGTTTGGACTTTATACGGGTTTGGACTTTGTATGAGGCATGCAAAATCCTAGCTGAGATGCCTCATACAACGTCCAAATCCTTGCCGCGATGCCTCGTACAACGTCGTTTCCATAGAGATACATTGTACTGTAACAGCACAGACTTCAGGGCAAAGTCAAGGAAACAGACAGGAAACTGACAGAACTTTAAGAAATCATTGTCCAAAGGCTAAATACATTACAAAAACATGTCAAACAACCCTGATTGTCCAAAAACCTGAAGAATGCTGCAAAAATCCCAGGAATGCTTCTAAAAATTCTGATGAAAAAAATCCGAAATCGTGCTCAAAACCACTCCTAAACACTCTTCGCCTCGTGCAAAACCCACAAGAGCAATGCACGCATGTGTCGTGCCTTTTATGATGCCCAGGCACAATGCAACCTGGGAAAACACCAATGCCTCATACAAATTCGCAGCGACTTTACATGAGGCAACTTTTTTCAAGGAATTAGGCGATGTTGTATGAATCTGATGTTGTACGAAGCGGACTTTGTATGAGGTATTAATGTATTACCAAAATAGCCCACAACAGGGCACTATATACAGTACAAGACACACTCCATTTTTCCAGTGTATTTTATTTTTAAGGGAGAAAAAGTGAGTCTTATAAGCCAGCGAATCGGGTAATTTTTATGCCGCAGCAGTAAAGTGGGACAGTTTTTCAGGCAGCTTCAGTTTGAAACGAAAGTTCTCCCAGGCTTTGACTCCCCGTTCTAGCCCAGCAACTAAACACTCCACGAGATGTTTAGAAAGATAAGAAAGAGTATTTGTTGATAGCAATAAAACATGTGCCCTGTTTTGTAAAGTCTTTCAGATGGCTAAACAAAAATGGCAAGCTCAAACATACATGCTTCCGCTTGTAAAGCAAGAAAGAACAAGTAGAGATAAGAAAGAGACCTGAACAGCAAGGCCTTAATACATGCAAAGTAGGTCATTGTGACCCTAGAGGCGGGAAGGCAGAAGACTTTCTTATTGGTTAGTCAGGGATAAATTAACATTAACAGCCCACTGCATGCTGGGGTTGCACTAAAATTCTCAACATCCCAGAAAGTGGTCAGGTGTGTGTGTGAGAGAGAGAGAATCACAAGATTTAAGCACATGGAACCCGAGAACAACTGTTGGCTCCTGAATAATGGTTGCTTGGGTCAAGCGAACCCACAAGGGCAACCCATCCATTAGAAGGTGTGTGTAAAATATATTTGGGGGGAGTCTCCTTGGGCAGGGAGGGGGTGTGTGGCTTTGCACCCTGGTGCGTGTTCGGCTTTTGGTCCTTGTCTCTCTTAACATGCTCCATGTCTTCTGTTCCCAACTTCCCGTTTCCCGTTTCCAGTAGCAGCTGCATTGAGGTGCCCTGTACTAGTTTGTCTGAAGGGGAGGAGGAAGGTGAGAACGGGGCGGTCCTTTTTGCCTCGCTGCCTCCCCAGAGCCCAGTCCCTGTGGCCGACTCCACCTGTGAAGACTCCCCGAGCGCGGGCCTGGTGACCAGCTCCCAGGGCAGTCCTCCAGCCAGGCCTCAGCACCAGAAACTCCTGGCCAAGGTGTGGAAGGTAGGCGGCCAGGGTGGGGAGAAGAGGGGAGGGGATTCTTTCAGGGAGGGGGGCATGGGCCAGAATGGAAAACTGGGATTTGTAGTCCAAAAAAAAATCCCATCCCCAGTAGCCACTCTCTTCACCCTGTGGGTGCATTTTCTATGACTTTAGCTGCCACCTCTTATTTGTTTATTGCATTTTATACCACCCATTTGGGATATTTCCCACTCTGGGCGGTGCACATACAAATAACAAAATAGTACAGTAGACCCTCGATGAACGATGCGTTCGAATAGCCTCATTTCCGCTTAATGACGCGTTGTCACTCGCCACGTGACTATCTGCACAACGACGAAAAACCGTCGTTGTGCGGATTAACAACGTTTTTTTTAATGTCGTGCGGATAATGACATTTTTTTGCCGCTAGATGGCTGCCATTGAAAACCGCACAACGACATTTCCCCTATAGCGACCAAGCAACGTCGTTATGTGAGGGTCTACTGTAGTCAATTATTATTGCAAAAATTATCAATTGGAAACTTTGCCAGAAGTTTGGATTTCAATGCAGTAAATATCATTGGGAACGTCAAGTAGAGAAAGTTTTAGAGAACGCAAGAGTCAAGATCCTGCGGGACTTTAAGATTCAAACAGATAGACATCTGCCTCACAAAACACCTGATATAACGGTTGTGGAAAAGAAGAAGGTCTGGTTTATTGACATTGCTATACTAGGAGACGCATGAATTGAAGACAAACAACTGGAGAAAAATTACAAAATATTGTGCTTTGCAAATTGAAGCCAAGCATCTGTGAAGGAAGAAATCTGTTGTTGTTCCCATCGTGATCGGAGCCCTAAAGGACTCCCCAGATATTTGGAAATTTTGGACTTGTCAGACTTGAATATCCTAACTCTCCAAAAGACAACTCTACTAGGAACTGCATATATACTCAGATGTTACCTTAACTGTCCTTAGACCCTTGGTTAGGGCTTGAACTGTTACTTTTACTCCAGTCCTTGATTGTGAACCAAATGGTTGATTTGCATCTAATAATTAGAAAACCAACACAATAACTGGGAATTGGCCAATTAGTATGACAATGAAAGGTGGTCCCTACATGATGGTCTCTGATGCCTTCCTTCTCTTTTATTTTCCTTTCCTCTCTTCACCCAACCCCCACTCCAGACCAGCGTCGCAACGCAGTGCGACCCAGAGGAGATCATCATCCTGTCGGATTCGGACTAGCTGCCCACCTTCTCTGGCCTGTGCCACGGACGCATTGCTGTGGTTCATCAGGATGCGGGACCCACACGGCAGTGGGTGGGACCCGAAGACGTCTGGAGCTCCTGGAACAGATGGCTCAAAAAGTGTTTACCTTTGTGGACTGTGGAAGGCTTTTGTGGCCATGCACCAGGGGGGCACCGGGGTGAGGGAGCGTACAGCAAGGGGGAAGCGCAGAGGGAGTTGAGTTGTTCTTTTACTTGGGGATGGTTTTATGTATTTATGTTGTTCAATCCTTTTTGCAATTTTGGGTGGGTTGAAAAAATATGAGGCGGGGTAAATAAAGAAATATTTTTGTCTAGTGACTTCTTCTGAGTGTGAGTTGATAAGAGGAAGCAACCTGGCTGTGGGTGGGTGTTGTTTTTCACTTTAAAAAAACGTAGCCGTGTTAGTCTGTAGTTCAGGCATACCTGAAAACAAAAATCACTTCAACACTTTAAAGACTAACTTACATTTTTACTGGGAGCTTTTGTGGGTCAGGTCCACTTCTTCAGACATAGAAGGGAAATTTCCAGGCATGGCTTATGGCTAAGACGCTGACTGGGAGGCTGGAGGTCAGCAGTTCGATTCCCGAGTACTGCAGGACGGAATGAGCTCCCGTCTTTGTCCCAGCTCCTGCCAACCTGGCAGTTTGAAAGGAAGAAATTGCAAGTAGATAAATAGGGACCACTTCGGTGGGAAGGGAAACAGCATTCAGTGCCCTGAAGTTTCTAGTCATGCCTGCCACATGACCACGGGAACGTCTGCAGAAGCAGACAGCGCTGGCTCTTCTGCTATGATGAAACAGATGAGCACTGAACCCTAGAGTCAGATATGATTGGCTTCCGAGCAAGGGTGAGCCTTACCTTACAGAGGTAAAGAGTAATCAAACAGACTTGACAGGTAAAGTAATCAAGCAGAATGACCGATAAACATGCATATCAGTACAGCTTTCTACAGCTAGCAGTAGCAGATCTCTGGTTTGTTATTCAGATTAGTTTTAAATGTCCCCTTTTCAATCTTAAAAAGTGGGTAGTTGCTAATGAATTTAACCTCTTACTCCATGAGTACCTCCTCCTGTTCAGTTGGGAGTGTTGTGAAAGAATATTGCAGGAAGGTTCGGGAAGGTGGTATAATACACCAAAATATAGTAAGTAGTAAAACCCCTACTTAGGGGGGGGGAGCCCGTTCCGTAGGCTTTTGCTTAATCCGAATTGTTTTGTCACTCGAAGCAAACCCATAGGGGGAAATGAAATGTTTATGTAAATCGAAGCAAACCCATAGGAAATCGTGTAAATCGGGACATGGTTTTAGCATAAAATAATTATGTAAGTCTGTTGTAATGGTTTCTTCTCCCCCGGAGGATCGGGGCTGCTAGGCGCAAGGAAGGCACGGGATATGGAAAAGTCAGTCCCGATCAAGTCGAGTGATCTATGTTTTTTAACTTGCATTCTTGGTCACTTGCGCACAGAGCGCGCATGACCCCTATTACAGAAAGCTTGCTTACGTAGCATGTTGCTGCCAAGGTACATTTGCCAGCCTAAGAAGTTGCTAAGAAAGTATTGCGTGCCAAGGTTCCCCATAGGCAGACTAATCAGCACATGTGGCGAAACTCACTGTTCTCGTCCTATCTCAGAGTCCTTGTAAACTCCGGGCTCCTACACTTAATTGTTTGGTCTAGCCACAGCTTAGTGTCTCCGCGGACGTGCGTGAGATACTGTGAGCTGTTTACTAGGCATTGTGACATTTGGGTGACTTATGTCCCACTCCTTCCAGTGCTCTCAGCCAAGGCAATGTGGAGTCTCTACAGCTAACTATCACTATTAGCGTTTTACCCAATTTCCTTTCCTTCATAGCCAGGTTGGTCTCCAGCCCGTGTTCAAGCCAATCGAGAAGGGTTATAGCCAATCAATAACGCGTCCCATCCACATAAGTCGAATTTTATGTAACTCGAGGCATTGCAAGTCGGGTTTTACTGTATATGAAATATATGCCGTAGCGGCATATCGCAATCTATACAGTATCAAATTTGATAATGTCCCAGAAATCCTTGGCTCATATTTGTTTGTCAGAAGAGGACAGGGTGGAAAACCCCTGAGGCCTTTTAACCCCTTTCACTTAAAGTAAAGGTAAAGGTTTTATTATTATTATTATTATTATTATTATTATTATTATTATTATTATTATTATTATTATTATTATTATTCGGTTTGTGTGCTGCCCCACTCGCAAAGCGACTCTGGGCGGCTAACAAAAAGCAAAATAATTACAATCACAACTTTTTGAGTCAGCCTGGGCCGAGTAGGTTTTCCCTTGCTCGAAAGCCAGTCGTATCCGACTCTAGGGTGCAGTGCTCATCTCTGTTTCTAAGCCGAAGAGCCAGCGCTGTCTGCTCCTGCAGACGTTTCCGTGGTCATGTGGCAGGCATGACTAGACACCGGAGCGCACGGAACGCTGTTACCTTCCCACCGAAGTGGTCCCTATTTATCTACTTGCAATTTCTTTCTTTCGAACTGCTAGGTTGGCAGGAGCTGGGATGAAGACGGGAGCTCATTTCCGTCCTGCAGTACTCGGAATCGAACTGCTGACCTTCCGCTTCCCAGTCAGCGTCTTAGCAACTTGAGCCACTGCAGTACCCTGGGCCGAGTAGAGCGGGGTATTATTATTTATTCGATTTATACCCCGGGCCGAGTAGAGCGGGGTATAAATCGAATAAATAATAATAATAACTACAAAGGTTTCCCTTGCTCGAAAGCCAGCCATATCCATACCTGTCAACCGCGGCTACGGACAATCCGGGACCTGCGCACAACGGTTCTGCGCAAGTCGCGTTCTACGCATGCATAGAGGACTTTTACGGAAATGAGCTCCCGTCTTCATCTCAGCTCCTGCCAACCTAGCAGTTCGAAAGCAAGAAATTGCAAGTAGATAAATAGGGACCACTTCGGTGGGAAGGTAATAGCGTTCCGTGCGCTCCGGTGTCTAGTCATGCCTGCCACATGACCACGGAAATGTCTGCAGAAGCAGACAGCGCTGGCTCTTCGGCTTAGAAACAGATGAGCACTGCACCCTAGAGTCGGATACGACTGGCTTTCGAGCAAGGGAAACCTTTACCTTTAGAACCCTTTTATGCTTGCGTAGCCTTCTACGCATGGGTAGAAGGCGACTTGCGCAGAAGGGATGCACAGTACCTCTTACCCCCCCCCCCCCCCGCTGCCAATTCCGGGGTTTTGGCAGCTTCAGGCGGGAAATGGCGCAAATCGGCGCCAAAAATCGAGAAATCCCGGTCAATCCAGGAAGGTTGACAGGTATGGCCATATCCGACTCTAGGGTTCAGTGCTCATCTCTGTTTCAAAGCCGAAGAGCCAGCGCTGTCTGCTTCTGCAGAAGTTTCTGCGGTCATGTGGCAGGCATGACTAGACACAGGAGCGCCGGGAATGCTGTTTACCTTCCCACTGAAGTGGTCCCTATTTATCTACTTGCAAGGTCTTGCTTTCGAACTGCTAGGTTGGCAGGAGCTGGGACAAAGACGGGAGCTCATTCCGTCCTGCAGTACTCAGGAATCGAACTGCTGAACTCCTGCCTTCTAGTCAGCGTCTTGGCCACTCAAGCCACTGCAGTCCCTTGCTTAGGTATTTTTGCCTTTGCTGGTTCTTGAGGAGGGATGGTGAATGGGGGAAATCTTGCCCACTGCAACCGGCCTTTTTTGATGTGGTTTTGGGGAGGGGGGCGGCCCCATGGCTGCTCCAAAGGACTTAAGGGTGGCTGTTGTGGCTCACCCCGCACAGGAGAGCAGATGGGCTGGCAAGCACTCCACAAGGAGTAAGGACAAGAGTATAGTCCAGGGGTTCTCAACCTATGGCCCGGGGGCTGGATGTGGCCCATGACACCATTTCATGTGGCCCGCCTCCGCCAAACCCAGAAGTGCATGTGTGGCAGGCAGGGCAAAATGGCTGTCCGGCTGCCAAGCTGTCTGAGGGAGCGTGAGTCAGCCCTCGGCTTTAAAAGGTTGAGAACCCCTGCTATAGTCCGGGGGCTAAGGCAGAGTCATTAGTCAGGAAGAGCCGAGTTCAGAAGCTGGTCCTCGGAGAACAGAGACCTTAGAAGGTTGATCCAGAAGAGTAGTCAGGTTTCCAAGGAATGGGTCCAAGGTCTAGGGTCCAAGATGTCCAGGTCAGAGTGGCATGGAGTCAGCATGAACACAGATTGTCCCGCCAAGCTTGTGCTGGCATATGTGTTTGCTTAAGAAGGTTCAGGCTCAAGGCTCACAGCTGGGAGTGATCTTTGCAAACAAGCCCTTGCTTTTCACCTTTGCAACTGTAGCTCATTTTCTCAGCTGCATCTTGCTGATGTGCTTGGCTCTGCCTCCTCTCCACTGACAGTTGGTGCCTCGGCATGTGCTCCTGTCAAGTCTTGATCCACAGGAGGCAGCTCCATGCTTTTCCCTGGTGGCTCAGTGGGTAAAAGCGCTGGGCTTGGAGACCGGAATTTCTGGGTTCAATTCCCCGAGAGGTGCACAATGGGGGACATGAAAGGGAGCCTATGCGGGCGTGCGTCCCCTGCAAAAATCCTTTCAACCCAGAGTAATCTCTGACACGAAAACACGCACAACTCCATGCTGACAGCGGGCTGAGGTACTGGCAGAAAGTCCTCATCGGACCCAGGCTCCTGGGCCACAACAGTGGCTCTGTTGTTTGTCTCTTCTGTATGGTTGAATGTAAAGGAAATCAACCCTGACTGTTTCTTGGAAGGACAAATGCTGAAGCTCAAGTTCTCTGGCCACCAAATGAGAAGAGAGGACTCACTGGAGAAGGCCTTGATGCTGGGAACGGCCGAAGGCAAAAGGAGAAGGGGGCGGCAGAGGATGAGGTGGCTAGACAGCTTCGTTGACGCAGTGGGGGTAGACCTGTGGGCTACGGAGGATGGCAGAGGACAGAGGAGAGCCTGGCCTGCGGTGGTCCATGGGGTTGCAAAGGGTTGGACTCGACTGTGACTGAACAACAAAAGGAAATGAAAGAAAGACACGCGCACACACAGGCCTGCATTGAGACCCTGCTTACAGAAATTAAACTGCTGTACTGCAGCCAAAACACGGAGCTCAGTCCTGACAAGGTTCAAGGTTGACTCAGCCTCTTCCATCCTTCTGAGGTCAGTAAAATGAGGACCCAACATGTTGGGGGCAAAAATGCTAATTAAACTTGTGAACCACCCAAAGCAGGGGTTCCCAACCTTTTCAAGCCGGGTGCCGGGTCATGCTCTCTGCCAGCTTTGAGGGCCGGATGGCCATTTTGCCCTGCCTGCATGATGGGGGAGGGCAGCCATTTTGTCCCAACAGCTTCAAAGGGAGAGCCATTTTGTTTCTCGAATGCCCTTGAAGGGGCCATATGAAATGGCGCTGTGGGCCAGATCAGGCCCGCGGGCCTTAGGTTGGAAACCCCTGATCCAGAGAGTGCACTAATAAGTGCTATGGGGCAGTATGGAAGTGTAATTACTTATTGGTATATTGGGAGATACTGGAATAAATTGAATTTTTTGAATAAATGCAACCTGTTCCACTTGCAGAGACGGAACAGGAGCATTTGGTGTTAATTCGCAGCCAAACTCACATCCAGAGAGCCAACAGGTTTCCCTGCCTTAAATTCGTCGTCTGGACTGGAGCCCTCATGATCCCAGGGCCACAATTAACTGTCCCGCCAAGGCATACATTCGCCCTCCGACAGGAAAAAAAAATCCCCAGCCTGCCAACTTCCCTTTAAAGGCACGACTGCCCCTTTAAAAGGGCGGCGCTATCCGCGCGTGCGCCCTTCAGAACCAGGCCCGCCTCCGGTTGGTCGGGGGACAAAAACAAAAATCGGTGCCCTCCCTTAAAGGCGACGCGGCCCGTACAGCGCGAGGCCTCCGCGGCCGAACCCGGGGCGGCGGGACCTGCGCCTTTAACGCGCGTCTGCGGAAGGACAGGCGGCGGGCGGTGGGCCGGAGAAGCCGAGGCTGCCGCCCGGAGTGAGAGAGACAACCGACGGCTCTGGCCGGTGAGTCCGTGGCCGGGCGCCGGTAGGTAGGAGGACTAGGCCCACAAGCCTTCTCTCGCGTAGACCGCTCGCAAAGCATCATGGGAGGGAGGGAGATCAGGCCGCCGGGGGAGGGGGGGCTCCTCTCCGTCTCTCCCTCCCCCGGGTGAGCCCCCCCTCCCAACCGTGAATGGATGTTTGCGCTCTCAGTGGGGAGGGTGCCTCTGAGCGCGTGCAGAATGCACTCCCCCCTTTTTTACTTGTCCTGTGGGGGGAGGAGGGAGGTGGCCTACGGACACTGCTGCGAGGTAGGCCACCTGCCATTCATGGGGGAGACAAGAAAGGAAGGAAGGAAGGAAAGGGAAAGGTTTCCCTTGCTGGAAAGCCAGTCGTATCTGACTCTAGGGTTCAGTGCTCATCTCTGTTCCAAAGCCGAAGAACCAGCCCTGTCTGCTTCTGCAGACGTTTCCGTGGTCATGTGGCAGGCATGACTAGACACCGGAGAGCGCACGGAACGCTGTTTACCTTTCCCACCGAAGTGGTCCCTATTTATCTACTTGCAATTTCTTGCTTTCAAACTGCTAAAGGTTAACGGTAAAGGCTTCCCTTGCTGGAAAGCCAGTCGTATCTGACTCTAGGGTTCAGTGCTCATCTCTGTTCCAAAGCCGAAGAGCCAGCGCTGGCTGCTTCTGCAGACATTTCCGCGGTCATGTGGCAGGCATGACTAGACACCGCAGTGCACGGAACGCTGTTACCTTCCCACCGAAGTGGTCCCCATTTATCTACTTGCAATTTCTTGCTTTCGAACTGCTAGGTTGGCAGGAGCTGGGATGAAGACGGGAGCTCATTTCCCTCCTGCAGTACTCGGGAATCGAACTGCTGACCTTCCGCCTCCCCGTCAGTGTCTTAGCCACTTGAGCCACTGCAAAATAGGGATGGAAGGAAGGGTGCCCCCAAAGTAGGGATGGGAGGAAGGAAGGGAGGAAGGAAGGAAGGGGTCCCCAAAAAGGAGGGAGGGAGGGAGGGAGGAGGGTCAGCTCAGCAGGCTCCCCCATCTCTCGGCTGCTTTGCCACACCATGGCTTTTTTAAAGGGGGGATGTGAGTGTGGGTGAGCTGGGCTTAATTAGACCAATTAACGCCCCACACACCAAAGTGGGGTATGGGAAGCAGCTGGGGGATGTTGTGGGTGTTGTATCTGCAAAGAAATAGAGGCGGGTGGGCTTTGCATTTTCAGAGTAAAGTAGATTTTTGCTTTCTTCTTTCCAGTGGCAGGCAAGGGGTCTGAGACCCTTTGCCCCTTAACTGTATTCAGAGTGGAGGGGGTCCGTGTGTGGGTTTTAGGGGTGTCCCCCCCTCCCCACTGGATCTGCCAAGTCCCCCCCCTTGTAGGAAAAGGCATGGAGTTGGATCAGGAGGACCCTTGGGGGTCACCCAGCTTTCTCCTGTCACACTGGGGCCAACCAGGTACCCGGTGGGGCACAGAGAGAATCCCATAAGAAGGGTTAGGGGGTCCACAACACACACACACACACACACACAGAGCGTAAACAAAGCAAAACAATGGCAAAAAACAAACCAAACACGTTATGGCACCTTAAAGATTAACTCCTGTATTTAGATGTGAGCTTTCATGGATCAAGTCCACTTCGTCAGACATAAGGAGGAAGGCCTCGTGGCATCAGTTTTTATGCCAACAAAGCTACCACTTCAAAAATTTCAACGGTTCATTAACAATTAGCAAAAGAGAGAGAGAGAGAGAGAGACATGGGTACGGCATGACGGTTTGAGCACCCGTCTCTGTCCCAGCTCCTGCCCAACCTAGCAGTTCGAAAGCAAGGGAATTGCAAGTGGATAAATAGGTGCCACTTTGGTGGGAAGGTAAACTGCATTCCGTGCTCTCTGGTGTCTAGTCATGCCTGCCACATAGCCATGGAGACGTCTGCTTTTGAGCAAGGGTGAACCAGCTGGACTTGACAACTGGAAGGTCAGCAGCTCGAGACCCCGAGTGCTGCTTTACATAGTGTGCTTCTGTCTCTGTCTCAGCTCTTGCCAGCCTAGCAATTTGAAAGCAAGGGAATTGCAAGTGGATAAATAGGTGCCACTTTGGTGGGAAGGTAAACCGCATTCTGTGCTCTCTGGTGTCTAGTCATGCCTGCCACATAGCCATGGAGATGTCTGCTTTTGAGCAAGGGTGAACCAGTGTTTCCCAGCCCAAGACCCAGCCCTCTGCGTCCTGCAGACGTCTCCATGGTCATGTGGCAGGCATGACTAGACACCAAAGAGCCTTCCCACCAAAGTGGTACCTATTTATCCACTTGCCCTACAAAGGGTTGGGGTTTGTTGTTGTTTTTTTGGGGGGGGGGGCAATTCTAGAATGAGTTGGGCCAAGTTAATGGCATTTTAGGCTTCCTCCAGTTCACTTTTTGAATAGTAAGAATTACACGTTAGGATTAGTGGGGGGGAAATCAGGATTTTAGAGATGCTTAGGTGGGGAATGCCCCCCCCCCAAAAAAAAAGGGTTGGGAACCACTGCTGTAAACGGAGATGAGCACCGAACCCTAGAGTGGGATACGACTGGATTTTGAGCAAGGGTGACCCTTACTGTACTGTGTGATAGCACAGCCCTCCCCAAAACAAGTAGATCAATAGGGACCCCTTGGGCGGGGGAAAAGATCTTGGGGACATGAAAGAAGCCCAAGATCTGCAAGAAGCCTCATTCAGGCACCCCCTGAGCGGAGTTTCTCCAACAAAAATCCCCCCAAACTTGCTCATTTTGCCAACCATGAGTCCAGCCAGGATTGAACTCACAACATTTTGGCTGCAGGACTGCGGTGGCTCAAGTGGCTAAGACGCTGACTGGGAGGTAGAAGGTCAGCAGTTCGATTCCTGAGTACTGCAGGACAGAATGAGCTCCCGTCTTTCTCCCAGCTCCTGCTAACCTAGCAGTTCGAAAGCAAGCAATTGCAAGTAGATAAATAGAGACCACTTCAGTGGGAAGGTAACAGCATTCCGTGTGCTCCGGTGTCTAGTCATGCCTGCCACATGACCACGGAAACGTCTGCAGAGCATACAGCGCTGGCTCTTCGGCTTTGAAACAGAGATGAGCACTGAACCCAGGAGTCGGATACGACTGGCTTTCGAGCAAGGGAAACCTTTACAGCAGTTTAATGTTGGTGGCCACAGGGTTCAGTGCTCGTCTCTGTTTTCAAAGCCGAAGAGCCAGCGCTGTCTGCTTCTGCAGAAGTTTCCGTGGCCATGTGGCAGGCATGACTAGGCACCGGAGCGCACAGAACGCTGTTTCCCTTTCCCACCATTAATGCAAAATGCTCAGCCTAGCGAAGCGAAAATTGCAGAACTTGGAACTGTCGAAGTTGCAAAATTTGAGAACGCCGTTTGGTCCAAACTTGCTCCTTCCGGGCCTGGAGCTTCAAGACGTTTTCGTTGCCAAGCGCCAAAGGTTTCACAACCAAATAGTGACAGACGCCAAAGCAAACCAAGGCTATGTGGTTGTTACATCATGATGGAATGTAGGGGGTGTGTGTGTGTGTGCGTGTGTGCGCGTGTGTGTGCGCGCCCTCTTGTCTTGGCTGGCTGCCCCCTTCCCCGCTTGGTTATGAAATCTTATGGCCTGGCAGCTGCACATGGAAGGCTCCGTGGGCTGCCCCTGGAGACTGTGGGGGGGTCGGCACATGTTTGGTGGTCCTGACCTGGTTCCTGTGACTCACCCGGGTCCACTCCATTAGGAAACCTTTTGAGTTACATAGCCTTGCAGTGTTAAATAAGTGTACAGACGCTGCTATTGACGGAGGTACATATCTTGTTTACTGCCTCATGTTCTCAGCATGAGACTTGTTTTCCTGGGGTCAGTGGTGGAAAGGATCCCCTAAGTTGCACAATTTCCCCCTCTGGACTGAAGGATGACCCTCCAGCAAGGGGGCGGGCAGAAACAAGATGTTCAGATGCCACTGGACCCCAGAAGGGCAAATGGACACCCCGTGCTTTTCAGTAATAATAATGTGCCAGAAATTATTCTGGGGTTGAAAGGGTTTTTGCGGAAGAAACTCCGCTCAGGGAACGCCCAAATGAGGCTCCTTTCATGTCCCCAAGAGCTGGGACAGAGACGGTGGCTCAATCCATCATGAGGTACCCGGGTCTTGACTTGCCAACCTTCCAGCTAACAAGGTGAGCTTCTGAACCACTGAGCCGCTGGAGCCCCATGTTTGTTCAAATTATCCCCCATACCGGGATTTGTAGTAGTACGGTGGACCCTCGATTAACGACGCGTTTGAATAGCGTCATTTCCACTTACCGACGCATCGTCACTTTCCACATGACTATCCGCACAACAACGAAAAACCGTCGTGCGGATTAACAAACGTCGTTGTGCAGATAATGACAGTTTCTTGTCACTAGATGGCGCAGCTGCCATTGGAAACCACACAACAACGTAGCGACGCTACGTGGGGAACCAAGCAACGTTGTTATGTGAGGGTCTACCGTAGTCCCATGTTGTTTGAAGCCGGAGTGGCTTACTGGTTAAGGCGCGGAGCTGGATGAAGGTTGGCAGTTTGAAACCTGAGTGGTGCACGACGGAGTGAGCGCCCGTCGTCTGTCCCAGCTCCTGCCAACCTAAATTCAAAAGCAAAAAATTGCAAGTAGATAAATAGGTAGCGCTTTGATGCGAAAGTTAACAGCATTCCGTGCACTGTCGGTCTAGTCATGCCTGCCACATGTCCACAGAAACGTCTTAAGATGCAGACAAGGCTGTAAGCCAATGTTTCCCCAACCTTTGGGTTTGGGCTTCAATTCCCAATAGCTTAAGTAAATTCGACAAAGCACTGATGAGCCAACGTACTGACTTAGGCTTCTGGGAAGTGAAGGCCCGCCGTGGGGCGTGCGTGCGCCCCACATTGGGAAACGCTGCTGTAAACGGAGATGAGCACCAAACCCTAGTGTGGGACACGACAGGCTTTGGAGCACGGGAGACCTTATCCATGTTGAGGTGATACAGTAAAATCCCTTCGCCCTGGAAATCGGACCTGGCCACAGGATTCTGGACCCACGGCTCTCTCCGTATCAAGGACTAGGGCAGCCCCACAAGAGAGGGCAGCCCAGGAGTCCGTCCTTGAAACTACCAATCATTGGTGGCTCAGTTGGTTAAGAAGCTCACCTTCTTAGCTGGAAAGCTGGCAAGTCGGCAGTTCGAGACCCGGGTACTGCATGACAGATTGAGCGCCCGTTTCTGTCCCAGCTCTTGGGCGTCCGCTGAGCGGAATTTCTCCAGCAAAAACCCTTTCAACCAAGAATAGTTTCTGACACAAAATTATTATTAATATTATTATTATAAAGGTAAAGGTTTCCCTTGCTTGAAAGCCAGTCATATCCGACTCGGGTGCAGTGCTCATCTCTGTTTCAAAGCCGAAGAGCCAGCGCTGCCTGCTTCTGCAGACATTTCTGTGGTCATGTGGCAGGCATGGCTAGACACCGGAGCACATGGAACACTGTTTACCTTCCCACCGAAGCGTTCCCTATTAATCTACCTGTAATTTCTTGCTTTCAAACTGCTAGGTTGGCAGGACCTGGGGCAGACGATGGGAGCTCACTCCGTCCTGCAGTACTCGAGAATCGAACTGCTGACTTCCCGCCTTCCAGTCAGCGTCTTAGCCACTTGAGCCATTTATTATTATTATTATTATTATTATTATTATTATTATTATTATTATTATTATTATTATTATTATTATTATTATTATTATTATTATTATTATTATTATTATTATTATTATCTCACCAAGTAGGGGCTCAACCGGGCAATCCAGGGCAGATGGATAAATGCCAATTTCGTCACGGCAGAGATCTGATTTAGAAGGGACTGTGGTGGCTTTGTGGTTAAGACGCCTAGCTTGACGACTGGAAGGTCAGCAGTTTGAAACCCAAACTTTGCACGGCAGACCCGTTGTCTGTCCCAGCTCCAACCAACCTAGGAAGTTTGAAAGCAAGACATTGAAAGCAGATTAATAGGTGCCACTTTGGTGAGAAATGTAACAGCGTTCCGTACACTCTGGCATCCAGTCATGCCTGCCACATGACCACGGACGTGTCTACAGACGCAGATAGTGCTGGCTCTTTGGGGATAAACAGAGAGGAGGACTGGTCCCTAGAGTCGGATTCGACTGGCTTTCGAGCAAGGGCGGCATTTAGGTACAGCAGGAGTTCTCAACCTTTTAAAGCCAGGTTACAGGGGCTGAGTGACACTCCCTCAGACAGCTTTGGGGGCCAGACGACCATTTTGCTCTGCCTCCACCATATGGCACTTCCTGGTGTGGTGGAGGCGGTGGGGCCTCCCCACATGAAATGGTGCTGTGGGCCGCATCTGACCTGTGGGCTGCAGGTTGAGAATCCCTGAGCTAGAGATCTGATTTAGTGTGCTGAACCTATAAATCCCCCAGGCTGTGAACCAGGGGTCTCTCAACGGAAGAACCTTTTCTGTTCTCTTCTGACTCAGTTTCTCCCCTTTCCCTCTTCTCTCGTGCAGGGGGGAGGGCCGGTTCGACACCCCCGGCGCCATGGACCCTTCCTCCGGCCTGGCAGTGGTCCACGTGGACTTTCCGGAGGTCACCAGCGCCTTGCTGGAAAACCTCAACCAGCAGCGGGTGGAGGGCAAGCTGTGCGACATCGCCATCCACGTCCAGGGCCGCATCTTCCGGGCCCACCGGGCAGTGCTGGCCGCCTCCTCCCCCTACTTCCATGACCAGGTCCTGCTGAAGAACATGACCTCCATCGTCCTGCCCAGCGTGATGGACCCGGTGGCCTTCGAGACCGTCCTGGCCTCGGCCTACACGGGCAAGCTGGCCATGGCCGCCGACGAGATCGTCAACTACCTGACGGTGGGCAGCGTCCTGCAGATGTGGCACATCGTGGACAAGTGCACGGAGCTGCTCAAGGAGCGCCGGGGGGCCCTGCTGGGGCCTTCCTCTTCCTCCTCCTCCTCTTCCTCCTCTTTTCGGGCCACTCACTCCAGCCGCACCAGTGAGAACCAGTCCCCTAGCAGCAGCAACTACTTCAGCCCCCGGGAGGCTGGGGAGGCTGATCATGGCAAGTATCCCTTGCGGGGTGGCCTGGCCAGCGGCGAGCGGGATGACCACGACGAGGAGGTGGCGGTCTTCACGTCTGAGAAGGGCCCCTCCTCCCGCTGCCTCCGGGATCCGTTTGCGGGGGGCAGCAAGTTCATCCTGGAGACGGACGATGACGAGGCCAGTGATGGCGGGGAACCGGGCAGCAGCGAGGGGCGCCTGCGCCCGGCCTACGTCCGGCCCAGTATCATGCCCCAGAAACAGTGGGTCTTTGTCAAGAAGGAGCGCCCCCAGGAGGACCTGGTCCTGACCTGTGAGGAGGATGAGGACCCCATGGACGAGGCGGGCGGGCGGTCCACCGCGGAGGAGGTGGTGACGGCCCTCAGCATTAGCGACGTGCGAACTTTGACAGACCCGGCGGAGGGCAAGCTGGAGGAGCAGGTGAACTTCTGCGAGTCGTCGGAGGACTTCGCTTCGCCTTATGAGGGCCTGGAGGACGCCTCGCCCCTCCCGGGGGCCTCATCATCATCATCGTCATCATCTTTTGCCCAGCGCTCGCTCCTGCCCATGGACATGCAGGGCAACCAGATCTTGATCTTCCCCCCGCAAGCTGCGTCGTCGTCGTCAACCCTGGCGGGGGTTTCTCCCGTGGAGCACGGGGCAGTGCAGCTGGCAGCCGGCTCAGGCGACGGCAACAAGATCTTCATGTGCCACTGTGGCAAGGCCTTTTCGCACAAGAGCATGCGCGACCGGCACGTCAACATGCACCTCAACCTGCGCCCCTTCGACTGCCCCGTCTGCAACAAGAAGTTCAAGATGAAGCACCACCTGACAGAGCACATGAAGACCCACACGGGGCTCAAGCCCTACGAGTGCGAGGTGTGCGCCAAGAAGTTCATGTGGCGGGACAGCTTCATGCGCCACAAGGGCCACTGCGAGCGGAGGCACCGCCTGGGGGGAGGAGGAGGAGGTCTCTCGGGGACCCCCAAAAAGGAACCTTCACCCTCCCAGCTCAGTGGAGAGGCTGAGTGGGCCACGGGGAGGAGGTCACCCCGCAGCGAACTGGGGGGCTTCGCAGGCAGCGGAAAGATGTGAAAGGTGCGCCGTCGCCCTCGGCGGACTCAGCAAGGAGGCCGTTCTCTGGCTATGCAGCCGTCTCTGGGACCCTTCCTTCTCCACGGGGGGGGGGGACCTAAGCCCGCCAAGGGAAGAGGGGGCTTCACAGTGCCAGCGAATTTGCCTCTGGGTCCAGCCCTGGGGACTATCGGGAGCCAGTGGCAGAATACAGCCCCCTCCCTTGATGGTGGGCTCCCCTGGATTCTCTCTTTGGAAGGGGGCAGGTGGGGGTCTCCTCAGTTTGGAGGCTTTGGGGGTTCCTTTGTAATCCACTCCCCACGGCCATCTAAAATCCTTCATTGTTCCCCACTGTGGTCTGTGTACGTTGGGTGGGGGAAGCGGACTACGGAGGATGGCAGGTGATAGAGGAACCTGGTGTGTGGTGGTCCATGGAATCGCAAAGGGTTGGACTCAACTGTGCGACTGAACAATAACAACTATAACGTTTGTGGGGACAGGATGCGATCACGCCTCCAATGAGACCCGAACACTAACCTACCCCTTTTCTTCTTCTCCGTATGTTTTTCTCTGCGTGAGTTTGTAGCCTCGGTTTGACACTCCGGTTGGCCACAAAGTTCTTGCCTGAGTGGGCCAGGAGTGGTGGGGGATTGAACTCCCAACCTCCGGCTCCGCAGCCAGGGAACTTAAACTCCTGCGCTGTCCAGACCTCTCCAGAGGCATGTCGTGCGCGCGCACAGCTTCCACTCTGGCCCTTCAGAACTCCCCATCCGAAAACGGAGCCAGACCCCCCTGTTTATCCCCACAGAGTGGCTTCGTGTCTGTTGTCTCCCGGTGGGGGACCAGGAGGGAGGGGCGGCAATAGCAGTCCCACTTATCTTCCACCCCATAGTGCTTTAGTGCACAAGTTAAAGTTAATTTAGCATTTTTGCCCCCAACATGCCAGGGTACTCATTTTACCAACATCAGAAGGATGGCAGGCTGAGTCAACCTGGAGCCCCATCACGATCGAACTCGCAACGTTTCGGCTGCAATACAGCGGCTTAACCCATTGTGCCACCAGGGTGATTTGTGTAACTCTAAGGCAGGGGGTTCTCAACTTTTTCGAGCCGGGGGGTGGGCTGGGGTCACACTCTCTCTCAGCCAGCTTTGAGGGCCAGACGGCCATTTTTGCCCTGCCTGCACGATGGGGGTGGCCATTTTGTCCTAACAGCTTCAAAGGGGCGGCCAATTCGTTTCTCAAATGCCCTTGGAGGGGTGGGGGTGGGGGCACATGAAATGGTGCTGGGGGCCAGATCCAGCCCGCAGGCTTTAGGTTGGGAACCCCTGGTCTAATTAATTCACCCACTTGTCAATGGCCCCTCCCTCAGTGAACAACCCCCCCCCCCCCAACTCTTAAACCCAGTTCTCACTATAGACTCCATTTTTCCTTTTTTGATACTTAACTTGAGTTTGGGTCTCTCTTAAAAACAAGCTCAACAACCTCAATGCGAAAATAGTTCTCCATAAATATTTATTGATCTCGTTTTCATGTGTCTGGCAGTTATTCTATCTATCTATCTATCTATCTTTATATGCTGCTCCATAAAATGAAGGGAACACCTAAACAACTCAATGTAACCCCAAGTCAATCACACTTCAGTGAAATCAAACTGTCCACCCTGGTAGCAACACCGATTGACATTCAATTCCACATGCTGTTGTGCACATGGAAGAGACAACAACGTGGACATCAGAGGCAATTTGCAAGGCATCCCCAATAAAGGTGTGGTTCAGCAGGAGGTGACCACAGACCACTTCTCAGCTCCTTTGCTTTCTGGCTGATGGTTTGGTCACTGTTGAATGCTGGCAATGCCTTCACTCTAGTGGTAGCATGAGACAGCGCCTACAACCCACACAAGTGGCTCAGGTAGTGCAGCTCATCCAGGATGGCACATCAATGCGAGCTGTGGCACGAAGGTTTGCTGTGTCTGCCGGCGTTGTGTCCAGAGCATGGAGGTGCTACCAGGAGACAGGCCAGTACATCAGGAGATGTGGAGGAGGCCGTAGGAGGGCAACAACCTAGCAGCAGGACTGCTACCTCCGCCTTTGTTCAAGGAGGAACAGGTGTAGCATTGCCAGAGACCTGCAAAATGACCTCCAGCGGGTTACCAATGTGTGTGTGTCTGCTCAAACGGTCAGGAACAGACTCCATGAGGGCCTGACGACCGCACGTGGGGGTTGTGGTCACAGCCCAACACCGTGCAAGACGTTTAGCATTTGCCAGAGAACACCAAGATTGGCAGGTTCGCCACTGGTGCCCTGTGCTGTTCACAGATGAAAGCAGGTTCACACTGAGCACATGTGACAGATGTGTCAGGGTCTGGAGACACCGTAGAGAACATTATGCTGCCTGCAACATCCTCCAGCATGACCGGTTTGGCAGTGGGTCAGTAATGGTGTGGGGTGGCATTTCACTAGAGGGCTGCACAACCCTCCATGTGCTCGTCGGAAGTAGCCTGACTGCCATTAGGTACTGAGATGAGATCCTCAGCCCCCTTGTGAGACCATATGCTGGTGTTTTTGGCCCTGGGTTCCTCCTAATGCATGCCAATGCTAGACCTCATGTGGCTGTAGTGTGTCAGCGGTTCCTGCAAAACGAAGGCATTGATGCTATGGACTGGCCCGCCCATTCCCCAGACCTGAATCCGATTGAGCACATCTGGGGCATCACGTCTCACTCCATCCACCGACGCCACGTTGCACCACAGACTGTCCAGGAGCTGGGGGTTACTTTAGTCCAGGTGTGGGAGGAGATCCCTCAGGAGACCATCCGCCACTTCATCAGGAGCATACCCAGGTGTTGTAAGGTCATACAGGCACATGGAGGCCACACACACTACTGAGCCGCATTTTGACTTGATTTAAGGGCATTACATCACAGTTGGATCAGCCTGTGGTGTTTTCTTCCACTGTCACTGTGTAACTCCAAATCCAGACCTCCATGGGATGACGAATTTGATTCCCATTGTTAAGTTTTGTGTGGTTTTGTTGTCAGCACATTCGACTACAGTATGTGGAATACAGTGATACCTCGTACAATGTCCAAACTTGGTTCCACAAGTTTGGACTTTATACGGATTTGGACTTTGTATGAGGCATGAAAAATACTAGCCGCGATGCCTCATACAACGTCCAAATACTTGCCCCAATGCCTCATACAATGTCCAAATCCTTGCTGTGATGCCTCATACAACGTCCAAATCCTAGCCGCGATGCCTCATACAATGTCCAAATCCTTGCTGTGATGCCTCATACAACGTCGTTTCCATAGAGATACCGTACATTGTACTGTAAGAGCACAGACTTCAGGGCAAAGTCAAGGAAACAGACAGGAAACTGACAGAACTTTAAGAAATCATTGTCTAAAGGCCAAATACATTACAAAAACATGTCAAACAACCCTGATTGTCCAAGAACCTGAAGAATGCTGCAAAAATCCCAGGAATGCTTCTAAAAATTCTGATGAAAAAATTCAAAAAAAATCCAAAATCGTGCTCCAAACCACTCCTAAACACTCTTTGCCTCATGCAAAACCCACAAGAGCAATGGATGCATGCGTCCTGCCTTTTATCCTGCCCAGGCACAATGCAACCTGGGGAAACGCCAATGCCTCATACAAAGTCGCACGCCTTTGTATGAGGTAACTTTTTTCAAGGAATTAGGCGATGTATGAATTCGATGTTGTATGAAGCGGACTTTGTATGAGGTAACTTTTTTGAAGGAATTAGGCGATGTATGAATTCGATGTTGTATGAAGCGGACTTTGTATGAGGTAACTTTTTTCAAGGAATTAGGCAATGTTGTATGAATTCGATGTTGTATGAAGCGGACTTTGTATGAGGTAACTTTTTTCAAGGAATTAGGCGATGTTGTATGAATTCGATGTTGTATGAAGCGGACTTTGTATGAGGTAACTTTTTTCAAGGAATTAGGCGATGTATGAATTCGATGTTGTATGAAGCGGACTTTGAGGTAACTTTTTTCAAGGAATTAGGCAATGTTGTATGAATTCGATGTTGTATGAAGCGGACTTTGTATGAGGTAACTTTTTTCAAGGAATTAGGCGATGTATGAATTCGATGTTGTATGAAGCGGACTTTGTATGAGGTAACTTTTTTCAAGGAATTAGGCAATGTATGAATTCGATGTTGTATGAAGCGGACTTTGTATGAGGTAACTTTTTTCAAGGAATTAGGCAATGTTGTATGAATTCGATGTTGTATGAAGCGGACTTTGTATGAGGTAACTTTTTTCAAGGAATTAGGCAATGTTGTATGAATTCGATGTTGTATGAAGCGGACTTTGTATGAGGTAACTTTTTTCAAGGAATTAGGCGATGTTGTATGAATTCGATGTTGTATGAAGCGGACTTTGTATGAGGTAACTTTTTTCAAGGAATTAGGCGATGTTGTATGAATTCGATGTTGTATGAAGCGGACTTTGTATGAGGTATTACTGTACAGTATTCCGGTCATTCAGATCGTGGGATGCCTTATTTTTCTGTTCCCTTTATTTTTTCAACCATTTCTCTTCCCCCCCTTTTTTCTTTGTGAAGGTTATAAAACTTTGGTGTTATAAAACTGGCAGGCGTGTTCTTGGCCTAACGCCCGGCCTAGGGAAGGTGGGGCTTTCATAGTCTCTTCCGCCCCATTGGTGCCAAAATGCTTTAAAAATCCGGCAAGGCTGGCAGAAGTTGAGCTGGATTCGCTTTGAAGAGGAGCAAAAAAGAGCCGACTGTGTCCTTCTTGACAAAGGTTTGTGAGGAGGGACTACTGGGCACCCCAGCTATACACACACATTTTGGGGTGTGTGCATCTTTTGGGCTAGAGGGTTTGGGTTTCTCCATTGTGTGATCGCTACAGACTGCAGTGGCTTTAGCGGTTAAGAAGCTCGCCTTGCTAGCTGGAAGGCTGGCAAGTTGGCAGTCCGAGCCCTGGGTACTGCACGACGGATTGAGCACCCGTCTCTGTCCCAGGAGCCTCCTTTGGGCGTCCCCTGAGCGGGAGTTTCTTCCGCAAAAAAAAAAAAATCCTCTTGACCCAGAATGATTTCTGACACGAAATAGTTTTAGTGTTTTAAAGATGCCGGACTTGACAACTGGAAGGTCGGCAGGTCAGCAGCTCGAGACCCCGAGTGCTGCTTTACATAGTGAGCTTCTGTCTCTGTCCCAGCTCCTGCCAGCCTAGCAGTTCGAAAGCAAGGGAATTGCAAGTGGATAAATAGGTGCCACTTTGGTGGGAAGGTAAACTGCATTCCGTGCTCTCTGGTGTCTAGTCATGCCTGCCACATAGCCATGGAGACGTCTGCTTTTGAGCAAGGGTGAACCAGCTGGATTTGACAACTGGAAGGTCGGCAGGTCAGCAGCTCGAGACCCCGGGTGCTGCTTTACATAGTGAGCTTCTGTCTCTGTCTCAGCTCCTGCCAGCCTAGCAATTCGAAAGCAAGGAAATTGCAAGTGGATAAATAGGTGCCACTTTGGCGGGAAGGTAAACCGCATTCTGTGCTCTCTGGTGTCTAGTCATGCCTGCCACATAGCCATGGAGACCTGCTTTTGAGCTAGGGTGAACCAGTGTTTCCCAGCCCTCTGCGTCCTGCAGACGTCTCCATGGTCATGTGGCAGACATGACTAGACACCAGAGAGCCTTCCCACCAAAGTGGTACCTATTTATCCACTTGCCCTACAAAGGGTTTTTTTTTAGGGGGGGGGGCAATTCGAGAATGAGTTGGGCCAAGTAAATGACATTTTAGGCTTCCTCCAGTTCACTTTTTGAATAATAAGAATTACACGTTAGGATTAGTGGGGGGGAAATCAGGATTTTAGAGATGCTTAGGTGGGGAATGCCCCCCCCCCAAAAAAAGGGTTGGGAACCACTGCTGTAAACGGAGATGAGCACCGAACCCTAGAGTGGGATACGACTGGATTTTGAGCAAGGGTGACCCTTACAGTACTGTGTGATAGCACAGCCCTCCCCAAAACAAAGGTACGGTACAGTATTTCTCTCCCTCCTCCAGCTATCTCTTCCCCAAAATGCTACGTCCGGAAGCTACCGCCGCTATCATCCCACTGCTGATGATGGTGCTCCTGGCAGTGCCAGGGCTCTGTGTTGAGAGGTAAGTGGGTAGGAAAATGAGCCCGGAAAGAGGAGCCCCCCAACAACAACATCCCCCCCCCCATCCTAGCCTCCATCAGCCCAACATCTTGGCAACATAGCCCTGTGGGGGAGCAAGTCCAGGTTTTGGGGAGGGGGGTTGCCCAACCCACTAGTCTAAAAGGCTTCTGGGTCTTGGCCCTCAAGGAGCCTCCAAGGTGAAACTCACCAGATTTCCCCCCCCACACACACACACACTTTTTTTGGGGGGGAGGGGGGCTGAAAGGGAAGGTTTTCCCATTACAGGCTCCAATTTCTATACCAGTGTTGGCGAGCCTATGGCACACGTGCCAGAGGTGGCACTCGGAGCCCTCTCTGTGGGCACCCGTGCAGTAACCCTAGCACAAGGTTCGCCCTGTCCAGCAGCCCAGTGGGAGCATGTCCTCCCTCCCCACAGCACAGAGTTCACCCTGCCCAGCAGCCCAGTGGGAGCGTTTCCTTCCTCCCCTGTTGCTGTGTTGGCATTTTGCGATAAATTTGGGGGTTGCAGTTTGGGCACTTGGTCTCTAAAAGGTTTGCCATCACTGCCCTAGACCCTACTGTCCCGATCCCGCAACTCCCTATTAAATACCCCAAGAAGCCTGCTTCTTGTTTTGCAGGCGGGGGGGGGGGGGTTTGCTTTGATCCGGGATCCAAATTTTAAGTGGCCCTTTTTCTCGGGGGTGGGGGGTGGGGGTGGGTTGACAGGATAGTCAAACTTGACTATCACTACTCAAGTTGAATTTTTTGGAATAGTAGCCGTGTTAGTCTGTGCTTCAGGCATATCAGAAAGCAAAAACAGAAACACTGCAGCACTTTAAACCAGGGGTGCCCAAACTACAGTCTGGGGGCCAGATCTGGCCCCGGTGCCAATTCATCCGGCCCGCGAAGCTCTTGTCGCTCCTGGAAACGGCAATAAAATGCGCATTTTACTTCCGTTTCCAGGAGCGCCAACGGTTTCGCGGGCCGGATGAATTGGTGTCAGGCGGGCTGATCCAGGCCTCGGGCCGTAGTGAACCACATGACCTTTCTTTGATTGCTTATCTTTGTGGACTAGCAGCCTTGTTAGTCTGTGTTTCAGGTATATCAGAAAGCAACAACAGAAACACTGACTCTCTGCTATATTTTTAATGTGAGCTTTGGTGGATCAAGTCCACTTCATCAGATATAGAAGTGAAATACAGTACCCAAATTGTGTCTCTGTCTCCCACCCCACCCCAAACACACACCACTTACTGGTGGGGGGAGGTTGACCCCACCTTTGCAACACCACCACCACCACCACCACCCCATTTCAGAGACAGCTTAGGGAAGCCGGGGTTTTGTGTGGGGGGAGGCGGGAGACAGTGGTGTGCTGGCCCACGGATACAGGGACTCATCCCAATGCACCCCAGAGACTGGCGCCCCCCAGAGGCAGGCAGTGGGAATGTATGGGATCCCCCCCCCCATTACTTCCTGTCCACTGCCCTCCAAAGGTGCCCAGCACATCCCTGGCGGGAGACCCAGGTTTGGTCCTGCACAGCACGGATCTTCTTGGCGAGGCATCCTCACGAGCGCGAAACCCGTGTCTGTGGCTGCCAGCGAAAAACCAGTGTGTGTGTGTGTGTGTGTGTGTGTGTGTGTGTGTGTTTGCAAAAGGCAAACGAGGGGTTCTCGTGTAGTAAAAAAAACCCCGCATCTTCTTTCTCTACCCCCTTCCCAAATAACCCCTTCTTCCAGGATCGAACCACCCCCCTGCAAGGAAGGCCGGGAGTGTCTCCCCTACACGGTTGCCTGTCACGGGGATGGGTACGAGGTGAGCCCTTCGCTCTATGGGGGGTGGGATGGGGTCATACCTGTCAAGTTTCGGGAAATTTCTGTCAAATAAGGGAAATTTCCCGGCCAAAACGGGAAACTGGACAGCTATGCTTATCCTGCAGTGGCTCAAGTGGGTGAGACGCTGACTGGGAGGCGGGAGGCCGGCAGTTCGATGCCCGAGTACTGCAGGACAGAGTGAGCTCCCATCTTTGTCCCAGCTCTTGCCAACCTAGCAGTTTGAAAGCAAGACATTGCAAGTAGATCAATAGGGACCACTTCTGTGGGAAGGAAACAGCGTTCCGTGCGCTCCAGTGTCTAGTCATGCCTGCTACATGACCACGGAAACGTCTGTAGAAGCAGACAGGGCTGGCTCTCCGGCTTTGAAACAGAGATGAGCACTGAACCCTAGAGTCAGATACGACTGGCTTTCGAGCAAGGGAAACCTTTACTAATGTCCCTCTCCCGATCTTCGTTGACCTTCCCATTCACACGTGCAGGCTCGACGCTACCCCGCCTCTGCCTGGGTCGGCACCAGCATCAATAGTTCCGTGTATTCGGCCGCCGTTTTCCGGGGCTTCTGGCGGCTCTTCCGTTACATCCAGGGCAGCAACGAGAAAGGTGAGACTCTGACCTGGGGGGTGGGAGTGGAAGGGGGGGGTCCTAGAAGAGGAGTGGGGGGAGGAAAGGAACCAAAGTGCCCAGAGGCATGTGCAGAGTGCCCGGAACACGGCGGCCCTTCCTACGCAAGGGGACTTTTCGTGTTCTTAAATAATAAATACATTTCATGCAGTGGCTCAGCAGTTAAGAAGCTCGCCTTGTAAGCTGGAAGGTTGGCAAGTCAGCGGTTCGGGACCCGGGTACTGCATGACGGACTGAGCGCTCGTCTCTGTCCCAGCTCTTGGGGACATGAAAGGAGCCTCATTCGGGCATCCCCTGAGAAGAGTTTCTCCTGCAAAAAATCCTTTCAACCCAGAATAGTTTCTGACACGACGTTATTATAGTAATCTGCGTTTAAACTGAAACCAGTTTTGAAAAGGTCTTTGGGCCCATTCAACAATTACGTGATCCTCGAGGAGGGGCCGGGTTCTGCCATCTGAATTACGGAAAATTACGTGGTGGCGGGGTCAGGTCAAGCATTACATAATCCATTTTGAGCTGTTATGGTTTCAAAACATGGCACTTTTTTAGGTTTAAAAATGATCTCTGGGAATTTTGATCTGATTTGAGATTATTGAATTGCTTGTGCAATCTATTTCTATTTCACCAATAGTGAAAAGCTCTAAAAAAATTAGAGTTCCAAGACAAAAGCTCTGGATTACATAATTTTAAAGGGGGGGGGGAGGGGTTCAAAGCGAAAATTATGGTCGGATTACATGGGTGTGTGTGTGTCAAATTTCGCCCAAAAAAATGGCTCACGTAATTGTTGAATGGCCTCTTTCCTGTGGATGGAATATATCTAATGAAAAGCATCCTTAGCGGGCCTGACCCCTGCCAGCCCTTCACATGGGGCAGTGGCTCCCCCCCAAAAAATGCCAATGAACCCCCCTTTCTTTAATTGGCACGCACACACACACACACACCTTTGCTACACCTTGAAGTATGGTGCATCTTGTCTCTGTAACTTAAAAACCCCTTTACAGCAAAGCCCCCCCCAACACACACACACACACACACACACAAATCTACACAACCAAAGCAATGAAACCTTGTTCCATAGAGGTGTGACTCCACAAACCAAGTTCTGTGGGATAGCCTCCTTGGCCAGATTCCTGTCCTAAGGAAGGTGGGGTTGGTCTAGAGCAGGGGTTCCCAACCTAAGGCCTGTGGGCTAGATCTGGCCCACAGTGCCATTTCATGTGGCCCTCCACCCCTCCAAGAAACAAAATGGCCACCACCTTTGAAGGTGTTGGGACAAAATGGCCACCCCCATCGTGCAGACAGGACAACATATCCATCTGGCCCTCGAAGCTGACTGAAAGAGCATAATCCGGCCCCCAGCTTGAAAAGGTTGGGAACCCCAGGCCTAGAGGACATCTAAGGGTCTCTTGATAATGCTATATCTGCCCATTTCATTTCACCTCTGTCTACTCCATCTCTCTGTTTCTCTCACACACAAACACACATACACGCAGGTGTCAAGATTCCCATGACGGCCCCAGTCGTGACTCAGGTCATGGAAGGTCCAGGCGTCCAGACCATTAGTGTGTACTTCATGGTGCCGGAGGCTTTTCGGGAGAACACCCCCGTGCCCACGGAGGAAACAGTGAGTATACACACCCCATTCCTACACAGAGCTCTGGAGAAGGAAAAGATCTTTTTGTACTGTTAGGAAACAATTCCCTCCCCACCCCATCTATGTAAGCAGAACATGTTTCGTCCACACCACTGCATGTAGAAAGCTAGATCAACAGGGAAAGTGGGGGGCAACTGCTTGCATTGTGTGTGTGGGCTTTGCCATGCCTTGGCTGCTTTAACAACCTTTAGGGTGATAAGCTTCACAAGAAGCTTTTCTGGGCAGGCTGTCGTTTCTGTGCCCATTTTGCAGATGGAAAAACTGAGGCCAAGGGAGTGTGAGAATCGGATTCTGCCAAAGCTAAAGGCCTAGGACTGAACCCAGCTGCTCCTTATGCAAATTGCACAGTAAACGCTTGTTCTCTGCCTTTAAAACCAGATTTTAGGTTCCTTTTTTGCCCAAATCCCAAACTTCTCCCAATAAAAGTTTGTGCCCCCAGCCGAAGTTAATCTCTAAGGGGCACACCCTTTAAGACAATTATTGAAAGGCAATGAACATAATGTTGTAAAATTTTATTCTTAACATTTATTTGATGTGAATATAAGCATATGTAAGTATGAATGGCTTAAACATCCCAAAACTATATTCCACGTAAATGGGAAATAACAGTACAGTTCAGTATCAGGAAATATTTATTGCTTATATTAGTTGCAGTGGCTCCAGTGGCTAAGACGCTGACTGGGAGGCGGAAGGTCAGCAGTACGATTCCCGAGGACTGCAGGACGGAATGAGCTCCCGTCTTTGTCCCAGCTCCTGCCAACCTAGCAGTTCGAAAGCAAGACATTGCAAGTAGATAAATAGGGACCACTTCGGTGGGATTAGTAGGTGTACTGGTTTGGGCTTCTGGGAATTGGAGTCCAAGAACAGCTGGAGTGCCAAGGCTCACCATCATTGCCATAGGTCATGTTGGAGCAGCTGGCCGGAGCCAAGGCTGCTTGACCTATGGGAAATTCTGCCTTATATACCCTTCCGAGAAACACCCTTTTTATTCTTGCTTATAATGTTGGGGGGGGGGGGCAAGAGAAAAACTTTGCTATTGCCATAATCAGGAGCAATAAATTGCCCCCCTTTTTCAGCAGTTTCCTGTCCTTTTGGCTCTTTTGAATAGCCTTTTTAGAGGGTTTTTTTAAAATTATTTATGTTTTAAAGACACAAAATACATATATAAAGAAGAATTATATATAAAATACAAGCATAAAAATAGAAAAACATAAGAATAAGATAGCCATGTATTGACTAAAAATACTTAGATACAAGTAAAACACCTTACCTGTAGTATTCAACATTATATTGCATCTTGTTTCAACCTATAATTGTCAAAAGAGTAATAGATTTCATTAATCAGTTTAATTTCGATCTACTTTAGAGTTTTAAAAAATATTTTTAACAACTACTTTTTTGCTTTTTTAAAAAAAGAAAAGAATGTCTCAAAAAGCACTCATATCCAAACATAATCTGACAGGAGCAAGCCCACGGTTATTCAGAAGTGGGCTTTGGGGGTGGGGGGTTAGTTCTTTGAACCCATGGCTTTCTCCTTTGGTTGTCTCTGGGAAGTCCGCTGCAATTTTCTCCAAGTGGTCTTCTGTTGCGTTGAACTTGTGTGTGCGTGTGTGTGCGTGTGTGTGCGTGTGTGAGAGAGAGAGAGAACAGACAGACATGGATGGGTGGGTTGGTGGGTGGATCAACAGATAGACATGGAGGGATGGGTCAACAAAAGGCAGGGTGGATAGATGGACAGACGGACAGATGTATCAACAGACAGACATGGATGGATGGGTCAACCGACAGACATGGAGGGATGGGTCAACAAAAAGGCAGGATGGATGGACAGATGGACGGACGGGACTGATGAATGAACAGACAGACATGGATGGATGGATCAACCGACAGACATGGAGGGATGGGTCAACAGAAAGGCAGGATGGATGGATGGACAGACGGACAGATGTATCAACAGACAGACATGGATGGATGGATGGATCAACAGACAGACATGGAGGGATGGGTCAACAGAAAGGAGGATGGATGGACAGATGGACGGACGGGACTGATGAATGAACAGACAGACATGGATGGATGGATCAACAGACAGATATGGAGGGATGGGTCAACAGAAAGGCAGGATGGATGGATGGACAGACGGACAGATGTATCAACAGACAGACAGGGATGGATGAATGGATCAACAGACAGACGTGGAGGGATGGGTCAACAGAGGCAGGATGGACGGATGGACGGACGGACAGATGTATCAACAGACAGACATGGATGGATGGATGTATCAACAGACAGACATGGAGGGATGGGTCAACAGAAAGGCAGGATGGATGGATGGACAGACGGACAGATGTATCAACAGACAGACATGGATGGATGGATGGATCAACAGACAGACATGGAGGGATGGGTCAACAGAAAGGAGGATGGATGGACAGATGGACGGACGGGACTGATGAATGAACAGACAGACATGGATGGATTGATCAACAGACAGATATGGAGGGATGGGTCAACAGAAAGGCAGGATGGATGGATGGACAGACGGACAGATGTATCAACAGACAGACAGGGATGGATGAATGGATCAACAGACAGACGTGGAGGGATGGGTCAACAGAGGCAGGATGGACGGATGGACGGACGGACAGATGTATCAACAGACAGACATGGATGGATGGATGTATCAACAGACAGACATGGATGGATGGATGTATCAACAGACAGACATGGAGGGATGGGTCAATAGAAAGGCAGGATGGATGGATGGGTAGATGTATCAACAGACATGGATGGATGGATGGATGGACAGATCAATCAACAGAATGACAGGATGGATGGATGGACAGATGGATGGACCAATCGACAGATAGACGTGGGTGGGTAGATAAAGGATGTGTGGATCAACAGAAAGAAAGGATGGCGGTGTGGGTGGATTGATTGATCTCTGGATCAACAGAGACTGATGATGGATGGACAGATGGCACAGACAGACAGAGATGAACAGATAGACGTGGATGGATGGGGAATGTGCAATTTGGGAAGGTTCAGATGCTTTTGTGCCTCCACACTTTAGAAATCCAAGCTGACCGTTTTCCTGGCTGGGTCCTCCCCATCATTCCCTACAACCTCCGCTCTGGAGGACAGCCCAGTCTCTCCCCTGGGCGACCCTCCAACCTCTCTCTGACTCTTTCCCTTGGGTCTTCCTCAGGTGTACCTGGAGCAGTTCCCTCCCCTGGAGGCCTACGTCCGGTTTTTCGGGGGCTGGATGACGGATGCCAGCCACGTGGCCCAGCTCAGCAACCTTGATACCAGGCTGCAGCGGGATGGGCGAACCACCAAGGTTGGCATGCATTACACCGCTGGCTTCAACAGGTGGGTGCCTTGGGGTCTTGTCTGCTCAAGCTCACAGATGGGGGTCAGGAATAACCCTTGTGTGGAAGATTGAGGAATGGAGGAGCCTTTGTACTGGGTCTGTTTGTCTCCTGCCATGAAGAAAATGCTAATTAACCTGTGAGTTGCCCAGAAAGTGTATTCACCACTGCTATGGGGCAGTATATAAGTGTAATGCTTTTGCTAATTGCTATACCCAGTGTTAGGTGCATACAAGATTGCTGCTATTCCCAACACAAGACCTACGACAGTGATTCTCATTTTCAGGCCATGTGCCTGACCACACCTCCTGCACAGCTGATCGGGGCCGGCCCACATGGTTCCTCCCACTCAGAAGCAGAAGTAAAATGCATGCCACACATGCGCAGAATGCACTTAGCAGCGTTCTACACATGTGCAGTATGTGTTTTACTTCTGCTTCTGGGAGCAGCAAGGGTGTCGAGTGTGGGTGTGTGATGAAATGGCTTTGGGGGCCAGGTCTGGTCCACGGGCCATAGGTTGAGAATAGATGACCTACGTAGTGGACGCTGAGAAAGCTTCGGTCTTTGCCTGCTTAATTTGGGTAAAGAGGTCTCCTCATAGGTAAAGTTTTTGTTACCATCCTAATTCTACTATTTCTCTCCTACCCTCCAGCCCCTGGGAATTAACAAACCGGCGGAATGAGGTCTGGCGGATTGCAGAGGGCGAGTTGGCATGCAGATCTACCCTCGGGGAATAATCGTTCCCCCAACCCCACCTCTCCGTCACCTGTGACCTGGAGTCTCCTCTACCGTAAGGATGGACCAGGACTTCTCCTTTGGTGCCCCTCTACAAAGCATGGCCTTCTCTCACATGTGTTGTTTAAAGTCAGAAGGGAAAAAGAAATCAAAGACTTTGCATGGAAGACACTCCAGGCTTGTTGTGTTGGGAAACGTGGGTGAACGAAGAGGACTGTCAACAAAAATAATGGAAGCCAAAACAAACTGAGGGAGGAAGGAGCTGGTCTCAAATGCCAGAGGTGGGGGAAGGACTCCACCAATCCAATTAGTGGCATTCCTCTGTAAAGGCTCCTCCCACTGATACCCAGTGTTAGGTGCATGCAAGATTGCTGCTGTTCCCAACACAAGACCTATGTAGTGGACACCAAGGAAGCTTCGGTCTTGACAAACTTACACAGCCCCCCAGAATGGATTTTTCCAGGGGAAAGGAGAAAACGAAATGCAACTCCAGGAACAATTCAGGAAGAGGCCACACTCACCCCGCCCTTAACATAGTACTCCCAGATACCAATTTTTACAAAACTAGACCTCTAGTCACATCTGCTTTCATTTTACCCCCCATTTCTGACTGACCGCTACCCCCCCTCCCCTAAAAAACAACAACACCCTACCAGACCAGAAAGTTAGCTGCTGACCTCATGGAAGCCTGCACATGAGTTGCATCCCCCCCCCCACATGATTGTGCCACTCCTTCCCACCCCCACCCCATTCTCTTCCGCCCTCTGTTGTAGAGTGTAACCTTCTTTGTAAATCTAGTGTACTCTTTCTACCAACGATGGGGCTGACCAATTAAACTTGTCAACAAATAAAGCTGCTACTTTTGATTTTTGTGCATGGGGAATGGAACGTTGCCCTGGGAATCTGGGTCTTCTCTAATCATTTACATTAGACATCTGGTTTTATAGGTATACGTAAAGGTCAGCCTTGCTCGAAAGCTAGTTGTATCTGACTCTTGGGTTCAGTGCTCATCTCTGTTTATAGCTAAAGAGCCACTGATGTCTGCATCTGCAGGCATTTCCGTGGACATGTGGCAGGCATGACTTGACACCCGAGTGCATGGAATGCTGTTTACCTTCCCACCGAAGTGGTCCCTATTTATCTACTTGCAATTTCTTGCTTTCGAACTGCTAGCTTGGCAAGAGCTCACTCCGTTATGCAAGTGCTCGGAACTGCTGGCCTTCCAGTCATCAAGTTCAGCATCTTAACCACTAAACCATCACAGTCACATCTAGTATAATAATAATAATAATAATAATAATAATAATAATAATAATAATAATAATAATAATAATTGATTGATTGATTGATTGATTACATGTCAGAAATTATTCTGAGTTGAAATGATTTTTGCTGGAGAAACTGCTCCACCTGAATGAGGCTCCTCTCATCTCCCCAAGTCGCCCCAAACCCACATTGGGAAATGAGTGTTTTCCACCTCTAAAGTGTGGTGGTGGTGGTGGTGGGGGGGGGGGGGGAATGCAGCTACGAGTGGCCTTTAAAACCATAATTTTAAACTTTGAAGTCTTGGCTGTTGGAAATTATTAAAAGCAAGGGTGCTTTTAAACTCACAAAGGACTTCCATGAAACTCTGGGCAGCCGGTTCCTTGCTCACTCACCACGCAGGACTTATGGGGTTCTAGATTTCATGCTATTTGGAGACTCTTCCCAGCCTCCAATTTTTACAACGAACACTGGCTGGACCTAAACACTCCTGAACTATGCTCAGCTGTTCAGAGAGTGGATTTTGTTGCTTGGACTGGAAATGAGCAACGTTGGTACTCACTCAAACCAGCATCATTTGCCCGTTAAGGGCTGCTCGTTTGCTCATCCAGCTGGAGAAAGTGGGTGTGTGGCATCCATTCAGTTCTGATGGCCGGGTCTGGAGTACGAATGAATGGGCTTCAGCCAGAGGACACCTAAGGCAGGGATTCTCAACATGCAGCCTGTGGGCCGAATGCGGCCCATGGCACCATTTCATGTGGGTCCCTCCACCACTCCAGGAAGTACCATGTGGTGGAGGAAGGGCAAAATGGCCATCTGGCTCCCGAAGCTGTTTGAGGGAGCATGAACACACACACACACACACACACGCACACACACACACACGCTTAAAAAAAATGAGAACTGCTGACGGGAGATCACAAGGAAACATCTCTGCGCTGCCACTGCGGAGATCTTATCTTCTCAGTTTAAGTGGGTCTCCTCTGAGCGTGAGCTGTATCAAGTACAGGGAAGGACTAGGACTCATGAGAGCTGGGTTCAAATCCTCCCCACCCATGGCCATGAAACAACTCAGAAGAGGGGAGGACTGGTGTGGGCAAAGCCACCCATTAATAATGGTACCACTAGGGGCTGCAGTGGCTCAGTGGTTAAGAAGCTCACCTTGTTAGTTGGAAGGCTGGCAAGTTGGCCGTTCGAAACCCAGGTGCTGCATGGCGGATTGAGTGCCTGACTCTGTCCCAGCTCTTGGGGACATGAAAGGAGCCTCATGCGGGCATCCCCTGAGCGGAGTTTCTCCAGCAAAAATCCTTTCAACCCTGGATAATTTCTGACATGAAATAATAATAATAATAATAATAATAATAATAATAATAATAATAATAATAATAATAATAATAATAATAATAATAATAATAATAATAATAATAATAATAATAATCCTCTCTTCTCATTTGATGTCCAAAGTATTTCAGCTTCATCTTTACTATCTAAGGAGCAGTCAGGGTTGATTTCTTCTAAGATTGACCTGTTTGTTCTCCTTGCTGTCCTTTCCTTTCCTCCTGCGCTGCCAGCCTAGCAGTTGGAAAGAGATTGCAAGTAGATAAATAGGTACCGCTTCGGCAGGAAAGGTTAACGGCGTCCTGTCTTGTCTGCCATATGGCCAGGCCACGGACACGAGAGAGTCAGTAGAGGAGACCTTTACCTTTACTATAAGACCGGGCTGGCTTAACAGCCTGGCAAACGCCGGGGCCGCGATTCTTTGGACGTGCCTAGTGGCTCAGAAGACGCTGACTGGGAGGCGGAAGGTCAGCAGTTCGATCCCCGAGTACTGCAGGACGGAGTCAGCTCCCGTCTCTGTCCCAGCTCCTGCCAAACCTAGCAGTTCGAAAGCCAGACGTTGCAAGTAGATAAATAGGGGCCACTTCGGTGGGGAAGGGCAACAGCGTTCCGTGCGCTCTCCGGTGTCTAGTCATGCCTGCCACATGGCCACGGAGACGGTCTGCAGAAGCAGACAGCGCTGGCTCTTTGGCTCTGAAACAGAGATGAGCACTGCACCCTAGAGTCGGATACGACTGGCTTTACCTTTAGTTTAGGAGGATAGTGGAAAGGAAAGGGGGGACCAAGGAAAACGGGGGGGGCACCCTTGGCCGCCCCTCCTTCCTCCTTCACGAGGCCGTGACCAACCCACCTTCCCCTTCCTCCTCCTCCTCCTCCGGCGAAAGTGAAAGCAAAGGAAGCGGCGCCATCGGTGGACTTAGGCGTCGAGTGAAGCTCCCCTTCCCCCCAAAAAAGCCCCCCTGATCTTGATTCCTCTTCCAGGTCTCCAAGCCATGGCTGCTGCGTCTAGGTGGGGGGCCCTCACTTTGCCTCTCCTCTTCCCCTTCTTCCTCGGTAAGTGGGAGCAGGACCCCTGGCTCGCCCCCCCCCCCAAATCTGGACTGGCAAGTTGGGGTGGGGTGTGGGGGCAATTGTGTGTGTGTGTGTGTGTGTGTGTCCCTGGTGGCGCAGTGCCAGTGGTTAAAAACTGCTGTCCTGCAGCCCAAAGGTTGTGATTTCGATCCTGGCTAGGACTCAAGGTCGACTCTCAGCCTCCTGTCCTTCCTAGGTGGGCAAAGTGAGTACCCAGCATGTTGGAGGCAAAAAATGCCAAATTGACTTCTGAACCGTCTAGAGAGTGCACTGCACACTAATGTGGGGCAATAAAACGTGATTGCTTTCGCTCAGTTGGTTAAGAAGCTCGCCTTGTTTAGCTGGAAGGCTGGCAAGTGTGCAGTTCGAGACCCGGGTACGGCGTGACGGACTGAGCGCCCGTCTCTGTCCCAGCTCTTGGGGGACATGAAAGGGAGCCTCGTTTGGGCGTCCCCCGAGTGGAGTTTCTCCTGCAAAATAATAATAATAACCCTTTCATCCTAGAATAATTTTCTGACACATAAGTTATTATTAACGCGCCCGGGGACAGGAAGAGCGAGGCAGACATCTGTCAGGTGCAGCTCTCTGTGGCCTGCTCCCTTCCCCACAAGGTCGGGGAAGCTTTCCCGGTTGAACTGCTGCTGCTGCTGCTGTTGTTCAAAGGCCAGCCCGGGGCTTTCCTGGAGGACGACGCCTGACGCCTCCCATCCTGTCCCGTTTCCCTTTCCCTTCCGCCTCCTTGTGCCCCAGTAGGGTTGCCATATGTCCCGGGAAACCAGGATTGTCCCGGATTCAAGGTTGGAAAAACTATCCTAGCCAGTTGAATAAAAATCATGTTAAAAGTCGCAGATTTTTTTTAAAAAACTCATGTGTTGATGTATTTAATGCGAAAGTGTTTTATTGCTGTCATTATGTTTTTTTTTAAAAAAAGGCTATTTTGTAGAGAACCCGCCCATTTTTGTCAAGTTATACTTCTGTCCCGGTTTTATGGGAGAGAATTATGGCAACTCTAGCCCCGAAGAATAGGAGGAGGAGGAGGAAGGCTTACTGATCTCTGTTCACCGCCCACCCCACCCCTGTCCCTTTCAGGGTTGTCGCGGGCGGCCCGGCTGAGCTGCTGGTTCGTGGAGGAGGCGGCTGGACGGGGCGGCGGGTCTGTGATCCCGGGAGGACTAAGCCAGCGCCCGGCCCTCCTGTTTCTGACCTCACCGGGACGCCGGCTGGAAGAGGCCGTCTTGGAATCAGAGCTGCCGCCCGAAGTGGAGCCGGGCCTCGCCTTCCAGATCCTAGGTGAGGAAGAAGAAGAAGAAGGGGGGGGGGAAGAAAGCCCCTCCACCCTCCAAGGGCCTTGTGTAGGGAGGTACTTTTCCTAGTGGGAGCAGGATATAAGTGCAACTGATGAATGAATGAATAAATAAAAAGGCATATTCCCATTTTACACTCTGGACAACAAAACCCAGGAGCCTTCACCAGATCTTTCATAGTTAAGACGCTGAACTTGTCAATTAATGGAAATAATCTGCATATCAAAAAATCCCATTTATTTATTCTTATAAATTTTTTATTAAGTTTTCAAAGTAAAAATACAAACAGAACAAAGAAATTAAAAACATAACAACATAAAAACAAGAAAGAAATAAAAAAAATTACATGCTTAATGTGCCATATACATCACTACATTGCTTTATAACGCAGTAACAACATTTTAATACATTTTAAAATTCATCTAAATTCAATCTATTTATCATCATCATCATCATCATCATTATTATTATTATTATTATTATTATTATTATTATTATTATTATTATTATTATCTTAACCTATAAAACCAAGGGTAAACCGTTGGAACTTGCTATAGGTTGCTATGCCTCGCCCTACTTGCCTGCACTCACCCTTCGTGCACACGGCCGATCTGGGTCCGCAGGTCAACAAAGGATTGAGAAAACAGACAGTGGGGCAACAGCCCCACAAACGCGAAAAAAGGGAAACAACTTCATTTCCCAACATTCCTTGCGCCGTGCCACGCCAGAGCCAATCAGGCTGAGAGGCTCTCGCACAGCACGGCGCAAGGAACGTTCGGAAACGCGCTGCAGCCAATCAAAATAAAACCGTTTTTAAAAAAATGCAGCACAAAGCACAAACCCATAACTACAAGCTCCAGCGTCCTGCGCGCCATGAGCGCGCAGAACGCTGAGGAAGCTGGCGCCCAAAAATTAAAAAAAAACAAAAAAACACACCGGGAGAGCAAATCCGACAAGCCGCAGGAACCAAAGCCTCCCTCCCCATTGGCGCCTGAAGCTCCTAATCGGAGTTTCCCCTTTAATATCACTGGGTGGGGGGGGGGGGTTGTGCTCCCCCTCTCTACTGGCTCTTCTGGGGTTGAGAGGGTTGGGGGGACCAAAGGAGCCTGTCTCCCCAACCCTCCTGACCCCAAATTAAAGAGAAGAAATCAAGCGGTTACTTCTCTTTAAAAACGGAGTTGGAGGGGGAATCCCCCTCTCCGATGGCTCTCCTGGGTCCGGAAGGGTTGGGGAAGACAGGCCCCTTTTCTCAACCCAACCCTCCCAAACCCAAGGAAGCCAGCGGAGAGGGGGATCACAACCCACCCCCACCCCCACTGATATTAAAGGGGAAACCACAATTGAGATTTCCCTTTTAATATTAGAGGGTGGCCAGGATTCGATCCCCTCTCCTGGGTCCCATGATCTGGATGGTTTGGGGGGACAAAAGGAGCCTGTCCCCCCAAGCCTTCCAGAGCCAGGGGAGACGGCAGAGAGGGAATCCCCCCGTAGGACACCAAAAACACAAAAAAACACAATCAAAAACATTCAAAAATACACAAAAACAAACAAAAATAACACCAACAAACAATACAAAGTAACCAACAACAAACATTTCCAAACACCCAGCACCCAGCCAAACACCACAAAATCCAACCACCACCACCACCCCAAATAAAGAAAAACAGCCAACTCACCACCACACGACCTCATACCACAACGACTGGAAAAGAAATGAATAAAGAAAGAGACTACTTACTGGAAGAAGCTCCACCCAGAGGCCACGAGAGAAAAAACAGTCAAAATACAAGATAACCCCTACCAGCAGCACTTGCTGCCCACAATAATAAAAAAAATTCAAAAAGACACAATAGCCCCACACAAAAGGCCCCAAGAGTAAAAACAAATAACACAAAATCACAAGTTTACACAAATCAAAAACAGATGTCAATAAAATAAAAACTATTCAAAAATCCTGTGCTGAATTTTTACTCACATAAAAAACAAAAACATCAATACACAGTTTAAGAACATTTAGTGTGAAAAACATGTACTTTCACATTTTTTAAATTATTACCTACGGTACAACAATTTAAAAAAATACATACTAAAAAATATTTGGTTAAATAATTTTTTTGGAAAACGTATATCATCCTTTTTTCTTTTTTTCATCCACAAAACCAAAACACCAAACAAAACTCATCATAGTTTATAACAGGTCATCAAAAAAAATTTGTATAAATAAAAATTTTAAAAATTTCAATTATAGACTAACCTCTTCTTTACAAACATTAACAACAACAACAACAACAAAAACTTTCCAACACCATGTAAAACAGCCCGGCAACGTCGGGCAACCTCTGCTAGTTATATATAAAGCAAAGGTGTGGGTTAGGTATCTGGAATGGGCTGCCGCACCCCTTGACCAAACCCCCATGAGATTTGACACACACGTACCTTGTGCACGTGAGTAGGTCACTGTTGGGGTCATGAAGCCCATGGGGGGGGGGATTTGGCCCCTAAATTGATCTGCAAAGGGGGTTATATTCGACAAGAGGGTTTGTGTCTGCCCCAGTGCTAGGCCAAACGGGGGGGGGGGGGATTGTGGTCATCGCCGAACTCATATCACAGGCCCACCCTTGGTCAGAGGGTTTCCCAGGCAACACTGGCACTCAGCTAGCCGGGTTGGGACCACCCGGGTGAAGACGGGCACCCCTGCTAGTATAGTATATATTTCTCATTCTTTTAATGTATTCTCATCCAAAATGCACTTATCCAATGCAATTCTAAACTCATAAATATTTTAAAAAGTATTTCTATATGCTTACATTTACTATATTTAATCTAATGCAAACTTATATTTCTGTCACAATACTACATAACCAGAACAAAACAAAAAACATAAACAAAATCAAATTCATAATACACACCCAGTGATATATACATTGCCCTGGATATACATTGCACTGTAATTTTCTACTAAGGAACTGTGGTGGTTTCTTGGTTAAGATGCTGAACTTGATGACTGGAAGGTCAGCAAGTCAGCAGTACAAGACCTGGGTGCTGCAGGATGGAATGAGCTCTCATCTCTGTCCCAGCGCCTGCCAAGCTACCAGTTTGAAAGCAAGAAATTGCAAGTTAAATAGGGACCACTTTGGTGGGAAAGGTAAGCAATGTTCCATGACTAGTCATGCCTGTCATATGAGCATGGAAACGTCTTCATACACAGACAGTGCTGGCTCTTTGGCTGTAAACAGAGATGAGCACTGAACCCTAGAGTCAGATACGATTGGTTTTTGAGCAAAGGTGACCTTTACCTTTAGTAAATTAGTTCATCAACAGCTGGCCATATCTTTGCTTTCCCCTCCTTAAAAGAGAGAAATGCAGGCTCTTCAGTTGGTTCAGTTACACGGCGTCCTTAACATTGTAATACTGTTTGCCTTATTTTCTTCTTCTGATGGTATCAGAGGTGCTAAACTGCACCCCAATTTTAAATGTTAGAGCACAGGTAGGCAACCTACAGCCCATAGGCTGGATCCGGCCTGTGGCGCCAAATCAACCAACCCACGCCCTTACTCCAGCCCACTTCCAGCGGAATAAGCCACAGACTTGTTTATGGATGTTATGAACGCGTTTACGACAGCCGTAAACGATTGGGGTGGGGACCAGTTCTTCCCCCTCAACTGTCCGAGGGAGCGTGACCCGGCCCCCCACTTAAAAAGGTAGGTGACCCCTGTGTTAGAGTATGATGGAAAAAATTCCAGAAAAGTCCCCGATTCCATTTTTCCTAGAGCAAGAGTTCTCAACCTTTTTAAACTGGGGGCCGAATCATGCTCCCTCAGACAGCTTCAGGGGCCGGACGGCCGTTTTGCCCTTTCCTCTACCACATGACACTTTTGTGGTGGAGGCGGTGGGAGGCCACATGAAATAGTGCTGTGGGCCGCATCCGGCCGGCAGGTTGAGAATCCTTTTAGAGAGTCACTCTCTGAAATATGGCTGTGAGTCTGTGCAGGGTAAGCTCTTGACCTTTCTCCACTCTTGACCTTTCTCCATCGACTTGGCCTTTCTCCACTCCACTCTTTACCTCCCCACCAGATCCTTCGGGGGCTCTGTGGGGCGGCAGTGACCATGGCAGTTCCAGACCCTTCTGGCTCGGACCTGACCCGGAAGACGCAGATGCTGTCACCTGCGAGATCAACGCCTACACCCCGCAGGAGGCTTATGTCCCTTGGGCGGCCGGACTGGAGCAGGCCAAGGGGTGCCCCCGGTCCCTGGGGGACGGCAAATGGTTCATCACCACACTCCTGAACCCAGAAGCTGGCTACGGGGTCAGCAGCATCCTGAATGGGGAAGAGTCCTCGCCTTGGATACAGGAGACGGTTGCTAGGAGCAGCGTCACCACGGCAACAGGTACCCAAAGGAGATGATAGCATTCCGCCTTTGGACCAGGAAGCGTTTTGGGTACTTAACTAGTCTGCTAAATCCAGTGGTTAGATATCACGGGGGTGTTTTTGACATCAACAGTAAGAAAACAGACTAGATGACATCTATCTCTTCTCTACTCACCTTTCTTGATTGATTGATTGATTGATTGATTGATTGATTGCATTTTTATACTGCCCATTTGGGATATTTCCCACTCTGCGTGGTGCACCTACAAATTAAAAAAATAACATAATCATTAAAAACCCCAACAACATGAAACAACTGAATAAGTAGGTGGCTTAGTGGTTAAGACGCTGAACTTGATGATTGGAAGACCGGCAGCTCAGCAGTTCGAGACCTGAGTGCTGCACGATGGAATGAGCTCCTGTTGTCTGTCCCAGCTCCTGCCAACCAAGCAGTTCGAAAGCAAGAGATTTCAAGTAGATAAATAGGGACCACTTTGGTGGGGAAGGTAAACCGCATTCCGTCCACTCCAGTGTCTAGTCAGCCTGGCTCTTTGGCTGTAAACAGAGATGAGCACTGAACCCTAGAGTCAGATATGACCGGCTTTCGAGCATGGGCGACCTTTTAACATGAATTTTTGTTCATGTCTATCTCCTAAGGCCTGCGATATTCAAAGGGGCTGATTCCATCTTAAAGCTTATTTTGTTGCATTTCTGATTTATTGATAAAGTTGGAGGCCAGTGGGAACTGTTGCCTCCAAAAGTTACTTTCCCCCCAGCCCCCGGCTTTGGCCCATACGATCTCTTAGTGGCTCAGGATGGCCGTGGAGATTTCTTGTGCCGTTGACAGGAGTTATGGAAGGTGCGGTGGGGGAAATGGGGAAAGCCAAGCCCCAAAGATCAGGCCCACATGGACAGATTCCTTACAACAGTGATGGCGAACCTTTCAGAGACCAAGTGCCCAAACACAACTGGCTGCTGGCTGTGGCACAGAGGGGTGGGGCGATCTCTGTGCTGGGGGGAGGGAGGAAGCGCTCCCACTGGGCTGCTGGGCAGTGTAATGGGGTGAATTCTGTACTGGGGCAACAGCACGCCCACCCATAGAGAGGGCTCCGAGTGCCCCCTCTGGCACATGTGCTGTAGGTTTACCACCACTGACTTACAATATCCGATGTGTTTTCCCCTTTCCTTCCTTGGCCAGCGGTGCTGACAGTCTTCACTCACACACCCCGGCTCAAGTCCCGCCTGGGCCAGGACGTCCTCCTGAATTGCGGTTTCTCCGGCCCGGCCTCCCCCTTCTCAGTGGAGTGGCGTCACCAGCATGGCGGGGCCGGCCGGGTGGTGCTCGCCTACGACGGAGCCACCCAGAAGATCTCTGTGGCCGAGGAGGGGACCCAACTCTTCCTCGACCTGGAGACCAACAACGTCTCATTGCAGTTGCTAAGGGTGGGCGTGCGCCAAGAGGGCACCTATATCTGCACCGTCTATCTGCCCCATTTGCGCACCCAGCAAGCCATGGAGCTGAAGGTGGAGGGTAAGTTATCCAAGAGGTCTGATGGGTGGGCAAGCAGGTAGGCAGGGGTCTGACACCTATGGCTCTTGGGGTGGCGGGGAGAGCTGGCTTTGTCTCCAAAGACATTAAAGGTTTGAGAAGAAGGATTTCTTCCCTCTAGAATGCTTAATTGATTGATTGATTGATTGATTGATTGATTGATTGATTGATTGATTAGATCAGGGGTTCCCAACCTAAGGCCTCTGGGCTGGATCCGGCCCACAGCATCATTTCATGTGGCACCCCGCCCCCTCCAAGGGCATTCAAGAAACAAAATGGCCATCAGTTTGAAGTTGTAGGGGCAAAATGGCCATCCCCATCGTGCAGGGAGGGCAAAATGACTGTCCAGCCCTCAAAGCTGACTGAGAGAGCATGACCCAGCCCACGGCTGACAAAGGTTGGGAACCTCTGGATTAGATAATAGGGGTAAAATAACAAGGTCCCATTGGTGGTGGGTGCACAGATGTATTGATGTAATGTTATTTTTAAAATTATTTTTGGTGTTTGTTATTTTTGTTCAAATGTATCCCCCCCCCCCAATGGATATTATCAATAAAATTAGATAAAAACCCAACCAAGCAAGAACGTTGGGCTTTGTATGTCTGCCATAACCTTCCAAATGGACTTGAGCCAAGTCTTCCCTCTTGTTTCCCTCTCTTTCTGCCGCTCCCCCACAGAGCCCCCCATGGCCTCCCTCCACCCAACACCTCTCTTGGTGGCCCCTGGTGCCCAATCAGAGCTGGCCTGCGAGGTCTCCGGCTATTACCCCCAGAAGGTCTCCGTGAGCTGGAGGCGGAGGAGCCCTGAGGGTGCCTTGGAGGAAATCCTCGATACCTGGGACTCAGGGCAGCGCCAGTCCCCGGACGGCACCTACAGCTTCACCAGCCACGCCCACATCGCACCAGCCGGGCCCCAAGACCACGGCGCCTCCTACAGCTGCCACGTGGCCCACCCGGCACTGGGGGAGGCTGGCCTACGGAAGACTGTGACGCTCCATGTGGCAGGTGAGTGGCAGCTAAAGGGGTGGGTGAGCGGGCGTTGGTAAAGCTACATTATTTGCTGGAGAGTCTTGTTGAGGCAAATAGGTAAAGGGCTCCTTTGCTCAAAAGCCAGTTGTATCCGACTCTAGGGCAAGTGGTTCCCAACGTGGGACTCTAGAGCAAGTGGTTCCCAACGTGGGACTCTAGGGCAGTGGTTCCCAATGTGGGACTCTAGGGCAGTGGTTCCCAACATGGGACTCTAGGGCAAGTGGTTCCCAACGTGGGACTCTAGGGCAAGTGGTTCCCAACGTGGAACTGTAGGTCAAATGGTTCCCAATGTGGGACTCTAGGGCAAATAACGAATAACAAATAATCCTCTACCACTCAACATCCTTACAGTCCTTAGGGAGCCCGGTCTCAACGTCCCTATGAAGCCTGGGCTCAACGTCCTCGATGGCGCCCAGGGCTCAAAGTCCTCGATGGCGCCCAGGGCTCAATGTCCTCGATGGAGCCCGGAGCTCATGGGGGCTGCAGTACATGTGCTCCCACTCCTCCCAGCTGGCTGGACTGGGAGAAGGAGCTCGGTGCGTGGGCAGCAGCAGCAGCGATCTTATGGCCGCGGGAGCCGGCCTAGGTGCTCCCACTCCCCCTAGTCAGCCGTACCAGGGGAAGGAGCTCGGCTCCTTTACTTGGTAAAGGTAAAGGGTGCCCATGCTCGAAAGCCAGTAGTATCCGACTCGAGGGTTCAGTGCTCATCTCTGTCTATAGACAAAGAGCCAGCGCTGTCTGTGTCTCCAGATGTTTCTGCGGTCACATAGCAGGCATGACTTAGACACCGGAGCAGGCAGAACGCTATTAACTTCCTTACAGAGCGCTATTACCTTTCCTGCCAAAGTGGTCCCTCTTTATCTACTTGCAATTTCTTGCTTTCGAACTGTTAGGTTGGCAGGAGCCGGGACAGAGACGGTCGTTCACTCCGTCGTGCAGCACTCAGGTCTGGGAACTGCTGACCTGCCAACCTTCTAGTCATCAAGCTCAGCGTCTTAACCCCTAAGGCACAGTTTAAATGTGGTTTGCAAAGTTTTGAGCAGCCGGGCAGCGCCGGCATGGAAACATTGGGTGTTAGGAAGCAGCAAAGCCGGAGAAGGGGAAAACCCTCAAAAAAGTTAGGCTCTGCCTCTTTCTCCACCCGTCTTTTCTCTTTTCCATTCACCCCCTGCTTCTTTTCCTTTCCTAAGGTTCCTCAGGTCCTTCTCTGGAGGACGCCATCGGCTGCTTCCTGATCGCCTTTGCTCTGTTCGGGTTCCTTCAGGCTTTCCTCAGGCGCAGTAAGTCGCTGGCTTTCACATGCCTCCCCCCCCCCCCCCCTCCATCCTTGATGCGCTCTTCTCCATCCTCACTGACTCTTCTCCTGTTTTGTCTCCTTCTTTTCCAGTGTCTGGAGAGAAAACGAAATCAGAGGTAAAGTCCCAAAAACTACCCAGCCTCCTGCTAAGATTATTTCTCATTATTTCTCTTAGACCAATGCTTCTTTTTACGGTGCTGCTGGAAAAGGCAGGGTGTAATTTTTAAAAAACTTTTTTTTAAAAAAAAGTTTCAGTCGCAAAGCGGCTGATTTTGCATCCTCTGGCAGCCTTTACGAGGGGGGAGTCTGTATTTACAAGCTGAGGCAGGGGTTTTCAACCCAAGGCCTGTGAGTTGGATCTGGCCCATGGTGCCATTTCATGTGGGCCCCCCACCCCTCCAAAGGCATTTGAGAAACTAAATGGCCACCCCTTTTGAAGCTGTTGGGACAAAATGGCCACCCCCATACTGCAGGCAGGGCAAAATAGACATCCGGCCCTCGAAGCTGGCTGAGAGTGATCTGCCCCCTGGCTTGAAAAGGTTGGGAACCCCTGTCCTAAATTTTGGGGTCTGTTCTGGAGGGGTTAAAGAAGATGGCATCCTGCATAGTGGCGCACTGTTTAAACTGCTGTACTGCAGCCAGAATGTTGTGAGTTCAATCCTGACCAGGACTCAGGGTGGACTTGGCCGCTTCCATGCTTCTGAGGTCAAATCAAATGAGTATCCAGCATGGTGTGGGCCAAATACTAATTAACTTGTGAACCGCACTCCTTGGTAACTCTCACATCCTTTGTGTGTCCTCTCTGCAGAAGCTGGAGTGAGAGCCGGGCAGCTGCTCTTGTTTTGTCCCATAGGATTCATCCACGATTGGTGCTCCTCTCGAGGAGAATGGGTGAAGCCAGAAATTGAACTCAGGGTCCAGAACTCCTTGTGGACTTCCCCACTCCACCCCACCTGCTGGCAACACACCTGAGGCCCTGTAGATAGGACAGGCAGTGTCTTTGTGGCTTTGCTTGGCTTTTCAGCGTGTGGCTTGCTTTGTGACTCAGGAGGGGGCTGTACATAGTAGCATCTTATTCCCCTTCTTCTCTCCTCTCTCCCCTCTCCATTGTTTCTCTACCAGCAAAGGGGTCTCTGGGGGTCTCTTGCACTTTTTTGTGGGGAAAACGTGAAATAAAAGGGGGGAGGCTTTTGAGGGGAGGGCAATGCTGCAACTTTCAGAAGCAGCATTTTGTACGGCGGAGAAGGGACACCTGGATTCCGTCTCATAAAAGGTCCGGACCCACAGGTACTGAGGCACGGAACATCCCGTCCTGAGTGTGGGACCCAGCTGGCCTTCCTGAGCCTGACCAAGGGGTAAATCTCTCCTCCTGGCTTTTCCTACCAGGATTCAGAGCAGGGGTTCGCAACCTATGGCCCGAGGGCCGGACCTGGCCCACGACAACATTTCATAAATTGGAAGCGGATGCATTTACAACAGCCATCAACGTGCCTGCAGCTGTTGTAAACATGTTTACGGCAGCTGCAGATGCGTTTTACGGAAGTGTTTAAGGTGTGTGTGTGGGGGGACCACCAGTCCGGCCTACTCAGCTGTCTGAGGGGAGGTGGTCTGGCCCACGGCTTGAAAAGGTTGAGAACCCCTGAACTATAGAGCATTTGCCACAATTCTTCTGCACTTCCTGTGAACTGAGAAGCCACAAAAGCTTTTGTGTACAGTAATATGGAGGTTGGGCAAACCTCACCGTGCCATTTTAAAGTGACCTCTGCTTCCATATATCCTGCCTTATATCTGACTAAAGCCAGCAGTTGGAACAATTTTGAGTTCATTGGGTTTTTAAAAATTCTGTATACTGGTATTTATAGAATTAAAAAGATGTTCAAAAGGCATACAATAATCAGAAATGTGACCTATCAGGTCCCTCGACATCTGATGGGGTAAAAGAGGAAGCAAAGAAGAAGAGAAAGAGGTATCAAGAATATTAGTACCATCACTGACTTTTGTTTTATAGTTTTATCTCAATTTTTTCTAAGTTGCATTTTTTTTCAAAGACATGGCTGTGTTAAGTCTGTGTAAGCGTATCCAAGCCAAAATGGAAACCGAAATAATAATTTTTAAAAAGCAACAGCTAAAATGTTCTGGCATCTTGGAGGCTAATTTATATTTTTCATGTCAGCTTTCGCGGATACATCCACATTTCGGACACTGAAGAACTAAGGGGGTAGGTATATCCACGAAAGCTCATATCAAAATATATCAGTTCTTAAGGTGCCACAAATTATATGCCTTTATTTTTTCCTAGATATCTTAAGTGATAATTGAAACTCAGATGAATCCAACAACTTGAACCAGGGGTTCCCATCCTAAGGCCTGTGGGCCGGAACTGGCCCATAGCACCATTTCATGTCCCCCCCCCCCACTCCTCCAAGGGCATTCGAGAAATAAAATGGCTGTCCCTTTTAAGCTGTTGGGACAAAATGGCCACCCCCATCGTGCAAGCAGTGCAAAATGGCCGTCCGGCCCTTGAGGGTAACAGTGTGACCCGCCCCCCGGCTTGAATAGGTTGGGAACTCCTGACTTAAACCAAATGGAGCCATGCATTTTGAGGGGGAGGGTTGGGACATACCTGTCAAGTGTGACTGGAAAATATGGGAACTTCTCTGACCCGGGCGTGCATGCGAAGCAACAACCCCTTTACGCATGTGCAGAACCCCTTTGTGCATGCGCAGAGCCCATTTGCGCATGCACACATGCACAGTAACCCCGTTCAAATACGGGACAGTGGGGAGAAAGGGGAGGAACGGGCACCGAAAAGTGGGAAATCCCGGCCAACACGGGATACTTGACAGGTATGAATTGGGAGTCAAAACCACCCTTTTTTCTAGTTGGTTTTTCTCTCCACAAAGGAGAGAAGATCAAGGGGTTTTTGCGCCTTTTCCACTCTTCCCTTGAGGCTTGCTAAGCATCAACCTGAGCCACTGTTGCGTGGCCAAATTTAAATCAACAACATGTTAGTAGCTTTTAAGACAATTAGATTAATCTCAATGCAGCTGAAACCAAAAGAAAAAACTGAAGAAAAAGTAACACGGCGAGCAGTTTGAAAATGGTATTTCTTGCCCCAATTTTTCCACCCAAGGGGGTTGTAATTGTTTCTCTCCTTGCTTGCATGTGGTCTTGGTACAAGTCGGGACCCTAATTGACCCCTTCCTTCCTCACACTCTTCCTGGCCTTCCTTCACCACCCTGTTCCTGTCTTTTTTGTCTGCTGTAGATTGTAAGCTCCTTGAGGGCAGAGCCATCGACTTGATTGATTTACGTGTTCTCTGCACCTTCTGGCTGATCATGGATAATAAATTTTGTTTTTAACAGAACCAGGTGTTCACTGAACTGATCTTTTTGAAGTATGGTTGTGGGGAGAAATTCTGGGATTAAAATAAGTGAGAGGGGATGTGGAGTGGCCTCTTTCCATTTCTTTCTGATGGTTTCACCCAGTTGTGGGTTCCTTGGTTGCTGTGCAGCTTTGGTGTCGTTCGTAACACCTGGGCACACCGGAAATTGTAGTGTCAGTGTTGTTGTTTTTTCCACAGTCTGAGGCTAAATATGCACGCGCATCAAATTTGCAGGAAGAAAAAGGTGCAATTTAAGGTGAGCAGCCCTGGGGGTTACAACTTTAGAGGTTCAATAGAAAGCAACGTGTGTGAATGATGGGGAGGAAATAATACAAATTATTTGGCAGCTTTGTGTTTTAAAGAGTTAGGACCAGCTCAAAGTGTGCCAGCTTTGGGGTTAGACAGAGCTGTCCGCCTTTTAAGAGACAAGCTGCTGGGAATAATTTGAAGTTTTTTGGACAGGGCTGCCTCGCCTTTCAGTGTTTGGCCGTGTAGCCAGGTCGGCCATTTTAGGTAAGGGCAAATAAAATCTTGTGTGCCATAGAGAGGTGTTGGCAGATAGGACACGCAGGAGCCGTTCAGGACAAGTTGCTTTTTTTGGTGGGATAAATGAGTAAAAACGAATTTCGATACCCGAGAGCTGAATTTTGGGGCATGAAAGGAGTCTCATTCGGGCGTCCCCTAAAAAAAAAAATCCTTCCAACCCATTAAGGTAAAGGTTCCATTAATCTGACAATTATACACCGGATATCAACCAGTGCCCTTATTCAAAATGGCCGCTTCCTGTTTGGAGGGGAGGAATAGTGACGCGCACGATGCTGCCCGTCTCCAACATGGCGGCCGCGCCGTCACTGCTCGCAGCCTCACGGCTTCCTGGATATTTTCCGCGTGACATTATTTCCGGGACGGCCTCTTCTGGACGCTGATTGGAGGAGAAGGATAGCACCCCGCACTCTGATTGGCCAGAAGCAGAAGAGCCCAGAAAAGGGTGGTTTGGGGCTCCACGTGGGTAAGGAAGGCTTGGGAGAGAGAGAGAGAAGTTGGGGTTCCTCGTTGTGGGGGGGAACCATGAAGGGGGAGAAGGAGGCGACGCCGGTGCCCGCCCGGGACCCCATCTCGGCTAAGAAGAAGGTGAGGAGGGGGAAAGGGTTAGCCTGGGATAATTCATCTCTGGTTGGACTTCTGCATATGCTCGACTGGCTTGGGGATTCTGGGATTTGTAGTCCAGAGAAGTAAAACCCTTACCCAACCCTCCCTAAGTGGTCATGCAAGCTGAGAAATCGAGAGAGACCTTCATCCCCGCAGGAGCGGAGGAAGAATCAAGGTGAATTTCGTGGGGGAGAATTCACTCTTAGTACACTCACCTTCTGGACTACAAAACCCAGAATCCTGCAGCCATGTGCGTGTCTGTCTAAGCAGAGGACGGAGGGGGCTGGGGCAGGGAAATGCGCTTTCAAATGTAGAGGGCCAAGGTACTAACACCTCCACACACCCACGTAACCCTAGAAGCCTAAGCACCCTGTGAATCCACACGGATGGGTTTACTGCCATTCATCCGGCCCGCGCCGCCCTCGTCGCTCCCGGAAGCGGAAGTAAAACGCGCCCGTACTGTTAAAACTCTTCTGGGTTAACCCTTCCTCCGTATGGGCGCATTTTACTTCCGCTTCCGGGAGCGACGTGGGCGGTGCGGGCCGGATGAATCACAGCAAACCACTTCGTGTGGATTCGGCGGGGGGAGGGTTGGGCTTCTGGGAATTGAAGTCCAAGAACATCTGGAGTGCCAAGGTTCGCCATCATGGCTCTAGGGGCCTCAGTGGCTCAGCGGTTAAGAAGCTCGCCTTGTTAGATGGAAGGCTGGCACGACGGATTAAGCGCCCGTCTCTGTCCCAGCTGTTGGGGACCCATTACGTGAGCGGAGTTTCTTCTGCAAAAAGCCTTTCAACTCTGAATAATTTCTGACACGATATTACTGTATTATTACCTAAATCTCCCAAGAATTTGCTGCTGGCCAGAGATGGCTATATCAGGCGGAAGAGATCTGGGTGGCAATGGTTCATTGAAAGCTGTGCAGAGTGTCTCCATGGTAAAACACCTGGTCCTTTGTCTGGAGAGAGGAGCCTTTTAAAACCCCAGTATTACCTCCAGGTCAGGGGTGTGAAAGATCCCAGTCCGAAACTTCAAAGAGCCCAGTAGGTTGCTCTTTGGAGTTGCAACTCCTGGCTTGCCTCCCTTTGGATTATGCTGTTGAGGTGACCAGGGTTGGGGAAACCCTGTGACCCCCAGCGCCTGCAACTCAAGCAACCCCGAGGCCGCCTTTTAAAGAGTCGCTCTGCGAGTGGGACGGCATCATACAAATTGAAAAATTGAATTAAATTAAATTAAAATCTGCTGGAGCGCCTCTTCCTTGGACACTCTACCCGGAGCATGCAATTAATGAAATGACAGGTACCCACACCAAAGGAAGTTAAAAATACCTTCTACTGGAAGCAGAGTTTTTTGGGTTGTGCCCCCACCCCACCCCCAGCAGGAAAAGAGGAAAAGCACATAAGAGATGAATTGATTCTAGAAAGGAAGCCACAGGCTTGAGTTTGCAAGAACTCAGCAGGACTGTTGAGGGAGGGACATTTTGGAATCTCTCATTCATAGGGCCGCCATAAGCCTGAGGCCACATGACAGTAAATACTAACACATGGAAGTTGGAAAAACCTTTTTATCCTGCAGTTCATGTCAGATTAGATTCTTGACAGAAGAGGGCAGTCTCTGAAGAGCTTCTGGAAACCTGAAGACAGGCGCGTGCCTTCAAGATCCTTCAGCTAGCAGAACTGGACTCGGTCAAAAGAGAAATTTTTTTTCTGAGCTGTGTACAGGTGAAACTTGGAAAATTAGAACACAGTATCGTGCAAATGTTCATTCATTTCACTTAAAAGGTGAAATAAAGATAGACAGACTACATGCAGAGCGAGATATGTCATGCCTTAATTCGTTATAATTGTGATGATCATGGCATACAGCATACATCAGATTCATACCTGTCAACCTTCCCGATTTGGCCGGGATCACCCCGTAAATTGATGTCGATTGACGTCATAACCCGGCCCCCGCTGCCAAAACCCCGTAATTTGGCAGCAGGGGAAACGCTTTCCACGCATACGCGGAAGCGCTACGCCGCTTGTGCAGCCCCTACGCAAGCGGCGTAGCGCTTCCGCGCATGCGTGGAAAGGTTTTACCCCTTCCACGCATGCGCAGAAGCGCTATGCCGCTTGCGTAGGGGCTGCACAAGCGGCATAGCGCTTCTGTGCATGCATGAAAGGGGTAAAACCTTTCCACGCATGCGTGGAAACCGACCTGCGCACAAGCGATGTGCGCAGGTCCCGTTTTTCTGGATTCGCAGGTTGACAGGTATGATCAGATTATGTGATGATTATGGGGTACATGAGATTGGGGGGTTGGGGTTTTCATAAACTGTAAGCCATAAGCATCAATATGATAACAAAGTAAGGCTTGGGACTATCTCGCTTTGCATGTAATGAGTCTATCTCATATATTTATTTCACCTTTTAAGTTGCATTACTGAACTGAATGAACATTTGCACGATATTCTAATTTTCCGAGTTTCACCTGTAACTTCTTGACACAGGCTTAGGTCACCCCAGACCTTTAGACATTTAGCCTTTCCTTGGGTACTTTTTAAGAGCCCTGGTGGCACAGTGGTTAAACTGCTGTCCTGCAGCCGAAAGGCTGTGAGTTCGATCTTGACTAGGGGTGAAGGTTGACTCAGCCTTCTGAGGTGTGATGGAATTGTAATACTTAGAATATTTGATGCTAAGAAAATGGAGTGTCTTGGGTTAAAAATGTGTTAAGCCATAAGGAATGCTTCTAGTTTTCTTTTGCTGCAAGTAATCAGCAGGTGTTAGACTTTACTGGAAGAGACCTTTCCAAGGCCATAACAACTGTGCTTTATACGTGACCACTAGCTGCAAGAATGTGGAGTTACTGTATATACTCAAGTATAAGTCTAGCTTTTTAGCCCCCAAAATGAGGTCCAAAAAGGGGGTTCAACTTATACTCGGATCCCGAAGCTACAGTGGTGCAAATTGAAACATACAGTAAAAAAAATACAGTTAAAAAAAAGCACGAATACTAATGTAAAAACTCTAAAACATACCTACACAAATGTCTAAATTAATTAATTTTACCATATTTGCATGTATTTTAATTATTGAAACTCACTAGCAGCTGCTGCATTTTCCACCCCCGACTTATACTCGGGTCTATCTATTTTTCTAGTTTTAGAGGTCCAAATTAGGTACCTTGACTTATATTTGGGATGACTTATAGTCGAGTATATACGGTAAATGTAAAAATTGTCTGTGAGAACACTGTTAGAATGTTATGGGAACATGAATATGTTGTGTGAGTTTAAAAAAAAACCTACCTGATTGGTTGTATGCTAATGAGCTAAGCAAGATGCTGTGTTTAACATAGTGACAGATGGAACCTATAATTAGTTCAACTTCTGGTTCTGTCCTTTTTTAAAAAAATAATTTTTTAAATTAAGTTTTAAAGATACAAAATAAGTAAAAAAAAGAAAAAATACAAGAATAGGAAAAGTAGAAAACATAAGAATAAGATAGCCATATATATACTGAAAATACTAAATACAGATAATGCACCTTGGTTATACTATTCTACATTATATTCCATATATCAACTAATAATTATCAGTAGAATATTAGGTTTTGTTAATCAATTTGATTTCAATCAACCTTATCTTACTGGTCATTTTTAAAATTTTCCTTTCTAGAATTCAAATAATATAGAAAAAAAATACTTAGGTTCCTATATACCCTATTTGCTCTTTTTCTGACCATCTTCATAAAATAAAATATATATATATATAAATACTGATTCACCCGATGTGACTGTACATTGCCCTAGAGGATGCGGTGGCACTCATTTATTCACTGTTTCCCAAACTGTAGTCTTCCGGTGCTGGCCTGCTTCGGTCACCTCTAATGCCGGCGGGAACCACAAATAGATGCCAAATTTGCCAAAATCTATTCTCTTTTACTATCCCCTTTTTCTTATTCACCTCCCAGGTTAATTTATCATTCAGAACTATCTCCCACATTTCCTTTTGCCAGTCTTCTCTCCTTAATGTCAGATCACTCTTCCAATTTCTCGCTATACATTGTCTTGCAATTGTCAAAAACACTGAAAACAGTTCTTTTTTGTCCTTGTCTAGACTCATATTTCCCATGTCTGTCAGCAAAGCTGTACCTCGCCCCAGCTTTAGGTTCTCTCCAAAAATTTTGGAAATCTCACTCTCTATTTTGCTCCAAAATTTGTTTACCACCTTGCAGCTCCACCACATATGCTCATGTGTTCCCAGTTTATTTTTACATCTCCAACACCCGGTTCTGTTCTATGATAGACCTCAAGTAGTCAGTTTGCCAGAGTAATACTGCTGAAAGGATGCAGAAGTTAGCAAAGATGAATACTTAGTAATAGACAGATTATTATTTTTTGGGGGGGAGGAGTTTGTCTCGGATGTCTCTGATATTTTTGATTAGCTAATGTTTCCTATTTTTGTATCCTGTGAACCTACTGAAGATCTACATGCTTTTATCTACCTTTTTATTTTACATAAAGAAGAACTATTTCACCAACGGTGTGGTTATTGAAAGGGGTAAGAATAAAGAGTGTTTGCCAGGCTTGGAGCCATTGCGACTACAAAATTACTTGTGTTTTCTTGGCTGAGATTGTTTTAAATAAGCTGAATATCTCATGTGGCTGGACATTTAATCAGCCAAGTTAAGTCTAAGCAGATTTTCTTGGAGTCTGGAAGTTCAAAGGTCTGGGGGAATTGCAGCCCTGATACAGTGTGAACACGATGTATGTTGGGGGCCCTCCTGTTATGCTCAGTTCCCTCCACTCACGAAACAGCAAAACCGGCTGGTTCCACAGGGGACATAAAAGGCTTTGGGGTTCCCATTTTGTTGACCCACTCTTTTTCTCTTCCTTCCCTTCCCCAGAGGAAGCTGCCCCAGAGATACTGGCAAGGAGAACTCCGTCAGACCCAAGAGCTCACGGGAGCTGCTGCTCCAGAGACGAAGAAGCTGCGTCGGGATCGGACTCCTCGGAAGACGACAACGGCGAAGAAACCACAGCCTGGCAACAAAAAGAAATGGATCTCAGGGGTGAGGAGGGGAGAGGAGGGTTTTTTTTGGGGGGGGGCACAGAATTGACTGATGCATTTTGGGTGTGGAGCAAAGTCTGGGTATTTTCCCATACACTGTTTCCTTTCCCTGCCTTTTACAGAAAGAAGATCCCTTCCCTGGCACGGCTGCCGTCCCGACCAAGCGGGTGAAAAAGTTCCAGAGAGGAGACAAGCAGATGCTGGTGGGTGTCTTTCACTCCCCCCTCTCAGTTCCACAAAGCCCCTTAACACCCACCCACCCACCTACCCCAGTCTCTTGAAGGACAGACACAGGCTTTCATGGCTTTTCCCCTAGATATCTGAGCCACCCTGAGTGGTAATAATAATAATAATTTTGTGTCAGAAATTATTTTGGGTTGAAAGGATTTTTGCTGGAGAAACTCCACTCAGGGAATGCCCAAATGAGGCTCCTTTCATGTCCCCAAGAGCTGGAACAGTAATGGGCACTCAGTCCATCATGCAGTACCCGGGTCTTGAACTGCTGACTTGCCAGCCTTCCAGCTAACAAGGCGAGCTTCTTAACCACTGAGCCACCGTAGCCCTGAGTGGTGCTTGCGTCAAAAGGGGAGGGCATAAATGTGAATACTTCTTCATTTTTGTCCAGATCAAGCTCTGGACTGCCAACACAAAGCCACTCTCTTGGCTTTGTCATTGGCCAAACTTAAGTCCTCATCAGTGCATGATTCTGGCAGTAATTGACAGACAAGTATACGAGCCGGACTCTGCGTCTCTCCACATTGACAGCATGTGTTGTTGTCCACCAGTAGTCCCCACTTGAGCATGTTGGTCTTCAATTTAGGGACGTAGGGGAGGTTGAGATCCTTAGCTATATCCTTAATATTATTCCTTGTCCATTGAGCTCCTACCTCCATCTTCTACATAACCATTGATACCCTTGACCTCCATGAACTTGTCTAATCCTTTCTTAAAGCTGTCAAGACTGACAGCTGTCACCACTTCTTCTAATTTGATTTTTCTCTTGCGTACCCTCAGGAATGTTTCTTCTTGCTGTAAAGATCTTTCTGGATCTGAGCTGGTGGGCTTCTCTGTTCAGAGGTTGTCGAGGGTCCTTCTCTTGCTTAGTTCTCTTGGTGTCCACTGCTCCTTCTCGCCTGATCTTAGGTGGAGCAATGCCAACAAGAGGATGTGAATAATGTTAAGTTTTTTTATATGCAGCAGTAAGCAGGGCAGGTTTACACATAGAGTTTACTTATAGTTTGCAAGTTCTCCAGGTATTATACTCCCCACTCTAACCAAGCAATCAAACTCCTCCACACTTGTTTAGAAATATAAGAAATTTTACAATAGATTTTGATGTAAATAAACATGCTTTGCTTATTAGGCAAAATAGGGGAGAGAGCAGGAAAAATAAGTGGAACATGCAGACCACATGACTGAGTAAAACCGAATAACAAAGCAGCCGAATCATGTCAAGTGACCCTAGAAGTGGGAAAACTAGACCTCTAGGCTTTTTTATTGGTTGGTTAAATTTACATTAACAACCCATTGCATCGTGGGGTTGTTTTAATATACTCAACAAATACATGTGAATAAGTAAATCGCCTATTTTCCCTGTCTCGATGCTGCAGAAGGCGGTTTCGAACCCACGGCTGAAGCACCAGCTGGCCTCCGAGAATGAGAAAGTGGAGACGGCGGCTACACAGGCGGCCCGGATGGAATTGCTGCTCCTGGAGGAACCCGGGTAATCACCCCGAACCTGGCCGACTTGGCCCTGTGCGTTGCATTTGGCTGAAAGTCTTGTGGGGTGGGAGAACCAAACCAGGGGGAGTCTCTCACCAGTGCTGAGGCCCTGACCTGGGTGAGATGAGGTGGTTTCCTTAGTTCCTGCTTTGTCCCCTTCATGTGGGAAGCGGGAGAAACTAGACCTTCTTGGGGAAAATCGTGGGGTGGGGTCCATGCAAACTCATGCTGAACAATCTTGGAGGTGCCAGGCCGGCACGTTGTGTTAGTTGCTCCTCACCCCAAACCGAAACAACCTTAAAGATTAAGTTGTCATTTGGAATTAGGTTTTCCTGAGCTTCCCTCCCATGACTTGAGAAAGGACTGAGAAAGCAGACACTCGGGTGCACGTGGGAAGGGAATAAATAAGTGCTAAATGAGAGAGATTCATGGGTCTGTATGAGATATCACGCACACGCACACACACACACACACACACACACACACACACACAGAGCTGCGTATTTATATTTGCATCAGAGGCTTTGGCAAGGCTCAAGACGGGCCCACATGTGCAGGTTCAGGAGAGAGTGTGCTTTGAACTCCAGTCAGAGAGTAAACAAAACAAAAAACAAATGTGGCACTTTAAGTACTTACTGCTGTATTTAAGTGTGAGCTTTCGTGGACTAAGTCCACTTCAGACATATGAGTGAGGCCTCGTGGCATCAATTTATATATGTTAGGCACTCAGTGAGGCCTCACTTTTCTGTCTGATGAAGTGGACGTGATCCACGAAAACCCACCATTTAAAATACAGGAGTTAGTCTTTAAGGCAGGGATGCTCAAACTATGGCCCATGGGCCAGATCTGGCCTGTGTTGCCAATTAATCCGGCCCACAGCACCCTCGCTGGAAATGTGCATGGGCATGCACATAATGTGCATGCGAATAACGCTGCCATAAATTACCCACAGCTGTCGTAAATGATAGCTGTGGGTAATTTACAGCAGCGTTATGCGCAGACATGTTATGTGTACGCCCAAGTGCGTTTTGCTTTCACTTCCGGTGGGAGGAACTACTTGACTGGCACACGGCCCAAAAAGTTTGGGCACCCCTGCTTTAAGGTGCCACAACATTTTTTTCCTGTTTTTTTTTGTTCACACTCCGATATGCTCACACAGACTAACACAGCAACCCCTGCAAATATTTCATGCTTGAATCCCTCTTTTTTCCCCACATTCAGGCCTTCTAGAAAAGGTTGCTCTTGCTCGAGAGCCAGCCGTATCCGACTCTAAGGTCTGGTGCTCATCTCTGTTTACAGCCCAAGAGCCAGCATTGTCTGTGTCTGCAAACGTCTCCATGGTCACATGGCAGGCATGACTAGACACCGGAGCGTATGGAACTTTGTTTGCTTTTCCCACCGAAGCGGTACCTATTTACCTAATTGCACTACAGTACCTTGCTTTCGGACTGCTAGGTTGGCAGGAGCTGGGACAGACAGGGGCTCACTCTGTTACGCATCACTCAGGTCTTGAACTGCTGGCCTGCCGTAAAGCTCAGCCTTGACTTAATCACTAAGCCACCACGGCTTCTAGATTGCTGCACACCAAGCCGTGCCGAACTCCCCCTGATGTTTGCCCCAAGGTTTGCCATCGCTGTGATATAGCAATGACACTTATACAGTAAAACCCCGGCTTACGAACGACTCGGGTTACGAAAAACTCGAGTTACGATTTTTTTTTGTAAACCGGGGTCCTGATTTACGGAAAAAACCCGACTTACAAAATGGTTTTTCGTTACCCGGGGTATCGATTTCCAAAAATCCCAGGCTATGAATTTTTTTAAAATGGTGCAACCGCCATTTTGGTATGTAAAAATCACATTTTCAGTGCCAAAATAGCGCCGCCGCCATTTTCTATGGGGATGCCTCGAGTTACGAAAAAACTCAAGTTACGAATGAGGCCAGGAAACGGAGTTTTTTCGTAAGTCCGGGTTTTACTGTATAATTATCCCATAGAGCTTAGCACACTCTCTGCGGGGTTTACAGGGTAATTAGCATTTGGTCGTGTCCCCTTCCAACATGCTTGGTCCTCATTTTACCAACCTTGGAAGGCGGCTGAGTCAACCTTGAGCTCTGGTCAGGATCGAACTTACAAACTGGTTGGAAGACAGCAGTTTAACCACTGTGCCACCAGAAGTGATGCTTCTTTAAATGGTTTCCTTTAGCTGGCTGTTCCCGCTCTGCGTTTCTGTGTAGGCAAAACCAGGCCATTAAACTCCCCATGGCACATAATTTGGTTTCCGGCCAACTCTTCCACCTCTCAGATGACTGGAAGTTGGGTTTCCATCTGGACAAAGAGACTGCGAAAATATATCTACATCTATCTATTGATCGATCGATCGATCGACCGACAGATAGATATAGATAGATAGATATAGATATACAGTGGAACCTCAGTTAACGTGATTAATGCGTTCTCCGGGATGTTTCTTACAGTGAAAATTACTTTAACTGAATTTCCTATAGGGGCCATTCAACAATTATGCGATCCATTTTTTGGGGGCAAATTTACCCCCTTCCCCCCTATGTAATCCAACCGTAATTTTCGCTTCGGCCGCCTCCCCCCCTTTAAAATTACGTAAACCAGAGCTTTTGTATCGAAACTCTAATTTTTAGAGCGTTTCACTATTGGTGCCTAATGCACAACAGCTCCAAATGGATTACGTAATCTTTGACCTGAACACACACACCCTGCCCCCATGTAATTTTTCCATAATTCAGATGGCAGACCCCGTTCAACGATCACATAATTGTTGAATGGTCCTATAGGAATGCATTGAAAACCAAAATACATTAGCCAAAATGCGTTTTCACATAGGAATGCATTGAAAACCAATTAATCCGTTCTAAAAAATCTCCATCTGAACAAGGAGACTGTGAATAGATAGATAGATAGATGGATAGATGGATAGATAGATAGATAGATAGATAGATAGATAGATAGATAGATAGATAGATAGATAGATAGATAGATAGATAGATAGATAGATAGATAGATAGATAGATACTGTAGATAAGATACACACACTATTTGTGGGAAATGGGTGTTAAAATGATAGCAGTCAGGAATGGCAAGTTAATGAGCATTTTGGCCGAACATGTTGGGTACTCATTTCTTAGAAGAAGAGTGAGTCAACCTTGACTCCTGGCCAGGATCAAACTCACAACCTCTGGCTGCAATACAGCAGTTTTAACCACTGCGCCACTAAGGCTCCTCCTGAAAGGGGGTGGGGTAGAGAATTTGTGTGTTTCAACTGGAGCGTTCCAAGTCTTGATTTAGACACTCTCTGCCTTCTTCCATCCTTGCTAGGTTTCTGGAAGGAGAAGATGGAGAGGATACCTGCACCATTGCCCAAGCAGACATTGCGGACGCTGTGGACCTGGCAGCTGGCGCTAAGGTGTGGGAGAATTTGGGCTGGGGGAGTGGGTGTTCCCCAGGATGGGGTGTTTCTTGGGGGAGCCGTGGTTGAGTCTTGTGTTCCTGAAATTATATTTCTTTCTCTCTTGGTGGCAGCATTTTGAGCTGAGGTTGAACCAGTTTGGGCCCTACCGGGTGAGCTACACACGCAATGGCAGGTAAGCAGCTGTGGGTCGGGGTGGGCCTTTGGTGGTGGGGTCACGTAGGGTAGGAAGTGGGAAGGTTACATCTTTGGCCTCTGAATACCAGAATCCTTCCAGATGGGGTTCCTCCGAGTGAGGGAGATCATGACAATTAGCAAGCAATTACACTGTGGTAGCTCAAATGGTTAAGATGCTGAACTTGATGACTGGAAGGTCGGCAGTTTGAGGTATGAGTGCTGCACTACAGAGTGAGCTGCTGTCTCTGTCCCGGCTCCTGCTAACCTAGCAGTTTGAAAGCAAGAAATTGCAAATAGATAAATAGGGACCACTTTGGTGGGAAGGTAAACAGTGGGTTTAGTCGTGCCTGCCACATGTCCATGGAAACGTCTGTAGACACATACCAGCACTGGTTCTTTGGCTGTAAAGAGAGATGAGCACTGAACCCTAGAGTCGGATAAAACTGGTTTTCGAGCAAGGGTCACCTTTTACCACCCCGTAGTGCTTAGTGCACTCTCTGGGCAGTTCACAAGGTAACTAGCACTTTCCCCCTAACATGCTGGGTCCCCATTTTACTGACCTCACAAAAGCCATGATCAGGAAGAATGGATAGTCAAGATTGAACTCAGATTGTAAGCAAGAGTTTTTCACGGCAGTACAGCAGTTTAACCACTGCACCATGAGGGCTCTTTTCTATGATGATTTTGTGATGTTTTCCTGTTATGTGAGCCGCCCAGAGTTGAGCAGTCAAGGGGCGGCATATAAATGTGAATATAAAATAAATAAAATGGCGGCTGGAGTCCAGAAAAACGGAACTTGGAAGTAAATTAGTTATAATGAATGTTGTTTTCTGGGTGGCAAAGGTGTAACAAAAAACTACACAGTAATGTAATGGCTGAAATCCTGTTGCTTTGTTAAGTGAGAGATGTAAATATTCAGCTATTAGTTGCTGGCAATTAAAGAATCTCCACTCCCTTCAGAATCCCAGTGGGGACTTGTTAATTGCCAGCAAGGAATGGCTGAATGGAGTGCTTTTTTTGTAACAAAGCAACAGTACTTGAGACAAGAATTAAGGTTAAATTTATTTTCCAAAGTTGCTTTTAAAGGACAATTTCAGAGATTTATCCAGGAATTTTAAAAATGATTTATTTTATGCCAGTCTTTTAGCAATGCTCAATACCATTTGTTGCTCTTTTTCCCAACACTCCCATTTTCTGCCCCATTCTAGGCATCTCCTCTTAGGCGGACGCCGTGGCCACGTGGCGGCTCTTGACTGGCACACGAAAGCTCTAATGTGCGAGATCAATGTCATGGAATCCATCAATGACCTCACGTGAGTGTGTGCGTGACCCCATGATGGCTGTCATTGTGATTTCAGGGTGTAGAATGTTAATTCACTCAAGGCTCTAGTCTCAGGTGCTAAGACTGTCCTGGAGACAAATAGGAGTCGCTTTGAGTAGCTGCCTGAGGTTCGGACCAAAATGTGGACCGGATTCACTGCCTCCATGAAAGTGGAGCCAAGTAGTGAACAGGATATATTTTTGACTGATGGATGGAGGGAAGAGCGACTCTTTGAGAGAAGATTTTCGAAAGGCTCGCTTAGAGCTGTCTCTTTGGACGTGCGAAAGGTTCCAGGATCAGTTCCTACGAGGATCTCCATATAAGAAGATCATGTGGCAGGGAAAACACATCCCTGGACGGGGGTTTCTAGACACAGGTTTGAAACTGTTTTGGGAAATCCCTGTAAAGTGGAAGAATTAGGTGTATCATAGTTTTTCACCTGTAGCGTTAACATACTTACAAAACCCCACCAAGGAGCCCAGTTCTAGTCTCAAAGCGGAGAGATTTACTGAGACCGTTTTGGTCTTCTGGGGAAACCATATGTGTATGTGTGTGTGTTGTTTTTTTCAATATACTCTGATGAACAGACAGTTTATGTGTCTTTCCACATGCTATGATGAACATGGAACTAGGGACTTTGTACACTGTCCAGAGTGGGAAACATCCCAGATGGGCTGGTAGGTAGGTTTGTTTGTTTGGATGGGTTGGATGTATGTATGGTTGGTTGGTTGGATGTATGTATGGATGGTTGGTTGGTTGGTTGGTTGGTTGGATGGGTTGGATGGGTTGGTTGGTTGGTTGGTTGGTTGGTTGGTTGGTTGGTTGGTTGGTTGGTTGGTTGGTTGGTTGGTTGGTTGGTTGGTTGGTTGGTTGGTTGGATGGATGGTTGGTTGGTTGGTTGGTTGGTTGGTTGGATGGGTTGGATGGGTTGGATGGATAGTTGGTTGGATGGCTGGCTGGCTGGTTGGTTGGTTGGATGGATGAATGGTTGGTTGGTTGGATGGATGGATGGGTTGAATGAATGGATGGTTTTTTGGATGGATGGATGGATCGAATGAACAAACGAACAAGAAAGTCTTCTGGGAACCTTTCAGACTAACAAATTGTTTCATCCCAATGTGGGATTTTCTGTGCCATGACCTGCTTTTCCATACACTCTTGGCAAGTCTCAGAAAGAGGTGTGGTTTGGCCTCAAAGATGCTGTTAAAGGCTGTTTTGTCAGGTTTGTGGTTTACAGAAACAAACACAGCTGTTTCTCTGAAACCCTTTTAAAAACAATATATAGATAGGAAACGCACACACACACACGTGTGTGTGTGTGTTTTCTTTCTTTCTATCTACCTACTTACCTACCTGTCTGTTTATCTGTGTATCTATCTACTGCATCTATATCTATCTGTGTGTGTGTGTGTGTGTGTGTCTCTCTCTCACACACACACACTGTATTTGCTGGTATATAAGACCCTCTTTCCCCCCTTAAAACACACTGGGAAAATGGAATGCATCTTGTACTGTATATAGTGGGCTATTTTGGTAATAATGGGGTGTGTCTTATACTCCAGTGCATCTTATGTGCTGGCAAATACAGTACATAAGCTATGGCTCCAATACACATTTGAAACCCCTGCCTCTGGTTTCATTCCCGAGGTTGGAGAGAAAGAGAGAGAGAAAAAGAAGCCTGAGGACACCCTTTGAGTTTTATGGCCCATCCTCTAACCTTACCCTGCCATGGATTCTCCCCCTTTTTGGATGATGCTTTCCTTCATCATCATCATCATCATGCTCTCTGCCTTCCCCAGGTGGCTGCACACAGAAAACATGTTCGCGGTGGCCCAGCGCCAGTGGCTGTACGTCTACGACAACCAAGGGGTGGAGCTGAACTGCCTGAAGCGCTTCTACCGGGTCCAGCGGATGGAGTTTCTGCCTTACCACTTCCTCCTGGCCACGGCGGTGAGCGCGGAGCGCAGGGTAGAGAGCGGGTGGGGTGGGCTCAAAGGAAGGCCAGCCAAACCCACCCTCCAGCCTTCTCTTTCCGGCAAACAAATGGACTGCTGGTCAGGTTACACCCACCCACCCAGGAAAAGGGTGGCTGTGGGGCTTTCCTTGGTACACTCCTGCCCTAGTCCCTGATGTGAGGAAGTGGGCTTTGTGTTTCTTCGGCTTCCTTGCCCCCCTCCCCCCCGGGAATAACTAAAAAAGTCAACTATAATAATAATTTCATGTCAGAAATTATTCTGGGTCGAAAGGATTTTTACGGCAGAAACTCTGCTCAGGGAATGTCAAAATGAGGCTCCTTTCATGTCCCCAAGAGCTGGGACAGAGACGGGCACTCAGTCCGTCATGCAGCACCCGGGTCTCAAATTGCCGACTTGGCAGCCTTCCAGCTAACAAGGCAAGCTTCTTAACCACTGAGCCAAAGCAGTCCCTTGTTGAACTATGATGGGGTCACTCAGTATTTCTCTTGGGAAGAGGAATTCCCCTGTAAAACAAGGCAGAACTGCCCCCGTGACATGAAGACACACCTTCCTTTGGTGTCTCCAAAGGGGTTTGACAGAACCAGGCCTAGGGCTCCTGGCGGGGTCCAGCGGGTCAAAAAGGCCCCTGACTTGCAGACGGGTAACACTCTGTGGCCCCAGAATCCACCACCAGCATGTCTGTAAGGTCAAGAGTTGAGGTCTCCCTTGCTTGGAAAGTCAGTCACATCTGACGGTGCCAGTGGTGAGCATTAAAAAAAAATCCTGCCACACTGTGGGCGTGGCCATGTGACTGGGTGGGCATGGCCTCTTCTATTTTCAACACTATAGCGAAGCTCTGAAGCCATTTCCCCCTTCGCCCAAGGCTTTTCCAGGGCTCCGTTTCACCCCAAAGTGAGTGGCTGGGGATGCGCTTTGGGGTGTAATGGAGCCCAGGAAAAGCCTTTGATGAAGGGGGAAATGGAGCCAGCCCCCTCCGAAGCCTCTTCTAGGAGGAGGAGGAGGTGGGCAGGGCAGGGCAGGGAGGTAGGTAGCGCAGCTATTTTTACTACCGGTGCACGCGTACTGGTGCGAACCTGCTGGTGCCCACCACTGGACGGTGCTCGTATCTGTTTACAGCCAAAGAGCCATTACTCTCTCTGCGTCTGCAGACACTTCCGTGGCCATGTGGCAACCATGACTAGACACCTGAGCGCTGTTGCCTTTCCCGCCGAAGTGGTACCTCTTTATCTACTTGCAATTTCTTGCTTTCAACCTGCTAGGTTGGCCATAGCTGGGACAGACAACGGGAGCTCACTCCGTTGCACAGTGCTCGTGTCTCAAACTGCCTACCTTCCGGTGGTCAGGTTCAGTGCTGTAGTCTTGCTCTTAAGTCAGGGATGGCCAAACTATGGCCCATGGGCCAGATCTGGCTCATGACACTCCTGGAAGCGGAAGTAAAATGTGCATGCGCAAAATGCTGCCATAAATGCACCCTCTGCTGTTGTAAATGCATTTATAGGAACCACAGGTGCATTTATGGCAACATTTTGTGCATGCCCGGGCACGTTTTACTTCCACTTCCGGTGGGAAGCTGAACCACATGACCTCTTAGCGAAGACCCTTCCATAAGCCTTCCCTGCTGTGTGCGACAGAGATGCCTCCACTTGCAACACACACACACACGCATGAAAGAGAGAGAGAGAGCTGCCATAGTGAGGGTGAATCCTAAAGAGCATTCCCTGCACAGGAATGCTACCACTGTGCCTCTTTACTCCACACCCAGTATTGTCCAGTTAAAAGACTATAAAACGAGGGAAGAATCTGCGTGTGCATGCGCGCGCGCACACACATACACAATGTCAAAATAAGCAACCTGAGCATTGGGACTGGGACCTGCTCAATCTATCTGTTGGCTTGCTTATTTGTTTGGGACTTCAGTGGCTCAAGTGGTTAAGACTCTGAGCTTGATGACTGGCAAGTTGGCAGGTCAGCAGTTCGAGATCTGAGTCGTCTGTGCCTGCTCCTGGAGACCCAGCAGTACAAAAGCAAGAAATTGCAAGGAGATAAATAGGTACCACTTCGGTGGGAAGGTAAACAGCATTCCGTGCACTCTGGTGTCTAGTCATGCCTGGGGGAAAAGGAAGAACTATCTGCTCATGGCCGGTGATTGGCAAAGAATGCAACCTATATACCTATATTGTCATATGTCCGTATAAAATAAATCAATCGAGTCCAAGGCTTGAGTTATCTTCTTGCAATATATTTATAAGTGCACACAGAGAACAGTATCTAAAGCTTTTCCGGTATATTATAAAGCTTTTCTGGGTATTAACCCTTTCATCATGGAATCTAAAATTAATTAATACTGAATTAGAATAAGCCTATATTGGAACATTTGTAAAAGTACAGTGCAAATATACAGTAATAAGGTGCAATACTTGAACTAACAACAAACAGTGATACAAATAATATTTACAAACAGAGGAATTGTTATTAAGATGGTATATATAAAACTAATACACAGAGTTTTTAAATTAATAATTATTAACAAATTATTAATAAATTATCAATAATTAATCATTAATATGAACTTGATCATATAAAATCCACCAATATAAACAATACTAAGGGTTCTTATAATTTTTAAAAAAGTTTTCTAAAAAAATGTATGGATATTCTTACCTCAGAATTAGTAATCTAAAGTGACTATGTGACAAATATGAACTCATAGCGTCCTAGCCTCTTTGCGGGATCTGCTGTGTGCTAGAGGACGTTAGATTCGAAAGGAAGCTCACAAGAATAAGTAGGGATCTAATCCGTATCAAGTGAAAATTACTCAGAAAATTGACGATGACTAACTACATTTTTGCCTCCGAGTAGTATACTTACAAAAAGGGAGACATATCTAGTTCTAAATTTAACCCTTTAGGTGTTACCGTGTCAAAGAGGTGTATACAAAAAGCCTCTCTACGTAAGAGTTGTTTGTTAAGATCGATTCTTTCATAAGGCTTAGGGCAAATTTGTTCCAACTCTGTGAATCTAAAATCGCTTTCCGTATGCCCCATCTGCATAAAATGTCATACCAGGGGAGCGTGAAGGTCCTGTGTTCAAATTTTGGATTTATGCTCGCATATCCTGATTTTTAGTGGTCTAACCGATTTCCTGATGTATTGTTTCTTACAGCTGCATTCTATCATATATACACAGTTTTCGATGTTACAATTAGTGAACTGTTTTAATTTATGATAGTAATTCTTTGCGGGGATAAAGATTAATTCAATAACAGATCCCCTCTCCAAATTTATAGATGTACATATTAATAAATATGCCAGGGATACTCCATCATTTGTACAGGATTCCACACATTTTATCTCATCTTTGGAAGGAACGACCATACCTCATGGTGCAGTTTTTGTGACTCTTGATGTGGAATCGCTATACACTAACATACCTCATGAGGCAGCCAGGCTAGTTATACAGGATGTTTTAAACACCAGGAATAATTTGTCACCACCATCTCCAAACCAGAGGAGTGGTTATGGCTAGTGCCCTGGCACCCAGTTTGGCAAATATATTTATGATCAGCTTTAAGCAATATTCTAACTAGGTCAGATCACACGGCCCACATTCCTAGACTAAGGTTACCGACGGTGGGGCATTATCGTTGCCATTACAGAGATACATATTCTCAAAGCTGATTATAAATATATTTGCTAAACTGGGCGCCAGGGCACTACCCATAACCACTCCTCTGGTTTGGAGACAAAACATATCTCCAAACTGAAAGTAATTGTTTTCAAGAACAATCTCTAGTATGTCAATAAGGAAATGAGTAGGTGGTGTCTACTACTAGACATGGAAGAACGTCATTCATGTAACCCACTGCAAAAACCATATGTGGTTTTACTTACATATGTGGTCAAGGTCACCCTTGGTCGAAAGCCGGTCGTATCCGACTCTAGGGTTTATCTCTGTTTGTAACCAAAGAGCCAGTGCCGTCTGCGTCTGCAGACATTTCCATGGACATGTGGTAGGCATGTCTAGTCACTGGAGCGCACAGAACGCTGTTTACCATCCCACCGAAGTGGTCCCTATTTATCTACTTGCTTTCGAACTGTTAGGTTGGCAGGAGCTGGGACAGAGGCAGGAGCTCACTCCATCATGCATTACCCGGGAATCGAGCTCTGACCTTCCAGTCAGCAAGTTCAGCATCTTAACCACTTGAGCCCCCCGCAGTCCCCTTTGGTTTTACTTATATATGTGGTTTTACTTGCATCCAGAGCGATAATGGGTTCCTCCAGTACCTGGACATTTCGGTGGGGAAGGAGGTGGCCACCATTTGCACCAAGGGGGGCCGGCTGGGCGTGATGGCCCAGAACCCCTCCAACGCCATTGTCCACCTGGGCCACAGCAACGGTGAGTCAGCCCAGCCAGTGCCTCCCAACTCCTCCTTTGCAGTGGGTGGGTTGGAGAAGGAGGGTCTCCTTTCTCTCTCTCTCTTGAACTTTCTCCTTCCCTTGTTCTAATCCCCCTCACACAGGCACAGTGACCCTCTGGAGCCCCAACATCAAAGAGCCCCTCGTTAGGATGCTGGCCCACCGGGGGGCCATAAGGGCCCTGGCCGTCGATGCCTCCGGAAAGTGAGTGCACTTTATTCTGATTTTGTGCCATGGATGTCTCTATCGAGGGTTGGGTTTTTGGGGTTTCCTGGAAGGTTGACCTCATAGTTCTCCACCCTGGGAGGTCCACCTGATGGAAATGACACTTTGCAGCAGGCGTGGGTAACCTACCGCCCATGGGCCGGAACTGGCCTGCGGTGCCAAGTCATCCAGCCCGTGCTGCTGCTGGCAGACGCGGATGTATTTATGACAGCCGTAAAAGTGCCCACAGCTGTCGTAAATGTGTGTATGACAGCCACAGATTCATTTTACAACAGTGTTTATGGCGGGGGGAACCACCAGTCCAGCCACTCAAATGTCTGAGGGAGCGTGACTCGGCCCCTGGCTTAAAAAGTTTGGCAACCCCTGCTTTACAGATTCCCCTGGGGAGAAAGGTCCCGAAACTGGGAGGCTTTAAGGGCTGGCCAGGCGTCTGTCTGTCAGGTGGAACTTCCGAACTGAGAACTATGGGGTCTTAAGTCCCAAAAAATCCAGCAGGTTATTGTTAAAGGTAAAGGTTGTTGTGTCTGACTCTAGGGTTTTTGATGCTTTGTTATCTATACCTATAAATCCAAGGGTTAACCATTGGAACTTGCTATACATTTCTGCACCCGTCTATCCTATCCCGTACCGAGTCTCCTGCACTCACCCGAACCCGGCCCGCAGGTTACTGCAGGGTTGCCGAAGGCGCCAGTGGGGCAAGAGCCCCACGAACGTGAAAAAAGGAAAAGAACTTCAATTCCCAACATCCTCTGCACCGCACCTCAGCCAATCAGGCTGAGAGGCGCGAGCAAAAAGAACATTGGGAAACGCAGCACGGCCAATTAAAATTGAGCCGCAGGAAAAAAATCGCTGCACAAACGCAAACAAAAAATGCAAAACTCAAAGTCCCAGCGTCCTACGCGCCATGAGCACACAACGCTGAGAAAGCCAGCGCGCAAAAATAAAATTTTAAAATGCAATGGGAGCGCAAGTCCGCCGCAGGGGGACGCAGCGCCTCAACAGCCTCACAAAAAAAAAACGGCGAGACACCCGCCGGCCGGCCTTCTTTTTCGGAGCAGCGGGGAGAAGAGGGACTCCCTCTCCTCCACGCTACGCCGCCGAAGACACATCAAGACTACTGCTGGCCTCAAGGTACCTTGAGCTGGGGTGGGAAAAAACAACAACAGCAGGCAGCAGTTCGTCAGGGGAAGCACACTCCCTGGCGAATGACTGGCTGCTGCGTTTGTACTTCCGACACCACTGTTTCGAGAACTAACATGAAACAGCGGTGGAGGTAATACAAAAGCAGCAGCCAGCAATCTGCAAGGAAGAGCACCACCCCTTACAGATCGCAGCCTGCCGATCTCTGGTTAGGTAAGCCAGGAGAGAAAGGAGACAGAGAGGAGAGAACCATCATCAGGCAGATAGCTCTTCTCTGCTTCCTTCTCCCCCAACCTACCTAACGAACCTTACCAGGGGAAGAACGGGCTGACCTCCAGCTCCTCCTTTTCCCCATTGCTGCATCAAAACCAAAATTCGAAGCAGCAATGGGGAAAAGAGGAACCGACAGGCAGCCCGTTCTTCACGCAAAAGTACACACCAACAACAAACACCAAAATTAATAAAAATTAACTAAACATAAATAAATAAATAATTTTAACCCATTAATAAACAAAAAAGTAAACCACAAAATCCACAAACAAAAACATCCACAATACCACAAAGCACAGACAAAACACCTAACTACAACACAAAAATACCTAACTCTAACAACACAACTACCACAAATTACACAAATAAACACCAACAAAATCACAAAAATAAACAAAACCAGAAATAAACAAACCAATTACAGACATCTAAAGCCCAACCAAAACAAAAAAGAACAAACAGAAACACCTCCCAGCCCACCACCACAAAATCAAAACAAAGAAAAATCCCAGAATAAATAAAACCAGAGAACTCACCAGCACGTCCTCCCTCCACGAGACCGGAACAAAAATGAAAAAACAAAGACTACTTACCGGAAGATGCCCCACCTAGAGGCCAGGAGAGAAAAAACACGTGAAACAAAAACAAAACCAACAGCCCCACCTGCAAGCCGGAATATTAAAAACAAGTCAAAAACAAAACAGCACCACCTAGAGGCCACAAGAGTAAAAACAAGTTAAAAATAACAATAAATCAAAAGTTTACACAAATAGCAAACATATGTTAAATAAATAAAATAAAAAGATTAATAGCATCCTCTGTTGGTTTTTAACTCAAACCCCCCCCCCAAAACAACAACAACAACACAATTTATAACAGCCCGGCAATGCCGGGCAACCTATGCTAGTAGTCTATAAAACATAAATTGATCTGCTTCTGAAATTCTTCAGTGTAGTCCAGTAGCCAGTGGATATTTGTAATATGATCTCCAGGGCCTCTTCCTTTTCAGAATCCAGTTTGAATATCAGGCATTTCTGCTGCATTTGTTAAAAGCCTTTGTTGTAGCAACTTCAGAATCATGCTGTTTGCTTTGGAAATTAGAGCAATGACCCTATAATTACTGTACTCCTTAGCGTTTCCTTGAAAAAGGAAAGGTTTATAATTCTCCAGAAAGGAAAAACCACACCCAATGTTGGGGTTATATACTTTTGGACAGTGGAAGGAAAAAATGTACATGTCTTGACTTACAGCAAACTGAGCGTGGCCGTCGATAGGACGTTGGAACTCCTTCCACAAGGCAAAGTTGCCTCAAGGTCTACCCTGTGGCAGTGGGGTGGGGTAAGGTTTTGTACAAAGGTGTTAAAAGTCAGATAAGCTTCTATGGGGGAACGGAGCCCTCTGAAAGGACCTGAAGCCAGGTTATCACTTCTCCCCTCCTTGCAGGTATATGGCTACCTCTGGCCTTGACCGGAAGGTCCATATCTACGACCTGAGAGCCTACCGTCGCCTCCACTCGCTGCTGCTACCTACGGGGGCCGGGTACCTGGACTTCAGCCAGCGGGGTCTTCTGGGGGCCGCTTGCCAGGAAGTGGTCCAGGTAAGAGCAGTTTAGGTCTTAACCTATAAGGTGGAGTGTCTGCAATATGATCTCTAGGGCCTCTTCCATTTCGGAATCCAGTTTGAAGAGCAGGCATTCTTGCTGCATGTATTGAAAGCCTTTGTTTCAGCACCTTCAGAATCATGTGCTCCTTGGACAGCCAGCTTCTCTCAAAACACATGGACTGTGGTTCCTCACCCTGAGAGAGGGCAGGGAAACCTCAGCTACATGCAGGGCCTTCTCTGTGGTGGCTCCCTATTTAATGGAGCATTTTTCCTCTGCACATCCGACAGGGCTCTTCCCTTGCGAACCTGTCATAAATTAGCTAAGGTGGAACTGTTCAGAACAGCCTTTGTTGATCTTTTTTTCTTTGGCTGATTTTGGTTGATTTCATTCAATTAGATCTGACTAGCAAAGGTACACGGCGTTGCCCGGGTGAGGGACACATACCTGACACACAACACCGCCTGATACACAACACACACCCAGACCACACACCCAGAAAACCCACACACCCAGAAAACACCCACACTCACACAATACCCTCCCCCTACACACACATCACACACACGACACACAACACACCCATCACAGCCACACACACCACAACACACTCGCAACACACACACAAACACATACACAAACAACACCCCCACACAATACACACAACACACAATACAACAGCCACCGACCGGAGGGGGGGAAAGGGGGGACGGCCGGTCAGCCAAACCCCCTCCCTCCGGTGCCTAACTCTCCACGCGTGGCTGAAGGCGGGTGGTTGCGTGTTGCGGCGGGGGGAGCAAGTGCAGCACGGGTTGTTCAGCGGGGTGAGGTCCGCCACGCCATACAGCCCACGCCGCCATGGCTCCCCCCGGCGCAACACGCATCTGGGCGGCTTCGTCCGCCCCGCCCCCATTGCTGCCTGTACATGGAGAGCAGGGCCGGGGGGGGGGGGTCAAGGAGGGTTGGGGACCGTGGGGCAGACCCCTTTTGTCCCCCCAACCCTCCTAGACCCAGGGGACCCGGCAGAGAGGAGATGTCCTGACCAGACACCCCATTATTAAAGAGAAGAAACCGTTTGGTTTCTTCTCTTTAAAAACTGTTTTGGGGGGGGGAGTGTTTTTTTTGGGGGGGGAATTCGCTCCCCTCTCCCGGGTCTCCTGTGTCCTGGAGGGTTGGAGGGACAAAACGGATCTGTCTCCCCAACCCTCCTGGACCCAGGGGACCCAGCAGAGAGGAGATGTCTCCCCAGACACCCCGTTATTAAAAAGAAGAAACCACTTGGTTTCTTCTCTTTAAAAACAGAGTGTTTGGGGGTGGGGATTCGCTCCCCTCTCCTGGGTCTTCTGTGTCAGAGAAGGTTGGGGGGACAAAAGGGGTCTGTCCCCCCAACCCTCCTGGACGCAGGGGACCTGGCAGAGAGGGGATGCCCCCCCACGGACACTCCGTTATTAAAGAAAAGAAACCAAGCAGTTTCTTCTCTTCAACAACCAAGTGTTGGAGGGGGGTGGAATCAATCCCCTCTCCCGGGTCCTCTGGGTTTGGGAGGGTTGGGGGGGACAAAAGGGGTCTGTCCCCCCAACCCTTCTGGACCCAGGGGAGCCAGCGGAGAGGGGGATCGCCACCCCCCACCCACTGATATTAAAGGGGAAACCCCAATCGGGCTTTTAATATCAGGAGCTGGGGTGGATTCGATCCCCTCTCCCGGGTCCCGTAGGTCCGTGAGGGTTGGGGGGACAAAAGGGGTCTGTCCCCCCCAACCCTTCTGGACCCAGGGGAGCCAGCGTTTGACTGGGTTTTGAAAGATGATTTCATAGTTGATATTTGTCTGTCTTTGTCGTGGCTCTGTATTTATATTTTTATTTGCACTGTCCAGAATGGCTGCTTAAGTTGGGTGGTATAGAAATAGAATATGAATGAGTTAGTGAGTGAGCGAGAGAGAAAGTGAAGGAGTGACAGAGTAAGTAAATGATTGAGTGAGTGAGAGAAAAATTGAATGAGACGGAGCAAATGAATGAATGAGAGAGAAAGTCAGTGAGTGACAGAGTAAGTGAATGAATGAGAGAGAAGGCGAATCTATTTATTTATTTATTTATTTATTTATTTATTTATTTATTTTGCACATTTATATCCCTTCCTCCTGGTGGGTACACCACTCAGGGTGGCTAACAACAAAAAGGAAAAAGGAAGAGGGAGAAAATACAATAAGTAAAAATTACAATATAAAACAGTTTAACAACAACAGCTAAAACCAAGACCCAACAACCTCAGCTAAAACCAGCATTAAAACACAAACAAACAAATCATCATTAAAAAACAAAAAGTGAATGAGTGAGTAAGTGAATGAGTGAGTGAGTGAGTGAGAGAGAGTATGTAAGTGAGGGGTGCCCAAACTTTTCAGGCCGTAGGCTGGTCATGTGGTTCCTCCCACCAGAAGCAGAAGTAAAACACACCTTGCAATCTGTTTTGCAACAGGATGAGAGATTTCAGGCTGCCATTTTCTCTGCTTAAACCGGGGTGCCCAAACTACAGCCCGTGGGCCAGATCCGGCCCCTGATGCCAATTCATCTGGCCCACACTGCCCTCATCGCTCCTGGAAGCGGAAGTAAAATGTGCATGTGTGGGCCGTAGTTTGGGCACCCCTTGGTGTAAATGAGTGAGTGAGAGAATTAGTGAATGAGTGAGAGAATTAGTGAGTAAGTGAATGAATGAGAGAGAAGGAATAAGTAAGTAAGTGAGTAAGTGGATGGATGGAGCAGCCAGGAAAGGGGAAGGGGTGGGTGGGTTTCTTCCTTCCTTCCATTTCTCCCCTCCTGCCTTGAGAGTCTATGGTCTGATGCTTCTTTCTCCCCCTCACCCCCTCCTCTCCAGGTGTACAAGGACATCTTGGTGGGGGGGCCCTCGAAGCCCTACCTGTGCCACTCCCTGCCCCGCCCTTCCAATGGTCTGCGCTTCTGCCCCTTTGAGGACGTGCTGGGGGTCGGACACGAGGAGGGCTTCGCCAGCCTTCTGGTGCCAGGTGAGGCTGGGGGCTGGTTGGGGGGCGGGAAATGATCCTTATAGAGGAAGGCAGCCTGCCCAAAAGAGGGGTGCTTGTCCCCTAGGGCGGGCAGGAAGAAAGTAGGTAGGTAGGGAGAGGGCATGCCGACTTTGTTGGGGGTTTTGTGGAACAAGACCTCCTTCTCAGACCCTCTCTGCCCCCCAATACATAGGTGCTGGGGAGCCAAATTTTGATGCCTTGGAGAGCAACCCCTTCCGGAGCAAGAAGCAGCGCCAGGAATGGGAGGTCAAAGCCCTGTTGGAGAAGGTAAAAGGCCACAACTGGAAAGGGTGGTTGGATGGGTGTGAAGCACCCCCATTTCTTTCATGATCCACACGGTCAAAGGCTTTGCTGTAGTCTATAAAACATGAATTAATCTTCTTCTGAGATTCTTCAGCACACTCCCAATATCCAACGGATACTTGTAATATGATCTCCAGTGCCTCTTCCTTTTCGGAATTCACTTTGAATATCAGGCATTTCTTGCTGCATGTGTGAAAAGCCTTTGTTGCAGCCCCTTCAGAATTGCATTGTTTGCTTGGGAAATTAGCGTAGTGGCCCTATAATTACAGCACTTCTTAGCCTTTCTTTGAAGAATGGATCTCTCTTCGTCTGGTGTCTCTGCTCTAACCATTCCTTCTTCGGGGTCCCTGCTAAGCTGTTCCCAGTCGTCCATTTGGGCCTCACGTGAAGCAAGGACTGTCATGTTTTCAGCTCTCTGCTTTTCTCTCTTTGCACAGATCCCGGCGGAGCTGATCTCTCTCGACCCGGGGCAACTGGGGGCAGTGGACGCCATTACCTTGGAGCAGCAGCACAAAGAGCGTGTGGAGAGGCTGGTGAGTGGGGTGGGTGGGGGTGGGAGCCAGGGAAAAGGACTCAACCTTGCAGGGGTGTCGCGTGGGTGCCGGCCAGCCAGGAACATGGGTGGTTTGTGATGCACGAAGAGACTTCACTCTTTTCTCCTTCTCTACAGGGCTTTGACCCACAAGCCAAAGAGAAGTTCTCCCCCCGGAAGCGGCTGAAGGGGCGCAATTCGGCTGCCAGCCGACTCAGACGGAAGACGAAGGTGGCGTCGGAAGAGCAGCGGGTGAGTTTCCATCTTTCAATGGGTCTTCTCTCCTCCTCTTCCTCTCTCTTTGGCTGCCTGGATTCCTTCTAAAGAAGGTTTCCCCACCTACATCGGTGGTGAACCCCAAACATCTTTCCAGGTGCGAACTGGGGCTGTTGGAATCTCCCCCCTCTTCCTTCCAAGACCACATTGACCATGAGGGGAGGGGCCAGAGAAATGCCCAGAGGGGGGAATATCCCAGATGGCGGGATATGGATGAATGGATAGATGGATCGACGAATGGTGGATGGATGGAATAGATCAACAGAAAGGGGGATGGCTGGGATGGATCAACAGAAAGACTGGATGAATGGGATGGATCAACAAAAAGGTGGATGGATGGGATGGATCAACAGAAAGGTGGATGGAGAGGATGGATCGGCAGAAAGGTGGATGGATGGGATGGATCAACAGAAAGACTGGATGGATGGGATGGATCAACAGAAAGGTGGATGGATGGGATGGATCAACAGAAAGGGGGATGGATGGGATGGATCAACAGAAAGATTGGATGAATGGGATGGATCAACAGAAAGGTGGATAGATGGGATGGATCAGCAGAAAGACTGGATGGATGGGATGGATCAGCAGAAAGGTGGATGGATGGTATGGATCAACAGAAAGGGGGATAGATGGGATGGATCAACAGAAAGACTGGATGGATGGGATGGATCAGCAGAAAGGTGGATGGATGGGATGGATCAACAGAAAGACTGGATGGATGGGATGGATCAACAGAAAGACTGGATGGATGGGATGGATCAACAGAAAGGGGGATGGATGGGATGGATCAACAGAAAGATTGGATGAATGGGATGGATCAACAGAAAGGTGGATAGATGGGATGGATCAGCAGAAAGACTGGATGGATGGGATGGATCAACAGAAAGGTGGATGGATGGTATGGATCAACAGAAAGGTGGATGGATGGGATGGATCAACAGAAAGGTGGATAGATGGGATGGATCAGCAGAAAGACTGGATGGATGGGATGGATCAACAGAAAGGTGGATGGATGGGATGGATCAGCAGAAAGACTGGATGGATGGGATGGATCAACAGAAAGACTGGATGGATGGGATGGATCAGCAGAAAGGTGGATGGATGGGATGGATCAACAGAAAGACTGGATGGATGGGATGGATCAACAGAAAGACTGGATGGATGGGATGGATCAACAGAAAGATTGGATAGATGGGATTGATCAACAGAAAGGTGGATGGATGGGATGGATCAGCAGAAGGTGGATAGATGGGATGGATCAGCAGAAAGACTGGATGGATGGGATGGATCAACAGAAAGACTGGATGGATGGGATGGATCAACAGAAAGAGGGGATGGATCAACAGAAAGAGTGGATGGATGGGATGGATCGGCAGAAAGACTGGATGGATGGGATGGATCGGCAAAAAGACTGGATGGATGGGATGGATCGGCAGAAAGGTGGATGGATGGGATGGATCAGCAGAATGGTGGATGGATGGGATGGATCAGCAGAAAGACTGGATGGATGGGATGGATCAACGGAAAGAGTGGATTGATGGGATGGATCGGCAGAAAGACTGGATGGATGGGATGGATCGGCAGAAAGACTGGATGGATGGGATGCATCGGCAGAAAGGTGGATGGATGGGATGGATCGGCAGAAAAGTCGATGGATGGGATGGATCAACAGAAAGACTGGATGGATGGGATGGATCAACAGAAAGAGTGGATGGATGGGATGGATCGGCAGAAAGACTGGATGGATGGGATGCATCGGCAGAAAGGTGGATGGATGGGATGGATCGGCAGAAAAGTTGATGGATGGGATGGATCAACAGAAAGATTGGATGGATGGGATGGATCAGCAGAAAGACTGGATGGATGGGATGGATCAGCAGAAAGGTGGATGGAGGGGATGGATCAACAGAAAGATGGATGGATGGGATGGATCAGCAGAAAGGTGGATGGAGGGGATGGATCAACAGAAAGATGGATGGATGGGATGGATCAGCAGAAAGGTGGATGGAGGGGATGGATCAACAGAAAGATGGATGGATGGGATGGATCAACAAAAAGATGGATAGATGGATCCATGGATAGATCAACAGAAAGACTGGATGGGTGGGTGGATGGATCAATCAACGGATGGATCAACAGAAAGAATGGATGGATGGACCTCAGTTAACATAATGCGTTCCCCAGGACGTTTCTTAAAGCAAAAATTACTTAAATCGAATTTCCCATAGGAATGCATTTAAAATCAAAATATGTTAACCAAAACATGTTTTCCCATAGGAATGCATTGAAAACCAATTAATCCATTCTGGGGGGAAAATCCTTAAACCGAGCCACTATTTTCTACAGATTTTCTTTTGTTATGCAATTTTTATGTTAACCAAGCCATTTGTTAACCAAGGTTCCACGGTAGGCAGGCAGGCAGGCAGATAGAAAGATTTGAATTTCCTTATGGATGGATGGATAGATAGGTAGATAGGTAAATAGATAGAGGCCCCTTGAGAGACTTAAATCTGTCCCTCCCTGACCATGGAGGATTTAATTTAGGAAAGAAAACAATTCAGAGGCTTTGAAGTGGCATAGATTAAAATCGTATTTAATTGGTCAATGGGTTACATCATCATCTAGCTGTTTCTCCGGTGAGTTTAAAGTGGCCACCAAAAGGAGCTCTTTTCCTCCTTTCCACTTTTTGCTCACAATGGTCCTGCCAGGTAGGTTGGGTGTAGACACCGCAGCCGGCCCAGAGTTGGCCAGAAAGTGTTAGGACTGTGACGGCGACTTGAACCCAGGCATCATGAATCCTGAATCCACCAGGGCTCTTTTTTCTTGATCAAAAGGAAGTCAACACTTAGAATGCTGTGGGTGTGTCCCAAATCCACTTTTTGTGCAAGTTTTGATCCCCTGAGCAAGGAAAATATGCCAAAGCAATGAGATTCACAAGTTAATTAGCATTTTGCCCCCAAAATACATGCTAGGTACTCATTTTACCGACCTAGGCAGGATGGAAGTCTGAGTCAACCTTGATTCCAGCTCAGGGTTGAGCTCACAAACGTTTGGTTGCAGGGCAGCAGTTTAAACTCTGTGCTACCAGGGCAGGGCACGGGGTCTTTTTCTTGCCTCCGGGCCCTAAACAGCCATCAAGAAAAAGGCTTATTCCACTAGAAAATTACATCTGGGGACGGGGGACTAAATCCCTGTGGGATGCCGAGGACTGGAGGTGATGTGGAGCTACACACCCTTTACAGTCTTGCTTATTCAGCACACTCCAATATCCAATGGATATTTGCAATATAATCTCCAGGGCCTCTTCCTTTTCAGAATCCAGTTAGCATATCAGGCACTTTCTTGCTGCATGCAGTATATTAAATGTCTTGGTTGCAGTACCTTCAGAATCACGTTGTTTGCTTGGGAAATTAGGGCCCAAGGGGTCTTTTCCCTGCCTTGGGTCCCTAAACAGCCAGAGCCAGGCAATCCCAGGTACAAAATCTGCCCTGGGGCAGAAGCTTCCAGCTTTGCTCCATTGGGAAAGCCCCCTCTTTTTTTAGTTTGCCCTAAACTCCCCCCCCCCCAATTTATTCTGACCAGAGCTTTTCCCTCCCCCCCCCCCCCGGGGAATGTTCCTCCACAGACCAAAATCCAGAAAAGTGTGAAGGAGAAGCTGGAAACCCAGAAGCAGCGGGAGAAAGAGACCAAGGGGTCTGGACCCCCAGGCCAGAGGTCAGCGCTGGACCGGTTTAAGAAGTAACCGCAGGATTGAACGAAGCAGCAGCTGGATGTGCCCCCCATGGGGGCAGAAAGAGATACAGTACCTACAGAGCCCATCGCTCATTCGTTGGGTGGGTTCCCATGATGCAGGATGTTGGGGGGAGGATCTGATCAGAAAAGACCTCCCCACTCCTCCTGGGCTCTTGCCTGTAATAAAGGCCTATTTTGTTTCGCCAGAGAAGCCTGGACTCCGTCTCCTATCATCCCCTTCCATTGACTATCCTGTTAGCGACTGACAAGTGGTGCGGCCCAACCATAGCTAGGATGTGTGGGTGAGTGTAAAGAGACAAACACACACAGCCTCATAAGAACATAAGAACAGCCTTGCTGGAACATGCCACAGCCCATACAGTCCAGCATTCTGTCTCATCCATTTGCTTCAGGGTGTTATTCCCAAGCAGATGCCTTCACCTGTTTAGGATTCCCTGGAAATGGCATTGATAGATATCCTGCCTACCTCTCCAACCCCTTAGCTCTGGAGGAGGAGACAGTCCGTAGCTCAAAAGTGCCATGGGGTGGGGTGGGGGGCTTTGTCTGCATGTGTTGAGGTCTTGTGAACCACACCGCAAAGAGAACCAACAACCGCAAGCACTTGGGGAAAAAATTGTGGAGGGGGTTGGCAGAGTATCCCTTCAAGTCTTGTGTTTCCTCCTATGACAAAGAGCCCGGGGAGGAGGGGTCTCTCAGGAGGAGAGGGAAAGGGTCTTCCCCAGCTTAAACAACAGATGATGGATGGGGGTGGTGGTGGTTTCTTTCGCAAAGCTTGGGTCAGGGAAGATGTATAGATTGCAATAATAATAAATGCAGGCCCTCTAGTCCATGGGTCCCCAACCACCGGGCCACCTAAGATTGGGAGAGAAGTAGCAGTGGACGCTGAGATGACTAAGCAAGACCCTCGACAGCCTCTGAACAGAGATGAGCCTCAAGTCTGCCGGCTCAGATCCAGGAAGAGCTTTATGAACAAACATTCTTGAGGATACGCAAGAGCAAAACCAAATTAGAAGATGGAGGAAGAAGCTCTCTGGACAAGGTACATTAATGGAGGATATATAGCTGAGGCTCTCAACCTCCCTTACATCACTTGGAGGACCTTGAATAGGCTGAGGGTCGGAGTCCCTAATTGCAATAGCAGCATGCTCAAGTGGGGGCTACTGGCAGACAACAACATGCATCGTGAATGTGGAGAGATACAGAATCCGGCTCATTTACTGGTCTGCCGATGACTGCCAGAAGCAGGCACTGATGAGGACTTACGTTTGGCCAAGAAAGTGGCTTCGTTTTGGCAGTCCAGGGTTTGATCGGGGCATGAAAGAAGAAATGCACGGTCTAGGCCCGTGATGGCGGACCTTGGCACTACAGATGTTGTTGGACTTCAATTCCCAGAAACCCAAGCGCCCATGAATCCGCACAAATGGGTTTACTGCATTTCATCCGGCCCGCACTGCCCTCCTCGCTCCCGGAAGCGGAAGTAAAACGTGCCCGTATGGTTAAGACTCTTTCGGGTTAACCCTCCATACAGACGCATTTTATTTCCGCTTCCAGGAACAACGAAGGCGGCATGAATTGCAGTAAACCCATTCATGCAGATTCATGGGGGCTTGGGCTTCTGGGAATTGAAGTCCCAGCAACATCAGGAGTGCCAAGGTTCACCATCATGGGTCTATGCAAACACAGTTGCTCCACCCAAGTGCCACCTTTCCACCCACCCAGTGTTTAATTTTGATTTCTTCTTTTTTATTTAAAGAGGTCTCCTCCTCTCCCTCCAACCATCAATAACACCAGGCCTGGTCTCTCCTTTTGGGCTCTGAACCTGAAAGGATTTCTTTGTGGGAGAAACTCCGCTCAGGGAACGCCCAAATGAGGCTCCTTTCCTGTCCCCAAGAGCTGGGACAGAGACGGGTGCTCAATCCGTCACGCAGTACCCAGGTCTCGAACTGCTGATTTGCCAGCCCTCCAGCTAACAAGGCTTCAGGTGCCAATGTTTTGCTTCCAAGATCCCTGGACAGTTATTTCCAAAAGAGAGGAAACCCACATGGTGTGTGGGGAAAATGCAGAAGGACAGTGTTTGTGGTAGGGAGTGATGGCGAACCTTGGGCACTCCAGGTGTTCTTGAACTTCAATTCCCAGAAGCCCTGATCAGCAGGAGTGCTGACTTGGGCTTCTGGGAATTGCAGTCCAAAAATACCTGAAGTCCCAAGGTTCGCCATCACTGGAGGGAATAAGCGTGTGTGTGAGTGTGTGTGTGTGTGTGTGTGTGTGTGACTTTCTCTCCTCTAGATCCTGGTGAGCCAAAAAACTTAAATAAGTCCACTGGAATTTCCCTTCCAAAGCTGCAGCTCTTTCTTTCTTCTTCCTGTGCCTTGTTTGATTCCGAATACTGGCAATCCTCCTGTCAATCAGCCATTAAGATTGTCCTGGGAACAATATCATGCTGTGGCCTTTCTTCTGCATTGCAGCATGACACACACACACCCGGTGCGTACCACTGATCCAGCTCCACGAGTCACTTTCCAGTCCTGAGCCCTTTTGGCACGCAAAGTCCTCCTCAGCCCCAGGCCAGGATGGAGGAAGCGGCTTCCCTCCCATCAAGATGGATTCAAGCGGGATTTCATCCACTTGGGGACCATCACCCTGTCCTGTGGGCTTTGGCACCCAAGGCTGTTAGTCCTCCGGGTTGTCAGGTGAGTTAACCACCGCCTGACACTCGGTGTTGAGTCGCTGGCACTATGGTCTACTACTTATTACCAGAGCAGGATAACCTGACCAGAGTGAGTGTCTTTATTTAGTTCTGCAAAACAGGCAACTCTCATGGGCGGCCCTCGCCCTTCCTACCATGAACACGGCTTATCCAAGCCAAGCTAGTGTCTTGCACCTGAGTAGACCCAAAAGATTCTGCCAGAGGCTGCAGGGCTTCTCACGGGGTCCCACTTCATCCCACATGGCCACCATCTCGGCAGGGGTCACCTTGTGGACACTGAACAGGACTTCCCGATAGCAACAGGGGTCTAGGGGCACGTGGGCAGAACCGGAGAGGCGCGTCAGGTGCCAAGGGGTGATGCCCGCCTGGTGGGCGCAGAGGCCCACAAAGACGTCTTCCAAAGGCAAGAGGGGCACATGGCGGGCTGCCCCCAAGATGGCGGCCACGGACTCCCCAGAAAGGATGTAGGTTGTGCCGCTGCAGTAGGGTGGGAAGACATCCTCTGGGTAAAGTGAGGTTGGCACATGGTGGCGGTGGCGGGGGTCCCGGTTGGGGCGCACCCACCAGTGGATCCTGCCCAGGTAGGCAGGCGTGGGGCCAGCGGACTTCTGGAGGTGCCGGGCCAGGGCGGGCAAGTTGACGAACACATCGTCGTCTGCTTTGAGGAGGAACAGGGCCCCCGGGCAGCAGGTGGTGGCCCAGCCCATGAGGGCCAGTGTCTTGAGGGTGAGGTTGTAGTAAGTGTCCATGAACCGGCCCTGGATTAGGTCCCCATGCCGTGCAGCCTCCCGCTCCAGAGCAGCCTGCTGGGAAGGCTCTGAGGGCAAGCCCAGGGCAAAAAAGGTCCGGATGGTGTACTCCCCGGCCCACCGGGCCCCTCCCCAGGTGTCACGCACCCCCTGCCGCTGGGCTGTGTGGTTCGGGGCGCTGGTCACCACCACAAGCAGGGAGGGGGCCCGTGGGGCGCAGACGTCCAGCGGGGGCAAGAGGAGGAAGGCCTCCGAGGTGGGCAGGAGGGGGGCACTCAGGGGACGGTGCCCACTATGGCTCATCAAGTACAGCAAGGAGCGGGAGAGCATTTCCTCGTGTCCCCCGGTGGCCAGGAAGCTGAGTCCAGAGAGAGCCACCAGGACAAAGAGCAGACCCCACAGCAGCCGGGGCCTCGGGCACCGCTTCAGGCAGGTCGGCAGAGCCATGTGGTCAGGGGTCAGGTAGTCACCTTTCGGACAAGGGATGGCTGCACCCTGCAAGAAAGAGCCAGAAAGAAAGTGTGAGAGATCACACATGGGCTGCGGCAGCCACAACATGAGCAAGGATAGCAATTAACAATAGCAAGTAAAGGTAAAGGTCACCCTTGCTTGAAAGCCAGTCGTATCCGACTCTAGGGTTCAGTGCTCATTTCTGTTTATAGCCAAAGAGCCAGCACTGTCTGCATTTGCAGATATCTCCATGGACATGTGGTAGGCATGGAACACAGTTACCTTCCTGCCGAAGTGGTCCCTATTTATCTACTTGCAATTTCATGCTTTCAAACAGCTAGGTTGGCAGGAGCTGGGACAGAGGACAGGTGCTCACTCTGTCCTGCAGTACCTTCTCAATCTGTCTGGGTTCGTCTGCTCGTTCTGCCTGGTCACTATCTTATCCATGCACTCAGCCTCTTAAGTCCGAGGCTGGTCCACCGTCCACCCACTCTGCCAGCTCCACCACTCAGCGGTCTCACCACCCCGCTCTCATCAAAAACAACAACAGCAACAGCGAAAAAGGATCAAATATTTGCCTTACGTCCTTCTAGAGGCTGCACCAAAAAAATTAATCTTCTTTTAACACCATTTATTTACAAAAATCCACCTAATTGTGGCACCCCTTTCAGCAGCGAAAAAGAAAAGCTGCACTCAAATCGCCGTCTTGGAACGCCCCCACCCCCAGCTGCTCGGTTCTGATGTGACGGGGCAAAACCGCTAACTGCACGGTGTGGCAGGCTAGTTTGAGCTCCAGCTGGCCCACTAGGGAAAATACTGCGGCACAACCAGTCAAACCAGTCCAAGATGAGAGGGTTTACTCTCTTGTCAAATCCAACCTGGCACAGAGTACAGGAAGGCAAAGGAGGAGAGCCTTCTCCGTGTCTGCGCCAGCCCTCTGGAACCTCCTGCCAACAGAGCTACGTCTCTGGATGGAATTGCTGCCTTTCAGAAAAGAACTTAAAACCTGGCTGGCGGGTCAAGTGTGGGGTGCAGGTGGAAGGGTCACCTCCATTGGGTGGCTGGTGTAGAAGAACTCCTCCCCATGGTGCCTTTGGATCCTGCACCCCTTGTTTTTAGGAGGTGGGTAGTTTTAACTGTTTTTAACATGTGTTTTTTTTTTTAATTTTTACTGTGAACTGCCCTCAGTCGGCTTTGGCCGAGTGGGCGGTATATAAATTTGACAATTAAATTAAATTCATTAAATTGATTGATTGATTGAAGTTTTATTTCTATACTGCCTTTCTTACCCAATGGGCAACTCAAGGCGGTTAACAACAATAAGTATACAATACAAAATAGAAAAATACAGGATCTAAGCAGCAGCAATAACAAAACAATAATCACCAATATACAAAATCAATAAGTGCATAGCAATACAGCATAATCTATACGGTCAATATCAATATGACATTAATAAATAAGAGTCCCCAGAAATATAGTATGCAGAAAATTCAAGCCCACAGAATACAATACAATAGCAAAGACATATCAACTATAATTTAATACACTATACAAAATTCGGACTGCCAAAACAGCAACAGTAGCATAAAGATGTACCAGAGCACAATCCTTTTCCAACCAGTCCTTCCAAACACGGGAGGTGGGGACACCGGCAATTGCGCAAGTCCTAGCGCTTCTAGCTGGCGGACCTCCTCGCCTCCACCAAGGCGAGTCCATGAGCGGCGGCGGCGGAGAATCCTGCCACCTGCTACGGCAACAGCTTTTACATGTCGGTCCAAGGTGGGGCCCAGTAGCACAAGGGAAAAGAAGAGCGGGGCTCCTCCACAGCTGCGGGAGACAGTCCTCGGGCCGACGGTGGTCTCCGGCCCGGCAGCCCACAGCCCTTTAACCCCTCTCCGCAGGGGACAGGAGAGGAGGGCAGGGCCTCTCCACAGCTGCAGGAGAGTCCTCGGGCCAACGGTGGTCTCCGGCCCGGCAGCCTACAGCCCTTTAACCCCTCTCTGCAGTCAAAGAGCAGGCCCAGTTTATTGTTGGCAAAGAAGAGATTCAAACAAGGAATGCTTCTCCTCCGATCAAACTGGCCTCAGAAAGGTGAAGGGTCAGAAGGAAAGTCCCAGGCTGGGATGGGCCAGCCCTGAAGGAAAGGGGGGAAAGTATCCCGGACTCAGGACCGGCATCATAGGGCAGAAGTTATTTATTTTATACTAGCAAAGGTACCCGGCGTTGCCCGGGTGAGGGACCCAACCCGGGGCGTAAGTATCACCCAGACACATCACACACGACACAACACAAATTACACAACACACACATTACACAACACCCACCTACACAACACCCACCCACACAATACACACACATAGCACACAACACACACCCTCGACACACAACCCACACCCCACATCCACACACATCCACGCACCCTCTCCCACACACACATCCATGCTCTCTCTTTCTCCTCTCTCTCTCACACACACACTTTCTCTCTCTATTCCTCCTCGGGGCACACACACACAGAGCACTGGCATACTGTGACTCTGCTCTCTCTCCCACTCTCTTGCCCACTCTCAGATACTCTGTCTCTCCCCTTCTCTCTCTCTCTCTCTCACACACACACACACCCTGGCCTGTGTCTCCAGGCAACGTCCTGTTTCCGGAAGCACCAGCCGTTGCCTGGAGATGCAGGCCACGCTGCCGGGAGATGTGGGTTACTGCTGGGCTGGGCAGCATGGAGGCCCACCGCGCCTCACCCTACCCCCATGACAATCACCTCACCTGTGGGGCGACCTCCGCATCAGTGCCATATTTAGGATCTGTGGGCCCCTAGGCTGAACCTGTGGCGCAGGCCCTACCGGGGAAAGTATTTTTTAAAAAATTAACCTACAAAAATGTAGAATCATGTGGTGCGGGACTCCCTTTGTGGTGCAGGCTCATAGGCTGCAGCCTAGGTAGCCTATGCTTAAATCCGACCCTGCTCCGCACAGCCCATCCGGGCGGTAACCCATGTCTCTCGGCAGCGTTGCCTGTGTCTCCAGGCAATGGCCTGCTTCCGGAAGCGCCGGCCGTTGCCTGAAGATGCAGGTGACGCTGGTGGGAGACGTGGGGTAGCGCGGGCTGGGCTGCATGGAGCACCTCCCCCAGCGCTCGCCTCGGTGGCTGGCCGAAACGTGGGCACAGGCTGGCTGGGGGCACCCCCTTCGCAGCACCTTTTTGGGGTGAAGGAACCCGGGGCGGGCTGCCGGTACCCCGCGCCGACACAGCTTAAGGGGCAAAGTAAGTAATGCACGCAGTTCCAGGGGGTTTGTCAGCCAGGTGTCATGGTGCATATGCATCTCACCCAACAAAATCTTGGTTTTATATATTAAGATTTATTTATTTTTAAAATTTGTATTGGCGCCCCCTCGCCAGAGCAACTCTGCGCAGCTTACAACCAGACATAAAAACATAAAAACCTCCATACTAAAAAACATTTAAAAACTAACCCATTAAAAACCCACCCACCCCATCTACAAAAGAGAGACAGTTTAAACAAGCCAACAGGTGGGGGCACCTCCCCATCAGTGCCCCACACCTGCCCTGCCAGCCAGGTTTTCAGTTCTTTCCTAAACATTTTGCCCTTCCTCCACCACATGGCACTTCCTGGTGTGGTAGAGGTGGTGGTGGGCCACATGGAATGGTGCCACAGGCCGCATTCAGCCCATTGAGAATCCCTGCCATAGGGCCTCCCCCATTATAATGCAGGGATGAGAAAGATTTATTTATTCACATTTATACCCCATGGGACTGCTCAGTGGTGAAGAAGCTCGCCTTGTTAGCTGGAAGGCCGGCAAGTTGGCAGTTCAAGACCTGAGTACTGCACGACGGAGTGATCTCCCATTGTTTGCCCCAGCTCCTGCCAACCTAGCAGTTCTAAAGCAAGAAATTACAAGTAGATCAATAGGGACCATGTCGGTGGGCAAAAGATCTTGGGGACATGAAAGGAGTCTCATTCGGGCGTCCCCTGAGCAGATTTCCTCCAGCAAAAATCCTTTCAACCCAGAAAGCACTGCTGTGTACTTCTGACACGATCAACAAACAAACAATGTATACTTCACCCTTTTGGTGCAAGCACCACTCAGTAAAGCCTTAATACATGCAAATAAGTCAGATGGGGAGGGGGAGATGGGGAGGAGAAAGGGTAACCCCAACCCTCTTTTCCTCTCTTCTTCCCAGCCCTGGTCTTCTGGTCCACTTGCCCAAGGGAGAAGATGCTCAGGGTGGCCTCTTTGGCCTAGAGAACCTCATCTACAGGGTCGCCCCGTAGGTGGAAGTCGTCAGAGGACCAACCCCCCCCCAAGCCTCTTTTTCCTGGGGGGGGGGGAGAAGTGATCCTGCTCTGGAGTTCTCCCCCCTCCCATTCTGGTCCCCTTCCAAGTGGCTGCACTCCCCAGACTGGAGACCACCCTGTTCCCCTTCCTCCTCTTTCTCACCCTTCCTCACCACCATCACCACCACGTCTAGGCCTGTGCTGGCCATTTGGGACATAGGGACAAGTCCTGGTGTGCCCCAGTGACTGGCGCCCCCCAGAGGTGAGCAAAAGTATGTCACCTGGTGACTACAATCCATGACGTCATGAAGTAACCCCCCATTGGCGCCACCCCTTCCCTCCCTGTCCAGCGCCATTTTAACGTAGCCAGCACACCCCTGGCCGCGTCCTCATCCCTTCCTTTACAAAGGCTGCTGCTAGGATCAGGGCCGGTGGGAGGGAAGCAGAGGGGCGAGACTGGGAGTAAAAGGGGGCCTGGGGGCCCTGAAGGCAGGAGGAAGGGCCAGCTCAGAAGCGATGGAGCCCCCCCTTTAACCCCCCCCCCCAAAAAAAAAGGAGGAGGAGGAGGATCCAGGCAGCGCAGGCAAGCGCGGGCACCTTTGCGCAGAAGAGGCCGAGATTGGATGGTGGTGGTGGTGGTGATAGTGGTTCAGTGCCAGATTAAGCCAGCGCTGGGCCCATAGCAAATCATGTCAAGGGGCCCTTGTTTAGATTTAGGATTTAGGATGCCTATAAAATAAAACACCACTAGTAAAAACAAACGATTCTCAATTCATTGTGGGCTATTTATCTATTTGTAATTACGAACTGCTAGGTTGGCAGGAGCTAGAATAATTTCTGACATGAACTTATTATATACTAGCAAAGGTTGCCCGGCGTTGCCGGGCTGTTTTAAATAGTGTTGGAAAGTTTTTGTTGTTGTTGTTGTTGTTAATGTTTGTAAAGAAGAGGTTAGTCTATAATTGAAATTTTTTAAAACTTTTATTTATACAAATATTTTTTGATGGCCTGTTATAAACTGTGATGAGTTTTGTATGGTGTTTTGGTTTTGTGGATGAGAAAAAGAATAAAGGATGATATACTTTTTCGAAAAACTCTTGGGGCCTTTTGTGTGGGGCTATTGTGTCTTTTTGAATTTTTTTTATTATTGTGGGCAGCAAGTGCTGCTGGTAGGGGTTATCTTGTATTTTGACTGTTTTTTCTCTCGTGGCCTCTGGGTGGAGCTTCTTCCAGTAAGTAGTCTCTTTCTTTATTCATTTCTTTTTCAGTCGTTGTGGTATGAGGTCGTGTGGTGGTGAGTTGGCTGTTTTTCTTTATTTGGGGTGGTGGTGGTGGTTGGATTTTGTGGTGTTTGGCTGGGTGCTGGGTGTGTTTGGAAATGTTTGTTGTTGTTTACTTTTTTGGTGTTATTTTTGTTTGTTTTTGTGTGTTTTTGAATGTTTTTGATTGTTCGTTTTTGTGTATTTTGGTGTCCTACGGGGGGGATCCCCTCTCTGCCATCTCCCCTGGCTCTAGAAGGCTTGGGGGGACAGGCTCCTTTTGTCCCCCCAAACCTTCCAGACTCAGGGGACCCAGGAGAGGGGATCGAATCCATGCCACCTTCTGATATTAAAAGGGAAATCTCAATTGTGGTTTCCCCTTTAATATCAGTGGGGGTGGGGGTGGGGTTGTGATCCCCCTCTCCGCTGGCTTCCTTGGGTTTGGGAGGGTTGGGTTGAGAAAAGGGGTCTGTCTCCCCAACCCTTCCGGACCCAGGAGAGCCATCGGAGAGGGGGATTCCTCCCCCCCAACCTCCGTTTTTAAAGAGAAGTAACCGCTTAGTTTCTTCTCTTTAATATGGGACGTGTATGTGTGTGGGGGGGAAGGGGAATCCCCTCTCTGCCAGGTCCCCTGGGGTTAGGAGGGTTGGGGAGACAGACTCCTTTGGTCCCCCCAACCCTCTCAACCCCAGGGGAGCCAGTAGAGAGGGGGAGCACCCCCCCAGTGATATTAAAGGGGAAACTCCGATTAGGCTGGCTGGCCCGTGGGGAAGAAGGACAGTTGCGGGGGGGGGGGGTGTTTACTTGTATTTTTTGCGCACCGGCTGGCCCTTCGAACGGAAGGGCAGTGGCGGCGGGGGGATTTCTTTTTTTCCCCACGGGCCATGCTGGCTGGCCCGTGGGGAAGAAGGGCAGTGGCGGGGTGTTGTTTTTTTAACTTTTATTTTTCGCGCGCCGGCTGCCTCAGCGTTCTGCGCGCTAATGGCACGCAGGATGCTGGGGCTTGTAGTTTTGGCTGCGCGTGTTTGCTTACTGCAGCGGTTTTTCCCTTGCGACTTTTTTTGATTGGCCGTGACGCGTTTCCGAATGTTCCTTTTGCCGCGCCGCTCAGCCTGATTGGCTCTGGCGTGGCGCGGCGCCAGGAACGTTGGGAATTGAAGTTCCCTTTTTTGTTTGCGACTGGGGGGCTCCTGCCCCCGGGTCAAAAATTTCAACACGACAGTTACCTGCGAACCGGGTTCGGGCGAGTGAACGGAGGCCCATTACGGGCTAGTGGGGCCTGGTGCAACATCCTTTGTCACATTCCAACGGTTAACGCACCATTTTATAGGTATAGATTGCTTCTACATTAAAAAAAACAAACCAAAATACTGTACTTAAAATGTGTTAAAAATATAACATATTATTATTATTATTATATTTGGACTTGTATGCCGCCCACTCGACAATGCGACTCAGGGCGGCTCACAACAATACCACATCTAATACATTATACATATATCGCAATATAGTAAAATAAGATACAATTAACATACAATAATATCTGAGTTCATAACATACTGTGCTGCTGTTTATATTTGAAATTATGAAAACTACATGTAGGAGAGTAAAAATAAGAATTTAAATGCAATATCAAAGGTACATGAAATAATATTTATTAATAAAGGCATGGCCGCATTATACAACTGCATTCAATTTAAACAATTTTGAATTTAAATAAAATCATGTCTCTTTAATATAAAAAAAATCACTTAAGATAAAAAACTTCTTAAAATTCAAAAATCAAAACTATAAAACATTGTTACTTTTCTGTTAGGCTGGCCAATCATTGTGTGCCTGTGTCACTGATGTGTATAAATTGATGCCATGAGGCCTCACTCTTGTGTCTGATGAAGTGGACTTGATCCATGAAAGCAAATGTTTAAATATAGGAGTTAGTCATTAAGGGGTCACAATATTTTTGTATTTTTTTCTGTTTTGTTTACTGTTTTTATTTTGGTTACTCTCTGATATGCTCAAAAAGAAGGGTCCCTTTTCCCCGCCTCTCCTGTTCGTTTACTTTCATGTAAGAGGGTTTTTGGTTTTTTTTTTTAGGGGGACTAATATTAAAATAACGTTTGTCCCAGCTCCTGCCAACCTAGCAGTTCAAAAGCAAGAAAGCAAGAAATTCCCACTTCGGCGGGACGGTAACAGCATTCCGTGCGCTCTGGTGTCTAGTTAATTTATATCCCGCACTTTATCAGCCGAAGCCAACTCAAGGCGGCCATTACAACATGTAGAAATCATACAATACAATAATAAAGAAGCATGAAAAGTAAAATCGATACAATAATCAATAGTCAATAATAAACATAAATTAATCAATACAATATAATACAGTACAATTCAAAAAGCAGTGCAGTGATCCATGAAATCCATGCGGTGATACATGAAAGCTAACATCGAAATACAGTAAAATCCCGACTTACAAATGCCCCGAGTTACATAAAATTTGACTTACATAAAATTCGACTTACATAATGATTTTGTGCTAAAACCATGTCCCGATTTACATAAATGTCCCGTTTTACATAAATTTACGTAACACAATTTCCTTTGGGTTTGCTTTGAGTTACATGAAAAATTCATTTTTCCTATGGGTTTGCTTCGATTTACATTAAAAAACCAATTTAAGCAAAAGCCTATGGGACGGACTGTTTGCATAAGTAGGGTTTTTTACTGTATAACAGTTAGTCTTCAAAGTGCTACAACGATTTTTTGTTTCCCCCCTAAAGTTTTTGATGCCTCTGCTTTTGCTGGGTTAAAACAAAAAACAGTTCTTTTCCCAAAGCCCTTCCCCAACTTCAAAGATCCATGCCCAAAGCTTCCACATTCATTCATTCATTCAAGCCTAAAGCACTAAAATTTAAAATCAACATCATTAAATAAAACAACAATCATCATCTTTCAGGCATCCCCTGAGCGGAGTTTCTCCAGCAAAAATCCTTCCAATCCAGAGTAATCTCTGACACGAAATTATTATTATCATCTTAAAATGTACACAGGGACTGCAGTGGCTCAAGTGGCTAAGACGCTGACTGGGAGGCGGAAGGTCAGCAGTTCGATTCCCGAGTACTGCAGGATGGAATGTCTTTGTCCCAGCTCCTGCCAACCTAGCAGTTCAAAGGCAAGGAATTGCAAGTAGATAAATAGGGACCACTTCGGTGGGAAGGTAACAGTGCTCCGTGCGCTCCGGTGTCTAGTCATGCTTGCCACATGATCACAGAAACGTCTGCGGAAGCAGACAGCACTGGCTCTTCGGCTTTGAAGCAGAGATGAGCACTGAACCCTAGAGTCGGATACGACTGGCTTTCGAGCAAGGGAAATCTTTACCTTTACTAAAATGTACACATCTTAAAAAGGGGTACAGAGAAAGAGCCTCCTTGAAGATTGTGGTATTTTTGAACCACAATCAGGCATACTCCAGGCAACGGCAACCTTTTTTCTCACACTAGGTCAGAATGAACTCACCAAAAGGTGGCTTCATTTTGGCAGTTTCACATCTGACATAGACACGGAAGAAGAAGTACATGTTTACATAGTCACACTACTAGAAATTTTGGAAGTGATTGCCATGTTAGTCAGGGCAAGCATATTAGAGAGTACAAAAAACATTGTGGCATAGCTGCCATATTTTAATGCCACTCATGTCATGAAGTCTCACCCTTATGTCTGACAAAGTGGGCTTGATCCACATAAGCTAAAGTTGAAATACAGGAAGCCGTTGGAATATTAGTATTGAACTGAAAGGACTGTTCTGTCCTCAATTGTTCTAATTAACAATGAGGTTGATGAGAAGCAACTGATGAAAAATTAGTCCAGGAGTTAAATATACTATTCCGACTGCTTCTTTTGTAGGAAAAGTTGATGCTCGCCAAGCGTGTAAGCAACTTCATCAGTTGCTGACGGGGGCTACGGGGGCTCAGTGGTTAAGAAGCTCGCCTTGTTAGCTGGAAGGCCGGCAAGTTGGCAGTTCAAGACCCGGGTACTGCATGATGGATTGAGTGCCTGTCTCTGGTCCCAGCTCTTGGGGACATGAAAGGAGCCTCATTCGGGCATCCCTTGAGCAGAGTTTTTCCAGCAAAAATCCTTTCGACCCAGAATAATTTCTGACACGAAATTATTATTATTATTATTATTATTATTATTATTATTATTATTATTATTATTATTATTATTATTATTATTATTATTATTATTACTATTATTATTGTTGTTGTTGTTGTTGTTGTTGTTGTTAGTCACTGACAGGAGCCTATGGACATAGAGACAGACTAATTAAAACATGGATTGCCTAAGCATCTAATGTGGTAAGAATCTCTGGATTGAAATACAGGAGTTAATCTTGAAGGTGCCACAATGTTTTTGTTTATTTTTGGGTCTGGTGTTTTGTTTACTTTTTAACTCTACTAGAAGAGATTTTGAATAAGCAAGGTGCAAAGGGTGAACCCCCACCCCTTCCACGAGTGATTTTCTATCTGTCCCCCAGCCCTTAGGGGTCAGAGGGCCCCCCTGATGTGCTAGGCTAGAAGCCCTGGTGGCCCAGTAGTTAAACTGCTGCCTTGCAACCAAAAGGTTGTGAGATCGATCCTGACCAGGACTCAAGGTTGACTCAGTCTTCCCTCTTTCCAAGGTTGGTCAAACGAGTGCCCATCATGTTGGGGGACAAAATGCTAATTAACTTGTGAACCACCGAGAGAGTGCACTAAACGTTATGGGGCAGTATATAAGTGTGATTACTTTGCTTTTTGCTTTTTTTCAGGCTTGACATCTCCACTGGCGGGGAGACTACATTCTGGCCTACCTTTTAGGGCTGGCGTTGAGAGTATAAAAGGAGGGGGCAGAACCGAGTCCCTTGCACCCTCTGGAAGCCAGGGTGGGATGAGAGTGGAATATAGACAAAAGCAGGTGGGTGGGTGGGAAACACACTCAAGATCAAGACAGCTGGCTCTGGTTTTCCTAAAGCAGGCAGAGGTAATGGGTAATGGTGACCCTTGCTCAAAAGCCAGTCGTATCCGACTCTAAGGTTCGGTGCTCATCTCTGTTTATAGCCAAAGAGCCGGCGCTGTCTGCGTCTGCAGAGATTTCCATGCACATGTGGCAGGCATGCCTAGACACCGGAGCGCAACGGCACCCTCTTACCTTTCCTGCCGAAGTAGGTCTCTATTGAGGTAAAGGTTCCCCTTGCTCGAAAGCCAGTTGTATCCAACTCTCGGGTTCAGTGCTCATCTCTGTTTCAAAGCTGAAAAGCCAGCGCTGTCTGCGGTCATGTGGCAGACGTGCCTAGACACCGGAGCGCAACGGAACCCTGTTACCTTCCCGCCGAAGTGGTCCCTATTTATCGACTTGCAATTTCTTGCTTTCGAACGGCTAGGTTGGCAGGAGCTGGGGCAGAGTCAGGAGCTCGCTCCCTCGTGCAGCACTCTGCTCTCGACCTGCCGACCTTCCGGATGTCAAGTGGGGCATCTTAACCGCTAAGCCACCGCAAGCCTCACCAAGGCAGGCAGAAGAGAACAAGCAATTTGGCAGGGCAGGCTCTTGAGTGAAGGAGGGTGGGGGGAATGGGGGGGAGGTGGGTATAAGAGGGGGGGTTGGGGGTGTCCCTCCCTCCCACCCTCTCCCTCTGAGCAGTGGGGTTTCAAGGACGGATTTCCTTCCTACCCACCTGAGAGTCTATTGCCAGAGAAGTCAGCCAAAAAAAGCATCCATTCTTTGGTCCTTCCCTTCCCAGGATGAAATATTTGGATAGCAATGCAGGGCAAAGTGGCCACTGATGGAGAGAGCAGGGCGGGAGGGTCTCCACCCTGGAATTTGGGGGTCACCTGCCCCCTCCCGACCCCCGACCCACCCCTTCAGCCCCCAGTCCTGGGGACATTGTCAGGCTCCATCATGGGCTGTCATCATCCCCTGCTGCCTAGAAAGACCCGCATCTGGCTTCGAGCATTTCAGCGGCTCCCAAAGGAGGCTGGGAAATGTAGTTTCTGGGGGGTGGGAGGCGGGAGAGGATGAGATCAGGGGTGGGTTAACCATTCATAAGCAAAATAAGCACGTGCTTATGGGGCATTAAGGGAAGGGGGCAGCAGAGAAATTTCCCATAGTCTAATTTACCATGAGAAGGACTGCAGTGGCTCAAGTGGCTAAGACGCTGACTGGGAGGTGGAAGGTCAGCAGGTCGATTCCCCGAGTACTGCAGGACGGAATGAGCTCCCGTCTTTGTCCCAGCCATACCTGTCAAATATCCCGGATTGGCCGGGATTCCCCGTCTTTCGGCGCCAATTTTGGTCCTTTCCCACCCGGCGCTGCCACTATCTCGGATCTTGACAGTGGGGGAAAGGAGTTACTGTGCATCCCTTGTGCGCAGGTTCTTTCTACACATGTGCAGAAGGGGATGCGTAGAACCCTTCTACGCATGCGTAGAACCGACCAGCGCAGAACGGTTTTGTGCAGGTCTGTTCTACGCATGCGTAAAAGCCTTCTGCATATGTGTACAACAGACATGCACAGAACGGTTCTGCACAGGTCCGTTGTACGCATGCGTAAAAGCCTTCTACGCATGCGTACAACGGACCTGCGCAGAACCGTTCTGCGCATGTCCATTCTACACATGTGGAAATGGCTTTTACGCATGTGTAAAATGGACCCATATTGTCCAGAGGTCCCGTATTGTCCGGAGCCGCGCTTGACAGGTATGGTCCGAGCTCCTGCCAACCTAGCAGTTCGAAAGCAAGACATTGCAAGTAGATCAATAGGGACCACTTCAGTGGGAAATAGGTAACAGCGTTCCGTGCGCTCTGGTGTCTAGTCATGCCTGCCACATGACTACGAAAACATCTGCAGAAGCAGACAGCGCTGGCTCTTCGGCTTTGAAACAGAGGTGAGCACTGAACCCTAGAGTCGGATACGACTGGCTTTCGAGCACAGTAAACCTTTACCTTTAATTTACCATGGACCATGGATGGTCCATCTGGTGCAATACTGCACCATTTTACGGTAAGCTTTGTTTAATTTTTGATAAATTACATTTTATTTTATGGTTTATTGTTGTTTATATTTTGAACTGCATATATAGGGGGGCACCGAAATCTTTTTAAGTGCTTTGGGACGTGATGGCGAACATTGGCACTCCAGATGTTCATGGACTTCAATTCCCAGAAGCCCAAGCTCCCTGTGAATCCACACGAATGGGTTTACTGCGATTCATCCAGCCCATGCTGCCCTCATCGCTCCCGGAAGCGGAAGGGTTAACCCGAAAGGGTTAACCGTCTGGGCGTGTTTTACTTCCGCTTCCGGGAGCGACAAGGGCAACGTGGGCCGGATGAATAAGGAACAAATAAGGAACACAATCAATAGACACAAATTTACAAGAAAACATAGAAACACAGAGAAAGCAGATTTTAAAAAGGGAAACAGTTATAATTTATAGAGAAAAGACATGAAGAAAGTGAAGGTGGGCATGAGAGATACAATGCTGGTGTGTTGTAGTGACTAAATTGTCAGACTGAATCGGGGTTAAGACGCTGAACTTGATGACTGGAAAGTTGGCAGGTCATCAGTTCAAGGCCCGAGTGCTGCATGTTGGAGTGAGCTCCCAACTTTGTCCAAGTTCCTACCAACCCAGCAGTCCAAAAACAAAAAAAATTGCAAGTAGATAAATAAGTACCACTTTGATGGAACAGTGTTCCGTGCGCTTCGGTGTGTAGTAATGCCTGCCACATGACCATGGAAAGGTCTGCAAATGCAGATAGGGTTGGCTCTTTGGCTATAAACGGACATAAGCAAGAGTTGGATATGACTGGCTTTTGAGCAACACCTCAGCCATGCTTTAGTTACATCATGTCTTTGCTACGACCATGCGCTTCATGTGGGGCTGCCCTTGAAGACTGTCCAGGAGCCTCCTTCAGTGCAAAACATGATAGCTTAGTTCCTAGCTAATTGACAGCAATCAAGATCCTGGCCTTATAATACTGTGAAAGACCTGCCATCATTTACACTTTTTTGGGGGGGCTCAGTTTCGAGTTGATGTTCATTTTCCACCAGCTATTAATCAGTTTCCAGGTCCGAAGCAGAGTGCTAGACTACGGTTTATATGTCTCTTGGCCACCGGTGGTTCCTGGCTCCCCAAAATACCCTCCCTGCCCCCCATGAGCCAGCCTGGGTCTTTTCCAGCTTTTTGAGAGAGGGTGGAAAGTTTTGCAGGGAGACAAACCTCTCCCACTCCCCTGTGTTTTGCTTTCTGCCCCCAAACTCACTGTTCCGTCTTTGATGGGTACTTGGGGGGGGGGGCACACCTCTTCCATGAAGGGTGTGTGTGCAAAATATATTTCCCGCCCCCCACCACCCAGTCATTCCTCCAAATCGGGGTGGATTAACCATTAAGCAAAATAAGCATGTGCTTAAGGCATCAAGGAAAGGGGGTAAAGGTTGCCCTTGCTCAAAAGCCAGTCATATCCAACTCTAGGGCTCAGTGCTCATCTGTTTCATAGCCAAAGAGCATTTGCAGACCTTTCCTGGGACAAATTGCGGGATGGGGGAGCTTGTCTCAAATGCCAGGAGTGGGAAAAGGACTCCTCCAATCCAATTAGTAGCATTCCTCTGTAAAGGCGCCTCCTACTGATACCCAGTGTTAGGTGCATGCGAGATTGCTGCTATTCCCAACACAAGACCTATGTAGTGGACACCAAGGGAGTTTTGGTCTTGACAAACTTACACAGCCTCCCAGAATGGATTTTTCCAGGGGGAAAGGAGAAAACGAAATGCAACTCCAGGAACAATTCAGGTATCAGGGACACAGGGGGCAGAACATGCTTCAGAAAGGCTTCGTTGGGCTCCCAGAATTTTTCTTGGGAACACCGGGCAGGGCGGACCTTAAATCCTGCGACCTGCTTGCCTCTATGAACACTATTCCCCCTGGACCGATTCGCTTTGGGACAGGGTCAGAGTAGCCTTCTGTATATGGCAGGTAATATATTACTAGCAACCTCTGCTAGTACTTACATAAAAACACAGTGAATAAAACATAAAAGAAAACAAAATCTTACTAGCTTTTCCTAGCAGGTTCAATCTTAATGGTTTGGGGCGCCATAGCCCCTCATGGCTTTCACCCCCGAAGAGCCATTTTGGGATGCCCACCGACAAGGGCTCCCGCTGCAATCAAGATTATTATGTGGAGGAGACAGAGTTTCCCTTGTCTCCTGAAGTGTGTACCTTTAGTGCTCAAATTGGGCTCTTTTTATAAGAAAAAGGAGCTCAGGAATGTGGTGATCTCACGGTGATCTCATGGGAGTGCACCTGCGTTCCCATGAGAAAGGAGACGGCTGGTATGTGCAATGTGACATTGAGCCCCCCACCTTTGCATTCTTGGACTGTCCTAATCTGCAGGTGTCTGGGGTAATTAGTTTGACTGACAGGAGTGGAGACATCTCTCCCTTGTGTCAGTCAGTCCCATCCTAGGATTGCAGGTGTCTCTGGAATAAGTCCAAGGCTGGACACTCATTTCTCCCTCCTCCCTTGTTCTAATCTTATCTAGGCATCATTTGTCATGTCAGGCTATCAGCCTGGCATTTCAATGTGCTTCTAAAAGAAAGCTGGCATTTCTAAACCTAAGAAAATTACAAAATGTATCTTAACATTACATGGATCAAATGTCATTTTAAAATCAAGGCAAGGTCGCATGTGGAAACCATGACATCAGGACGAGGCCACACTCACCCGCCGTTAACATAGCTTTGTACTCTCAGATACCTTTCTTTTTTTTTTACAAAACTGGACCTCTAGTCACATCTGCTTTCATTTTACCCCCATTTCTGACTGACTGCTACCCCCCCCCAAAAAAAAACAATAACCAACTACTCCAGACCAGAAAGTTAGCTGCTGACCTCATGGAAGCCTACACATGAGTTGCATCCCACCCACCCACCCCACATGATTGTGCCACTCCTTCCCACTCCCACCCCATTCTCTTCCACCCTCTGTTGTAGAGTGTAACCTTCTTTGTAAATCTAGTGTATTCTTTCTACCAACGATGGGGGCTGACCAATTAAACTTGTCAACAAATAAAGCTGCTACTTTTGATTTTTGTGCATGGGGAATGGAACGTTGCCCTGGGAATCCGGGTCTTCTCTAATCATTTACATTAGACATCTGGTTTTATAGGTAAAGGTTGCCCTTGCTCGGAAGCTAATCATATCCAAATCTAGGGTTCAGTGCTCATCTCTGTTTATACCTAAAGAGCCAGCGCTGTCTGCATCTGCAGGTGTGTCCGTGGACACATGGCAGGCATGCCTAGACACCGAAGTGCACCGAGCGCTGTTTAGCTTCCCACTGAAGAGGTCCCTATTTATCTACTTGCAATTTCTTGCTTTCCAACTGCTAGGTTGGCAGGAGCTGGGACAGACATGGGGGCTCACTCTGTCATGCGGTACTCGGGTTTTGAACTGCTCACCTTCCGCCTCCCAGTCAGTGTCTTAACCGCTTGAGCTTTTCAAATATACATACTTTTCAAATATAAATAAAGTGGAAGTATCCAAAAATAAACATTATTTTCCATCTTACTGTACGCTTTGTTTCATTTCGATATTTTGTGCTGACTGACGGTCGAATAAAGATATGTATGTATTTCGATAAATAAAATTTTATTTTATGGTTTTATTATTGTTTATATTTTGAATTGCATATATATGGGGGCACCAAAATATTTTAGGGGCTTAGAGTCTCTTAGGGTCTTAATCCGGCCTTGCTCCCATTGCTTCTCTGGCCCCAAGGAGGAGGCAGAGTCCTCCTCCCCCACATTCAATTTAAGGAAAGAACTGAAAACCTGGCTGGCGGGGCAGGTGGGGCACCGATGGAGGGGTGACACACACACACACACACACACACACACACACACACACACACAACCCACATGCTGGCTTATATAATTAAGATTTCTCTTTCTCTTTTAATGGATGGGGTGAGTGGGTAAATTATTTAGAATTTTAATGGGGTTTTTTAAGGGCTTTTAATTAGTTTGATGTTGCTTTTAATTGTTGTTAGCCTCCCAGAGTCGTTGCTGAGTTGGGCGGCAATAGAAATTTGAAGAATAAATCTATACCTATAAATCTGTGCGTTAACCGTTGGAATGTGACAAAGGATGCTGCACCAGGCCCCACTGGCCCCGACTGAGCCTCCCTGCACTCACCCGAACCGGGTTCGCAGGTAACAGTCGGGTTGAGAAATGTGGCAGTGGGGCAGGAGCCCCCCCGAACGTGAACAAAGAAAAAGGACTTCAATTCCCAGCATCCTTTGCACTGTGCAACCCCTCAGCCAATCAGGCTGAGTGATACGAGCACAGAGGAGGCTGGGAACGCACGCTGATTTTAAAAAAAAATGGTGGGAGCCGGAGGGAAAGACTTTGAAAGACCCAGCTGGAGGGAGCCAGGAAAAGATAAGGGTTAGGGGGTGAGTGAGGTAGGCAATGAAAGGTGCTGGGTCCAGAAGGGTAGGGGGGACAGACCCCTTTTGTCCCCCCAACCCTACCAAACCCAGGGGACCAGGGAGAGGAGATCGAATGCAACCCCCCCCCCCACACACACACACACACCATTTTAAAAGAGAAGAAACCACTTGGTTTCTTCTCTTTAAAAATGGAGTGTTGGGTTTTTTTTGGGCGGGGGGAGACGATCCCTTCTCTGCTGGGTCCCCTGGCTCTGGAAGGGTTGGGGGGACAGACCCCTTTTGTCCCCCCAACCCTACCAAACCCAGGGGACCAGGAAGAGGAGATCGAATACACCCCCCCCCAAACACTCTGTTTTAAAAGAAGAAAGAGCTTGGTTTCTTCTCTTTAATAACGGGGTGTCCTGCGGGGGTGGGGAATCCCCTCTCTGCAGGGTCCCCTGGCTCTGGAATGGTTGGGGGGGACAATACACACACACACTCTGCTTCTCTCTCTCACACACACACACACACACACACACACAACACTCCTGCCGTGCCAGGAATTTTTAATGTGTGTGTTGGTGGTTGGAGTGGTATTGTATGGGTAGTGGTGGTTGTGCACACCCCTAACCACCCCTAACCACCAACACACCTCTTTTTTACATAAATTACCAAAAAAAAATTATCCCTTACAACACAATTTAAAACAGCCCGCCTCTTTACCAACATTAAGAAAAAAAACCTTCCAAAACCATTTAAAACAGCCCGGCACCACCGGGCAAAATCTGCTAGTAAATAAATAAATAAATAAATTCCCTGCTGCTGTCCAGGTGCTGAAATCTCTGCTCCTGGCGAGGTCTGGACGGACAGATCCTGGTTAAAAGGAAAAGTTACAGGGAATCCCATGGGACGGAGGGGGGGGTTGCACCCCCCAAAAAAGTAACTTCTCCAACATGCTGGCTCTGAAACCTAAGAGCACTCCTTCTCTCTGGCTCCCCCTCTCCCCCGCCGGTGGGTGGGACGGCCAACAGTTCAGACCCTTGGGCGGACCCCACCCCACTGGGCCGCCTGAGGTTGGGCAGGAAGGGTGCCCCCCCAAAAAAAACACCCCGCTGGAATAACAGCCCCCCTTCCCGTGCACTCCGGCATCTAGGCATGCCCAGTAAACGTCACAGCGGTGGCTCTTGGGCTATAAACAGAGATGAGCACTGAACCCTAGAGTCGGATACGACTGGCTTTCGAGCAAGGGAAGCCTTTACTTTTCCTACAGCAAGGGCTCTTACGGGTAGGGATCCCCCACCCAGCCCGCCCCCTCTGGTTTCCTCAGGGCTGACCCCCCCACACACAAAAAAGTTAACGAGAGGGTGGGGAGGCCACCTCCAGGGAGGAAACCCTCCTCCAGTCCCTCCAACCGGACTCAGGGCACAGCGAGAGGTTTGGAGCAGAGGATAGGACCCCCCCCCCCACACACACACACACACCCTCCGCCTCCAAGGCAGCAACCAACGGGCGTGGGGGAAGGTTTCCTCTCAAAGCTTGACTGTGTGCTGCAGCGCAAGGGAAGACTTCCTCCCAAAGACCCGCCGTACCCGCCCTTCCTTTCTTTACAGCAGGAGTTCTCAACCTTTTAAAGCCGGGGGCCGGGTCACGCTCCCTCAGACAGCTTCAGGGGCCAGACCACTATGTTGCCCTTCCTCCACCACATGGCACTTCCTGGTTGTGGTGGAGGGAGACCGTGGGGGGGGGGCACATGAAATGGCGCTGACAAGGGCAGCATCCGACCCACACGGGCAGCAGGTTGAGAATCCCTGATTTACAGATTTAAAAAGCTCACCTCATAGAGTCAGTTACACGCGTCGTTGTAGGGGGATTAGCGTACTCATTGTGCAGTCACGTGGGGGCCGAGTTACATGGGGACCAATGAGGGAGAGGTGGACTGAGGATCAGAAGGCCAGGGCCAAGAAGGGACTGGGTTCCCTGCCGGCCAGAGTTTTCTGCCTCTTCCTCTGGTCAGCTAAATCCTTGAACTGACCCGGTTAGAATGAAGGTCAAGGTCGCCCTTGCAAGCCAGTCGTATCCGACTCTATGGTTCAGTGCTCATCTCTGTTTATAACCAAAGAGCCAGCAGTGTCTGCGTCTGCAGATGTTTCCATGGACATGTGGCAGGCATGACTGAACGGAGCACTGTTTACCTTTCCCTCCCAAGTGGTACTTGATTATCGACTTGCAATTTCTTGCTTTTGAACTTCTAGGTTAGCAGGAGCTGGGACAGAGATAAGAGCTCACTCCATCTTGCAGCACTCGGGTCCCAAACTGCTGACCTGATGGCCTTCCATTCATCAAGTTCAGCGTGTTAACCACTAAGCCACCGAGCACAGTGTTAAATCTGCACCTAGGGTCACAATCTGGAGTCATGTGCCTGGAAGATGTGGGGTCAGAGCTTCCAGCAGGACCCAAGATGACCCTTGCTCTAACCCAGGGATTCCCAACCTAAGGCCTGCATGCTGGATTTCTTGTGCCCCTCACTCCCCTCCAAGAGCATTTGAGAAACAAAATGGCCACTCCTTTGCAGCTGTTGGGACAAAATAGTCACCCCCATCATGCAGGCAGGGCAAAATGGCCGTCTGGCCCTCAAAGCTGACTGAGTTAGCATGACCCGGCCCCCAGCTTGAAAAGGTTGGGAACCCCTGCTCTAACCTGTCCATCTGGGGTGGGATAGCTGAAAGGTTGCTGATGGTAACAACTACTGGGCATCAGCAGGTGCTAATGGTAAACCGCTGCAGAACTTCCTCATACCATGAAAACCCTGTGATGAGAGAAACCAAAATGAAAACAGCGATAATGCCGGAAGATGAAATTCCCAGGTCAGAACGCAAAATCCGAGGCTGCAAAACACATACAATTAGAACATGGAATCTGAGAAGAACCAAACATTGTTGGAAAATTTGGCTGAGGGGACAGAAATGAAGCAGGAGATGGACTAGCAGAATTCTTTGAGGCTAACAACCTGTTTATTGCAAATATATGGTTCAGTCACTCAAACAGAGGGCTGTGCACAGGTGGACATCACTAAAAGATCAACATAAAAATCGAATAGACTAAATATAATTGGAAGCAGGAGATGGAGAAGTTGTATTCTCTCTGCCTAAACAAGACCAAGAGCAGATTCTGGCACTGAGCATGAGCTGCCAATATCCAACATTCAAGCAAAAAGAAGAAGAAGAACCAGACTGCCAAAATATATTTTAAGCAGCATTCCTGGTTAATTTAGAGTCCAGATAAGGAGCAAATTCACATTACTAAACTCGATTGCTTGGGAACCAGATGAACCCTGGGTTTAAACCAGAAACATAATTATAATTAGGGAATATCAGAGAATAAACAAAACAAAAACGTTATAGCTCTTTGAAGACTAACTGTGATGTTTTAATGTTAGCTTTTGTGGGTCAAGTCCACTTTGTCAGACAGATAATTAGGGAAGAATGCAAAATGACAATTCCTGTACGAAAAAGAAAAGAAAAAACCTAAACGGATGATGGAAGAATAAAACACTTGACATTTGAAAGGAAAAGTGAGAATCAAAAGGTGAAGGAAACCAGATTAGAACCCTTAATGCAGACTTCAAGTATTTGGTACCTATAGGAAAAAGAGAAGTATTGCATTAAGCAGCTTAAAGAAATAGGAAGAGTCTGGCCAGGTTATCCTGCTATGGTAATAGAGTAGACCCTACTGCCAGTGACTCAACGCCAAGAATCAGGCGGTGGTTAACTAACCTGACAACCCTGAGGACTAGTGGCCTTGGCCAAGTCCACAGGGAAGGGTGATGGTCCCCAAGTGGATTAAATCGCACTTGAATCCCTCTTGATGGAGGGCAGCAGCTCCATCCATCCTGGCTGGGGCTGAGCAGGACTTTGTGTGTCAAAAGGGCTCAGGACCAGAAAGTGGTACTATGGATGTCATGCTATGATGTGGAAGACAGATGAAAGGCCAATGTCATTATATTCACAGTCTTCATGGCTGATCACTATGATGATCACCAATATTCGGATTTGGATACTACACAACCACAAGAAGCTTCGAGACAGAAGCAGAGGTAACTTTTGCTGGTACAGTACTGCACAGAAGGTGATAGTGATAAAACCACTGAACTTTTCTTTCCTATGATGGGACAAAACAAGGGATAGTGTTGGAGGATGAGACTCCCAGATTGGGAAGCACTCAGTTGGAGAAGAACGACGGGGCAAGTCTGAACAGCTTTGCTGCTAATGACACAACTAAATTGAAGCTGAAAGGGCCCTCTAGTAGTGGCTGATGTGCACAGGAGTGAAAGGAAAAGTCAACGACATTACACTCTGAATATCACATACAATTGGAACAGAGAATATCAGAAGTATGGATGTAGGCAAATTGGAAAGTGTAAAGCAAGGAAAATGGAACACTAAAACACTGCATATCAGAGAGAAAACAAAAAAGCAACAACCATTGTAGCACTTTAAAGGCTAACTGCTGTATTTTAATATGAGCTTTTGTGGATCAAGTCCACTTTGTCAGACAGGAGTGAGACTTCATGGCATCAATTTATCATGAGGTCAATGCTTAGTGTCAGTGAACTGAAGTGGACTGAAATGGGATGTTTGCAGTCAGACATCAAAGAAATTGATTGGGTCTGATTTTATTGAGACAAAATGTAGCACAGGCATTTAGGGGCTGTAATGCAAAAGCCTGATTGAATAAGGCCAATTATCAGACTCCTGGCAAAACCCAATCAACATAACCGTCTTTCAACATAACTGGGAAAGTCAGACTCACCAAATCTCTTTGTTCTCCTGTAAGAGTTTAGAAGTTCCCAGAAGTGGCATCTGAAGGTGCCACTCCCAGCCAGGGCAAAGAGACAACTTCCCTCTTCCTCATACCACGGCTGAGCTCCAGGAAATGGTAAATTCCATTTTTAGCTAACTGTGGGAATGTATCTGGTTTCTGTCTGCCTGTCTTCTACACATTTTGTAAACAAAGGCCTCTTTGTATACATGAGAGACAACGCTTGACTTTGGGCATGCGTAGAAAAGTGAGAAGAATTCTCCTTATTTGGTTCGGACATTCTAATTGGTTGTGTGTGCCTTAGTTTTGTTTCTGATATACTCTGTTTGAAAAAAGAGACGCCATGATTATTCCTTTGTTCAGCCAAGACTGCAGTCGTGTGTATGTTCTCTCTCTATTTCTCTATCTCTGTTTCTTCCTTACTCTGCCTAATGAAGCTGGACTCCATTAGACTTTTTAACTCTTCCTTTGTTTATCTGGGGCTATAAACTGCTCCTTATGAGGCTGATTAGATCTCTACATGAATCGGATTTCTACAACTGGTGCCCCGTGTGAGGCATTTGAACTCTTTGAAATCTGCTTCAGCAATCAGCGATTAGCACCTCTTTAGCACCTCATTGCGACCAGGGACAAGGTCTCATTCACCCACGACCTGAGAAAAAAAGGTCCGACCGGGAAAGGTCACTCAAGCGCTTGAGAAATTCATCCAAACATTGGATCCCAACAGGGTGAGTGAAAGATTTATTATGGGGTGTGTGCTAGCTTCGCCAGAGCAGGAGTTTTGTAAAGATCTTTCATATCTTCTGAATAAGAATGGGCAACGGGCTGATACGAAGGAAGTACAACAGCTGGTCCAAGTTGTAGGAAAAATCTGTCCTTGGTTCAAATATGACTGTCTGGACTTAAAAGATTGGGATAAGATTGGGAATGAATTGCAGAAGCATGATGGGGTTTCTGTCCCAGTGCAATATACCTGGAATGAAGTCAGAAACTGTCTTCAAAGACTTACTCCAAGAAATATGTTGTTGTCCCAGCGGCTTGCTGGTCCCCCTCCACAGCTCTTGCCCCCAGCCAAGGGAGGGAGTCCTACTGCCCCTCCATCATATGAGAAACAACAGCACGAGCCCCCTGATGGAGATGGGGGTGGAAAAGGAGATGGGACATTATATCCTGCCTTGCAGCAATCAAGTCCTTTTAGCCCTACAAAAGACCTGTTCTCTGCTGCTTTAACTGCAGCTGTGCTGGATATGGAAACTGTTGCTGTATATCCAGTGAACAGAGAGGCTCTTGCAAATGAGACTGCTGCAATACTGCCTGCCAAGTCTAAAAAACAACTAGTGCCAGCTGATTGGGAACAAATGGTGGGGACCTCATCACAGATTGAAGCTAGTAATGCATGCAAAGTGGCAGGAAGCAAGGAGTGTGATTCAAAGAGCAGCACAGGAGACCTCAGCTCACCCCTGAAGCAACCCTCATCACAAAAGCAGGAGAAGCTGAGTAGTAAACTTGATTCCTCACGTGTGGGCAGGAAGTGGAAGGATGGCCCAGAGAAGGAATGCAGAAAACCCAAGCCCAGAAAGGGGTCTTCTTGCAAGTACAAACTAACAGGTGCAGTTTGTCATAAAGTTGAGATTCAGATGCTGCAAATGAAAGCAGTCCAGAGGAAAAGGGGTGTGGATCCTTCTTCTATGGACAGCAGGCTTTTGCAAAAATACAAGGAGGAAGAAGACAAAATCCAATTTTTGGCTGATTTTGAATTGCCCAACCCTCAAACAAAGAGATCCAGAGTGGGCTGTTCCAAGTTTCATGCATCAGGATTGCAGGGAAAGCAACTGGGAATTCCCTGTACTGTTCTTCTGTGTGAAAGTTACTTGCAACTTCTGGAGAAGTTGTTCTTTGTTCATACCTCATCTGCCTGCCTTAATACAGATGGGTGTGGCTGGAGCATGAAGGAATGTGTGTTTGCCTGAAAAGCTGAAAAGGGGGGTTGTCTGGTTGTCTTGTGAATTCAGTGAGAATTAATTTATGGCCTAATTTCAACCTTGCCATGCCAAGAACTGTGCTGGAGAGAAGATAGTGTTTAAGCTCTAATCTGAGAAGAAGAAAGCTTCAATCAACATTTGGACTTTTAATTTGGACATTTTAATTGGACTAAAAAGTTTGTGTGGACTCTAAAGTGAATTGGCTTTGTTTGCATTATAAAACCTGAAAGCCTTTTTTTAAAAATTGTCTACCTGCTCATGCTATGAGTGTGAAATGCTCTAATGATATTTCTACTGTATTTGATTTACCATGCAATGCTGGTTTTAAGATATTGAATGCCTCTTTCATTTACACCAGTGAGAGAAGAAGAAATGCAAGGCCTTACTCGTGTAATTGGGGAGTGAGAAATGCTTGCTAGAATGCTACAGAAACCTCCTTCATGTAAGGAAGAAGAGAAATGTTCATGTTTTGTTCATGCTTAAATGTTTTGCTTATTCTCTTGCAGGGGAAAGACCTGTCTTTGCTTATGTTATGTTTTGCCTTATGAAACTGCATATCTCAAGGTACTTCCAGAAGTACATGGAAGAGTTTTCAGTACCATACACATGTAAATGGGTTTGTGATATTGCATTTGTGTTATATGTCACTCATGTTTCATATCTAGTTACATGGTGCTAGTAATAACATGGCACTGGTCATCAAACAGGGCATGCTCCTGTTTCTTAGGGGAGTGTCTTCCTAAGCCATTGGTCGTTTATTGGCAACAAGGGGATCCTGAGTGGAAGGGTCCCTGCCCGAGCGGTCCGCCCATGGAGAGAGAAGAAGGTTACTCAGCTCCAGGACGGTGGTTCACCAGTAGACTAAGTTTGCTGCCATTTGTTCTTTTCTTTCTTACTGTGCTTCCAGCTGTAAAAACAATGACTCATGGGGGCAACCCCAACTTTTGGCTTCGTCATGCTAACTATATGTTTGAGGTTCATGGTAAGAATGCAACGTTATACTATGAGCATCCACTGGCAGTGTCTCAAATGGCCTTTCTTCCGGCATTGTTCAACACGCCTGAGTTGGTTATTGGACACTTGCAACATATTGACAGGTCTACACTCTTCTCTAATCCCCCAGAACAATTTAACAACACCCGCTGGCGAAGCATGACATTCAAGAAATACACTAAAGGGCTTTGTTTCTGCTGTCATAGTTCTGGGGTCTGGAATAGTAAATGGAAGCACTGGACTCAAGCAAAAAGGGTTTTGCGGAATGTAGGCAATTATACAGGATGTGACGATTATTTTTGGTTATGGGGTAGTTATAACAGTTCTTATAAGCTTAATTTTACCTTGTTTAACACTACTATTGAAGATATATATGATGTGTTTCCTATGTTTACTCCTGATTATTCTGCTATAGATAGTGGTTCAATTTGCAATGGATGGTAAATCAAGGATCCCAACATGTGGTTCTTTTTTAATGGAATAGCCACGAATTTCCATCCAGGACAATATCAATGTGCAGCATTGGGTTATTTTACCTTACCCGTACAAGTGCAAATGCCGCTTCAGGCAGATGCACGGCGCCGGAGAGCTGCTGCCGGCCCGATGGGTTCTGGTTGCAATGATGAAGTGATAATCGATGTTCAGCTTTCTGATGGTAGCTCCTGGGGGAGAGCTATAGGGGGTGTTATCACTGGAGCACTCACCTTGGGATCATACCCAGGTGTCATTTCCCAGGAGAATAGAAAGTCCATTTTGGGACTCACCTGTAGGCTGGAGAAATCAATCAATGCCACAGGGAGGGTCATACGGGATCTTCAAATGGAAATCACTGAGCTCCATCAAGACCAAATGCAGGACAGACTGGCCATAGATTACCTGTTAGCAAAATCCGGAGGATTTTGTAAACTGGTCGGGAACCAGGGATGTCGGGTAAAATTCCAGGATCTGAATAATACTATTGAGAAAGAACTTCAGAATTTACAGGAGAGCATTACTAACAATGTACGCACTGATGTTAATCTCTTTGATTGGATGACTTCTTGGTTGCCTGATTTGTCTGTCCTTAGACAAGTTTTCTTTTATGGGGTCATTATTATTATTTGCCTTATATCTTTGTGTTTTTGCATTTATTGTAATCCTAATCTTATTTCTATGTGTAACACATGTCCACTGCGTAGAAGGGAGACATCGGGTTTTGCACGACGGCAATTGTACTCAATGAGGTATCATCCTCCGGAACAAGGTACCAGGAGTCAGGAGGGATACGATGTCCAGGAGGACAGTGATGATGTATATGGAGGAGTAGTTATGGAGTATGATGACATGCAGGGGTATGATTAGCCGTCCCTCTCTCAAATTTAAATGAAAAAGGAGGACATGTGGGAATGTATCTGGTGTCTGTCTGCCTGTCTTCTACACATTTTGTAAACAAAGGCCTCTTTGTATACATGAGAGACAACGCTTGACTTTGGGCATGCGTAGAAAAGTGAGAAGAATTCTCCTTATTTGGTTCGGACATTCTAATTGGTTGTGTGTGCCTTAGTTTTGTTTCTGATATACTCTGTTTGAAAAAAGAGACGCCATGATTATTCCTTTGTTCAGCCAAGACTGCAGTCATGTGTATGTTCTCTCTCTATTTCTCTATCTCTGTTTCTTCCTTACTCTGCCTAATGAAGCTGGACTCCATTAGACTTTTTAACTCTTCCTTTGTTTATCTGGGGCTATAAACTGCTCCTTATGAGGCTGATTAGATCTCTACATGAATCGGATTTCTACAGCTAACACTTGGAAATCAGCATGGGTTCATGAAAAGGCCAGCCCGCCGCGCCGCTCGCCATCCGAGGCACCCAACCCACCCCCGTTCCCTCAAAGGAGCCGGAGGGAAAGAGGAGGAGGATAAGTAGTTAATTATTTCAATATAGAAACTGTAGTGACTCTGAAAGTACCCAATTTTTAGCGATTTAATGTAACTTAACTTACAGGAGAGACTTTCTCATATAGAGACTTTATAAGAAACTTACATAGTGACTTGAAATAATTAACTAACAGCAGAAAGGTAACTCAATTTTTAGCCTGATATTGTGTTCTAAACTGATATTGTGCTCGAGGCTGTGATAATATGCATGATGTTACCTTGTTTTAAACTGTGATAATATGTATGATGGGGGGGGGGGAATGGCGTAGAAACCGGCAAAGCACGCCAAGGAGTTTGCCAAGAAAACCCTATTACCCAAAGCAAAGGCAAAACAAAGGGACAAATCAGAGGAAACAGGAAGGATGCTCAGCACATTAGATGGACAGAAAGGGACAGGCAGGAAAGGGGGAGGAGAAATACAGTGTTGTAAGGAACAATATTGCATAGGGACATGGAATGTAAGATCAATGAACCAAGGGAAGCTGGAAGTAGTAGAAAAGGAAATGGAAAGAATAAGCATTGATATCTTGGGAATCAGCGAGCTAAAATGGACAGGGATGGGCGAATTCAGCTCTGGAAACTATCATATCTACTACTGTGGACAAGAAAACCTCAGAAGAAATGGAGTGGCCATAATTGTAAATAAAAGAGTGAGAAAAGCAGTAATGGGATACAATCTCAAAAATGATAGAATGATGTCAGTCAGACTACAAGGCAAACCATTTAATATCACTGTAATCCAAATATATGCACCAACCACTAGTGCAGATGAAGCCAAGGTAGACCAGTTCTATGAGGACCTACAACATCTTATAGAACAGACACCAAGAAATGATGTCCACATTATCTTAGAAGACTGGAATGCAAAAGTAGGAAATCAAAAAGTAGACAGAATAACAGGCAAGTTTGGTCTGGGAACACAAAACGAAGCAGGGCAAAGACTGACAGAGTTCTGTCAAGATAACACACTAGTCATAGCAAACACCCTTTTCCAGCAACACAAGAGGAGACTCTACACATGGACATCACCAGATGGCCAACATCGAAACCAAATTGACTACATACTCTGCAGCCAAAGATGGAGAACCTCCATACAGTCAGCAAAAACAAGACCTGGAGCGGACTGTGGCTCAGATCACAATCTACTGATTGCAAAATTCAGGCTCAGACTGAAGAAAATAGGGGAAACTAATAGGCCGGCTAGATATGATCTAGACAACATACCCAAGGAATACACGGTGGAGGTGAGGAACAGATTCAATGGTCTGGACCAGATAGACAGAGTACCAGAAGAATTATGGACAGAGATGAGAGACATTATGCAGGAGGCAGCAAGGAAAACTATACCAAAAGAAAAGAAGCACAAAAAAAGCAAAGTGGTTGTCGGACGAGGCTCTTAAAATAGCAGAGGAAAGAAGGAACGCAAAAGGCAAAGGAGAAAGGAAAAAATACAATCACTTGAATAAAGAATTTCAAAGAAAAGCAAGGAGAGATAAGGAAACCTACCTAAATGAACAGTGCAAAGAAAGAGAGGAAAACAACACAAGAGGCAGGACTAGAGATCTCTTTTAAAAAATTGGGGAAGTGTTCGTCCATGTACAGATTGGGAATGTTCAAAGCAAAAATGACCACGATAAAAGACAAAGGTGGATAAAGAGTTAGCGGATGCAGAAGAGATAAAGAAAAGATGGAAAGAGTACACAGAGGAACTTTACAAAAAAGACCTAAACACCCCGGATAATAACAATGAGGGGGAAATTGAACTTGAACCAGACATCCTAGAGAGTGAAGTCAGAAAGGCCCTAAAAAGCACGGCAAATAACAAAGCCAGTGGAGATGATGGTATCCCAGTTGAATTCTTCAAAGCCCTGAAAGATGATGGAATCAAGCTACTACATGCTATATGCCAGCAGATTTGGAAAACGAAACAGTGGACACAGGATTGGAAAAGATCAATATACGTCCCAATCCCAAAAAAGGGCAATGCCAAAGAATGTTCAAATTATCGAACAATTACGCTCATCCCACAAGCTAGCAAAGTGATGCTCAAGATAATATAGGATAGACTGCAGCAGTATGTAGAAAGAGAACTACCAGAGGTGCAGGCTGGTTTCAGAAGAGGAAGGGGTACCAGAGACCACATTGCCAACATACGTTGGATCATGGAGAAAACAAAGGAATACCAGAAACAAGCTTACTTCTGCTTCATTGACTACACCAAGGCCTTTGATTGTGTGAACCACAACAAAGTGTGGCAAGTAATTAAAGAGATGGGAATACCAGAACACCTCATATGTCTCATGAGAAATATATACATGAGTCAAGAAGAAACAGTTAGGACACAGTATGGAATGACGGAGTGGTTTGGAATAGGAAAAGGAGTAAAACAAGGCTGCATTCAGTCACCCTGCTTATTCAACTTATACACAGAGCACATAATGCGCAATGCAGGGATGGAGGAATCACAATATGGGATCAAAATTGCTGGGAGAAACATCAACAATTTGAGATGTGCAGATGATACCACCCTAATGGCAGAAAGTGAGGAAGACCTAAAGAAGCTCCTGATTAGGTTGAAAGAAGAGAGTGCAAAAGCTGGCCTGAGACTCAATATCAAGAAAACCAAGATAATGGCAACAGGCCATATCAGTCCTTGGAAAATAGATGGGGAAGAAGTAGAAGCAGTAACAGATTTTACTTTCTTAGGATCCAAGATCACTGCAGATGGAGATTGCAGCCATGAAATAAAAAGGCGACTGATTCTTGGGAGACAAGCTATGAAAAACCTGGGGAACATAGTGAAAAGTAGAGACATCTCACTGCAAACAAAGGTCCGCATAGTTAAAGCAATAGTGTTTCCGGTGGTAATGTATGGCTGTGAGAGCTGGACCATTAGAAAGGCTGAGCGAAGAAAAATAGATGCCTTTGAGATGTGATGATGCAGGAAAGTTTTGAGAGTCCCTTGGACAGCGAGGAGAACAAATAGGTCAATATTAGAAAAGATTAGCCCTGAGTGCTCCTTAGAAGGACAAATAACAACGATGAAGCTGAGGTATGAGAAGAGAGGATTCACTTGAGAAGGCCTTGATGCTGGGGAAGGTGGAGGGCAAAAGAAGAAGGGGACGACCAAAGATGAGATGGCTATATGGTATTGTAGATACAATGGGCATGGGGCTGTGTGGGCTAAGGAGGATGGTGGAGGACAGGGGTGCCTGGAGAGCGATGGTCCATGGGGTCGCAAAGAGTCGGAATCGACTGTGCGACTGAACAACAACAACCCTTAATCAACTTTTTGAATGCCCAGTTAAAGAGAATGAGATTTTTTTAAAAAAAAAAATCATTTTCTTCCTTCTATACAAAACCACAGGAGGATCTTTATCACTTTCAGATCAAAAGAGATACTTTCAAGACTTCTACACAGGTCAGCAGGTCTACTTATCTGTAACCTGGCCATAAGTCACGTTTTTAGAGATCTAGAAATTACAAAGCTTCACATTAGTGCCGCATCCTCAAAATGCGTGAGCAGAGAGAGCTTCACAAGAAATCCAAATAAACATTAAATTCTCTCCATAAAATTCTCTTCCTGCAATAAAGGAACAGATAACCTCACAGCATTTAAAGGGCAACTTGCCCAAGTCTTGAACAGTCTGTCTCCCATTAGACAGCCAGAAGCCAAAGAAGACCTGGGGACCAGTTCCACCCACCCAAGACCCTCACCAAGGTGCCTCCTAAAAGTCAACCCAGCTGACTTCTACACAGAAGACAGTGATTCTGAATCAGATATAAAATATGTTGGGAATGTTGGAGTCCGAGTCTTCTCAGGATGAGGAGGACACCAACAAGGCACCCTCCAGACACCCTCACTCCCTCTATCTAACGGTGGTGCAGTGGTGGTAGCCAACTCCACAGACCTAAGGCCTGGAGCTATGTTTGCCACAGACCCAAACTTTGACAAATTCACTGCCCTTCTAGTGCCTGAATGCCAGATATCACCAACACTCCCCCTTCTAAATCGATAGCACAAAGCACAACACAAGCCCCACCAGCAAACTCAGACAACCCACAGGAACAGAGAAGTGACTTTAATGTAGGCAAATTGAATGCACACGGAGCCGGCAGACGGGCCAAACACTTCTTTATTTCAGCATGGTCAATCTGTACATGGGCACATGTAGGAGACGCAGCTCCTTATATACTGCCTTATATACTGTATTTGAATTTCCCCCCAAAGGCACTCATTGGTTGCAGTCGCAGTGACGTCATTGGGGACGTACTGTGAACCTTCCTAATGTCTGCCTAACCTCACTAAGGCTTGTTGCAACCTTCCTAAGGATCACTTATAGCGGGGAGGTTTCCCGCGCTAGTTGTTGATTGGGTGATTGGGGACTCAAGGGCTGAGCCCCCTCAGCTGCGCTATTGCTGGCAGCTGAGTTGCGTGTGGTGACTGATGAATTGCTTGCATACACAACAGTGACATAGATCCACATGATGGGAGGGAACCCCAGCCTACCAATACATCCAGAACAGATACTCCCACAGAGGCAACAAGGCCCAATAGCCACTCTAGTGAAGAGGAATGGACAGTGCGTGCCACCAACTCTGACATGCCGCAAGACTAGGCCCAGGGGTGGACACCAAGGGAACCGGCACATACCGAGTGCATTCCTACCCCAGCTAACACGTGCCTGCGCACTGACTGACAGACCGCCGATCAGCATAGAATGAAAATACTTTCCCTCAATGTTGCAGGATGGCACCGACACAGGGAAGCAGAAACTCTAAATCTCCTCTCTCAATTTAATATCATACTTGTACAAGAAACAAGGACAAAGACAGACATCTCGCTAAATGGACATCACTCACACACAATAGAGGCTATCAGAGACATAGGGGGAGAAAATGCCTCACAAAGGCTTTGTTGGGCTCCCAGAATTTTTCTTGGGGACACCCGTCAGGGCGGACCTTAGATCCTGCGACCTGCTTGCCTCTATGAGCATGCTTCCCCCTAGCCCGATTTGCTGCTACTCTGCCCCTCCCTTACAGAGCATTCCCCTCTCTATTCTCTCTTTTATTATGTTCTATTATGTTCTATTACCTCCTTCTTCTGGTAACGCGATGAGGATTGTCAAAGACTTCTTCGGCTCTGCTTGGTTTCCTTCTGCTCCTTTACAAAGGCAGGGAGGGATCCGAGGGATTGGGAAAGGTTCGCCTTTACGGTGCCGGTTGCGAACCATGGTGAGCCCACGCAGCGTTACGCGTGGAAGTATTTGCCACAGGGGATGCTCAATTTGCCCACCCTGTGCCAAATTTATGTTCACAACGCACTGGCAAAGTTTTGAAACCTTCACCCCACAGCTCTAGTATGCCATTTCATGGACGATATCTTGGTCGCAGCGCCGCAACTTGGCAGCGAAATGTTTAAAGACCTCCAGGCCAGCCTGGGGGAGAAAGGGTTACTCATTGCCCCAGAGAAAGTACAGAGAACCGAGCCCTTCTCGTACTTGGGTCATCGGCTTCTCCGTTCTTTCACAGCACCAGTTTTGCCCCAGATCAACTTAAAAGACTCAGTCACCTTGGTAGAATTGCAGCAAGTTTTGGGTAACATTAATTGGGCCAGACCGTACTTCAGATTGGATACGGATCTTTTGAAGCCGCTCTTCTCGCTGCTGACATTAGGTAAGCAGCCGACAGACCGGATACAAATTCCTCGAGAGGCACGCTTGACTCTCGAGAAAGTCAACCAAATTCTCAGTCAAAGGTGGGTGGACAGGATTGCTCAGGGGCCATATGCCCCGATCCTGAACTTGTACATCGTTCGGGCCAGATCCATGTTCACCGGAGCCCTAGGAGTGGACTCCGAGAGAGGAGCGAGTATCGTGGAATGGGTGTATTTACCGAACACCTCTTCCCGAAACATCGTTCCCCCCCAAGAGTTGGTCTCCGCGGTGGTCTACCGCGGAAGGCTGAGAGCTAGGGACATTTCAGGGCACGACTTAGCAAAAATCGTGATCCCATTCACCAAGGAGCAAGTTCAGCAGCTGATGCAGCTCGGTGACTTGCTTCCAATTGCCTTGGAAGGATTCACCGGATGCTTGGCATACCACTTGCCAAAGGACCCCAGACTCGTCTCGCTTCAAACGCAGACAGTCAGCTTGTATGAATTGATCTCGCTGGTTCCACTTCAGGGGGCCAGGACAGTCTTCACTGATGGGGGTCGCACATATGGTGTCTTAACTTGGCAGGAGGGCCAGGCTTGGCGCACGCTGCTAACTCTTCCACAGAGGTCCGCACAGCGGGCAGAGTTGGCAGCGGTGAACCTTGCTTTGCGCACCTTCGCCAAAGAATGCCTCAACATTATTACTGACATAGTACGTTAGGAATTTGCTTCACAGTCTACCGGGAGCATACATCACTCCCGCGATAGACAAAAAATTGCTGAGTTTGTTCCTCACAGCTCAATTTCACTTGCAGAACTGCACAGAAGCGCTCTATATCGCCCACATCCGAAGTCACCAGGACCTACCGGGTCCGATTTCTGCGGGCAATAGCAGAGCGGATGCGGCTGCAAAGGAAATCCAGCAACGGTCAGTATTAGGTGTTTTCACTACTCCAATTCAGAGTCATGCATTCTTTCATCAGAATGCCAAAGCGCTTGCCAGACAGTTCAACCTGCCACTCTCTCAAGCCCAAGGCATAGTTCGCTCTTGTCAGCATTGTGCAGGGGCACCGGGGGGGGGCCCTCGTGGGGGGTCAACCCACGAGGGACAGAGGCTAATCAGGTGTGGCAAATGGACGTCACACATGCCCCGCAGTTTGGCAGATGGCAGTACATGCACGTTTGCATTGATACTTTTTCACAATTCGTTTGGGCAACGGCACAAAAGGGGGAGACAGCTTCCCACGTGGAGCAGCATCTCCTTTCCTGCTTCGCGGCGATGGGCAAACCACGGCACGTGAAAACCGATAACGCCCCGGCCTACAGCTCTAGGCAGCTGGCCGACTTCATGGCCACCTGGGATATCAAGCATACCTCTGGCATTCCTTACAATCCGCAGGGGCAAGCGATTGTGGAACGAGTCAATCGGACACTCAAGTCCTACATTGACAAACAAACAGAAAGGGGGGAGCCACCAGCCCTCCCCAAGTCTCAGGGTCAGGCACAGCATTGTCTGAACAAGGTGTTGTTCACGTACAATTACCTTAATGTTTTCTCGGATTGCACGCCGCAGGAGAAACACTTCCGCCGCTCGGAAGCTCTCCCGCGGCCGCTGGTTCATTACCGAGTGCCACCGGATCCTTCTTGGAGGGGCCCGGCGCCACTCGTAACCTGGGGAAGAGGGTATGCTGCAGTTATGTCTCCTACAGGTGTCATCTGGATTCCAGCCCGGTGCGTCAAGCCCCACTTGGAGCCACATGGCGTGGACCCAGACCGACCTGAGTCCGATCCCGGAGATGGAGGACCTCACCCTGACCGAGGGGACCCGGCGGAGGAGGTGGCGACAGCCGATGACAGCGCCGAAGGTCACCTGGGGGATGGTCAAGACCCTTTGCAATGAGGCCCAGGACGTCGTCCGGCGCGAGGACGGGGAGCCGACACCGGAGAACTTCGTATCTGCAGTCTTTGCCCTGATCACCGCCAACACCGCGGCGGTCACCATCATCCTGACCCTCTCCCTACTTGCGGGGGGAGGTGTTCAGGCAGCTTCACTGAAGGCCAGCGACCTGATGCCAGGCGGAGACCTCTCTGCCCGGATGCACTACAACCTATGGGAAAGGTTGGCGAGTCTCGTCAACCAGTCCAATTTTTGCCTAAAGCAGAACGCAGGTTCTGCCTCAATCTTGAGCACCTGTCTCATCCCGGTGTGCCACGCTCCAGACACGCGCACCAGGAACGGCGACTGGCTGGTGAAGCGGATTTTCGGTCCGTTTCTCCCAACGAGTTTCTCAGCATACGCTCGCTGGGGAATGCAGTTAACCATGACTTTGCCGGCTGATGCAGCCACTCTCCACACCTCTCGAGTGGCAGTCAGCCCGAACTCTACTTGTGCTCGAATGACCGGCTGCTCCGCAGTCGGCCGGACTCAGAGTCGCTGCCTCGACACCGGCAGCAGCAATTGGACTTGTGATAACCCAGAGACACTTGGTTCAATGTATGCTCATGTTACCCTGCCTTCAGGTTGGTTCTTCACATGCAATCAGTACACTTGGAATTACATTCCCGCTAATGTATCAGATTCCATATGTTGTATCAGTCGCTTGACATTGTTACTCCCCACTAGGGATATGATTGTTCCAAGCACAAATGTTTCCACACCCATACGGCGCACTCGTGATAGCAACATTAGGGTTCTGAGTCAAGCTGAGTATGTCTCGTTGGCAGTCAGCATACTTGGCGTGCCAGGCTTAGCCGTCGGCAACGCTCGGAGAATTGGTCAACTGGCTTGCGGATTAGCAAAAGCCATTAACCACACCTCCTCTGTGATAGCGCTGCTCAACCAGGAGCAGGCAGAGCTTCGCCATGCCATCCTAGACAATCGAGCAGCTATCGATTACCTTCTGTTGTTACATCATTTGGGCTGCGAGTCTGTCCACGACATGTGTTGCTTTAATCTTACAGACAACACACGCAAAGTACAAAGCCAGCTCACGGACCTCCACACCCTAGTCAAGAACATCAAGGAGGATGTTTCATGGGGGTGGTGGGATTCGTTGTGGTCGTGGTTCCCATGGGGATGGCTTCAGACGACACTCAAGGTGATTGTGGGGGTGATAATACTGGGCACAACAGTGTGTTGTTTCGTGCAATGTATTCCCTCACTGCTATCGAGATGTCCCCCATGGAGGGAACCCCAAAGCGTCATCCCCCCACACCAGCTGATGCCTCTCCTATGCAGGGCCGTCTGTCAGGTCCACAACAAATAAAGGGGGAGTGTGGTATCCGCGAGCACGATTGGCATAACTGTCCCTGACAGAGGTTACACCGGGTGAGGCAGACCCCTGGCCACTGACCTCTGCGGGTACAGAAATTGGGGAGCAGATTAATAGTCATAAGATTGATTCACCCATATCTGACCTGGCCGGCGGTTCTGCAGGAGGAAGTTGAATGTCTAACTCGAGTTAGACATTAGGCAATTCAGCACTTGCAGATTAGCCCAAGCCCCAGCGCAAATAGTGGCCATGTTTACTCTTGTGCAAGCCATGAACAATGGATTTCCCCTGTCAGTATTTGCCTTAGTTAATTAACTTCCCCAAGAGAGATACCCAATTAACCCGGGTAAACAGGTGATGTGATTTTCTGTCAGATGATGATTCTATCACACGCTGCCTTGAATTCCTATATATGATGATGATTTTCCCTCAATAAACCACTGGTCTTCGCTCCATCTTGTCTCGTGTCGTTCCTTGACCAGTCTCCTCCGGGACCCCAAGGGCCGCTTCACGGTCCCAATCCAACATGCCCCCTTCTCCTTTTGCCCTCCACCTTTCCCAGCATCAAGGCCTTCTCAAGTGAATCCTCTCTTCTCATTTGATGTCCAAAGTACTTTAGCGTCATCTTTACTATTTGACCTTCTAAGGAACAGTCAGCGTTGATTTCTTCTAAGATTGTTGGGGCAGTAGATAAGTGTACTGCTACAATAAACAAATCTCAAACAATACTTGCTTTTAAGTAATTGGGTTTTTTTTATTTTTGCTTTAGTTAAACTGGACTTCTATAACTTGTTTAGTTTTTCAGAGAGTAAATAAAACAGCAAAACTTCATAGCAGCTGCACCAGCAAAAGAGGGTCAGGTTTTAGCATTTTGTGTGTGTGTGTGTGTGTGGGGATGTGTGTGTGTGTCTCAACACCCTTCACACACACCTAAACATATGTGAGAGTGTTCACCTAGCCTTTCCCAAACCAGGCTTTTAACCCCTTGCCAAACAGGACTCCTTGCCTGGGCCCTCCTACGACCTTACCAGATCCCACTTAGATTACAGCTATATTCCTCCAGGACCGGCACAGGTCTCCTCAGACTCCACGGAGAAGTCTGCTTGGACTTCCAGCTGACCACCACAGCTGCCTAAGATCTACTACTCTAGAGAAATCTCAGAGGAGAGATTTAAAAGTATTTTAAACTCTGTAGCTGTGATCTTAGAGGCAAACACTCTTTGTTAAGACTCTTTTAACCACACATGGTTTTAATAACACACCATTCTTCACTTAAAATTACACAAATATTCCTCATACTGCTTTAAACAGTTATTATAAAAGTTTACAACACATTCTATAAACCTCATTCTCCTCCCAGGAACTTACAGGTACTGTACTTGGTTTACCCCAAACATAAATAGAACCTAATTGTTCTAAGTCCTGGCAACTTACATACATTTGCTCTTTGCTGTAGAGAATCTCTGCTTTCTCACTCTCTCCTGCACTTTTCTTCTGTTGTTGCTTCTGTTTTTGTGGGTTGCCCGCGTTCATGAATTGGCCTTAACCTTTCCTGATGGGTGCGCTCAGCTAGCACACGGGCCGAGTAACAACCGTGCTTTGATGGAAAGGCAATTGGGGTAAGGGCTATTGATGGTTATGGGGGGCAATTCATATTGCCTTGGCTGATAGCTCTGAAAGAAGTAGGGAAAATGTCATAAGGTAATGACCCCAAGCTAATACACAATCCTGGTAGTGGACTTAGCTGAACGAGCAAGCCATGCCAAACCGGTTAATCAAGTCAGTTACCTAGGAGTCAATACTGTAAACCTAATGATCCTAGGATCAAGGCAAGAACAATGGGTTTTGTCCATCCTGTTAGTTAGTTCCTTAGCGGAGGTCCAGGGTACTCAGTAACTGTGGGATCTGCGCACACAATTGGCATACTGTCCCTGACAGAACCACAGTGTTGTGTATGGAGTGTAATGTGCTTTAAGTAAATGCAACCACACGAATGAGTGAATGTAACAATCTCTAAAGTAACATTGTAACCTTCTGTATTAGGACGCGATCTAGTGACCACTGGGGGCAGTAGCGAGCGTCCAGCTCACATGGTACAAATTCTCCAAATGCCTACAGCCGCGGGAAGATTCCCGCCACTGCCTCACCTGGACAAGAAGGGCATGACTAAGGGTGACGTCACGCGGACAGTAGCCAATGAGCTACCGAGGAGCCACATTCAAATGTATAGCCACTGTATATAATGAGCTGTTCATCCGCCATTACCACATGTTCCCCCTGACCATCATGCAATAAAGATGAGTTAAGCCATGCGCCTCAGTGCTTCCTTTGTTGTACGTACGAGGTGTTCTACCTGTCCGTTTGTCGCTGGGTGAAAAGGTGCAGAGGTGATGTGCCGGATTGCGTTTATGTCAATGAATGCCCGGAACTCAGCGGACGTGAAACTACTCGCATTATCACTCACAAGCACATCGGGTATACAGAATGAACTGAACACCTTGCGCAATTGCTTTATGGTTGTGGCTGATGAGGTGTTTGCCATTGGGATAACTTCTAACCACTTGGAATAAGCATCCACTAAGAGGAGGAAAAATGAACCTCTGAAGGGACCTGCAAAACACAGTTTGGGAGAACGCTCCTTTGAGCTTTGGTTCTGAAGGGACAGAAATTGGGGAGCGGATTAATAGCTATAGTTTAATTCACCAATTGCTGACCTGACAGGCAGTTCAGACAATAGAGGGCAAAAGATCGCCAGGTGATGAACTCGATAGGCATGTAATGAGTAATCTTGTATCCACAGAGACTCTGAGCCCAAGAGTCAACCTAGGCACATGTTTGCTCCCGATAACAGTAGACAATGCCTGTCCCCGGTAGTAAATTAGATAGATAAGAAACTTCCCCCCGTTGAAGTCATCCCTGATGGGTAACTTGTGTAATCTCAAAGTGCAGACTCAGAGTTTTCCTGTAACGGCCACGCGCAACCTACGCACGAGGTCGAGCCAGGCAGGATATAAAGATTAGAGGCTTCTAATCAATAAACGCTTGTCTTCACTCCATCTTGCCTCGTGTGTCTTTACTTGACCAGTCTCCTCCGGGACCCTCCAGCCCGCATCATGCCTCGATCCAACAAGTAACTTCCGAGTAACTTCCAAGAGCTGACGAATGTAACTTGGTCAGTGAAATGCCACGTATGCAAGTCTTCTGTGACAGGGTCATGCACCGCTTAGGCACGTAACACCCTGAGGCAGGGTAATAAATACGTCCACCCGAGACAGATCGGGACTGGACTTCACCGCACATTCGCCTCACGTGCCTTCCCTTGCGGCCAGTCATTCTGAACCTCCATGGGCCATTACCACATCAGGTGACCCCCTCCGTGGGCCATTGCAACAGTTTTGGTTCTTCTTTATGTCATCACCATCTCTATCTTCTATCTATTGATTGATTGCCTCCTTCTTTTAATCTCTCTCTTGCCTCCCTCCTTATCAAACTTCCAATAAGAGGCTTGTTTCCAACAGGTAGCAAAATCTGATTTTCCTATCACCTTCATTCCTGCTCTTTTCCATCCTCCCTCCTTACACATTAATTTCTACCAATAGGAAGAAACATAGAGGGATACTTTGTTCCCTTAGGTTACCACCAATGAAATCTTTGCCTCTAATGCTATGTCGAACCTTGGCACTCCAGATGTTCTTGGACTTCAATTCTCAGAAGCCCAAGCACCCTGTGAATCCACACGAATGGGTTTACTGTGATTCATCCGGCCCACGCTGCCCTCGTCGCTCCCGGAAGCGGAAGTAAACCTGTGGGATCCGCGTACACAATTGGTAAACTGTCCCTGACAGAACCCCAGTTTGGGAGATCACTCCTTCGAGTTATTAGGCTTCGAGGGGACAGAAATTGGGAAGCGGATATTTGATAGAGTTTAATTCATCAATAGCTGATCTGACAGGCAGCTCGGACAATGAAGAGCTAATGACTAACTCACTAGGCATGTAATAGGTAATCTCGCATCTGCGGATTCCTTTAAGCCCTAGAGTCAATGTTGGCCACTTGTTTACTTCCGATAACATGGAACAATGTATTTCCCCTGCAGTTAATTAAGTTAGTTAATTAAGTTAGTTAATTAAGTTAGTTAATTAACTTCCCCTGTGTAGACTTCCCCAATTAACTTGTGTAAACTTGAGGTGTGAAGTCTGGTTTCACACTGGATCGCTATGCTTGTGCATGCAGCCAGAACAGGGTAAATACTCATGATTTGTCATCATTAAATTACTGGTCTTCGCTCCATCTTGCCTCGTGTGTCTTTGCTTGACCAATCTCCTCCGGGACCTAATGGCTGCTTCGCAGTTCCGATCCAGCTTGCGCAACCCGCTTCGCGGCCCAGATCCAACATAAAACGCACCTGTATGCTTCCAGAAGCGAGAAGGGAAGCGTGGGCCGGATGAATCACAGTAAACCCATTTGTGTGGATTCACAGGGGGTTTAGACTTCTGGGAACTGAAGTCCAAGAACATCTGGAGTGCCAAGGTTCGCCAGCACAGCTCTAAGGGGTTTCAAAATCTTCCATTCTATTTCCCCAGTGACAAGACTGTTATATCATCACTGCCTCTGCCCTCTATGGGTTAAACAGAGAGCATGGACATATGCCTCGATTTACATGAAATTTGACTTACATAATGATTTTTGCACTAAAACCATGTCCTGATTTACATAAATGTCCCGATTTACATAACACAATTTCCGTAGTAAAGTAAGTAGTAGTAGTAATTTCCTATGGATTTGCTTCGAGTTATGTAAAAAATTCATTTTTCCTAAGGGGTTGCTTCGATTTACATAAATATCATTTTCCTATGGGTTTGCTTTGAGTTAAGTGAAAAATTCATTTTTCCTATGGGTTTGCTTTGTGTTATGTAAAAATTCATTTTTCTATGGGTTTGCTTCAAGTTAAGTAAAAAACTGATTTACATAAAAGCCTACGGAACAGACTTTTTACCTAAGTCGGGGTTTTACTGTACTGTGACCTAAAGTTGACCCTGTAAGCACATTCCATACTTTATACAGTAAACCCTCATAATATGGCATTTTGAATCATTTAAAAACTTTTATCAAACTTTTCAATTTTTAGAAAATCTGGCTCCACCTTTCCCAGCATCAAGGCCTTCTCAAGTGAGTCCTCCCTTCTCATACAAACAGTATAAAATTGTTTTAGGGGTGGGTAGTTTTAACTGTTTTTAACATGTTTTTAACATGTTTTTAAATTGTGATCGTGAACTGCCCTGAGTTGGCTTTGGCCAAGTGGGCGGTATATAAATTTGACAATTAAATTAAAATTAAATTAAAATACTGTATATTAATTTTATATTTGAAGCAAGTCTCTCACCGCCATCCTCCCCCCTTTATCTCAGCTAATAAAAACTCTTAAGGGGAAAATAAGAAATGCTTTAGTTACTATCTGTGCTCAGAAAGTGTCTTGATAAGGTAAAGGTAAAGGTTTCCCTTGTTCGAAAGCCAGTCATATCCGACTCTAGGGTGCAGTGCTCATCTGTTTCTAAGCCGAAGAGCCAGCGCTGTCTGCTTCTGCAGACGTTTCCGTGGTCATGTGGCAGGCATGACTAGACACCGGAGCGCACGGAACGCTGTTACCTTCCCACCGAAGTGGTCCCTATTTATCTACTTGCAATTTCTTGCTTTTGAGCTGCTAGGTTGGCAGGAGCTGGGATGAAGACGGGAGCTCATTTCCGTCCTGCAGTACTCGGGAATCGAACTGCTGACCTTCCGCTTCCCAGTCAGCGTCTTAGCGACTTGAGCCACTGCAGTCTTGATAGAAAGCAGGTAATAACCTTAAACAGGAGACCAAAGGAGTCTCTCTTTCTCCAGCCACGTCCTGGTGGGTTCTAATTCCTATTTGTTTTATATACGTTAATTTTTAGCTTTGTGTATGCTATTATATGCTTGTGGTGCCTCTGATACACACGTATAAAGATAAGAAAGAATGGGTAGAGCAAGGACTTCAACTCCCAGAAGGCCCCGACAGTATGGCTGAGGGCTCTGGAATTCTGGGAGTTGAAGTCCAAACGAAAAGCCACACCATGGCGGGACCTAAGCTCTCCGACTACCGGGACGCTCTAGCCGCAGACACCGGCTTTAACTCGGGCGGCATCTCTATGGTCCTCCGCCATGTTGGGACCGGGCGGAAGTGCGGGAATGGAACGTCTCTCGTGTGCTTTTGAGGGCGGGGGGAGGGAAAGGAGCAGCGTGGAGGATTTCCCAAGGCGGAGTTAGGGGTGCGGCGGTTGAGGGGGCTCCCCGGTATCCTTGGCGACGCTTCTGGTCTGTACGAGGAAACCCCATTTCCGGGGTGAGAAGTCAGCGCTCGGAGGCAGGGGCTGCTGGAGCAGAGGGTGAGTGTGGTGGTGGCGAGAGACCTGGGGGGGGGAGGGCTCTTTCCTCCAGGCACGAAGGGGTGTTTTGGAGGAGGGGGGGGGCTATTATGGACTATTGCCCTCCAGGCACCCCTGTCCTCCTCCACCATCCTCCTCAGCCCACCAAGCTCTGTGCCCATTGTGTCCACAATACCATCTATCCATCTCATCTTTGGACGCCCCCTTCTTCTCTTTCCCTCCACCTTTCCAAGCATCGAGGCCTTCTCAAGTGAGTCCTCCCTTCTCATTTGATGTCCAAAGTACTTTAGCTTCATCTTCACTATTTGTCCCTCCAATGAACAGTCAGGGTTGATTTCTTCTAAGATTGACCTATTTGTTCTCTTTGCTGTCCAAAGGTAAAGGTAAAGGTTTCCCTTGCTCGAAAGCCAGTCGTATCCGACTCTAGGGTGCAGTGCTCGTCTCTGTTTCTAAGCCGAAGAGCCAGCGCTGTCTGCTTCTGCAGACATTTACGTGGTCATGTGGCAGGCATGACTAGACACCAGAGTGCACGGAACACTGTTACCTTCCCACCAAAGTGGTCCTTATTTATCTACTTTAAATTTATTGCTTTCGAACTGCTAGGTTGGCAGGACAAGGGACTCTCAAAACTCTCCTCCAACACCACATCTCAAAGGCATCTATTCTTCTGAGCTCAGCTTTCCTAATGGTCCAGCTCTCACACCCATACATTGCCACCCGGAATACCATTGCTTTGACTATGCGGACCTTTGTTTGCAGTGAGATGTCTCTACTTTTGACTATGTTCCCCAGGTTTCTCATAGCTTGTCTTCCCAGAGTCAGTCGTCTTTTTATTTCATGGCTGCAATCTCCATCTGCAGAGATCTTGGATCCTAGAAAAGTAAAATCTGTCACTGCTTCTACTTCTTCCCCATCTATTTTCCAGGGACTGATCGGACCTGTTGCCATTATCTTGGTTTTCTTGATATTGAGTCTCAAGCCAGCTTTTGCACTCTCCTCCTTCAATCCAATCAAGAGATTCTTTAGGTCTTCCTCACTTTCTGCCATTAGGGTGGTATCGTCTGCATATCTTTAGAGCTTTACAGAACACAACAATATCTCAGATTGTTGATGTTTCTCCCAGCAATTTTGATCCCATATTGTGATTCCTCCATCCCTGCATTGCGCATTATGTGCTCTGTGTATAGATTGAATAAGCAGGGTGACAAAATGCAGCCTTGTCTTACTCCTTTTCCTATTCCAAACCACTCTGTCATTCCGTGTTCTGTCCTAACTGTTGCTTCTTGATTCATGTACAGATTTCTCATGAGGCATATGAGGTGTTCTGGTATTCCCATCTCTTTAATTACTTGCCACACTTTGTTTTGGTCCACACAGTCAAAGGCCTTGGTGTAGTCAATAAAACAGAAGCAGACTTGTTTCTGGTATTCCTTTGTTTTCTCCATGATCCAATGTATGTTGGCAATGTGGTCTCTGGTCCCCCTGCCTCATCTGAACACTGCCTGCACTTCTGGTAGTTCTCTCTCAATGTGCTGCTGAAGTCTATCCTGTATTATCTTGAGCATCACCTTGCTAGCGTGTGGGATGAGTACAATTGTTCAATAATTTGAGCATTCTTTGGCATTACCCTTTTTGGGGATTGGAACATATACTGATCTTTTCCAATCCTGTGGCCAATGTTGTGTTTTCCAAATCTGCTGGCATATAGACTGTAATAATTTTGATTCCATCATCTTTTAGGGCTTTGAAAAATTCAGCTGGGATCCCATCATCTCCACTGGCTATGTTGTTTGCCGTGCTTTTTAGGGCCTTTCTGACTTCACTCTCTAGGATGTCTGGCTCAAGTTCAATGTTCTCATCATTGTGACTATCAGGGGTATTGAGGTCCTTTTTGTAAAGATCCTCTGTGTACTCTTTCCATCTTTTCTTAACCTCTTGTCTTTGTCCCTTATCATGGTCATTTTTGCTTTAAACGTTCCCTTGACTCCCCCGCCCCTTTAAAAAATAAAAATAAAAGCTGGAGGACCCCAAAACAGGAAGCCTGTACTAACCCACCCTCACCTGGAAAATCAGCATCTTCTTGAGGAAAGGATGATTAGGAGAAATTGAAAGGGAGAAATGCAAAAAGCCAACAGAGATTAGGGGACAAGTCCTTTAAGCTTTATTTATTATACTGGCTGGATTGTGTGTGCTTTTAAAAAAAAGAAACACTGAAGTAATTTATTGATATTATGCAGGGATTCTCAACTTGTGGCCCATTGGGCCGTATGTGGCCCATGGCACCATTTCACGTGGCCCCCCACTGCCTCCACCACACCAGGAAGTGCCGTATGGTGGAGGAAGGGTAAAATGGCCATCCGGCCCCTGAAGCTGTCTGAGGGAGCATGGCTTAAGTTTGAGGACTCCTTGCCTCCGTCTGGCCACACCAATGCTGGGTGGATGAGAGGCAGCTGCTCCGGATGCTGTGGCCACTCTGTCTTTGTGTGGATGTGCTGGTTGAATGTTGGGGACTTTAAATAAGTGTTTCCCCTTGTAATATTTGGTGGACTTCGCCGCCATCGCCCCCAGACTTTGCCGGAGTGGAGAAGCCATTGTAGTATTGTATCGTTGTATATTATGATATGTGCTTTTGTAAGTTGAATATGGTATAATTATTGCCTATATTGTATTATTGTGTTTACTGTATAATTATTGTGTGAGCCGCCCTGAGTCGGGTTTCCTGATTGGGCGGCATACAAGTGTGAGAATTAAATTAAATTAATTTTAAACTCCTGACATAATGAAACAAATAATTTTCCAAATAAAATCTCCAGGAATTGGGCCTAACTTCATCCACAGCCGGGCTGGAGCGTCCACTGATACTCTAAACATCCAGTGGAGAGCCAGGAAGACTAAGAGAGCGTGGCCCGGCCCCCGGCTTGAAAGGGTTGGGAACCTCTGTTCTACAACTTCATCAATGATTTAGGTGAAGAACTAGAAGGAGATGCTCATGGCGTTTGAGGGGGACACCAAAGCACTGACATGTGATGAGCATGATGGCTAACGCACCCGGTAGCATGTGTAGAAAGGATCTGCGGGTCAGTGTAGACTTGTGGTTCTCAAAGGGGTGTCCATGCCCCACTGGGGGACTTCAATTCCCAGAAGCCTAAGTCAGTACATTGGCTGATCAATGCTTTGTGGGATTGATTTAGGCTTCTGGGAATTGAATTCCAAGAACCAAAGGTTGGGAAATGCTGGCGTAGACCATGGGCTCAAAATTATTTCCTCTGGACTCCAGTGTCTTAATCTTGGGCAGCCTGGTTCAAGGAGAAGAAGACAGATGAGCTGATAACATGTTCGGAGAAGAGGGAAAGATCTGGAAGCCAAGCCCTGGAAGACTTATCGGGGACTAAGAGGCAGATATTTGAAAGCTTGCCATGTGGAAGCGATGGAGTTCAGCTCTTTCCGTGCAGCTCCTCCATTAGAAGTTTTAGGGAGAAGGGGGTCGCTTTGGCCTGTGGGTTTCCTGCTGCTGCACCTGCATGGATTTCTTATTTATTTGTTTATTTATTTAATCACATTTCTTCCCATCTCTACAAATCGTTTTCTTTCACTAGCCCCCCTTTTTTACTTTCAATTCACATGTTAATTTATCATTAATAGCTATATATTCCGTGGGTCTTTAAACCAGTCATCAATAAATAAACAAATGATTGTAATATTAGTTGCAGTGGTAAGATTCATTAAAGGAGTCCAGGTGGTGCAGGGATTAAACTGCTGCCCAGCAGCCAAAAGGTTGTGAGTGCAATCCGGACCAGGGATCAAGGTTGACTCGGCCTATTCCATCCTTCCAAGATCGGTAAAATGAGTACCCAGCATGTATTTGGGGGCAAAATGCTCATTAACTTGTGAACCACCCAGAGAGTGCACTGAGCGCTATGGGGTGGTAGAGAAGTGTGGTCGCTTTTGTTTCAGTGGCACTTCCGTGTGCCATACCCAAATCATGCCACAGCCTTGGTTTCTTTGCAGGCGAAGCCACTCCAGCTGTAGGAATAAGAAGTCTGCCGAGGCGATGGCTGAGGCATTGCAGAAGAAGCTCCAGGGGGAACTGGAGAAGTATCAGCAGGTGCAAAAAGGTAACTGAGTCCACCTTCTCCCCCCCGCCCCCCCAAAAGCCCTTCCTCGTCTCAGAGCCTGACATTTTCACCGGCCAGTTTTAGATTTCCTGCCTCACTTCAACCCACAGAGTAGAGTCCCCCCCCCTTTTTTCTTTAAATGCCTTCAAAATAGCCGACAGGTAACAAGGCAAAAAATTGCAAGTAGATAAATAAGGACCACTTTGGTGGGATGATAAACAGTGTTCCATGCACTCTGGTGTCTAGTCATGCCTGCCATATGACCACAGAAACGTCTGCAGAAGCTGGCTCTTTGGCTGTGAATCAGAGATGAGCACTAAACCCTAGAGTTGGATACGACTGGCTTTCGAGCAAGGGTGACCTTTACCTTTACTAACAGGGCTTAGACTTGTAATTGTCACTATGCAAAAGAGGGCCTGTGGTGACTTAGTGGTTAAGATGCTGAACCTGATGACTGGAAGGTCGGCAGGTCAGCAGTTCGTGACCCGAGTGCTGTATGATGGAGTGAACTCCAGTCGCCTGTCCCAGCTCCTGCCAACCCAGCTGTTCGAAAGCAAGAAATTGCAAGTAGATAAATAGGTACTGCTTAGGTGGGAAAGGTAACAACGTTCCATGAAGCTCTGGCATCTAATCATGCCGGCCACATGGCCACGGAAAGATCTGCAGATGCAGACAGCGCTGGCTCTTTGGCTGTAAACGGATTGGAGCACCAACCCCCTACAGTCGGATACGACTGGCTTTCAAGCTAGGGAGCCCTTTACCTATTTTAAAGACTCCTTTATGTAACGGACATGAAGGTAGGTGTGAATAAGGTGTGGAATAGAAGATGCAGGTGGATTTTTCTCTCTCTCAAGGAAGGTGGATAGCAGATGCATCCAGGAAGCCACCCCAGATTAATCTTTAGCGGCAACATCGCTTTTCTGCCCTCTAGATATCAGCAAATGCATGACGGCCCGGCAGAAACTGGAGGCTCAGTTGACTGAGAACAACGTAGTAAAGGAGGTGAGTAAAGGAGATTTCCCCACCACCCTTCCTGTTCTCTGCCCTACCTCACGGGTTATTCAGGTGGTAATAATAATAATAATAATAATATTTTTTAAAATATAATTTTTATTATTTTATTATAAAACACATAACAAGGAAAAACTATTAGGTATTGGGGGTCTGGGTGCGAATTCAGCAGAGTGAAGCAGTTGGCTTTTAGCAACAACAGAGGTGCCTGAACAGTATTTCACTCACACCCAGATAATAAGACACAGTTAATAGAGTGCGAATAAGAAAGCTTTTACTACAGCGTGCTATTAATAAGTCCATTAGGTAAAAGACATAAACAATAGGTTCTTCTCTGTAATGCAAAACAATATCTGCGGTGGTAAGTCTTTGTAAACAGTAGTTCTCAAGGTCACAATTATAGAGCTTGGCTCTTGGCTATCTCAGAGAGAGAAACCTACTCACAGTAGACCTTGGAGACAAACAGATACTCCAGCCTCCTCCATGGCTGGCACTTGGCAAAGTTACAGTCCAAAGCATATAGTCCTTGCAAGAGGAAAAATATCCGAGCCTCCTGGCTCAGTGCTGCTGCTTGTTGCTTATCTGGAAACCGGATCCAGTGAGTTCATGTAGTTTAGTTCCAGATAAGTTGGCAACACAAATATTCCATTCTAAGATAGACAAGTCTTCCGGAGACTAGCAGACTGTCACTCCATACTGACAGAAACATGAAATAGAGCATAGCAGCATGGCAGGTAGCAGCCAAGTAGATAACAACACAGCATACAGAGACGTGGGCAGCATAGCAGACAGCAAGCCTAATAGGTAGAATGCAAGTAGGCTAACATCAGTAAAGCATGTGGCAACTGAGGTGCTACATTTATAATGCAAACATGCTTAGTCATGCACTCAGTGATTACAGCTGGGAGATGTACTCAGTTAGCTGTTAAAGCTACATGCATCTTACACAATACATACTGATGCATGACATAATCCAATCAAAAACATGACAAAGCAAACCTACACATACATCTGCCCAACCCTAATCCTGTCCCCGTGCTGTACAAAGTGAATATTTGCTTATACTATCTTGTTAATATGCCATTCTCTACTATTTCTTTCCCCAGAATTTATACGCTTCCTGGCATGGCTTAACTCTGTCCTTATTTGTCAAGCCAAATATAACAGGGCTTCCAAATTTCCCAAAACATATATTTATTTATTTTTTGTGATCATTCCTTTCTTTAACTTTAACAACGGAAAACAACGATTAATGAACTTACTCTCTATGAAGGAAAAGGAGCATAATTGTAAAATCATGTGGAAATGGTACATGGCCCCAGTACGGTTACATCAAATGAGTACGGGAGGGACAAATATGTGTTGGAGATGTGAGAAAGTGGTTGGCACATGCCTACGTATGTGGTGGGGATGTGAATAGTGTATGCATATAAATTCTGGAATTTAATTTAATACAAATTGAAAAATTAAATTAAATATGCGTATAAATTCTGGAAGTTGATAGGAAGGGAGCTGGGAAAAATTGTAGAGGCTACGGTTAGGTTAAGTCCAAAAATGGCATTGTTAGGGGAGGTGGAGGAAATTAAGATTGATAGTAACGAGAAAGAGCTGTTAGTTATATTGTTATCGGTGGCAAAGGCAATTAATTGCTGCAGAATGGAAGAATAAATTTGCAATAGGTAAAGATAGATGGTGCAGAAATGTCTGGCGCTTGGCGCTAAACGATAAATTAACGAAGAATAATAATTTTGTGTCAGAGATTACTCTGGGTTGAAAGGATTTTTGCTGGTGAAACTCTATTTAGGGGACGCCCGAATGAGGCTCCCTTCATGTCCCCAAGATCCACCATGCAGTCCTCGGGTATCGAACCCCGACCTTCCAGTTTCCATGATCAGCGTCTTAACCACTAAGCCACTGGGGGAGCGTTTCTCTCTCTGGGACTGCAGTGGTTTAGTGTTTAACACTGGACTTGATGACCCATGTGCCATACCCAAATTGCGCCACAGCCTTGGTTTCTTTGCAGGTGAAGCCACTCCAGTTTTAAATATGCTGTCATTCATGTTCCTTCGGCTTAAAACAAGGCAGTTCAGCAGTTGAAGACCTGAGTGCTGCATGATGGAGTGAGTTCCTGTCTCCATCCGCAGCTCCTGCCAATTTAGCAGTTCGAGAGCAAGACATTGCTAGTCAATAAATAGGTGCCACTTTTGGGTGGGAAAGGTAAACAGCGTTCTGTGCACTCCGGTGTCTAGTCATGCCTGCCACATGACCTCGGGAACGTCTGCAGGCACAGACAGCACTGGCTCTTTGGCTGTATACGGACATGAGCACTGAACCCTGGCGTCGGATACGACTGGCTTTCAAGCAAGGGTGACCTTGACATTCTCTCTCTGCCGGTCCCCTACCCTAGGAACTGGACCTCCTGGACTCCTCTAACACCGTCTACAAGCTGATCGGGCCGGTGCTGGTGAAGCAGGACTTGGACGAGGCCAAAGCCACCGTCGGGAAGAGGCTGGATTATATCACAGGGGAAATGTGAGTCAGTTGTGGGGGAAAGGGAGAGGGGTGGATTTGGGGGGGCCGGGGGGGGGATGGGATGAGGGATTGGTCAACATCTCCCAGCTCTGCTCACTAGAGGAAGGCAATATATTTCTGAAACCGAGTTTGACCCTTGGGCTGAAACGTGAGACCTAGTCTTGTATAGAACCTCCAACTTCAGAAGCAGTCTACCTCTAAGTCAGGGGTTTCCCAACCTTTTCAAGCCGGGGCCCGGGTCACGCTCTGTCAGTCAGCTTAGAGGGCCGGATGGCCATTTTGCCCTGCCTGCACAATGGGAGGGGTGGCCATTTTGTTTCTCAAATCCCCTTGGGAGGGGTGGGGAGCCACATGAAATGGCACCAAGGGCCGGATCCGGCCCACGGGCCTTAGGTTCGGAACCCATGCTCTAAGTTGCTGGAAGGAGAGAGCCAAGGGAGGATGTACTGTCCCTGGAATGAGAAAAGAGCACAACGCCCAGGGGGACCAAAGGAGTCTTTGTTGTTTTAACATGACTCTAAGGCAGCGATGGTGTTCATGGACTTCAATTCCCAGAAGCTCTAATCAGTAAGAGTCCTGACTTAGGCTTCTGGGAATTGAAGTCCAAGAACACCTGGCGTGCCAAGGTTTGCCAACACTAAGGCAAGACATGTCCCAGCTGAAGGCCCAAGCAGGTAAAGGAGGCCTTTCTCCCTTGGCGTATCCAGCACGGCCGATTCCAGGCCAAGACCGACACACACTTGCTCAAGGGAAGAAGGGGGTGGCAGGTTTACTTCCTAGGGAACGAGAGTCTGGCCTCAGGCAGCGTGAGTTGAAGAACCTAAGTGTCAAATTTTGATTTTGGAAAATCTGGGAAGTCACGTTCAGTAGGGGGGTGGGTTGGTTGGTTGTTGTTTTTTGCTTAACAACTTTTTGACCTAGAAGCACAATGGGACTTCTTAAGAGTAGGAGAAAATTGGTGTGTGTGTGTGTGTGTGTGTGTTTGTCCATCTGTCCTGAGGAGCCCAGAGATTTGGACTCAAGGGCTCCCCACGGGCATGGGCCGAGTGGAGCCTGAGATGCCAGCCAAGTTGGTCTCAGAGCAGGGTTGGTTGATGTAGGAATGTGCTTGGTGAGATGGATGGACAGACAGTCAGACATGGATGGATGGAATAGATGGATGGATGGATCGATTGATTGATCAGCATACTGACAGATATGGATGGCTACATTAACAGACACAGGCAGAAATGGATGGAATGGATGGATGAAGGAATGGATGGATGGATAGGTGAATGGACAGATCAACATACTGATAGATGGATGGATAGATTAACAGGCAGGCAGACATGAATAGGTGGATGGGTCACCAGGGATGGATGGAATGGATGGATGGAATGGACGGATGGATCAACAGAAAGACTGGATGGATGGAAGGATAGATGACCTGATGGATCAACATACTGACAGACATGGATGGATGAACAGACAGGCAGCCATAGATAGATGGATACAATGGACAGACAGGCTGACATGGATGGATGAACAAGCAGAAAGAATGCAAGAGCAAAAATAGCAAAATCCGTCCAAAATTCAATGTATTTATTTAGTAAAGCAACTCAAAATCCTTAAAGTCAGGTGATAAGTAAAGAAAACCGAAGCTATTCCGGTAAATTAGCCTTTCACAATTGCTTCTTCGGGGTTTTCTACAATACATAATAATAATAATAATAATAATAATAATAATAATAATAATAATAATAATAATAATAATAATAATAATAATAATAATAATAATAATAATAATAATAATAATAATAATAATAATGTTACCTTTCTATTATACATATACTATACAACAGATATAATAATCATTTTTCACATTCAAAACACGTACATGCAAGAACATAGGAACATAGTATCAGTATTGTTATATGTAAGGTAAAATTAGCATGATGTCAAGTCTTACCTTATATAATATTCTTTTTAAACTACATCTAAAGTCTTAAATTATCTTATGAGCGTCACGGCCTCTGTAGAAGTTCTTTGGTGCCTACGACGTTACTATCAGGCAAAACTGTGGCTAGACTTATACTCCCTAAACATACACAGCTGCGAATAGTTAGAGCAGTGAGTCAAACCTTTCTTAAAGGAAACGCAACTCTAGGCGTTCTGTAAGAAACGACTCAAGTCATATTCATGATTAAGTCCGTAAGGGCTCACCGAATTAAACAGATGAATGAAATACGCCTCCCTGCGTAATAATTGCTTATCTATATTGACCTTCTCATATTTCTTTAGAACCAGTTTTTCCAGTGCAATGAACCTCAAATCATCTTCCGAATGTTTTTTCTCAATAAAGTGAGACACCAGAGGGGCCGTGATATTTTTACTCTGAATCCGGAAGCCATGAATGTGAAATCAGTGCCGGGCATCAGCCGGTCCGCACCGGTCCGGGCGGACCGGTAATAGAGTTGGCTGGCCACGCCCCCTCCCAACCCCACCCCGCCCACCTCTTCCCGGGAGAGCGGCGACTGCATCAGTTCATTCTCCAGCGGCTGCTGCTGCCTCCTTAAGACTAAGAGACTGTGGGTGCCACTCGGGTGGTGGCAGAGGCAGCAGCGTGTGCGGATGGGGGAAGGGGAAACTCATGCCGTGCCACCCAGAGCAGCTCGTCACCCTGCCCCCAGACACCGCTCCTTCTAGCAGCAGCAGAAGCAGCAGCAGCACTGCAGCAACACAACTTTTGCGATGTCAGGACCTAGTCCTGCAGGAAGAGAACTTCCTGCAGGACGTCTGTCTGGGCATTGCGAGAGTTGCCTTACTTGCGCTGCACTGCCTGGACATCCCGCTGCCAGGGGACGGGAAGAGCTTGCGCTGAGTCGCTTGGGCTAACAGCCTGTATTCCGCCGCCGCTTCTTCCAGCAGCATGTGCGCTGGTCCAGGCAGTGTGGCACAAGCTCTTCCCCAAGTTCCCCTGCAGTACGATGCCCAGGCAGCGCAACTCTCGCGATGCCCAGACAGGAGGTCCAAGCATCACAAGAGTTGTACTGTTGCTAGAAGGAGCAATGGCGGGGGGGAGGGGTTGCTGCTCCAGGAGGCACGGCGTGAGCTCTCCTCCCCTTCCCCCATCCACACCATATACGCCACCGCCTCCACCACCGCACGAGCAGCACCAGCAACCTCTTAAGGAGGCACCAGGAGGAGGAGGAGGAGGAGGAAGAGCCGCTCTCCCTGGAAGAGGTGGGCAGGGTGGGGTGGGGAGGCAGCGGCAGCCACTGGAGGAGGACGAAGAAGAGGAGACGATCACGATGACAACGTGGCCGTGAGTCTCCGCCTTTCTGCGTGTGTGTGTTGGGGGGTTAATGGGTGGGGGGGGGAGGGGGACAGGGTCTGCACGCCCACCAGGGATTTCTAGGCATGACTAGACACCTGAGCGCCCGTCGTCTGCCCCGGCTCCTGCCAAGTTCCAACCTAGCAGTTCGAAAGCAATAAATTGCAAGTTGATAAAGAGGGACCACTTTGGTGGGAAGATAAACAGCGTGCATCTCCGGTGTCTAGTCATGCCTGCCACGTGTCCACGGAAATGTCTGCAGATGCAGACAGTGCTGCCTCTTTGGCTATAAGCATTGAATGTAATTTAATTTTTAAACCCTAGAATCAGATACAACTGGCTTTTGAGTAAGGGCAACCTTTACCTTTACCTTACCCAACATGCTTGGTAATCATTTTAGTGACTTTGGAAGGATGGAAGGCTGAGTCAACCTAGAGTCCTGGTCAGGATTGAACTCACAACCTTTGGATTGAAGCAGTAAATGTTTCCCTTGCTCGAAAGCCAGTCATATCCCACGCTAGGGTTCAGGTTGCTCATCGCTGTTTCAAAGCCAAAGAGCCAGCACTGCCTGCTTTTGCAGATGTTTCCATGGTCATGTGGCAGGCATGACTAGACACCAAAGTGCACGGAATGCTGTTACCTTCCCACCAAAGTGGTCCCTATTTATCTACTTGCAATTTCTTGCTTTCGAACTGCTAGGTTAGCAGGAGCTGGGACAAAGACAGGAGCTTGCTCCATCCTGCAGTATTCGAGTATCGAACTGCTGACCTGCCACCTTCCAGTCAGAGCCTTAGCCACTTGAGCCACTGCTGCTCAGTGGTTAAGAAGCTCGCCTTGTTAGCTGGGAGGCTGACATGTCCCAGTTTCTGGCAACGACAAGTAGATAAATAGGGACCACTTTGGTGGGAAAGATAACAACATTCTGGTGTCTAGTCATGCCTGCCACATGTCCACAGAAACATCTACAGACAGTGCTGACTCTTTGGCTATAAACAGATGAGCATTGAACCCTAGAGTCAGATATGACTGGTAGCTTTGGATCTACCAATAGGTAAAGGTAAAGGTTTCCCTTGCTCAAAAGCCAGTCATTTCCCACTATAGGGTGCAGTGCTCATCTCTATTTACAGCCAAAGAGCCAGTGTTATCTGTGTTTGCAGATGTTTTCATGGGCAATGTGGCAGGCATTACCAGATTGGCCACCCAGTCACATGCCCACAGACTAGGCCATGCCCACTGATTAGGCCACACCCACCAATTAGGCCACACCCACCAATTAGACCACACCCACAGTGTGGTAGTAAACTTTTTTTGTGCCCATCACTGTGCGAAATGTATAGGCAATTAGGAGATGTTAAGTTTTATAAGAAATTGTCTCTTAATTATCTGTCTGAGAAAACTTTTCAATATTTGTATAATCCATACTCTAAAGTTCCAGTGTTCTACACCTTGCCCAAGGTGCATAAAGTTACAGACTCAAGTACTATAGTCCCAGGGAGACCAATTGTGGCTGGGATGGGTTCCCTTTTAGAAAAAGCGGCTAAATATGTCAATTCCTTTGTGAATCCTTTCACAAGAAACACTCCCTCTTTTGTGAGAGACTCGTCAGATTTCATTAGCCAGCTGGAAGGGATTAGCATTCCTCAAATTCAAACAAGATTTTTACCTGCAAGTAAAAGGCATGGCTATGGGTAGTTCCCTGGCTCCAGCAATAGCGAATTTGTACATGGTAGATTTCGAAAGAACGTTCATTTTCAATTGTGAGGTTAATCCATATTACGAACATGTTTTGGTCTATAAACGCTTTATAGATGACTAGCAAAGGTTGCCCGGCGTTGCCGGGCTGTTTTAAATGGTGTTGGAAAGTTTTTGTTGTTGTTGTTGTTAATGTTTGTAAAGAAGAGGTTAGTCTATAATTGAAATGTTTAAAATTTTTATTTATACAAATTTTTTTGGATGGCCTGTTATAAACTGTGATGAGTTTTGTTTGGTGTTTTGGTTTTGTGGATGAAAAAAAGAATAAAGGATGATATACTTTTTTGAAAAACTCTTGGGGCCTTTTGTGTGGGGCTATTGTGTCTTTTTGAATTTTTTTTTATTATTGTGGGTAGCAAGTGGTGCTGGTAGGGGTTATCTTGTATTTTGACTGTTTTTTATCTTGTGGCCTCTGGGTGGAGCTTCTTCCAGTAAGTAGTCTCTTTCTTTATTCATTTCTTTTCCAGTTGTTGTGGTATGAGGTCGTGTGGTGGTGAGTTAGCTGTTTTTCTTTATTTGGGGTGGTGGTGGTGGTGGTTGGATTTTGTGGTGTTTGGCTGGGTGCTGGGTGTGTTTGGAAATGTTTGTTGTTGTTTACTTTTTTGGTGTTATTTTTGTTTGTTTTTGTGTATTTTTGAATGTTTTTGATTGTTTGTTTTTGTGTTTTTTGGTGTCCTGGGAGGGGGATCCCCTCTCTGCCATCTCCCCTGGCTCTGGAAGGCTTAGGGGGACAGGCTCCTTTTGTGCCCCCAAACCTTCCAGACTCATGGGACCCAGGAGAGGGGATCGAATCCAGGCTACCCTCTGATATTAAAAGGGAAATCTCAATTGTGGTTTCCCCTTTAATATCAGTGTGGGGGGGTTGTGATCCCCCTCTCCACTGGCTTCCTTGGGTTTGGGAGGGTTGGGTTGAGAAAAGGGGTTTGTCTCCCCAACCCTTCCGGACCCAGGAGAGCCATCGGAGAGGGGGATTCCCCCCACCCAACTCCATTTTTAAAGAGAAGTAACCGCTTGGTTTCTTCTCTTTAATATGGGGCGTGTGTGTGGGGGGGGGGAATTCCCTCTCTGCCGGGTCCCCTGGGGTCAGGAGGGTTGGGGAGACAGGCTCCTTTGGTCCCCCCAACCCTCTCAACCCCAGGGGAGCCAGTAGAGAGGGGGAGCACAACACCCCCCTCCCAGTGATATTAAAGGGGAAACTCCGATTAGGAGTTTCAGGCGTCGTTGGGGAGGGGGGCTTTGGTTCCCGCGGCTTGGCGGACTTGCTCTCCCGGTGTTTTTTTATTTTTTTTTATTTTTTGGGTGCCGGCTCCCTCAGCGTTCTGCGCGCTCATGGCGCGCAAGACGCTGGGGCTTGTAGTTATGGGTTGGTGCTTTGTGTTTATGCTGCATTTTTTTAAAATGGTTTTCTTTTGATTGGCTGTGGCGCGTTTCCGAACGCTGCGCCGTGCGAGAGCCTCTCAGCCTGATTGGCTCTGGCGCGGCACGGCGCAAGGAATGTTGGGAAGTGAAGTTGTTTCCCTTTCTTCATGTTTGTGGGGCTGTTGCCCCACTGCCGCTTTTCTCAATCCTTCGTTGACCTGCGGACCCAGATCGGCTGTGTGCACGAAGGGTGAGTGCAGGCAAGTAGGGCAAGGCATAGCAACCTATAGCCAGTTCCAACGGTTAACCCTTGGATTTATAGGTTAAGATTTATTCTTTATACTAGACTCTTAATAGCATTGTTTCAGAGTTTACGGATTGGATTAACTCCTTGGACATTAATTTGAAATTCGCAGAAACATCGGACACTGGCAGTGTACCTTTTTTGGATGTGTCTGTATATATAACAAATCATAGGCTAGGCATGCGTCTTTATAGGAAACCTACTGATCGTAATTCCTATTTGGATTTCCGATCATTTCACCCTGCTCATCTTAAAACGAATATTCCTTTTAGCCTTATGGCTAGAGCTAAGAGGAACTCCACAAGGGAATATGACTTTAGAAGATCAGCTGTCAATATTAGATCCTTCTCAGAGGACAAGGGCTACCCATGCAAGATCATAGATTGTCAGTTTAATAAGGTTAGGAAGATTCCTAGAGCGCAGCTCCTCTTACAGAAAGTTAAACAATCATCCTCAAGAATCCATTGCCTGTTTGCTATTCACCTTTAGCTTTGAAGATTAAAAAGGCTATTATGAAATATTGGTATGTTTTAGAAGATGTTCCAGGTTGCTCTGAGAAGCCTCTCATTGGCTTTCGGAGGACACAGACTTTACGCAATATACTTACTAGCTCTGATTCCCGCTCCTTATCTGTCCCGCTGCAACTTATTATTCGTGGCCATTACCGCTGCTCTTGGTGTGCGGTATGCCGCTTTTCAATAGAAACTAAAACTGTCGTAATTCCAGGCAAAGAGGTCCCATATAAAATACTGAGTTTTACCAATTGTGATTCTCATAACGTTATCTATCTGGTCATGTGTCCTTGTAATATGTGTTACATCGGATTAACTTCTCGGCCGCTGAAAGTACGCATCATGAAGCATCGCTCCCGGATTCAGAGTAAAAATATCACGGCCCCTCTGGTGTCCCACTTTATTGAGAAAAAACATTCGGAAGATGATTTGAGGTTCATTGCACTGGAAAAACTGGTTCTAAAGAAATATGAGAAGGTCAATATAGATAAGCAATTATTACGCAGGGAGGCGTATTTCATTCATCTGTTTAATTCGGTGAGCCCTTACGGACTTAATCATGAATATGACTTGAGTCGTTTCTTACAGAACGCCTAGAGTTGCGTTTCCTTTAAGAAAGGTTTGACTCACTGCTCTAACTATTCGCAGCTGTGTATGTTTAGGGAGTATAAGTCTAGCCACAGTTTTGCCTGATAGTAACGTCGTAGGCACCAAAGAACTTCTACAGAGGCCGTGACGCTCATAAGATAATTTAAGACTTTAGATGTAGTTTAAAAAGAATATTATACAAGGTAAGACTTGACATCATGCTAATTTTACCTTACATATAACAATACTGATACTATGTTCCTATGTTCTTGCATGTACGTGTTTTGAATGTGAAAAATGATTATTATATCTGTTGTATAGTATATGTATAATAGAAAGGTAACGTTATTATTATTATTATTTTGTATTGTATAAACCCCCGAAGAAGCAATTGTGAAAGGCTAATTTACCGGAATAGCTTCGGTTTTCTTAACTTATCACCTGACTAAGGATTTTGAGTTGCTTTACTAAATAAATACACTGAATTTGGGATTGATTTTGCTATTTTTGCTATGGATGGATGAACAGACAGGCAGACATAGATAGATGGATCAGTGGACAGACAAGCTGACATGGATGGATGAACAGACAGGCAGACATAGATAGATGGGTCAATGGACAGACAGGCTGACGTGGATGGATGAACAGACAGGCAGACATGGATGGATGGATCAATGGACAGACTGGCAGACATAGATGGATGAACAGACAGGCAGACATGGATGGATGGATCAATGGACAGACAGGCAGACATGGATGGATGAACAGACAGGCAGCCATAGATAGATAGATGGATCAATGGACAGACAGGCTGACGTGGATGGATGAACAGACAGGCAGACATGGATGGATCGATCAATGGACAGACTGGCAGACATAGATGGATGAACAGACAGGCAGACATGGATGGATGGATCAATGGACAGACAGGCAGACGTGGATGGATGAACAGACAGGCAGCCATAGATAGATGGATCAATGGACAGACAGGCTGACATGGATGGATGAACAGACAGGCAGACATAGATAGATAGATGGATCAATGGACAGACAGGCAGACATGGATGGACGAACAGACAGGCAGACATAGATAGATGGATCAATGGACAGACAGGCAGACATGGATGGATGGATGAACAGACAGGCAGACATAGATAGATGGATCAATGGACAGACAGGCAGACATGGATGGATCAGCATCAGCAGACTGACATGGATGGATGGATGAGCTGACAGACATAGATAGACGTGGTCGTGGTGAGAGAAAGAAGGGCTGTGCCACATCCCTGACTTAGGGGTCACCCCCAGGGCCCCTTGAGAGGAGAGGCTGGTGCTTCACTTGACTCTGCTATCCTCTCTCCCCCACCCCCACCCCCGGTTCTCTCCCCAGCAAGCGCTACGAGGTCCAGATGCAAGAGTACGAGAAGAAGTCTGACCAGCAGCGGGAGGCCCTGGCGCGGCTGCAGCAGGAGTTCCAGAAGGCCCAGGCCAAGGGCACCCTCAAGGCGTGAAGGGGGCTGCCCTGCGGTGGCTGTGGGTGGGGCGGGTGGCTTTCTTTTGGGGTGTGTTATCTGGGGTGCCACGTCTTTGAAATAAAACTAGTCTTTCTTCTGCCCTCTTTCTGCAGCGGAGGTTTTATTTTTAACCTTGGAGTGGGGAACTCTCAGTGGGGGCAGAAAAAGATGGCTGACCAGGAATCATCCTCCCTTTCGTCACTCATGGGCTGCCTGGAGTGCTGTTTACCTTGCGCACCAAAGTGGTATCTATTTATCGACTTGCAATTTCTTGCTTTTCGAACTGCTACTTTGGCCAGGAGCTGGGGCAGATGACGGGATGGCGCAGCATTCGGGTTTCGAACTGCTGACCTGTCGACCTTCTGGTCATCAAGTCCAGCGTCTTCACCACTCAGTCCCGGAGAGAGACGGCACAGGCTGAATGGTCCGTGGGGTGGGACGGAGAACAGGAAGGGCGGCAGTGGTGGTGGGGGATCCGGGGCTCGCCTCCTTCACTACGTTGTTCTCTACTCATCCACCACAGCCCCTTCCCTGGGATGGAAGGAATCCCAAAAACTGGCTCCCATGATCAGGGGACTCTTTCCACTCCTTGTGACTCTGTGAACCCCCTTTAGAAAGACAGCGAAAAACCTTTGCCGGTTCAGGGCACTTCAGGCGGCTTTCCCGAGCTAGTGGAATCCCGGATCGGTTTCCGATTCCTGGTTGATTCTGCTTCAACGCCCACCAGAACCGGTCGGACAGGATCGTTGTAGCCTTTCCGACATAAGGCCACTGGGAAAACATGCCCACCCACCCATGCTTCTCAGAAGTGACAAGTCTTCAGACTTGCATTGGTTTCGTGGAAAGCTCAAAGGGCTACTCGGTTCCCAAGCACCTTTCCCAGAATAAAAAGTAGAGTGGTTAAAGCGATGGTCTTCCCAGTAGTCATGTGCGGCTGTGAGAGTTGGACCCTATTGAAGGCTGAGCATAGAAGGAGGGACACCTTTGAACTCTGTGATGCTGGAGGAGACGCTTGAGAGTCCCCTGGGCTGCAAGATCAAATCAGTCCATCCTGAAGGAAATCGACCCTGGACTGCTCCTTGGAAGGACAAATACTGAAGCTCAAGTGCTTTGGCCACCAAAGGAGAAGAGAAGACTCACATGAGAAGGCCCTGAGGCTGGGAAAGATTGAAGGCAAAAGGAGAAGGGGGCAGCAGAGGATGAGGTGGCTAGATGGCATCATTGGGTGTAGATCTGAGTGTAGACTGGAGGGATGGCAGGCGACAGAGGAGCCTGGTGTGCGGTGGTCCATGGTGGTCGCAAAGGTTCAGACTTGACTTTGCAACTGAACAACATAGCAAACTCCACATGCTAACAGTAAAGACAACATACAGAGGAATGGGGGGAGAAGGGGTGGTCCCCATCCTCACATTACAGTCACACCTCTCTGTATCACAAAGCTTGTGGCTCAGTGGTTAAGAAGCTCACCTTGTTAGCTGGAAGGCTGACAACAAGTCGGCAGTTCGAGACCCAAGTACTGCATGAGCGTTTGAGCGTCCGTCGCCTGTCCCAGCTCCTGCCGACCTAGCGGTTCGAAAGCAAGAACTTGCAAGTAGACAAATGGGGGAAATATCTTGGGGATATGAAAGAAACCGGATTCGGGCATCCCCTGAGCAGAGCTTTTCCTAGCAATAATCCTTTCAACCCAGAATAATTTCTGACATGGAATTATTATTATTACAAAGCTTCCTTTTATTTTACAGAACAAGGGATACATACGCTCCATTCCGAGGGCTCGAGGCCATCAAACACGCACTAAACAAATAACAAATCTCTGTCAGAAGGGTGAGTAAGCCTGGGGGGGGGGGGAGAGGGGTCCGTGGGCCCTGCCTCCCCCACCAGCCTCCTACGGGGGATTTGAACTCGCTCCCAGCGGAGGGCTTAAATAGGTTGGGAGTGTTTTCCTTTCCAAATGATCCACAATTTGATTTATAATGAGGAAGGAAGGAAGGGGATTGTCTTTGTGGGCCATAGAATTCTACACTCATTTGTATACTCGAGACAGGGGCTCATCAAGTAGCAAAGCAAAGCCATCACACATTAACCCATGGCCCCGTAGCGCACGGTGCACTCTCTGGGCAGTTTACAAGTTAATTTGCATTTTTGCCCTCCTCTTCAATGTGCTGGGGACTCGTTTTATGGATTTCAGAAGGATGGATGGCTGAGTCACAACCTTGAGCCACCCCCCCCCCCCCAACGGTCAGGATGGAGCTCACAACGTTCTGCCTGCGGGACAGCAGTTTTAACTTGCCACCAGTCATGATAGTGGGGTGGCTCAAACTCTCCCCTCCTTTTCTGCGATGACCCACCGGCCTTTCCTAGACTAAAATTGGAAGGTTGCAAACGTTTCCTCTCTTCCCAAGCAGCCTCTGCCTCCTCTGTGTGTAGTGTTAGGTTTTTTTATTTTAAAAAAAAAGAAATTAGTGTTAATTGAGAAGCAAAACACAGCAATGCAGAGAGCGCGTAGGGTTGGGGTTAAGGATGGGTGGGTGGGTGGGGGTCAAGCAGCAGAGGTGGAAAACTCCCTGAGGAAAACCCTTTCAGACTCTTCCGGTGTCTTCTGAGGACACATCGGCTTAAACTGGGGCTGTTTTGGGGATGCGCACCCTTGCCTGGGGACTAATTTGACCGACCTTGGAAGGTTGCAAGACGCTGAGTCAACCTTGAGCCATGGCCAGGATTGAACTCACAACCTTCTGGTTGCAGGACAGCCGTTTAACCACAATGCCACCAGGGCTCCATAAGGCACGAGGGTCGGTGTCCGGCTGAAGAGCGGAAGGCACTTTGCGCATGAAGCAGGAGAACAGTCGCCACACTTAACGAGAAGTGCAAAAAAATGAGATTAAAAACCCAGACATCCTCTGGAGCAAAAATCAGCCGGCGTGCCAAGGGGGGATTCTCTTTCCATGCCTCTTTCAGACCGGTTGCTGGCTGTACACATGTGCAACACCCCCCCAAACAAACCCCAATTCTCTTTCCGGGCACTGAGTTCGATACACTCCAGGTTCCTTAAAAGTAAGAGTCCAGAGCCAAAATGGCCACCCAAATGGTGATCAGAGCCTTCTGATTCAGACAGTCCAGGCCCTCCTCCCCACAAGACAAGGTGGTGGTTGGCAAAAAGTGGAAAGAAGAGGTGGGCAATCTGCTACCCACTCCCCTTCTATGTGGGTCGGGGGTTAATAAATGGGGTCCCGGCTGGTTCACCAAAGCAACAGGACATGGCTGTAAGGATGCTCGTCCGTAGACTGTTCCACATCAGAAGAAGACTCTGGCAATCTTGCGCCCGGTGGCTTTGATTTTTGGGAAAGTGGCGCTGATTTCTACCCCCCTGGGCATGGGGAGCCTCGGGGAGGGTGGAGGGGGCGGCAGGACCCCCGGTTTCTCCCTCTTGGGCCGGAGCATGAAGTCCTGGCTGGAGCCGTTCATGGCGTAGAAGACGTTGGCCGTAGGCGGGAAGGCCAGCTCTATGGGAGAGAAAAGACACATGGGCTTTGTTTTTACTACAAATTATGCACACATATCTTGTATTACCCTCTGGAAGGACATCTCTGTCCACACACACCCCGGCATTTTTCCTAAATTCTCCTCTTGCCAGAATGCCTTTCCTAGACCTCAAGGAAAGGAAAGCTTTGCCCAACCTGAGTGGCTGGAGACCAACCGGGTCAAACACGGAGCTTCAACAAGGTGCTCAGTCGCCCGAGATTGAGTCTCTCGTGGTTCTCATGCGCAGCGGTCAGGCAGCCGATGGACTGAACTATAGTCAATGTGTGCCGTTTGCAGCCCTCCTGCCTCGGGTGTCCCCACATTAAGCGGGGGCTGCAGTCAGCAAAGTTAGCCCCACAATCCAAACTGGCGCAGAACGAGCCCACTGGGATATTTCGACTGGCGCGCTTGCGTTGTATAACTGCAGCAAAGCTTTAAATAGACGGTGTGCCAGGGTAGGAAGATCAAGGGCTATTCTGAGAACTGCTCCCTCTGTCGGGTCTCCAACTGCTGACCTCCTGACCTTCCAGTCATCAAGTTCAGCGTCTTAACCACTAAGCCGCCGCAGTCCTTTTTAATGAGAGAGCTACACAATGCTTAAAAGGGCACATACTAGCATGGCTGTCCTTCTTGGCCACCTCTCTACAGTAACCAACAGATCTCCCACCCACCCAAATCCCAGTTCTCCCCCCTTCCTGTCCCTCCCCACCATTCCCAATTATTCCCCACACAGCCCTGCGTACCTCGGCCTTCGGGCAGAAACTGCACCAGTTCATACTGGGAGGCCAGGCTCCGGTCCTGAGTGTGTTTCTCCAGTGACTTTACAATCACGGCCGGGGTCTTGTCTTGACTCGTGACCTGCCAAAGGGGAACAGGCGACATGGAGAACAGAAATTGGATTCGATCTCTACATCTACCCTGATGTTTATTGTACTCCCACACTTACTATCCTTCGATTTTACACAGAACAAGAAACATGCATATATTTAAACAATAGTTCATAGTAAAGGTAAAGGTCACCCTTGCTTGAAATCCAGTCGTATCCGACTCTAGGGTTTGGTGCTCATCTTTGCTTACAGCATCTGCAGACGTTTCCGTGGTCATGTGGCAGGCATGACTAGACAATGGAGTGCACGGAACGCTGTTTACCTTCCCACCGAAGTGGTACCTCTTTATCTATTTGCAATTTTCTTGCTTTAAAACTGCTAGGTTGGCAGGAGCTAGGAGATAGACAAGCACTCACTCTGTCGTGCAACACTCCAGTCTCAAACTGCTGACCTTCCAGTTGTCAAGTTCATTGTCTTAACCACTAAGCCACCGCAGTCCCTTGATAAGCTTGCTGTTTCCCAAAACCCAGTCTTTCTAGCCCTCTTGGGAGTCCCCTTTGTTTCCAGGTCCAGGATCCTATTGATGATGTGGGTCACGTGACATCATTCACCATCACCACCACCACCACCACCACCACAACAACAATAATTTCATGTCAGAAATTATTCTGGGTTGAAAGAATTTTTTTCTGGAGAAACTCTGCTCAGGGGATGCCCGAATGAAACTCCTTTCATGTCCCCAATTGCAGGGGCAGAGACGGGCGCTCAATCCGTCAAGCAGTACCCAGGTCCCAAACTGCCGGCTTGCCGGCCTTCCAGCTAACAAGGCGAGCTTCTTAACCACTGAGCCACACAACCGCTCCCCTCCCCACCTGTCCCTGCTCAGAGAGGCTTCACTCACCAAGATGCTCTTGTAGAGGGTGCCGTTCTGGAGCGCCATGCTGACCCGGATGATGCGGCAGTCTGAGGCTGAAGCGCTGCCCGGGGCTGGGGCTGTGGGGTAGGCTGACCCACAGGAAGCAGAGCGGCGGTGCCCCTTGATGAAGCCTCCCTTGGTGGCAGGGGGAGGCATGAGCCCCTCGGGTGAGGCAGGGGTGGCGTCCTCCGTGGCCGTGTCCAGGGCGGAGACTGAAGGCCACTTCGTGGGCTAGAAGGGAGAGAAAGAAACATCAAGGCTAGAGGATTCTCAGAGGGGCCCAAACCCATATTCTTCAACTGGGCACAGGATCTTAGGTAAACTGGATAAGGGGAGAAACAGAGAGACAACTGGGTTCCTTCCATGCGCAATAGACTCAACGCTTGACAGGACACTCTCTTTTAAGCAGAACAGTCTGGATACCAAAGCCAAAGTTAGTACAAAGAACAACTTCATCAGGAAACGCACACACTATAAATGGGGAACTCAACCAGCCACACTGTGTACCTCAGCTTTGACCATGAGCATCACCACATCAGAGTATGGTGCTCCAGTATGGAGCGCATCCACACATGGAAAACAAGTTGACATTGCTGTGAATGAAGCTATACGTATAGTGACATGATGCCTGTAACCTACACCGGTTGAGAAAACATACCCTCCTGTTGGTATCGCTCCACCTAAGATCAGGAGAGAAGTAGCAGCAGATGGCAAGAGAACGAAGCAAGAGAAGGACCCTTGACACCTTCTGAAGCAGGGGTTCCCAACCTTTTCAAGCCGGGGGCTGGGTCACGCTCTCTCAGCTTTGAGGGCCGGGCGGCCGTTTTACCCTGCCTGCACAATGGGGGTGGCCATTTTGTCCCAACAGCTTGAAAGAGGTGGCCGTTTTGTTTCTCAAATTCCTTTGGAGGGGTGGGCGGGGGCCACATGAAATAGCACCGGGGGCTGGATCTGGCCCATGGGCCTTAGGTTGGAAACCCCTGTTCTGAACGGATACGTGCCTCGAGTCCACCGGCTCAGATCCAAGAACAGCTTAATGGCCACTTATGCAGAAGTAAATCTGACAAGAGAAGGTTTGCGATAAAACCCAGAGAGAACCTCCTTTCCCCACAAACGGAAGCCCCACAGATGTCTCTAGGGTCCAATCATCAGCACAAGACCCATAAGATTGGAGAATCAATCCAGGGGTATAATTTCCTCTCCAGGAAAACCCAAGTATATCACCCTTGCTTGAAAGCCAGTCTTATCTGACTCTAAGGGTGGCCCTCATCTCCGTTTACACCCAAAAGTGCCATTCAGAGAGGCCACGTGAGAGGCATGACTAGACACGGAGCGCATGGGATGCTGTTTACCTTTCCCGCCAAAGCAGTTACCTCTTTATCTACTTCCAATTTCTTGCTTCTGAACCGCTAGGTTGGGACAGAGGGCAGGAGCTCACTTCGTCGTGCAGCCCTCGGGTCTCAAACTGCTGACCTGCCGACTGTCCAGTTGTCAAGATCGCCCTCTTAACCCCTAAAACCCCTAATACAGCCCCATCCACATGCCCCTCTCCCCACGATATTGCAGATGATGGGCAGCTGCCCAGGCCTCCTCTCCCAACCTCAGCCAGAGTGGGGGATCTAGGTATGGGGATCAGGGTCACACAGGCTGGGTCACCTGCTGCTGTCGAGGCTGTCCAGAGGCTGACGAAGGCAGAAGCAGGTCTGGCGTTGCGTTGGGCGATCTGGGCCCGTCACAGAGAACTGGGGTACTCACCCCGATGGACGTGAGCAGGCTGCATGGAAAGAAGGGAGAAAGAGCAGGGATGAACCTCTCCTGCCATGAGCCCTGGGTCAGTTCTACGGCTCAGCATCCATCCCTTTGGCCAGCCAAGAGTGGTTTGGAGGAAGAGATTGCCCAGCCAGGCCACACCGGACCCTAAGAGCCCTGGCCTCTTTTGCATGTATTAAGGCCTTGCTGTTCAGCCCTGGTAATGCAGTGGTTAAACTGCTGCAAATCTCTCCCTTGAACGAAAAGCCGGTCATGTCCGACTCTTGGGGTCTGGTCCTCATCTCCGTTTACAGCCGAAGAACTAGCGTTGTCTGGGTCTGCAGACATTTCTGTGGTTGCAAGCATGACTAGACACCAGAGCGCATGGAACGCTGTTTACCTTTCCCACTGAAGTGGTATTTATTTATCTACTTGCAATTTTCTTAGTTTCAAACTGCTCGGGTTGGCAGGAGCCTGGGACAAAACAATGGGAGCTCTGCCGCACAGCATTCAGGTCTCAAACTGCCAACTTTCTGGTCGTCAATTTCAGCGTCTTATACGTCAAGCCACCACAGTCCTTAAACTGCTGTACTGCACCAAGAATGTCATGAGTTCAGTCCTGGTGGGGCTCAAGGCGAGACTCAGCCTTCCATCCTTCCGAGGCTCAGGCACCATCCAATCATGAGACATAAAGAGCTTTAAATGCCGGCCCAGCATGTTGTTGGGGGGCAGAACGCTAATTACCTTGTGGACTGCACTAATAAGCGCTATGGGGTGGTAGATAAGTGGAATGGCTAATTGCTGTTCCAGAAAGCCCATGAATGCAGAGCTGAGCCCCTTGGATGGTAAACTATGACCTAGCGCCCTCCCCCTTCTTTGACCCCTCTTACTCTGTGCACTGGGTGATCACCAGGGTGGGTTTCGGGGGTCTGGCAATTGGGGTCCCCCCTCCTCCTTCCACCAGAGGCTCAATTGCACACGACTGCTGGTAACTGAGAAAGGAAGGGAAAGAGGAGGAGAAGGTGTGAGATCCTCATCAGACAAAAGGAACCCCCAAGACTGGCCACCCTCCCCCCCCTGGCTTCCCAGTGGACCAAACCCTCCACCCCACACCTTTGGGTCTCACTGAGGCTGGGCAGGCGCTCGAGCCATTGCTGGAGGGATGGGTCCGGGATCAGGGTGTAGTTGCGACAGTTGGCTTGCAAAAGGCGCAGCTGGGTTAAAATCTCAAACTCCTGCAGGGAGGAAGGAACGGAGGAGGAGGAGGAGGAGGAAAAACAACATCAGGGGATGGATTTACAAATTTACAGATCCAGATCCAGCCCTTGCTCTCTTTGCTAAGGGTCTAGTTCTTCTTCCCCAGACAACCCACATGGTATCAGATTGCTTTGCCCCTGACTAACCAATAGGAAAGTCTTCTATCTTCCTGCCTTCTAGGGTCACCTGACCTGTTTTGCATGTATTAAGGCCTTGTTGTTCAGGTCTTGCTTTCTTTATTTTTATTTTATTTTTTGCCTTTGAAGGGGAAACATGTATGTTTGAGCTTACTATTTTGTTCGGCCACATGGCAGGGTTCAAAAAGAACCTAAAAGACGATAACTTTGACATGATTTATTTTCTGAAACTATTCTCATCCAAGAATCCAGAGCAGATGTTTATCTCTTTGACTTAACTGTAAGCAAACAATACTTTTTGTTTCCTTCCTAAAACATCTTGTAAAGTGTATTTACTGCTGGGGGTAAAAAGCCTTGGAGAACTTGCATTTCAAACGGAGGCTGCCTGAGAACAGTCCCGCTTTACCATGCACTGCCGCATAGAACTTAACACCTCGGCGGAGTGATCAAACTGCTGTACTACATTCAAAAGGTTGTGAGTTCAATCCTGATGGGGACTGACTTAGCCTTCCATCCTTCCAAGGTCAGTGAAATGAGTACCCAAAATGTCGGGGACAAAATGCTAATTAACTTGTGAACAGCCCAGAGAATGCACTAAAGCGCCATATTAGTGTAATTGCTATTGCTTACTATTGCTTTTAGGGACAAATCAGACCCTTGGCATGTCTCGATGTGCTCCCGTGAAAATGTCATTTACAAGGATTCCCACCCATGGGTGGGGTGGGGGAAATGGGTGTCTTCACTGCCCACCGCACTCTCTCCCACAGCCTCCCCCTTTTTGCTTAGCCAGGGACGTACCTTACGGTGCTTTTCGAAATTAATGTACCCATTCTGGAGAGAGAAAGAGAACGAGAATGTGAGCAATAAGACTGAAGCCTCCAGCCATGCCTAGAAGACTCTTGTCATCCCAAAAACAAAATCCCTCAAACCATCTAACCATCTAAGGTCATTTTGCTGCAAGGGCCACAATGTTTATAAAACAAGCAGGTATACTTTTGTCACGTTGGAGACCGGCATCGTCAGGAACGTGGAGGAAAGAAGCAAGACAGGGGCAACGCATCCTGACCAGAAGAAGAGTTCTGGGCAACCAGGAAGCCTTCTTCTGCAGTCAGTGTGACACTGTGGCTTTCACAGTTGGAGCGAGATGGTGCAAAATTGAGTCTAGGGCAGTGATGGCAAACCTTTTAGAGACTGAGTGAAGAGGGGCGGAGGCGAACTCTGTGCTGGTGGGGAAGGAGGAAGCGCTACCATTGGGCTGCTGGGCAGAGGGGCAAGGAAAACTGTGCTGGGGAGGGAGGAAGCACTCCCATTGGGCTGCTGGGCAGAGGGGCGGGGTGAACTCTGTGCTTGGGGGAGGAAGGAAGTGCTCCCATTGGTCTGCTGGGCAGAGGGGCAGGGTGAACTTTGTGCTGGTGGGGAGGGAGGAAGCACTCCCATTGGGCTGCTGGGCAGAGGGGCGGGGTGAACTCTGTGCTGGGGGGAGGAAGGAAGTGCTCCCATTGGTCTGCTGGGCAGAGGGGCAGGGTGAACTCTGTGCTGGGGGAGGAAGGAAGCGCTCCCATTGGGCTGCTGGGCAGAGGGGCAGGGTGAACTTTGTGCTGGGGGGGAGGGAGGAAGCACTCCCATTGGGCTGCTGGGCAGAGGGGCGGGGTGAACTCTGAGCTGGGGGGGGAGGAATGAAGTGCTCCCATTGGGCTGCTGGGCAGAGGGGCGGGGTGAACTCTGTGCTGGGGGGAGGAAGGAAGTGCTCCCATTGGTCTGCTGGGCAGAGGGGCAGGGTGAACTCTATGCTGGGGAGGAGGAAGTGCTCCCATTGGTCTGCTGGGCAGAGGGGCAGGGTGAACTTTGTGCTGGGGGGGGGAGGGAGGAAGCACTCCCATTGGGCTGCTGGGCAGAGGGGCGGGGTGAACTCTGAGCTGGGGGGGGAGGAATGAAGTGCTCCCATTGGTCTGCTGGGCAGAGGGGCGGGGTGAACTTTGTGCTGGTGCGGAGGGAGGAAGCACTCCCATTGGGCTGCTGGGCAGAGGGGCGGGGTGAACTCTGTGCTATGGTGACATCGTGCATGCCCACAGAGAGGGCTTTGAGTCCCCTTCCCGGCATGCGTGCCATAGATTCGCCGCCACTGGTCTAGGGCAGTGGTGGCTAACCTTGGCACTCCAGCTATTCCTGGACTTCAATTCCCAGAAGCCCAAGTCAGCACACCTGATGATCAGAGCTTCTAGGAGTTGAAGTCCAGGAATAGCTGGAATGTCAAAGCTAGCCACCAATGGTTCAGGGGCTCCTCGTGGCCTTGCAAGTTTCTGGGGAGATGGAAAAATCAAAAGAGACATTTGGCAAAATACTTGCACCCATGGGAAATGCCAGAATAGGGACTGGTTGCATCCACAAGAGGGGCTGCACAAACTCCGTGGGGTGGGGTCTGCGCTTCCTGAATGAGGGATTCTCTTTTATCAACCCTAGTCCCCACATCTCCCTGGTGCTCACCTGCAGCCGGTTCCGTGTTGCAGCATCCAGCATCACTAAGTCCTTCAGGAAGGTGCCCAGGTAGGGGACAACACCCTATGTGTGGGAGGGGGGAGGAAAGGAGGTGAACCAAACACTTTGGGGGGCGCTGGCAATAAACCACCTCTAAGGACACCTCTGGCCAACTTTCTCCAGTCAAGAGGTCGGTGCCCTCTGGGGCCCAAAATCTCTTCCCTGTCCGTCCAGCCAGCCTGCCTAGTGGTGAGGATGATGCGAGCCCCGAGCCGACCCCTCCTATACCACTCACCATTGGCCGCTGCTCCAGGGGCCTCCGTTGGTGCCGTCGTTGGTTGGGGTCCGTGCTGGGTCCTCCTCGGAGGTAGGCTTCCTATGGGGCAGAGCAGGGAGTGGGGGGGGGGGAGGCAGAGGGGGGGGTGACTTTTCCTTAGAAATCTGCCCCGAGGCAAATTGAGGAATCAAATCGGAAAACAGTACATTCACTCTCAAAAAGGTGTTGAGTGGTTAAGAAGCTTGTCGCCAAGTTGGCAGTTCGGGACCCGGGTACTGCATGACGGTTTGAGCGCCCGTCTCTGTCCTAGCTCTTGGGGACATGAAAGCAGCCTCATCTGGGCGTCCCCTGAGCGGAGTTTCTTCCGCAAAAAATCCTCTCAACCCAGAATAATTTCTGACACAAAATCATTCTTATTAATGGGGTAGTTCTGAATGTCCAGAAATAACAGAGGGCAGCTTTTATGGACGGTTAAGCAAAGCACCATAAATAAGTTATTTAAAATGGCATTTCAAGCTCTTATATATATTTGGATATTGATCTCCACAGTCTTCTGCAGGGATTCTCAACCTGCAGCCCGTGGGCCGGGTTCGGCCTGCGGTGCCATTTCATGTGCCCCCCACACCTCCTCCACCACACCCGGAAGTGCCATGTGGTGGAAGAAGGGCAAAATGGCCATCCAGGCCCCCGAAGCTGTCTGAGGGAGTCTGACCCGGCCCCTGGCTTTAAAAGGTTGAGAACACGAGCAAATAAATAAACAAATAAAACTCCTGGTCTACTGACTAGTGAACTTTGCACCTTGTGGATGTTGGAGTTATAAAGAGCTATTAAAAAGAAAATAATAATAAACAGGTTGAGTCACAACACTAGCTCAGGCACAAAGCCCAGCCCCAGGCACCACATTAGGCCAGAGATTTCTGCTTTCCCTCCCCAGCCACCGCCTCTCTGGCCCGTTTCCTTTCCGTGAATGCAGCCATGGAGGCCAGGAAAATAATGCCCTTTTCTTCTTTTTGGGGGGGAATTTGCAGAGCATTAACCTGTGGAACTCCCCAACACAAGATGTAGCGACGGGGAGGACAACTTAGATGGCTTTTAAAAATGGGATAGGATAAATTCGCCAGTAGAGGACTGCGGTGGCTTAGTGGTTAAGATGCTGAAGAAGGGGTGGGAGGGGGAAGCTCCTCCACAGGCCAAGGGAAAAGCACGTGCCCATTTTATAGTCTGGACAACTGAGGCCAGGAGCCTCACCCGACCCATCCGAGTTAAGACGCTGAACTTGTCAATGAATGGAAATAATCTGCATAGCGAAAACCCAATTTAAACCCTGTAATTTTCTACAAAGGGGCTGCGGTGGTTTAGTGGTTAAGACGCTGAACTTGACGACTGGAAGGTCAGTGGGTCGGCAGTTCAAGACCTGAGTGCTGCACGATGGCATGAGCTCCCATCTCTGTCCCCGCTCCTGCCAAACTAACAGTTCGAAAGCAAGAAACTGCAAGTAGATAAAAAGTGGGAAGGTACTCTGTTGTTTAGTCATGCTTGCCACATGTCCACGGAAACGTCTGCAGACGCAGACAGCACTGGTTCTTCGCTATAAACAGAGATGAGCACTGAACCCTAGAGTCAGATATGACTGGCTTTTGAGCAAGGACGATCTTTAACCTTTACCTAAACTCGCCAGTGGCTAGGACTCATGGTGCCCTCCCCTCTTGTATGAGGAACACACCTTGGTATATCACATTTCTCCGTAGCAAAAAGCAGGACCAAACAAACTTGTTTCTCAGCAATTCTGACACGCAGTATTCCTGATTTTACAGCGGCTAAGGTTTGGTGTCCGCCCTGGATATGAGGAAGACACAAGGGCCCCTCTTGGCTGATTCTCAAACACACACCCCCCTTCCCCAACCCATCACACTGTGAGAACAACACACACAACACATTAAAGCAGGGGTTCTCAACCTACGACCCGTGGGCCAGACCCGGCCTACAGCACCATTTCATGTGGCCCATGCCAACATCGCCACCAGGAGCAGAATGGACACATTTACGACACCAACAGACATGTTTTATGGCAGTCTTTACAGCAGGGGAACCACTAGTCCGGCCTGAGGGGGTGTGGTCCGGCCCGTAGCTTTAAAAGGTTGAGAACCCCTGCATTAAAGCAAAGCAATCACACCTTATATACCAGGAGTTCTCAACCTTTTAAAGCTGGGGGCCGGGTCATGCTCCCTCAGACTGCTTTGGGGGCCGGAGAGCCATTTTGCCCTTTCTCTACCACATGGCACTTCCTGGTGTGGTGGAGGCGGTGTGAGGCCATGGGCCGCATCCGGCCCTTGGGCCACAGGTTGAGAATCCCCATTATATACCCAGCCCCTGCCCCATATACATAGCTGTCAAGTGTCTTGCATTGGCCGGGAACCTCCTGTATTTTACCCTTTCCCGGCATCCTCCCGTTTTAGGAAGACTGCAATGCCCTAATGCCGCCACTGGAGGGCAGCACAGGATAAGCATAGCTGTCAAAGTTTCCTGTTTTGTCCAGGAAGTTCCCCTTATTTTCAAATCCAAAACTTGACAGGTATGCATATAGCACCTATCAGTGCACTCTCTGGGCGGTTCACAAGTTAATTAGCATTTTGCCCTCAACATGCTGGGTCCTCATCTGACCGACCTCGGAAGGATGGAAGAGGCTTGAGCCCTAGTCAGGATCGGACCCACAACTGTTTGGTTGCAGGACAGCAGTTAAACTACTGCGCCACCAGGGCTGAACAGCAAGGCCTTAATACATGCAAAAGAGGTCAGGGCTCACAATCTTTTGGTTGCAGTACAGCTGCTTAACCACTGCACCAACTGACCATGGGTAGGTCGGCCACGGTGCGGTTTGCATTCGTTTCCCCACCTGGAAGAGCAGCCTCCGGCTTTGGCTGTAGTTGTCCTCCTCCGAGCATACGGTGCTCAGCTCCACATAGCTGCGAAGGCAGTCCCTGGGGTGGGGGAGGAAAGAGCAGAGAAGCTCCATAGGGCAGCCACACCCACATAAAGGGGTCTCACCCCAGCCTCACCTGGGATAAAACCCTAGACAAGTAAAAAAGAAAGGTCGCACTTGCTCGAAAGCCAGTCGTATCTGACTGTAGGGTTCAGTCCTCATCTCCGTTTACAGCCAAAGAGCCAGTACTGTCTGCATCTGCAAACGTTCCCGTGGTCACGCAGCAGGCATAACAGAACACTGTTACCTTTCCCGCTGAAATGGTATCTGTTTCTCTACTTGCAATTTTCTTGCTTTCGAACTGCTAGGTTGGCAGGAGTCAGGACAGATGGTAGGAGCTCACTCTGCCGCGCAGCACTCGGATCGCTGACCTGACGGTTGTCAAGCTCAGTACCTTAACCACTAAGTCATCGTAGTCCCTTATAAAACCCAAAAAATTGGTGGTGGAGGGGAGCAATAGCAATTACACTAATATACTGCCCGATGAGGGACTGCAGTGACTCAGTGGTTAAGATGCTGAACTTAATGACTGGGAGGTCAGCAGTTTGAGACCTGAGTATTGTGCAATGGAGTGAGCTCCCGTCGTCTGCCCTAGATCCTGCCAACCTAGTAGTTCACAAGTAAGAAATTGCAAGCAAACAAATAGGTACCGCTTCAGTGGGAAAGAATAACAGCCTTTATACACTCCGGTGTCTAGCCATGCTGCCACATGACCACAGAAAGGTCTGCAGATGTGGTTCTTTGGCTGCAAACGGAGATGGCTTTTGAGCAAGAAAGACCTTTACCTTTATTGCCCCATCGTGCACTCACAAGTCATGTCAAGTAGCATTTATGCCCCCCACCTAATATGCTGGGTCCTCATTTTGCCAACCCTGGAAGGACGGAAGTGGCTGAGTCAACCTCGAGTCCCATCAGGATCGAACTCACGACATTTTGGCGTAGAGCAGTTTAACCTCTGCACCGCCTGGGCTCCTCCTGGAAAGCCAGGGAGGGGCATCTTAACAGTGGGGTGGGGGAGGGGGGTCTCTATGGCCCTCTGCCTTCCCACTTACCTGGAGGTCTCCTCCCAGGTCCTCTTGAGCCGATGCAATGGCGTGGATTGCAAAGCGGAGACCACGGCATAGAGCGATGAGAAGTTACGGAGGCAGAAGCATTCCTGAAGTGGGGGCCGGTCGGAGGGTGGTGGGGAAAAAAGGAGTCAGATGGGGAGAGACTTGGGGGTCTGGGGACTCAAGGAACAGGTCCCCACCACCACCACCATGAGACCCTCAGTGCTCACCTCAGCCACTCGAATCCACTTCTCCAGCAGCCGTGCCCTCTGGGCGGCCCGTAGCCCCGTGTCCCCCAGGCAAGAGGAGACCACGGCCTTGGCCACCAGGTTGAACTGGGCTACCGTGGCCCGGACGGTGGGGCAGGCCCTTTCGTAGCCTTTCCGGTCCCGCTTGGACCAGAGAGAGCCCAAACATTCGTGGGGCACTAGGCGGAGGAAGAGCTCCTGGGGGTGGATGGAGAGAGAGAAATGGGGTGGAGAAACCAGGTAGCCACAATGAAGAGGCAGCCCCAAACCAAGGCAAATTAATCTTGAATTCAACATCGGTAGGAAATCCCAGCCTCCTTAGTTAAAAACTAAAACTTTCCCAAGTTTCTTTCTAGACCAGGGGTTCCCAACCTTTTCAAGCCAGGGGCTGCCCTGCCTGCACGATGGGTGCGGCTTTTTGTCCCAACAGGGGGTAGCCATTTTGTTTCTCGAATGCCCTTGGAGGGCCGGATCTGGCCCATGGGCCTTACGTAGGGAACCCCTGTTCTAGACCTCATGGTCTTTGTAAAGAGGCTGGAAGGATGGAAGGCTGTGAGTCAACCCTGAGCCCTAGTCAGGATCGAACTCACCACATTCTGGCTGCACACAGCAGTTTAACCACTGTACCAGTAAGATCCTTTGCAGTTGGAGGAAAAAGTGATGGTGGTGGAATTGAGGCATCGATTCTTGCTATAAGTCCATCAAAGATACATAAATGATGCAAAGCTACATTAAATTAATAAAGTTCCCAGGACTTTGCAAGAATTTATCAGACATTCCCAAGGTTAATACAGCCACTGGCAGTAGATTTGTCACGATGTGAAGCATTTGAGGGACGTTTGGTCTCAAAGAGGACATTAACATCCATTAGCCTTACAAAAACAGGTGTTCCTCGGATTCATTTAATATACGACTAGATCCAGCTGCCAGCATTTTGGGAGGGATTCTCTTTGTGGAAGAAAGAGTGTGGTCCTACATGGCAGGGATTCTCAACCTATGGCCCGTGCACCCCCATGCCTCCACCACACCAGGAAGTGCCAGGTGGTGAAGGACAAGCAAAATGGCCGTCTGGCTCCTGAAGCTGCCTGAGGGAGCGTGACTAGGCCCCTGGCTTTAAAAGGTTGATAACCCCTGCTATTTTGTAATTTTAATTTAATAGTCATATTTATATATGCCGCCCACTCAGGCAGAACCCGACTCAGGGCTATAGGGCACGGATCCTCAACCTACAGCCAATGGGCTGGATCCGGCCTGCAGCACTAAATCATCCGGCCCATGCCCTTGCTCTAGCCACCGCTTCCACCACAGCCCTGCTACAGAGCGCCGTTAGGGGCACACCAAGCCAAGTGGAGGGAACAAGGATTGAGGAGTAGGAGGCGGCAGCGGACACATGCGGTTGCCCATATCTTTCCCAGGGGCCGCTCTGGCTGAACGCATGGACGCATGCGGACGCACGCATCTTTCCTGGGGGCCGCTCTGGATGAGCACAGGCCTGGACCCTTCCTTCACCCACGTCATACAGCCCCTCCAGGCCAACAAGACCACCAGTCCGGCCCCTCAACAGTCTGAGGGGGTGTGAACCGGCCCCTGGCTTTAAAAGGTTGAGGACTCCTGCTCTAGGGATGAGCCTTTGGTGTTTCCTTTACAGCCTGGGCCTGGTTGTATTTATTTACATTTTAAACAATGATTCTCTATCCTCCCCCCCCCTTCACTCCACCAGAATATGTTTCACCTTCCTGTTCTCCAAACAGAAAGACATCAATGTTTAAAAAATAAATAAACAGGCAGATTGTGACAACTCACAACCCACAACGCTGGAAGCATGAAGAAACCATGAGCACTGAAACCACATTATCAGAGAAAGGCGCTAATTTTCCTTCACCACCACCACCACCACCACCACCACCACTGAAATCAGCCCCTCCTGCATTCCCAATTCAAATATTTCAAGCCAAGCACCCACTAAATTTGGGATATTACCATCCTTGACCCCACAAAACCCCTGCACATAGTTGTGTGCGGGGCAGAACTGCCTGGATCTCAAAATGTCCCATCGTTTTATTTGTCATGCTTTGTAGGGAGATAAAAACATTTGGAGCAAAATAAACTCCTGAATGTCTTTAAGGACACAATTCGGTTGTGTTTTAAGACCTGATTTTGTAGTGGATATTTTGGATGGCAAATGAATTCTGACTGGGGTGGGGTGGAGGGAAGGACTAACTCATGGGGATTTTTTTTAGTACATTTCCCTGGCCCCAAAAGAAAAAGCCTCTTTTGGGTGGTGCACAGCTTGCCTATGGTTTGCAATATGCGAGGACCAGAGACAAAATACTCTCTCTTTGAATTTATCCAGGCTGAGAGAAAGCCAGAAAAAAATCCCCCACATAATCAGCTTCCTGTTGCCGGTTTTGTTTGCTTTTAAAATCAAAGACTAATAGAATTTAGATAGCACTAAACAAAGATAAACAAAGGCTACTGCAGTGGCTCAAGTGGCTAAGAAGACGCTGACTGGGAAGCGGAAGGTCAGCAGTTCGATTCCCGAGTACTGCAGGACGGAAATGAGCTCCCGTCTTCGTCCCAGCTCCTGCCAACCTAGCAGTTCGAAATTGCAAGTAGATAAATAGGGACCACTTCGGTGGGAAGGTAACAGTGTTCCGTGCACTCCGGTGTCTAGTCATGCCTGCCACATGACCACGGAAACGTCTGTAGAAGCAGACAGCGCTGGCTCTTCGGCTTAGAAACAGAGATGAGCACTGCACCCTAGAGTCAGATATGACTGGCTTTCGAGCAAGGGAAACCTTTAAACAAAAATGAAGTGTTTGAAGTGGTAGCCGTGTTAGTCTGTGCAGGCATTTCTGAGAGTAGATAAAACAGAACAGCAAGGAAGGAAGGAAGGAAATAAGGAATGAAGAAAGAAAGATAGATAGATAGATAGATTGATTGATTTGGTCCACAAAAGCTCACAGTTAAATACAGGCGTTAGTCTTTAAGGTACCACAACATTTTTTTCTTTTTTTGGCTGTTCTGTTTTATTTACTCTCAAATATACTAAACAAACAAAGGGGTTTCTCAAACTCTAGAAATACCTTTTATTTATGGAACTGTTCACTTAGCTTAGTGGCATATTTATTCAAGGGTTTGAATTTATTTTTAATAGAAAGAAATAGATGTCGGGTATCTTCTGCACACAAGACTAGAACATACAATATTGATTTTTTTTTTAAAAGCAAAATTCTCTTTCTTACTCACAAAGTGTAGTTAGTGTTGTTGTTTTTGTTATTAATTATTAGGAAGATTTTTTTAAAAAAAATAACAACAATAATGATAAATGTTGCCCATTTTATCTCTTGTTGTTTTAGAAAACATTACCAATTCCTTTGTATTAAAGTAACTTTGTTCCCCCCTCATTGTAACGCATGGTGGCTAAGACATTGGAAGGCAGTAGGTCAGCAGTTCGATTCCCGAGTACTGCAGGACAGAGTGAGTTCCCATCTCTGTCCCAGCTCCTGCCAACCTAGCAGTTCGAAAGCAAGAAATTGCAAGTACAAACAGGGACCACTTCGGTGGGAAGGTAAACAGCGTTCCATGCGCTCCGGTGTCTAGTCATGCCTGCCACATGACCATGGAAATGTCTGCAGACAGAGACAGCACTGGCTCTTCAGCTATGAAACAGAGATGAACACTGAACCTTAGAGTTGGATACGACTGGCTTGCAAACAAAGGTGACCTTTCTCTTTAGGACTTGGTTCCATTATGGTCAAAGGTAACTATGTTATAATTAACTTCTTCCTTCTTTCCTTATCTCTCCTCCCTCCTCCCTCCCTCCCTCTGATCTGTGACCCCCTCCCACCCCATTTAACCCACCCCCTTGATACTTACGGCATCCTTCGCCGTTAGTTGGGCAGCCACGTCCTCCGCCTGAAGGCCCAGGATGTAGTGGGGGTCAGGGTCCTGCTCCTTGGGGTCTTCTCCAACACCTTTGCTTTCCACCGAGACCCCCATGGTCCTTCCCAGGGCCCCTCCCTCCACAAGGGCCACGAGGCTCTTCTCGGCCCCTGACCCGGCCCCCAAGGCCCATCGCAGCCAGAGAAGCAGCTGTTCCCGTAGGCCAGTTTCCAGCCCCACAAAGTCCTCCGGGTAGCCATCCAGCCACGAGCAAAGCAAGGTGCTCAGGGCACTGCGGGGAAAATTTGGGAGATGTCAGAGGAGGGGAGAAGGACACGGCTCAAAAACACAATGGAGGGGTGGGTGGGGACTTCTTCACAGCTCTGTGGTCACCGCACATGTTGTGGCAAGGAGTTCCACAGGGTAACCACATTTTGTTCTAGGGCAGGGATTCTTAACCTGCAGCCCATGGGCTGCATGCAGCCCACTGCACCATTTCATGTGCCACCCACCCACCCACCGCCTCCACCACACCCGGAAGTGCCATGTGGTGGCATACCTGTCAAGTTTTGGATTTGGAAATAAGGGAAATCTCCCAGCAAATACGGGATACTTGACAGGTATTCTTATCCTTTGCTGCCCTCCAATGGCGGCAATAGGGCATTGCAGTCTAATTAATACGGGATGACGGCAGGGAAGAGGGGAAAATAAGGGGTTTTCCGGCCAAAACGGGATACTTGACAGCTGTGTGTGGTGGAGGAAAGGCAAACTGGCCGTCCGGCCTGGAAAACTGCCTGAGGGAGCGTGACCCGGCCCCCTGGCTCTAAAAGGTTAAGAACTCCTGTTCTAGGGGGAAAGACTTCCTTCCGCCTGCCCTGAAGCAGTCCTAAGGAATGACCCAAGAGGGCTGGGCTTGCTTCTGGCTATGACAAAATCAGATTTGGTCCCGAGAAGGCTGGGCTTGGGCTCAATCCAGCCTGGGTTTTTAAGCCATGCTCCAGGGGCAAGCATTCAAGCCAGGCAGCATTGACTTCCCTACCATCATAGCTCCTCTTTAACCCCCTTTTCTCTTTCCTAAAGCACACCAAATATTAGCCCCTTGTTCCTCATTCCAGGCTTTTAACCCTTTCCCTGCTTCCTCTCCTCCCGCCCTCCCTTGGTTAGATTTAATTTTCTTCCTTTTACAGCATTAGGTCTCCCCTGCTGCAAAGCCAGTCGTATCTGGCTCTAGGACATACCTGTCAACCCGCGGCTCTGGAAAAACGGGACCTGCGCACATCGCTTGTGTGCAGGTCGCATTCCACGTATGCGTGGAAAGGTTTTACCCCTTCCACGCATGCGCAGAAGTGCTACGCCGCTTGCACAGCCCTTACGCAAGCGACGTAGCGCTTCCGCGCATACGTGGAAGGGGTAAAACCCTTCCGCGCATACGCGGAAAGCGTTTCCCCCGCTGCCAAATTACGGGGGTTTGGCAGCGGGGGCCAGGTTATGACGTCAATCAACGTCAATTTACGGGGTAATCCCGGCCAAATCGGGAAGGTTGACAGGTATGCTCTAGGGTGCGGTGCTCATCTCTGTTTATAGAACGTCTGCAGATGTTCCTGTGGACATGACTAGACACCGGAGCACACGGAAGGCTCTTATCTTTCCCCACCTATTTATCTACTTGCAGTTTCTTGCTTTCGAACTGCTAGGTTCGCAGGATCTGGGACAGATGATGATTGGAGCTTGCACCATTGTGCAGCACTCACTCGGGTCTCAAACTGCTGACTTGTCAACCTTCCGGTCATCAAGCTCAGCATCTTAAGCACTCAGCCATCACAATCTGAGCAGTGTTTTTGTGTATGGGATGTTACAGTCCCAACCAGTGGTAGGATTCAGCAGGTTCACCCCGGTTTCGCCAGAACCGGTAACAAGAATTCCAGCTGGGCTAGTGTCACCCATCCAAGTTTTGAAATAAAATAGTCCTAATTGGTTCCGTGCACTCCGGTGTCATCATGCCTGCCACATGACCATGGAAACGTCTGCAGAAGCAGACAGCGCAGGCTCTTCGGCTTTGAAACAGAGATGATACGACTGGCTTTCGAGCAAGGGAAACTTTTACCTTTACTAATTCAGGTGCAACGCAAGGCTTTCCCCTAGCCATGCCCACCATACCATGCCCACAGAGTAGGTAGTAAAAAAATTTGAATCCCACTACTGGTCCTAACCAGTGATGCACTGCAGCAGGTTCTGCAGAACCGGTAGCAGAAATTCCCCCAGGCCACGCCCACTTGATTGGCCATGCCCACCTCCATAGCCTATAATGCAGGATGTCTGGCCATGCTCACAGATTTGGCCCTGCCACAGAGTAGGTAATAAACATTTTTGCAGTGCATCACTGGTCCTAACCCACCATGTTTGGGAGCGCTGCCTTTGCTCTTAACCAAAAAACCTATCTTAAGACCCTGAACCTCTGAGCATGCAAAGAGTGCCTCTCCTTCATTCCCTCTGAGCTGCCACAATCACTCCCATGAGTAGCAGCTGGGTGTGGCGCCAGCCGAACAGGACCAGAAGCTACGTTCCCAAAGGAGGGCCTAACCTGTGTGCACAGAGGAGACCCCGTTTCCTCTACAGCAGCCAATTTATGTGCTCTCCCATCCCTCCAAGGGCATTTGAGAAACAAAATGGCAACCCCTTTGAAGCTGTTGGGCCAAAATGGCCACCCCCATCATGCTGGCAGTGTAAAATGGCCGTCTGTCCAGCCCTTGAAGCTGACTGAGAGAGTGTGACCCGGCCCCTGGCTTGAAAAGGTTGGGAACCCCTGCTCTACAGTTTTCACAATCTCTTGTGAACTCCCTCATGCGAGGAAGCCACGGCCACATGTGTCTCCATCTGCCACCAGAGCATCTCCAGGGCCAACCCAATTTCCCCTTAAAAACACCACAAGAGCCCTGGTGAATCAGGCCCATTCCTTCCCAAAATAGGTCTTTCTTCGACCAAGTGGTAGTTGCCCAAAGGGCTCAGGATCAGAAAGTGACTGGTGGAACTGGACCAGTGGTACTATGGGTGTACCGTTGCGATGCGGAAGGCAGATGAAAGGCCACTGCATTATATTCTCAGGATAATCTTCATGGCTGATCGCCATGAGGATCGCCAATATTTGAATTAGGAAGAGGAAGCGGTAGAGGAAGAGGAAGAAGAAGCAGTCTTCTTTTTAAACACTCAGGTGTGTGTTTATTTTGAATCAGTTCCAGCCATAATTCTTATCAGATTGCCTGTATAGGAGCAAATAGTGACTCTGGAGTTTGCCAAGGTTTCAGTGGCCAGATAATGGGTTTCAGACGGCAGGATAACCTGCGGTCTAAACTTCCAACTTTAGGGGGGAAAATCTGTTTCAAGTTTAGCAGTGCATCGCTTAACACCTCTATTCCAGGACACAATGGCTATGCTATATAAAACACTGTTTTGGACATAACTGGGGAGTGGGGAATCAAACCCTTGAGGTAACAATTTGTGTATCAACGCAATTTCCTGGAATGATACACCCCACATTTTAGATAAAGGTAAAGGTTGCCCTTGCTCGAAAGCCAGTCATATCTGACGCTAGGGTTCAGTGCTCATCTCTGTTTATACAAAAGAGCGAGCGCTGTCTGCATCTGCAGACGTTTCCATGGTCGTGTGGCAGGCACGACTAGAGGCCGGAGTGCACAAAACGCTATTCACCTTCCCACCGAAGTGGTCCCTATTTATCTACTTGCAATTTCTTGCTTTCGAACTGCTAGCTTGGCAGCAGCTGGGGTAGAGACGGAAGTTCACTCTGCCATGCAGCACTCAGGTCTCGAAATGCTGACCTGCCGACCTTCCAGTCATCAAGTTCCAAGCAACTTAACCACTAAGCCACCGCAGTCCCACCACACATTTTACAACGAGGCTAAAAGTTGTTCCGACAAGGACACGCACACCGATACCAAAACCTCGTGACTTTAAATCAACTTCAGAAATTCTGAACCAGCTCCTGATTTAATTCAACAGTCACCCTCTGAAGCAGAACGCCTTCTCCCTTCTCTCCCACCTCACCCCACATTGGAGAAGAGACAAGTAGAAACTGTACTCACTTCACAAAATGAATGGAGGAAGAAGACTATTCAAGGGGGTCTTAATTGGGCACCTGAGGAAGGTACTTACCGCCGCAACTCTGCTGTTTTGGGGGTGACTTCTGAGCTCGTCCCAACCACGTCCTGCAGCCTTGAGGGGGAAGGAAGGAGGAATATCAAGGAGGCTAATTTAGAACTGAAGGTAAAGGCAAAAGTCACCCTTGCTTGAAAGCCACTCGTATCTGACTCTAGGGTTCAGTGCTCATCTCCGTTCACAGCCAAAAAGCCAGCGCTGTCTGCGTCTGCAGACTTTTCTGTGGTCATGTGGCAGGCATGACTAGACGTCGAAGTGCACAGAACCCTTCCCACCAGAGTGGTATCTATTTGTCTACTTGCAATTTCTTGCTTTAAAACTGCTAGGTTGGCAGGAGCTATGATAGACAACGGGAGCTCACTCCGTCACACAGCACTCAGGCCTCAAACTGCTGACCAGTCGTCAAGTTCAGCGTCTTAACCATTAAGCCACCGCAGTCCCTGAGTAGTATCTAAGAGAGTTCTCCTATTTTGCCCCCTTTCCCCCCCAACACAGATTGCTCCCCCCTTCTCTGGCAGCAGCAGTTCAACAGGTGAAGCTAGAATCCTTAAGTCAGGGGTATCCAAACTATGGCCCATGGACCGGATCCGGGCCCTGATGCCAATTCATCCCCCCCCCCGTCCTCATTGTGGGCCATAGTTTGCACCCCTGGTTCAAGCAGAGAAAATGGCAGCTTAAAGTCTATCTATCTCTGCTCCAAGGGCATTTGAGAAACAAAATGGTTACCCCTTGGAAGCTGTTGGGACAAAATGGGCACTCCCATCATGCAGACAGGGCAAAATAGCCATCCATCTCGCGAAGCTGACTGGGAGAGTGTGACCCGGCCCCTGGCTTGAAAAGGTTGGGAATCCCAGTTCTAGACCAACACGGTCAGCATCATCTGTTGAATTCCTGTCTGCCGAGCGTAAATGTTTGCCAAAACACAAAAAACAGACCACCCTCATAGACAACTTCGGCAAGTCCCTCACCTGTCCAGCAGAACCTGCACGACCTCTCGAGGGGCCGCAAATGTCCGGTAAGTGGCGAGGAAGGCCGGGACGTAGGTGGCGTCACCCAGCCTGGAGGCCTCCAACAGGTGGCGGACCAACCTGGGCAGAGTGCCAGCCTTCAGGGCCCGGGACTGGCCGGCTACAGCAAGGGAACCCGATCCGGGCGCTGGAGGCGAAGGGTGATGGGAAACGGCCTCCCTCTCCTCCTGGGTAAAATGAGGAAATTGAGAGAGAGAGAGAGAAACATGGAGAGGTAAACAAATTCAGAAATCAAGGAAGATAGGACACAATCCCAGACGCCCAAAGGGGCATTCATTCATTCATTCATTCATATTTCAGTGGAACCTCGGTTAACAAATGGCTCAGTTGCAAAAGGAAATCCATAGAAAATAGTAGCTCAGTTTACGGAATTTCCCCCCCAGAATGGTTTTCATTGCATTCCTATGGGAAACCACATTTCGGTTAAAGTATTTTGGTTTTCAATGCCTTCCTATGGGAAACCACATTTCGGTTAAAGTGTTTTGGTTTTCAATGCATTCCTATGGGAAACCACATTTCGGTTAAAGTGTTTTGGTTTTCAATGCATTCCTATGGGAAACCACATTTCGGTTAAAGTGTTTTGGTTTTCAATGCATTCCTATGGGAAACCACATTTCGGTTAAAGTGTTTTGGTTTTCAATGCATTCCTATGGGAAACCACATTTCGGTTAAAGTATTTTGGTTTTCAATGCATTCCTATGGGAAACCACATTTCGGTTAAAGTATTTTGGTTTTCAATGCATTCCTATGGGAAATTGCATTCAATGCATTCCTATGGGAAATTCGGTTAAAGTAATTTTCGCTGTAAGAAACGTTCCAGAGACACATTAATTATGTGAACTGAGGTTCCACTGTATTTGGATTTATATCCCACCCATCTGGGATATTCTCTCATCTGGGCAGCTTACAACGCATTTTTTTTTAAAAAAATCGTTACAATAAAAATAAAAGAAGAAACGTAACGAATAAACAAACTGAATACATACATAATTATAGGTAAAGGTCACCACATGACCACAGAAACGTCTGCAGAAGCAGACAGCGCTGGCTCTTCGGCTTTGAAACAGAGATGAGCACTGCATCCGAGTCGGATACGACTGGCTTTCGAGCAAAGGTGACCTTTATCTTTAGGACTTTGTTCCATTATGGCCAAAGGTAACTATGTTATAAATAACTTCTTCCTTCCTTTCCTTTCCTTTCCTTCCTTCCTTCTCTTTTCTTCCTTCCCTCCTTCCTTCTCTTTCCTTTCTTTCTTCTCCTTCCTTCCTTCTCCCTCCTTCCCGGGTTGCCCTTGCTTGAAAGCCAGTCGTATCCGACTCTAGGGTTCAGTGCTCATTTCCGTTGATAGCCAAAGAGCCAGTGCTGTCTGTGTCTGCAGATGTTTCCATGGACATGTGGCAGGCACGACTAGACACTGGAGTGTATGGAATACTGTTTACCTTCCCACCGAAGTGGTCCCTATTTATCTACTTGCAATTTCTTGCTTTCAAACTGCTAGGTTGTGCAGGAGCTGGGACCGAGATGGGAGCTCACTCTGTCGTGCAGTACTCAGGGATCGAACTCCGACCTTCCAGTCATCGGGTTCAGCATCTTAACCACTTGAGCCACTGCAGTCATGTAACTATAAAAAAAATAACCATTCTCCCCAAATAAAAATATCCCAGCAACTACATACTGGCGATGGTATGGGTCAGTCAAATTGTATTATTATTATTTTTATTACATTTATATCCTGTCCATCTGGGATATTTTCCCACTCTGGGCGGCGTACAACATAATAATAATAAATATCTTTACAATAAAAAGTAGACAATTATAAATATCAAGAAAGCAAAAATAACATCCACACATTACAAATAAATAAATAAATCATGTTGTTCTGCAGTTGTTAATGTGTCCTTATTTAAAGGCCTCTTTAAGGCAATTTAACTACTGTACAAGCAAAAAATAGGCCTAGAGATGGAAACTGGTGCAGCTCAACAGGTAGAGTTCCACAACGTTGGTGCCGCCATCATAAAGGCTCTTTTCTCATGGGTGTGCAAACACACACACACACACCCCACATGGGGCTCAACAGGTAGAGTTCCACAACGTTGGTGAAGGCTCTTTTCTCATGGGTGTGCAAACACACACACACACACCCCACATGGGGCTCAACAGGTAGAGTTCCACAACGTTGCTGAAGGCTCTTTTCTCATGGGTGTGCAAACACACACACACACACCCCACATGGGGCTCAACAGGTAGAGTTCCACAACATTGGTGAAGGCTCTTTTCTCATGGGTGTGCAAACACACACACACACACACACCACATGGGGCTCAACAGGTAGAGTTCCACAACGTTGGTGCCGCCATCATGAAGGCTCTTTTCTCATGGGTGTGCAAACACACACACACACCACATGGGGCTCAACAGGTAGAGTTCCACAACGTTGGTGCCGCCATCATGAAGGCTCTTTTCTCATGGGTGTGCAAACACACACACCACATGGGGCTCAACAGGTAGTTCCACAACGTTGGTGAAGGCTCTTTTCTCATGGGTGTGCAAACACACACACACACCCCACATGGGGCTCAACAGGTAGAGTTCCACAACGTTGGTGCCGCCATCATTGAAGGCTCTTTTCTCATGGGTGTGCAAACACACACACACACACACACCCCACATGGGGATGCTTGGGGCTTTGGAAAAATGCTTTCCCCAGAATAAGTAGGGAGAAGGAAGATGGGATCTGTGGTGCAGGAGGAAGAAGAAAGGCGTCGCACACACTTACCCCTGAACCCTCGCTGCCTCTGGCGGCCCCCAGTGAGCGGGAACTGACAGTGTAGACGACGCCCTCCTCAGCCTCTTCCCACAGCCTGGCGGGTGCCTGGAGAGAGTCGTGTGGGGTAGTTTTATGGAGGGGAGGCAAAACAGAAGGCATTTTGAGCAGACCAAGGAACGAAAAGGCTTAACTTCTGCCCAAGCTTTGGCAAACTACCTCTCCCCTCCCTCCACTCTGCTGCCCCGATCGCCCGCCTGCCTCCACCCACCCCTCTTTTGCTCACCTTGACAGGTAGACAGTACCAGCGGGTCCGGGTGAGCAGACCCCCTTCTGACGTGCCCCCCGCATCAAGGCAGCCCCCCAGGCGCAGGAAAACCTTCATGGGGGTAGCCACCACCTTGTCAGACCCCGAACCACTGCACCCTCCTTTGAACCCGTGGCCAGCCTCCTCAGGGGCCCAGAATTGGCCACTTTCCCCAGTCTGCCCCTCCCTGCCTGCAGGTGAGCATGCTCAGGTGGGGTCCCCCCAAGCTATAGGGAGAGAGCCATAGGGGGTCAAGGTTGGGGCGGGGCAGGGCACGCCTCTGACCCCCTTTCTTCCTTCTCTCGCTCTCGTTTTGCGTCGTTTTTTCTTCCTCCTCCTCCTCCTCTTCCGCTTTACCAGTTTCTACTCTGCCTTCTCCCCGCCCTGCAAGACTTCCCCAAAAACTGGCCCAGCCAGATTCCCACACCCGAGCCATGTGTGTCTAAACTTCACCACACTGCAGTGGTTCATGCCTGTAAGTTCCCCGTTGCATGCTCAGCCACAACGGCACACCTGCCCACGATAGCCACAAGGCTAGAGGCCAAAGGTTGACCCGGAAAGGGACAAACACCTGCCACACACACACACCCTTGCGAAAAGTCTCAAATGACACCCTTGCGGTGCGGTCCCTCTGCTGAGCTCTGACAAGATGCCTACACACACACACACACACACACACATCCACCCCCCAGGGCCAATGAAGACTTGCTTTGCCTAGGAAGGCAGTCGGCCTCCCCACACAACCACACAAGGTGGCAGTAAACAAACCCTGCCAGTGCGGCACGCTCCTCCATGCACGTCGCTAGAGAGGACAGCTCAACCGAATCTCTTTTGCACATCAGTGCCAGCTTTCCGTGCAACCGCTCACGCTCACACCCCAGTGCCAGGGGTACACAGAAAGAACCTCCTCGAAGATTGTGGTATTTTTGAACCACAATTGGGCGTAGCCATGTAACGGTAACCTTGTACTGCCGGCTCATCTTTCTCACACTAGGTCAGCCGGAAGGAATTGCAGAATGAACTCACGAAACGGTGCCTTGATTTTGGCAGTTTCACCTCTGGTCTAAACATGGAAGAAGAAAACAATTCTGTATATACCGCCCCAACGCGTGCACTTGGAACTTCCTGGGTGTACAACGCATAGGAAAAAGGATTTTTAGGAAATGAGTAAGATATTATCTCTAAAAAATATGTGTGTGAGTCCCAAGGTTGCTGTGATAACGGATTTAAGTGATATATAAATTTTATCATGAATTTTATGATTATTATTTTTTTAAGACATTTTATTGTATCTGGTTTTAAACAATTTTTAGGGATGGTTTTAATTAATGTTGGGTCGCTTAGGTGAGAAAGGTGGCTATATAAATCCAATAAATAAATAAATATCAGCTGATAAAGGGACTGCAGTGGCTCAAGTGGCTAAGACGCTGACTGGAAGGCGGGAGGTCGGCAGTTTGATTCCTGAGTACCTTTACCTATCAGCTGATAAAGAATTGATTATAGTTATAAAAACAGCTCTGAGACTGTTGATAGCAAAGAATTGGAAAGTGCGCACTGCTTTAAATTTAGAACAGTGGTATAAAGAAATAGGGAATCTAGCATTGAATGGCAAAGCTGACGTGTGAATTAAAAATAAAAGGGGGGTGATAAAGAATAATAAACTTTCACAGATATGGGGAGACTTTATTGATTATGCTTTGGGGGGGGGGGGGTAAAGGTTTCAGACCTGGTAAAGAAAGTATTAGTTTTTGGAGATAGGGGTAGGTATAAAATTTGAGATTTGTGGAATAGAAGAAAAGGTCCTGAGGGTGGAGGGTGTACTTTTCAATTGTCAAATGTAGTTGTTGTTTATTTTTTTATAATATAAACAAGGATGAATAATTAATACATATTTTGTAATAAGCTAATAACGATGTATCTTTGTTTTGCTTTTTATATGTGTGTATTTTTCTTTATGAGTTTTGAAAATTAAAAATAAAATGTTTTTTTTTTTAAAAGAAGTAACCTCCTTGAAGAGTGCCGTATTTTTGAACCACATTTGAGTGTAATGCCCTGGTAACAGACATCTTGCTGTGCCGGCTAATCTTTCTCACACTAGGTCGGGCAAAAAGAACTGTGGAATGAACTCACCAAAAAGGTGGCTTCGTTGTGCCAGTTTCATGTCCGGCCTGGACACAGAAGAAGACCCCAGTGCCAGGACCCTGCTGCCAACACACAAATGTGCCCATGCAGGAGGGAGGGAGAGAAAGAGACCCACAACCTATAGGTTTTGGGGGAGCAGATACCTCTTGGTGTAGCGGACAGAGCAATGGCTTGGGAGACCTGGATTCGAACCCCTTACTTGCCCACAGCAAGAGCGGAGCGATCAACCCACTGCTTAAATACCCCCCAATGACCTCAAAAACCCTATTAGGGTCAGCTGAGGTCAGATGCAACTAGGAGGTAAAGGTAAAGTTAAAGGTTACCCTTGCTAGAAAGCCAGCCGTATCCAATTTTAGGGTTCGGTGCTCATCTCTGTTTACAGCCAGAGAGCTGTGTCTGCAGACGTTTCCATGGACATGTGGCAGGCATGACTCAACCCCGGAGTGCACAGAACGCTGTTTATCTTTCCCACCGAAGTGGTCCCTATTTATCTACTTGCAATTTCTTGCTTTTGAACTGCAAAGTTGGCAGGAGCTGGGGCAGATGACGGGAGTTCACTCCGTCGTGCAGCATTCGGGTCTCGAACTGCTGACCTGCTGACCCTCCAGTCTTAACCACTAAGCCACCGCAGTCCCCTATAACAGTGATGGCCAACCTTGGCACTCCAGCTGTTCTCGGACTTCAATTCCCAGAAGCTCTGATCAGCAGGAGTGTTGACTTGGGCTTCTGGGAACTGAAGTCCAAGAACACCTGGAGTGCCACGGTTCATCATCACTGCCCTATAACTTGGAGGCACATCAACACAAATACCCCAAACACTACAGAGCACATATTTCTGAAGACAAATACACATGCAAACACAAAACATCATACTTTGCATGGCAGGCCAGGCCAGCCCCTTGCTTCTTTCCCCACCACCCCACCTGTGCCACAACTCACCTGCTCAAGAGTTGGGGGTCCACCTTCCCCGTCTGGGGTCCGGCTGCGGAAGGCACTGAGGGTCACCCCAGAGTCGCCTCCCCCGTCGAGCAGGTGGCGCAGGGAGCGGGCCAGCATCCGGACTCCCCCCACCCTGCGCCTCTTACTCCCTAGAGGAGCTACAGAGAGAGAAGTGGGGAAGGGAAGGGGTTCAAAGATGGGTTAGGGGTCCCCTTTGGCACACACGTCCACCTCCCTTCAAAGAGCCATCCCTCTTCAAAGGAAGCGTCTTGCTGTACCCGAGACGGGCTGGGCTTAGCTTTGGGCTAGATGCCCCCTTGTCACAACAGGCTGGCAGGGTTGCCCCTCCCTGAGACCTAAAGCGAAGCGTGTCCTTAAATCCCCCCCTCCCCTCCTGTCGTGCCCACGATTTCTGCAGCACGACTGCAAAACGGACCCACCCCGGCCAATGCGTTTCATGCACGCATATGCCAACATTGCTCTCTTGGCAATCACACCTATATATATATATATATATATATATATATATATATATATATCTACCGTCCCATTCATGCACGCATATGCCAACGTTGCTCTCTTGGCAATCACACCTATATATATATACACACACACACACACACACACACACACACACGCACACACACACACACACACACACACACACACACACACACACACACACACACACACACACACACACACACACACACACACACACACACAGTCCCATAGCATTTAGTGTCCTCTCTGGGCGGTTCACAAGTAACAATACAGTAATTTTGTGTCTGAAATTACTCTGAGTTGAAAGGATTTTTTTGCTGGAGGAACTCCGCTCAGGGGACGCCCGAATGAGGCTCCTTTCATGTACCCAAGATCTGGTCCCACCAAAGTGGTCCCTATATATCTACTTGCACTTTCTTGCTTTTAAACTATTATTAGGTAAAGGTTTCCCTTGCTCGAAAGCCAGTCGTATCCGACTCTAGGGTGCAGTGCTCATCTCTGTTTCTAAGCCGAAGAGCCAGTGCTGTCTGCTTCTGCAGACATTTCCGTGGTCATGTGGCAGGCATGACTAGACACCGGAGCGCACGGAACACTGTTACCTTCTCACCGAAGTGGTCCCTATTTATCTACTTGCAATTTCTTGCTTTCGAACTGCTAGGTTGGCAGGAGCTGGGATAAAGACAGGAGCTCATTTCCGTCCTGCAGTATTATTATTATTATTATTATTATTATTATTATTATTATTATTATTATTATTATTATTATTATTATTATTATTATTATTATTATTATTATTATTATTATTATTATTATTATTATTTCTGTTGGTTTTATAGATTGATATACAGTACTGTACTTTTATACACTATGCATCTAAAGACAGGTAAAGGTCGCCCTTGCTCGAAAGCCAGTCGTATCCAACTCTAGTTTCCAGTGCTCATCTCTGTTTGCAGCCAAAACATACAGCACTGTCTGCATTTGCAGACGTTTTTCCATGGACACGTGGCAGGCATGATTAGACAACGGGGTGCACAGATCACTGTTTTACCTTCCCAAGGAAGGTGTCCCTGTTTCTCTCCTTGCAATCTCTGGCTTTCGAACTGCTAGGTTGGCAGGAGCTGGGGCAGACGACGGGCGCTCACGCCGTCATGCAGTACCCGGGTCTCGAACTGGCCACTCGCCGGCCTTCCAGCTCACAAGGCGGGCTTCTTAACCACTGAGCCTTTTCTTTCTTAGCCGTCCAGAGTCGCTCTGCGAGTGGGGCGGCATACAAATTGAAAAGTTAAAATTAAAAATAAATTAGCAACAACCTGGGTCCTCGTTTTACTGCCCTCGAAAAGGAGTCAACCTGGGTCCCCAATAGGATCAAAGCCACAACGTTTTGGCTGCAGGAGAGCAGCTTAAGTACCACTGCTCTAAGTTTCCCTTCTTCCAGCACTACATACCCAGTTCTTCGCCTTAAATGACCCCATGGCACCCACTAAAGAGTTTCTGGGTCTTCTTCTCCCACCTCCTCCACCCCACTCTTTTTGCAATGGGTCTTACCTGGCTGCTTGGGAAAAGCCACACCATGGGGAGGCTTTTTCCTTGCATGCCACCCTTTGCCCACCACCACCAGTAAGACTTCTCTGGTGCAGGGCAGGGCAGGGCTGGGCACACTGGCACACTGGCACACTGGCACACTGGGGCTCTCACTTCTTAGGCAGGGCAGGACGGAAAGCCCGGAAGTGGAGTTAACTGGGAATGGAGCCAGGAAACTGGGAGTCAGAGAGAGGGCGGGAAAACCTGGGGCTGGATTTCACCCTCAGCCTGGAACTGGAGCCCAGGAAGAGTGGTAGAGAAAGAAATCTGGGACATAGCACTGGAGGATAAGCTGATGTGTGAAGTAAAAGTTTAAAAAAAAGGGGGGGCGGACGATAAAGAATAAGGACTTTTCTTGGAGATGGGGAGATTTTACTGACTATGTCTTTTAAAAAAATCTAAAAGTTTCCAACCTGGTCAAGAAAGTATTATGGTTGGTTTTTTTTGAAATAAGGATGGGTATATTAAATTCAAAATTGAAAACTGAGGTTTTATGGATTTTTTAAAGATAGTTTTATAATACAGTATACAGTATCTCTAGGGACTGCAGTGGCTCAAGTGGCTAAGACACTGACTGGGAAGCAGAAGGTCAGCAGTTCGATTCCCGAGTACTGCAGGACGGAAATGAGCTCCTGTCTTCGTCCCAGCTCCTGCCAACCTAGCAGTTCGAAAGCAAGAAATTGCAAGTAGATAAATAGGGACCACTTTGGTGGGAAGGTAACAGCATTCCGTGTGCTCCGGTGTCTAGTCATGCCTCCCACCTGACCACGGAAACGTCTGCAGAAGCAGACAGCGCTGGCTCTTCGGCTTAGAAACAGAGATGAGCACTGCACCCTAGAGTTGGATACGACTGGCTTTTGAGCAAGGGAAACCTTTACCTATACAGTAATACCTTATTCTTATTCTTATTCTTATTCTTATTCTTATTCTTATTCTTATTCTTATTCTTATTCTTATTCTTATTCTTATTCTTATTCTTATTCTTATTCTTATTCTTATTCTTATTCTTATTCTTATTCTTATTCTTATTCTTATTCTTATTCTTATTCTTATTCTTATTCTTATTCTTATTCTTATTCTTATTATTCTTATTCTTATTCTTATTATTGTTGTTGTTGTTATTATTATTATTGTTATTGTTATTGTTATTGTTGTTATTGTTATTGTTATTATTATTGTTATTGTTGTTGTTGTTGTTATTATTATTATTATTATTATTATTATTATTATTATTATTATTATTATTATTATTATTATTATTATTATTATTATTATTATTATTATTATTATTATTATTATTATTATTATTATTATTATTTCTATACCGCTCACTCGACCAAAGCCGACTCAGGGCGGTTCACAATCATGGATAAAAACAGATAAAAACAGAGTTAAGAACTCACACCTAAAAAAGGGGTGCAAGAACCGAAGGAACCATTGGGGAAGGCATGCTCATACAAAGTCCGCTTCATACAACATCGGATTCATACAACATCGCCTAATTTCTTGAAAAAAGTTGCCTCATACAAAGTCGTGCGACTTTGTATGAGGCATTGGGGTTATTCCCAGGTTGTATTGTGCCTGGGCAATATAAAAGGCAGGACACATGCGTGCATTGCTCTTGTGGGTTTTGCACGAGGCAAAGAGTGTTTAGGAGTGGTTTTGAGCGTGATTTTCGATTTTTCGAATTTTTTCGTCAGAATTTTTAGAAGCATTCCTGGGATTTTTGCAGCATTCTTCAGGTTCTTGGACAATCAGGGTTGTTTGACAAGTTTTTGTAATGTATTTAGCCTTTAGACAATGATTTCTTAAAGTTCTGTCAGTTTCCTGTCTGTTTCCGTGACTTTGCCCTGAAGTCTGTGCTGTTACACTACAATGTATCTCTATGGAAACATCGTTGTACGACGCATCGCAGCAAGGATTTGGACGTTGTATGAGGCATCGCGGCTAGGATTTTGCATGCCTCATACAAAGTCCAAATCCATATAAAGTCCAAACTTGTGGAGCCAAGTTTGGACGTTGTATGAAATATCACTTGTATATGGTTTTAATTAGTATTAGGTTTGGGTTTGACTGATGTTGTGAGCCGCCTTGGGTCACTTTGGCGAAAAAGGCGGTTATATAAATCCAATAAATAAATACATAAATAATTGAATACAAGAAAGAGTTACAAGAGTCTCGGGTCCTCAGTTCTGATTTTAATTAGGTGGGTGAGGGTTGTTTTACTGTCTTACTGATGTTTGGTTTGCTTTTATTTTATTTTAATATTGTAAGCCACCGAGAGTGGGAGTCCATCCCAGATGGGCAGGGTATAAGTAAGTAAGTAAGTTCGTTCGTTCGCTCGCTCGCTCGCTTGTTCGTTCGTTCGTTCGATCGTTCGTTCGTTCGTTCGATCGATATAAAAGGTCCCGAGGGTGGAGGGTGCACTTGTCAATGGTCAATATAGTTATTGTTTAATTAAAGGCTCAAGTAGCTAAGATGTTGACTGGGAGGTGGGGAGGTCAGCAGTTCGATTCCTGAGTACTGCAGGACGGAATGAGCTCCCGTCTTTGTCCCAGCTCCTGCCAACCTAGCAGTTTGAAAGCAAAAAATTGCAAGTAGATAAATAGGGACAAATAGTGAATAGGTCAAATAGTGAAGATGAAGCTTAAATACTTTGGACATCAAATGAGAAGAGGGGATTCACTTGAGAAGGCCTTGATGCTGGGAAGGGTGGAGGGCAAAAGAAGAAAGGTGCGTCCAAAGATGAGATGGATGGATGGTGTGGTAGACGCAGTGGGCACAGAGCTGGGCACGCTGAGGAGGATGGTGGAGAACAGAGGTGCCTGGAGGGCAATGCTCCATAGGGTCACAAAGAGTCGGAATCGACTGTGCGACTGAACAACAACAAATAGGGACCACTTCAATGGGAAGGTAACAGTGTTCCGTGCGCTCCGGTGTCTAGTCATGCCTGCCACATGACCACAGAAACGTCTGGAGAAGCAGACAGTGCTGGCTGTTTGGCTTTGAAACAGAGATGAGCACTGAACCCTAGAGTCGGGCGATATAGAAGTCTGATTCCTTTGCTTTGCTTGAATTGTTTTTATTACAAACAATAATGAAAAATTAATATAGATTTTGTAACTAAGCAAATATAGATGTATTTTTATATTCTTATGTTTGTTGTCTTTTTTGTATATGAGTATTGTTTTTGTTTTTTAAATGGTAAAATATTTTTTTTAATAGAAAAGAAACAAACCATCCTCGGCAACAGCTGGCGCATAAACACAAACCATGGAAGTGGAATAGGGATATTTTAGGACAGGATCAGGAATGGGACTCGGTAGGACACAGGGATGGCAAATGCACAGCAAACCCATTCGTGTGGATTCACAGAGACTTGGGCTTCTGGGAATTTAAGTCCGAGAATACCTGGCGTGCCAAGGTTCGCCATCATGGATGTATCAGGCCCCCAGGCAGAAGTGGGTTGGTAGATGCATGCGTGAAAAATCAGAAGCGGCAGCAAAAAAGTTAACAGGAAGTTTGGGCAAATGAGGTCAACCGTCTCAGCCTCGCGCACTGAAGGAAAGTTGTGCAAAAGACAGAGAGAGGGGAAGCCGGAAACCAGAGGCGGCCCAGCGGCAGAACCAGCAGCAGGAGGAGGAGGAGATGTAGAGTAAAGTTGTGGAAACCTTTGGGAAATCCAAAGATGCTCCATTGAACTCACGGATGAAGCCAAAGAGGATAGCAGTCTCCCATCTCTGAAAGGCTAAATCAGGGGTTCCCAACCTAAGACCTGTGGGCCGGATCTGGCCCATGGCACCATTTCATGTGGGCCCCCAACCTTCCAAGGGAATTTGAGAAACAAAATGGCCACCCATGTGAAGCTGTTGGGACAAAATGGCCACCACCACCTCCCAATTTTGCAGGCAGGGTAAAATGGCTGTCTGGCCCTTGAAGCTGACTGAGAGAGTGTGACCTGGCCTCCGGCTTGAAAAGGTTGGGAACCCCTGGGTTAAATCAATGATTTCCAAACACACACACACACACACCCTTCAATGTGTCTGTTATACTGTAGTGGGTAAAGGTCAAGGTTGCCCTTGCTCGAAAGCCAGTCGTATCCGACTCTAGGGTTCAGTGTTCATCTCTGTTTGTAGCCCAAGAGTCAGCGCTGTCTGCGTTTGCAGACATTTCTGTGGACATATGGCAGGCATGACTAGATGCTGGAGCTCATGGAATGCTGTTAACCTTTCCCGCCGAAGTGGTCCCTGTTTATTTCTTGCTTTCGAACTGCTAAGTGGGCAGAAGCTAGGACAGACGACGAGAGCTCACTCCGTCGTGCAGCACTCAGATCTCAAACTGCTGACCTGCTGACCTTCCAGTGATGCACTAAAAGCCGGTCCTGTATGGTCCGAGCGGACCGGTAGCAGAAATTCCCCCAGGCCTCGCCCACCTCCCTACCCCACAGCGCATGCACGCTAAGCCAAGCAGCCATTTTCTGTGCCTGGAGTGGGAGGAGAGTGGATGCGGCACAGAGGAGTGGCGGCGGCGGCGGCGGCAGAGAACGGCAATGGCCCTTCGGCAGTGTGGCAGCGGGCCTTCGGAGGTGGCAGGCGGTGGTGGGCAGCGGTGGTGGGCACCCGGTTTTTGTTCTTTGGGGGGTGGGAGGAGGAAACCGGTCCCAGTGAAAGACCACCGGGGTCCAGGAACTATTGCTTGACCATGCAAATTTTAGTTTGCAAGGTGATGCCCAGAGTTAGCCACACCCACAGTGTGGTAGTAAAATTTTTTAAGAGTGCATCATTGCGACCTTCCAGTCGTCAAGTTCAGCGTCTTAACCACTAAGCCACCGCAGTCTGGTGTGAAAAGCCAATTAAATGTTTCAAACAGTGATTATTTTTAAAAAGTAATTGATAGAGGTTCATCACCTTGGAAAGGAGGAATAAATGCATTCTTTAAAAAATAAATAATTGTGGTGTTAAAGTGCATCAGGTTTAAAATGTACAAGGGGATGTGCAAGTATGAATGTTCATCTGAAAACAATAGGTGAGTTCTAGGGTAAAGTAAAGGTAAAGGTTTCCCTTGCTCGAAAGCCAGTCGTATCCGACTCTAGGGTGCAGTGCTCATCTCTGTTTCTAAGCAGAAGAGCCAGCACTGTCTGCTTCTGCAGACGTTTCCATGGTCATGTGGCAGGCATGACTAGACACTGGAGCGCACGGAACGCGCGCTTACCTTCCCACCGAAGTGGTTCCTATTTATCTACTTGCAATTTCTTGCTTTCGAACTGCTAGGTTGGCAGGAGCTGGGACGAAGACGGGAGCTCATTTCCATCCTGCAGTACTCGGGAATCGAACTGATGACCTTCCGCTTCCCAGTCAGCGTCTTAGCCACTTAAGCCACTGCAGTACCTAGTTCTAGTTCTAGGAGGGAAGGGGAAATGTCCATTTAAAAAAAGGTCAGTCAGTCCAGGGGAAAGAAAACTCTCTTTGCCCCTTCCAGCCTGTTAGCTTGAAGAACAAATTAGTTCACTGCAATGGATAAATGATGAAGGGAAACGTTGTAGGAATCAATAACCTCCTAAATCCATGATGGCGAACCTTGGCACTCCAGATGTTCCGCTTCTAGGAGCGACGAGGGAAGCGCGGACTGGATGAGTCGCAGTAAACCCATTAGTATGGATTTACGGGGGCTTTTGGGAATTGAAGCCCAAGAACATCCGGAGTGCCAAGGTTTGCCATCACGGTCCTAAATGATAAGTTGGAAAATTATTATTGAGGCGCAGGGGAAAGGAAGGCCCAAGCAACCGGATAGAAACGAAGAATGGTAGGACATGAATCCTCACACATGGCTTGATGCTTGCTAGTCAAATGCATGCTTTCGGTTAATGTCAGTTTATTTATTTGGTTCAATTTGTATCACCGCCCAATCTCAACATTATTCAATCATAAAAACTATCCCCCCCAAAATCATTAAAAACATTTAAAAATCCCCCCGCAACCATATCCATTAAAACATAACTAAAAGCATAATCAGGGACTGCAGTGGCTCAAGTGGCTAAGACACTGGCTGGAAGGCGAGAGGTCAGCAGTTCGATCCCCGAGTACTGCAGGACGGAGTGAGCTCCCGTCTTTGTCCCAGCTCCTGCCAACCTAGCAGTTCGAAAGCAAGACAGTGCAAGTAGATAAATAGGGACCACTTTAGTGGGAAAGCTAAACAGCGTTCCGTGCGCTCCGGTGTCTAGTCATGCCTGCCACATGGCCACGGAAACGTCTGCCGAAGCAGACAGCGCTGCATTGGATCAGATGGCCTTGACCCATGGAAGCTCACATTAAAATATAAACATATTTATAACATGCTCAAAAAACATCATAATCAATCATTGCACGAGCTTTCGCGATTCAAGACCACTTCTTCAGGCAGGCAGGCATCCTTTTTTTGAGGAAAACTACCCATGAAAGTCGCCAACATTCATGGCACGATCGTCCTGCCAGGCTCCCTTCTTAGAAATGAGTGTGAAAAAGCAGCACGTTTTATTGTTTGCTTATTAAAATATACCAGTTAGTCTTCAAGGTGTGACAACAATGTGTGTTTTGTTTGCTCTTTGATATGCTGAAACACTAACACACAGCTACTATTTAAAAAAAATAAGCAAAAGAACACTAAAGGTCTCCCTTGGTCAAAAGCCAGTCATATCTGACTCTAGGGTTCGGTCCTCATCTCCGTTGATAGCACAAAGAGCCAGTGCTGTCTGCATCTGCAGACGGGTCTGTGGACACATGGCAGGCATGACTAGACACCGGAGCGCATGGAACAGTTACTTTCCCACTGAAGTAGTCCCCGTTTATCTACTTGCAATTTCTTGCTTTCGAACTGCTAGGTTGGCAGGAGCTGGGACAGACGACGGGAGCTCACTCTGTCGCGCAGCGACTGGGTCTCGAACTCCGACCCGAGTTCACCGTCTTAACCACTTGAGCCACTGCAGTCCATCGTAGGGGTTCCCAACCTTTTCAAGCTTGGGGCCTGGTCAAGCAGAGTCAGCTTTGAGGGCCGGGCGGCCATTTTGCCCTGCCTGCACAATGGGTGTGTGTGTGTCCTTTGTCCCAACAGCTTTAAAGGGGCAACCATTTTATTTCTCAGATGCTCTTGGAGGGGTGGGGAGGGCCACATGGAATAGTGCTGTGGGCCGGATCTGGCCCATGGGCCTTAGGTTGGGAACCCCTGTTCTATATATGAAAAACCAGGCCAGCTTTTGGGTTCAACAGGACGCTTCCTCTCCGAGTTCGGCAGGAAGGGAGAAACTTATAGCCGTCCAAACTCCAGGCCATTTTAAGATTCAGGCCGGGAGTTCCTTGCCATCTGCTCAAGGGTATCTGGTTTCTCCTACTCCGGTCCTGTAGGATGATGAATCATCCTTTCCCTATCTCTGCCCACACAGGTTACAAGTTTCCAGGCCCTGGTCACTGGGCAACACAGCTTAGGTGGTGTTTACACACCAATTCCCCACCCATTCCCTTTCCCCCCCAAGCACAGAACTAGGAACTTGCCTCCTCCCTGGGGCTCTCCTCACACACACACACATGCGCGCGCACACAAACACACACCACAGAGGAAAGAGCACAATGGGGTGCTGGAAACCCAATTTCCTGTCTCCAGGAAGGGGCTGCGTCAGCCACCAGCTTCCTCCCCCCTACACAGCACACAACTCTGACCTATAACAAGGTTGATGTAGTTGCTAACCAGGATGTCTTGTGTTACGTATAGGGCTTAGCACAGTGATGGCGAACCTTGGCACTCCAGAGGTTCTTGGACTTCCAATTCCCAGAAGCCCCCATGAATCATCATGAATGGGTTTACTGTGATTCATCCGTACACGCACGTTTTACTTCTGCTTCCAGGAGCGACAAGGGCGGCGCGTGCCGTATGAATCACAGTAAACCCATTTGTGTGGATTCACAGGGGCTTCTGGGAATTGAAGTCCAAGAGCATCTGGAGTGCCAAGGTTCACCATCACGGGCTTAGCAGGAATGTTGACTTGGGCTTCTAGAACTAAAGTGCAAGAACATCTGGAGTGCCAAGGTGGGCCATCATCTTCAAACATGTCAACCCGATGAAGAGGTAAGACAACCGAGTCATTATTGAAACATTTTGCATGCAAGACAATAGAAGACGATCAGAGGCTGATCCTGTGTTGGTAACATCGTCGTTGGCTGCTACTCGTATCCGAGTACAGTAATACCCCGTATAACGAACGCTTCGTATAACGGAGAAAATAGCATAATGAAGTGTTCGTTATGCAAGGGCAATACTCCGCATAACAAAAAAAGTTTTTTACACAGGGTTTTCCGTAACTGGGGTATATCCGCTCAAGTTAACAAACTTTTTTTGTTATGTGGGGTATATCGCCAATAGCGCTTCGCATAATAAAAAAAACCCGCATAGCGAAGAGCTCCGTGGAACGGCGTTTTTTCATTATTTGGGGTTCTACCGTATACGTTTTCCCCTGGAAATCAGGGGAAAATGGCATTTGTTTAAGGTGGATCCTAGCTTGCCATGATGAAGTGACTGTGATCACGGAGCCATCACCTCCTGTGGCACGTATGAAATGAGACATGCAGGATTTAACACCGGGACTGCCACAACCTTGATATTATCAAGGTGCGCCTTCACAGCCAGTCCATCTGGCATGGCCTCTTCCGCCTCCACGACCCCATTGGGAATCAGAACAGTCAAGTGATTCCTCCTCCACTCATTTTGCCACTGGACCCGATAGGTAGGTCACGTAAGGGAAAAACAAAATCAAAGGTGGGATCTAGTCTTATGTACTGTCTCTGGCCAGGTTATGCTGCCATAGTAATAGACTATACTGCCAGCGACTGAACGTCAAGTGTCAAGCAATGGTTCACTAACCTGTTGAGAAGAGCATTATGCGCTTTATGAGCATTATGTGCCACTTGTATACAAAATTGCCATTTCCGAAGAAGCAATATTTTGATTTGAACCAAGTGAGGGGCAACTCCCAGGTCTCTCTCCCCACCGTGGCCACAGTCAGGATTTCCCTTCCGCCAGGATGTTTGGAGGTGCCATTTCGACAAAGAGGAAAAACGACACAGGACGGCAGAAAAACGGCATTTTATTTGCGTAGAGACAGTTTACTTCTTCTTGGAGACGCCTACAGTTCTACCACGCCGGCCGGTCGTCTTGGTATGCTGGCCACGGACACGGAGGCTGGAGGGGAGGGAAAAGAGGAAAATAAAAAAGGGGGACAGGAAAGGCACCCTATGGTGCCCCCACACCTTCCACTCGTGCCCTCACCCACTATACGTGTCTGTGGACACGTGCGCCATCGCCCCAGCACAGTTTGTCCCACTTTTCTGCCCAGCAGCCCAATGGAAACGCTTCCTCCCTCCCCCAGCACAGGGTTCATCCCGCCCCTCTGCCCAGCAGCCCAATGGGAGCGCTTCCTTACTCCCCCAGCACATGGTTTATCTTGCTCTGCTGCTCAGCTGCCCAATGGGAATGCTTCCTCCCTCCCCCAGCACAGGGCTCGTCCCGCCCCTCTACCCAGCAGCCCAATGGGAGCGCTTCCTTACTCCCCCAGCACATGGTTTATCTCGCTCTGCTGCTCAGCAGCCCAATGGGAATGCTTCCCACCTCTCCCAGCATAGGGCTCGTCCTGCCCCTCTACCCAGCAGCCCAATGGGAGCACTTCCTCCCTCCTCCCAGCAGACTTTGCCCCTCTGTTTAGGCACTCAGTCTCCAAAGGTTTCACCATCACTGCATTATATGGCCTTCCCTCTGCGTGGAATCATCTCTGATCTTCATGCTTTTGGCTCTGGTTTTCCCATCTGTCAGTCGCAAACTGCATGCATCCCCCGTTCCTTCGTCACTCCCCTTCCTTCCTTCTACATGGGCACCGCTTCCTAACCTCCCCAACATCGCCACCCCAGTTTTCGCAAGACTCACCCCCAGAAGTGCCGGAGGCCACGATGGGCACGGATCTTCTTCAGGCGTTCCAGGTCCTCCCGGAGTTTGTTGTCCAGGCCGTTGGCCAAGACCTGGAAGGGAGCGGAAAAGAACCAGCCTTACAGGGGAGAAAACGGGCTTCCCTCTGCCATGGGGCAGGCAGCCTTTCTCCAAACGGGGCCTCTAGGGCAGTGGTTACCAACTCTTATTTTGGCCATGTCTCACCTAAGCATCTCTAAAATCCTGAATAGTGAATTCCGATTCACACGGAGGAAGCCGAAAAGGCCATTTGCTGTTCATAACTCATCCTCCAATTGATCCCCCATTCATTTGCTTTCTTGATATTTTTATTTAATCTTTTTTTATTGTTGTAAAGATGTTCATTATTGCTATTACTGTGTTGTAAGCAGCCCAGAGTGGGAAAATATCCCAGATGGGCAGGGGATAAATGTAGTAATTTTTTTTAAAAAAATCTAATTCCCCTCCCCCATGTGGGGCATGTGCCCCACGATGGAAACCATGTGTCTAGACCAGGGGTTCTCAACCTTTTGAAGCCATGGGCCGGGTTACACTCCCTCAAGACAGCTGAGCGGGCCAGATTGGTGGTTCCCCCCGCCATACACGCTGCTATTAAACACGTCTGCAGCTGCCGTATGTGCATTTACGACACAGTCGTAAATGCAGACGCGGTTGTTCCGGCAGTGGTGGGAGAGCGGCGGGCTGTATGAAATGGCGCTGCAGGCCGGATACATTTCAGCAAACCCCTGCTCCACGAGACTAGGAGACAAAGTCCTCTTCTTCCAGGCCTACTCCAGAGGCTTTCCAGCAGATGTTCAGTCTGTTTCCATTCCTAGCCAAGTGCCCGCCCCTGCCTCCTTTTGGCATCCTTGTGGCACTGCACCCACGCATGCATGCTCTCTCTCTTCAGAGAGCCTCTCCTTCCTCCTCACCTGGCTGTACTTCCCGTCCTTGACGTCCTTCTGCCTGTTGAGGAACCAGTCGGGGATCTTGTACTGCCGAGGGTTCTGCATGATGGTGATGACGCGCTCTACCTACAAGGGACCAGGCGGGACAGGGAAGAACCACAACCGTCAGCCTCCCATACACTATCTCTCACCCCAAAATTAGGACTTAGAGGAGACATATCCTGGATACCGTATTTGCAGGCGTATCAGATGCACTTCCCCCCTTAAAATACCCTGGGAAAATGGAGTGCATCTTGTGTACTCACTGTATATAGTGGCCTCTAGTGGGCCATTTTGGTAATAACAGGGTATGTCTTATATTCCAATGCGTCTTATACACAGGCAAATACGGTAGTCCAGCAAAGGTTTAACAAAGCTCACTTTCTAGGCTACTTTTGAAGCAATACGCTTTGAAGGATGTTTTAAGGGACATTTCAACAAGAACCTCCCAAACTTTATCAACACTAATATAGTTAACTGGAGCTGCGGTGCCTCAGCGGTTAAGAAGCTCGCCTTGAGAGCTGGAAGGCCGGCAAGTCAGCAGTTCGAGACCCGGATACTGTACAATGGACTGAGCGTTTGTCCTCTGTCCCAACTCCGAGCAGTTCGAAAGCAAGAAATTGCAAATAAATGGGGACTACTTTCGTGGGGAAAAGATCCCGGGGACATGAAAGAAGCCGCATTTGGGCGTCCCCTGAGAAGAGTTTCTCCAGCAAAAATCGTTTCAACCCAGAGTAATTTCTGACACAGAATTATTATCATTAACACTACATTTCCTCCTTAACCCACAGCCTCCCGGAAAAGCACAAGCAAAATTAAATTAGTCTGACAACACTACAGACGATCACACAGGAAACGTGTCCATTCATTTCACTTAAAAGGTGAAATGAATATATGAGATAGACTGACTACATGCAGAGCGAGAGATGTCAGGCCTTAATTTGTTATAATTGTGATGATTATGGCATATAGTGTACATGAGATTATATGATTATGGGGTACATGGGATTGGGGTTTTCATAAACTGTGAGCCATAAGCATCAATATTATAACAAAGTAAGGCTCGGACTATCTCGCTTTGCGTGTAATGAGTCTATCTCATATATTTGTTTCCCCTTTTAAGTTGCATTTCTGAACTGAATGAACATTTGCAAGTTTCACTTGTAAGTGAAAGGCGAGTTTAGGTGGGTTTGCATCTGGCCAGGGAGAAGGGGATGAAGGTTTGCCATAGGAACTGGACCACTTGGGTCACTTTTGCCCTCTTCCCCATTGCTAGCGAGGCATGTATGGATCCTACAGGGGAATCTCCTCTGGTTTTCTTTCCCTCCTTTTGGGATTAGAGCTCCAGGGATTGTCCAGGGAGTTTAGGGAGGTCGAGCCAAACCCCCCCCCCAAAAAAAAACCCACCCCCTTGCAGTCCAGACATCTGGAAGGGACAACCTGAGAGGCAACAGGTGGCCTTTTTTGGGAAGTGGGGGTTGGGGGCAAGCCCTGGGAGTGGTGATGTCTTCAGCCCCACTGGGTTCAACCTTTGTTAATGTCTCTGACCTATCTGGCCAGGTTATCCTGCTGTGGTAATAGTGCAGTGGTGGCGAACCTATGGCACGTGTGGTAGAGGTGGCACTCAGAGCCCTCTCTGTGGGCACCCGTGCAGTCACCCCAGCACACAGTTCGCCCCACCCCTCTGCCCAGCAGCCCAATGGGAACACTTCCTCCCTCCCCTGTTGCTATGTTGGCACTTTGCGATAAATAAGTGGGTTTTGGGTTGCAGTTCGGGCACTTGGTCCCAAAAAGGTTCGCCATCACTGCAATAGTGACTCAAATGCAAGTGACAGGCGGAGGTTAACTAACCTGACCACCCTGAGGACTAACAGCCTTGGGTGCCAAAGTCCACAGGGAAGAGTGGGATTAAATACCACTTGGATCCATCTTGAGGGAGGGCAGCAGCTTCATCCATCCTGGCCTGGGGCTGAGGAGGACTTGGCGTGCCAAAAAAGGGCTCAGGACCAGGAAGTGATTTGCGGAACTGGATCAGTGGTATGTATGGGTGTCATGCTGTGATGTGGAAGGCCGGTGGAAGGCCACGGCATGATATTCTCAGGACAGTCTTCATGGCTGATGGCCAGGAAGATGGCCAGTATTTGGATACAGCAGAACGAGGAGGAGGAGGAGGAGGAAAGACCCAGCCACCCAAATCACTTGCCCCCCTCTGTAGGGGTCGTTCTTCTCACCTCATCCTCCGTGAGTTCACCGGCCCTCTTGGTCAGGTCGATGTCCGCCTTCCTCAGCACCACATGGGCGTAACGCCTGCCTACACCCTGTGGGGGAGAAGGGGGGGGGGAGTATTAGGGAAGAGGAGGGGACACACCTGTAGGAACTAAGCTCAGCACGCTCACTCAAAATTTAAAGCAGGGGTTGCCAACCTGTCATACCCAAAAGCTGGCCTAGATTTCATATCGTATAGAGTCCCCAACCTAAGACCTGTGGGCCGGATGTGGCCCACAGCACCATTCCATGCAGGGGTCCCCACCTCTCCAAAAGCATTCGAGAAACAAAATGGCTGCCCTTTGGTCCGATGTTGGGACAAAATGGCCACCCCCGGTGTGCAGGCAGGGCAAAATAGCCATCCGGCCCTTGTAGCTGACTGAGTGTGACCCGGCCCCCCGGCTTGAAAAGGTTGGGAACCCCCGATTTAAAGCAGGGTTTCAGCATTCAGTCTAGTTTTGCCTGCCACATGTCCACGGGAACATTGACAAATGCAGACAGCACTGGCTCTTTGGATATAAACAGAGATGAGCACTGGACCCTAGAGTCGGATATGACTGGCTTTTGAGTAAGGGGCGACCTTGACCTTCCCAGCCGTGGGCCCCCAGATGCTCTTCAACTGGCAGGTATGCCGACTTGGGCTCCTGGTGACTGAGATCCAAGAATGGGTGGCTCTATAAATAATAACATCTGGGGGCCTAAGGTCGGGAAAGGCTGCTTTGCCAACGTTGGCCCGTAACCGAACCCGTTTGCCCCCAACGATGCATCTCTTTCCTCCATTTCCCCCCTGCAGGTGAGACACAGGTAGATGCCGGCAGGTATGAGCCTGGGAGATGGAAATCCCACAGTGGAGAATGATGGGACTTGTAGTAAAACAAACAAACCCCACCACCATAAAATCCTATGCCTACCAAACGTCCCCACATCAAGGGAAACCATTGATGCCCAAAGACCTTCTCCCCAGGCCCATAGGGGAGACCCCCCCCCCCCGACAGACCTTGATAGCCGTGATGGCGAAGGCGATCTTCCGTCGTCCATCAATGTTGGTGTTGAGAACACGCAGAATGTGCTGGAACTTCTCTGGTATCACGAGAGACTTTGGGGGACAGGAGAGAAAACAATTCAGTTTGTATTCTTCATGTCCCGAACCCAGACCAATAAATCAACTTTTGGGGTCTACGCAACTCCCTGCCTCATGAGGCCCGCGTTAAACTCTTCCCCAGCTCTGTAGCAGCTGAGAGTCTTCCCTTTTCGGGGCCTTGGATGTAGGCGTAGCCTATTTTTTGAACCAGATTTTTAAAATAACTGGTTTTAACTGATGACCCTTGAAACACTGAATGGATGTAATTATACACACGGGACAGCAGCTGGCTCAGCGGGTTAAGAAGCTTGCCTTGTTAGCTGGAAGGCTGGCAAGTCGGCAGTTCGAGACCCGGGTACTGCATGACAGGATTGGGTGCCTGGCTCTGTCCCAGCTCTTGGGGACATGAAAGGAGCCTCATTCGGGCGTCCCCTGAGCGGAGTTTCTCCTGCAAAAATCCTTTCAACCCTGGATAATTTCTGGCACAAAGTTATTATTATAATTATAATTACTGTATTATTATTATTATTATTATTATTATTATTATTATTATTATTATTATTATTATAGACAAATCAATCATTTGATTCACAGTTCAGGACTGGAATAATAATAATAATAATAATAATAATAATAATAATAATAATAATAATAATAATAATACACAAAACAAATCAATCATTTGATTCACAGTTCAGGACTGGAATAATAATAATAATAATAATAATAATAATAATAATAATAATAATAATAATAATAATAATAATAATAATAATACACAAAACAAATCAACCATTTAATTCCCAGTTCAGGACTGGAATAATAATAATAATAATAATAATAATAATAATAATAATAATAATAATAATAATAATAATAATAATAATAATAATAATACACAAAACAAATCAATGATTTAATTCCCAGTTCAGGATTGGAATAAAATTAACAGTTCAAGCCCTAACCAAGGACCTAAGAACTGTCAACGTAACGTCTGAGTATGTACACAGTTCCTAATAGAGGTTGTGTTTCTTTGAGAGTTAGGACGTTCAAGTCCGATCTTTCCAAATAGCTAGGGAGTCCTTTAGGTATTGCCTACCTTGCAAGCAGGGACTGCAGTGGCTCAAGTGGTTAAGAACCTGACTGAGAAGTGGAAGGTCAGCAGTTCGATTCCCGAGTACTGCAGGACGGAATGAGCTCCCGCCTTTGTCCCAGCTCCTGCCAACCTAGCAGTTTGAAAGCAAGACATTGCAGGTAGATCAATAGGGACCACTTCGGTGGGAAGGTAACAGTGTTCCGTGTGCTCCGGTGTCTGGTCATGCCTGCCACATGACCATGGAAACGTCTGCAGTAGCAGACAGCGCTGGCTCTTCAGCTTAGAAACAGAGATGAGCACTGCACCCTAGAGTTGGATGCGACTGGCTTTCGAGCAAGGGAAACCTTTACCTTTACTACCTTGCAGGCTCGCTGTGAAAAATGGAAACGAATCGATGCACAGGAAACCCCGGGAAAAAGATTTAATTCTAGATTTTCTCAAGCCTCCCAATACCTGCCGCTAGAGTTGGTGTACCTGCTTGAAATACCCCCATTAATTAATAAATAAATAATAATAATTTATTATTTATGCTGTGCGACCGAACAACAAAATGCACTTATTTATTATGCATTTATCATTGACGCTTGTTTGTTTTCTCAACTTTAACCTTGCTGAAATAATGCAAAGCAATCGTACTTCTATACCACCCCATAACGTTTAGTGCCCTCTCTCGGTGGTTCACAAGTTAATTAGCATTTTGCCCCCAACACGCCGGGCCCTCATTTTACTGACCTTGGAAGGATAGAAGGCTCAGTCAACCTTGAGCCCCGGTCAAGATCGAACTTACCACCTTTTGGTTGCAGGACAGCAGCTTTGAACCACTGCGCCACAAGTGCACTTATAGGAATACTTTGACCTACACGTGACTTTTCGAATAAACTTTCCCCCCCCCCAAACAATAGAAATACATAATGTAAACATAAAAAAACATAAACACAAGCTATAAAGGTAACAAAAATACAATCGCATCAACCAATATGTGCCCACCACCAACCACCACCACCACTAATGGGACATTGTTTGCCTTCTCCCTTCCCTTATTATCAAAGCATAAATTTCTCTTTCATGTACTTATTCCCCAATATAGATTCTTGTCCTGGTTTGACTCCTTTAGATTTCGATAGCATATGATTTTTAATCACTTTTTAATCAACCCTTTCTTTAGCTTTAATTCACAACACAATTTGTCATTTACTGCTATAGTCTTTAGTTCTTTATACCAAACTTCCAGCATATTCACTACAGGGTGGCCCATAAGCCCCAATCCGTCCATATGTATTATGGGTGTTTTCCCCCAGAGAAATATGTCCCATTTAAGCCCATTTTCACTTGAAGCGTGTATTATGACAAGTACATAGATAGGCACACGAGCGCAGGAATACTGCTGACACCTTGGATGCAATAGTTCCCTTGCTCGAAAGCCAGTCGTATCCGACTCTAGGGTGCAGTGCTCATCTCTGTTTCTAAGCCGAAGAGCCAGCGCTGTCTGCTTCTGCAGACGTTTCCGTGGTCATGTGGCAGGCATGACTAGACACCGGAGCGCATGGAACGCTGTTCCCTTCCCACCAAAGTGGTCCCTATTTATCTACTTGCAATGTCTCGCTTTCAAACTGCTAGGTAGGCAGGAGCTGGGATAAAGACGGGGGCTCACTCCGTCCTGTAGTACTCGGGAATCGAACTGCTGACCTGCCGCCTCCCAGTCAGCGTCTTCTGAGCCACTTGAGCCACTGCAGCTCCAATGTTCAGTTTTTATATATATGAGTTCAGTGCTCATCTGTTTCTAAGCCAAAGAGCCAGCGCTGTCTGCTTCTGCAGACATTTCCGTGGTCATGTGGCAGGCATGACTAGACACCGGAGAGCGCACGGAACGCTGTTAAGTGGGAGTAATAAATAAATAAATATTATTAATCGTTACATTTTCGTTATATAACCTAATTTGCCTTAAATCTCTTTACTCTTGCAATGCTGTACTAATAAGCCTTTCCTAATCACGTGTCATTGCCTTCTCACACGTATCTATTCTCTTTTACGTGTCCAATTCTCAACGTGCAATATTTTCACGGCCTTATGAGCAAAGCCTCAATATTGCAAAATAAATGCCATTGTGGAACAAAATAAAATAAAATAAGACAAAAAAAAAGAGTAGGCCCATCATCAATTGTAGCGGAATAAATGGGACACCCTATAGAAAAGCCGCCCCCCAAAACCAGCCCTCCCATTCCAGGCCTCCATAACCCCACCAGGTTGTAGGCCCGGCGACCCCCTCCAAGCCCAGCGCCCCCTCGGGCCCCACATCGCGACCCCCGGGAAGGATGGCGACAGATTCCCACCGCCCCCCCCCCCCGGTCAAACTCACCATGGCGGTGACACCAGCCAGCAGATGCTCCTCGCTCCTGCTCCAGCAGTGGGAAAAGGAAGTCCGGGCCGCTGCGCCAGCCAACCTATAAGACCCGCCCCCTGACTTCCGGCGGTGCCGGGTCTGCAGTCTGCTTTTCTATTGGGCAGAAGAAAATCTCCGACGGAAGCCTAAAAGATCGCTACCCGTTCAGCCTATTTTTTTCCCTTACTTCCGGAAGAGTGTTCATAGAGATACGAAAATAATAGAGCCACCGTATGAAATCTCTGAAGACGACTTGAGGGTAAGTAACAACAAGAACAACCACCACCACCATGAAACATCTTCTCAAGGCTCGTGGAAAGGAGGCGGACTGGAGGGACAAGAGTCTGACATATTTGGACTACAGCTCCCAGAACCCCCGTGCCAAAGCGAGCATGCGCATTGGAAGGGTGTTCGTAGAGTTACGAAAATTGTAGAGCCACCGCATGAAACCTCTGAAGACAACTTGAAAGGCAAGCAAGAACCACCAGCACCACCACCTTGAATCATCTTCTCAAGGCTCGTAGAAAGGAGGACGGGAGACGAGCGTCTGGCACAGTTTGGACTACAGCTCCCAGAACCCCGTGCCAAAGCGAGCACGCGCATTGTACAGGCAGAAGGCGGCAATGTATCAGTCTACTTGCCCCATCTCTATGGTTTTAATTAGGCATTTCGGGATTTGTAGTCCTTAAAAGATACCGGAAGTGGCGATTTTGGAAGCCCCGGATGTGGCTCAAAACGGGGCCAGGAGAAACTCTCCGTCCGCTCCGGGCGAGCCGAGGAGGAGGAGAAGAAGGAGCAGCGGCGACCATGGAGGAAGAGGAGGTGGGGGAGCCACACCGGACCGGTTAGACCCACGGAACGGGTCCATTTCCGGTCCCTGAGGGTCCTACTTCCGGCCTGTCCCCCCCCATGAATCCGGGGGGAGGGTGGGGTTCTGTGTTGCCCTTCCCTTTCCCAACCTCCCTGCTTCTACTTTCCACGAAGGATACACCTGTTGGATGTCTGCCTGTGTGTCCCTACTAGGCGATAAAGGTGTCTGCCTTGGGGTGCGGGGATAAATAGAGCAAAGGTTAACAGTGTGTTGGGGAGTGCCGTGAATAAAGGGAAAGGCGCACCTGTTGGATACCTGCCTGCCATCCCATTCTCAGCCACTCAGCACCAAAAGGTTGCCTTGGGCGCATAAATGCCATTAGCAAAGCTTGATCAGCAAGTGAGGTGTAAATCAGGGGAAAGGCGCACCTGTTGGATACCTGCCTGCCATCTCATTCTCAGCCACTCAGCACCAAAAGATTGCCTTGGGCGCATAAATGCCATTAGCAAAGCTTGATCAGCAAGTGAGGTGTAAATCAGGGGAAAGGCGCACCTGTTGGATACCTGCCTGCCATCCCATTCTCAGCCACTCAGCACCAAAAGATTGCCTTGGGCGCATAAATGCCATTAGCAAAGCTTGATCAGCAAGTGAGGTGTAAATCAGGGGAAAGGCGCACCTGTTGGATACCTGCCTGCCATCTCATTCTCAGCCACTCAGCACCAAAAGATTGCCTTGGGCGCATAAATGCCATTAGCAAAGCTTGATCAGCAAGTGAGGTGTAAATCAGGGGAAAGGCGCACCTGTTGGATACCTGCCTGCCATCCCATTCTCAGCCACTCAGCACCAAAAGATTGCCTTGGGCGCATAAATGCCATTAGCAAAGCTTGATCAGCAAGTGAGGTGTAAATCAGGGGAAAGGCGCACCTGTTGGATACCTGCCTGCCATCTCATTCTCAGCCACTCAGCACCAAAAGATTGCCTTGGGCGCATAAATGCCATTAGCAAAGCTTGATCAGCAAGTGAGGTGTAAATCAGGGGAAAGGCGCACCTGTTGGATACCTGCCTGCCATCCCATTCTCAGCCACTCAGCACCAAAAGATTGCCTTGGGCGCATAAATGCCATTAGCAAAGCTTGATCAGCAAGTGAGGTGTAAATCAGGGGAAAGGCGCACCTGTTGGATACCTGCCTGCCATCTCATTCTCAGTCATTCAGCACCAAAAAGTTGCCTTGGGCGCATAAATGCCATTAGCAAAGCTTGATCAGCAAGTGAGGTGTAAATCAGGGGAAAGGCACACCTGTTGGATACCTGCCTGCCATCTCATTCTCAGCCACTCAGCACCAAAAAGCTGCCTTGGGCGCATAAATGCCATTAGCAAAGCTTGACCAGGGGGAAACGCCCCTGTTGGTTGCCTGTCTGCCTTGAGCCATTGCCTTCCAAGCTGACTTTAAGCATCGTGGCCAAAAGGCAGCACTGTGGGTATACCGTAATTATATCAGGTGCAGTACTGTCATTCTTTTATCCCCTGATAAACCACTTATCAGGGGACTGCAGTGGCTCAAGTGGCTAAGACGCTGACTGGGAGGCGGAAGGTCAGCAGTTCGATTCCCGAGTACTGCAGGACGGAATGAGCTCCCGTCTTCGTCCCAGCTCCTGCCAACCTAGCAGTTAGAAAGCAAGAAATTGCAAGTAGATAAATAGGGACCACTTCAGTGGGAAGGTAACAGCGTTCCGTGCGCTTCGGTGTCTAGTCATGCCTGCCACATGACCACGGAAACGTCTGCAGCAGCAGACAGCACTGGCTCTTTGGCTTTGAAACAGAGATGAGCACTGCACCCTAGAGTCGGATAAGACTGGCTTTCGAGCAAGGGAAACCTTTACTAAACCACTTTGATTTATTGCTTCCCTGCTCAGGGTATACGAGGTAGATGCAATATTTTAGGCATGGGTTTCCCGTCGCCACCCCCTCCCCTATGAACTTCTATGGCTGAGCTGTGATTTGAACCCAGATCTCCTGAGTCCAAATCTGTCCGTCGCTCTTGTCTGCTGCGACACACATAGTTTCTTATGAGTAACGGTGGATGGATACAAGACAGGAAACTGTACCTGTTGGGTTTCTGCCTGGCAATCATGCTATTTTAAGTAGGCTTCAGGTAGGGCTAGAAATCTCAGCACTGAGGTGTAAAAAAACTAAGCACCAGAGAAGATATGTCAGAAGGGGAAGGTGCACCTGGTGAATTTCTGCCTGTCTCTTGACACTTCTTCCCCTCTTCCCACCGCTTTGCAGGGTGTAATTTTGATTCTGCCTCTTTTAGGGTTCCAGTGAGGAGCCGCTGCAGATGAATCTGGGGGAGCTGGACCTGACCTCGGATGAGTTCATCCTGGACGAAGTGGATAGTAAGTTTTTTTTGGGGGGGGATGTTGCTTTTTTGAGGGGGGTCACTACCAGTGGCCCCTGCTACATCCCGTTCACATGTTCAAATGCTCTGTATGTCCACTGGCATTTTTGAGCCAGGTGGTTAATAGGACCTACAGGTGTAGAGTTGCCATAATTCTCTCCCACAAAACCAGGACAGAAGTATACTTGACAAAAATGGGTGGGTTTTCTACAAAATGGCCCTTTTTTAAACAAACATAATATAATGATAGTTATAAAATATTTTCACATTAAATATATCAATGCATAAATCAATTTATTTACAACAGTTAATTCTTACTGTAAGATAATTTGTTGTACTTCTGAGAAGTCGTGTTGTGGTCAACTCAGTTCCAGGAAACACACTGGTCACACTTATTGGGCAGTGGTGTGAGGAGAGGATGATAAGATTTGTCTCCAGGTATACTCCAGCTCCAATGTGGCAGGAAATCGCTCGTTTGATGGCGAGAGTTCAACTTTATTTTAATGGTGTGTTATAATACACACTGCAGGGACTGCAGTGGCTCAATTGGCTAAGAGGCTGACTGGGAGGTAAGGTCAGCAGTTCGATTCCTGAGTACTGCAGGACGGAATGAGTTCCCGTCTTTGTCCCAGCTCCTGCCAACATAGCAGTTTGAAAGAAAGAAATTGCAAGTAGATAAATAGGGACCACTTCAGTGGGAAGGTAAACAGCATTCCGTGCACCCCGGTTTCTAGTCATGCCTGCCACATGACCACAGAAACGTCTGCAGAAGCAGTCAACACTGGCTCTTCGGCTTTGAAACAGAGATGAGCACTGCACCCTAGAGTCGGATACGACTGGCTTTCGAGCAAGGGAAACCTTTACCTTTACTATAATACACAATCAGTAAGTTTTAAAAATCCGGGACTTTTACATGATTTTTAATGAACTGGCCGGGACAATTTTTCCAACCTTGAATCCAGGACAATCATGGTTTTCAGGGACGTATGGCAACCCTATACAGGATGCTGGGCCCCTATCAGGTCTTTCAGATGGAATGTTCAGAATGGAGAATTATGGGATTTGTAGTCCAACCACTCTGGCCAGGTTATGCTATGGTAATAGAGTAGACCCTACTGCCAGGGACTCAATGCTGAGCGTCAAGCGGCGGTTAACTAACCTGACAACCCTGAGGACTAGCAGCCTTGGATGGAGAAGTCCACCAGGAAGGGTGATGGTCCCCAATTGGATTAAATCCCACTTGAATCCATCTTGATAGAGGGCAGCAGCTTCATCAACCCTGGCCCAGGGCAGAGGAGGACTTTGTGTGCCAAAAAGGTGACTCGCGAAGCTGGATCCGTGGTACAATGGGGGTCATACTGCGATGTGGAAGGCAGATGAAAGGCCACAGCATTATATTCGCAGGATGATCGCCAGTATTTGGAATCAGATACGACACAAGAAGAAGTCCAATCCTTAGGGACTGCAGTGGCTTAGTGGTTAAGATGCTGAGCTTGACGATCAGTAGGTTTGCAGTTCGAGACCCGAGTGCTATGTGACGGAGTGAGCTCCCATCGTCTGTCCCAGAGCTCCTGCCAACTTAGCAGGTTGCAAGCAAGAAATCGCAAGTCTGGGACTGCGGTGGGCTTAGTGGTTAAGACGATGAACTTGACACACTGGAAGCTCGGCAGGTCAGCAGATCAAGACCCAAGTGCTGCGCGATGGAGTGAGCTCCTGTCCTGTGTCCCAGCTCTCCTGCCGACCTAGCAGTTTGAAAGCGAGAAAATTGCAAGTAGATAAACAGGTGCCACTTTGGTGGGAAAGGTAACATCATTCTCAAGCTTTCAAGCAAGGGCGACCTTGGCTTAGTCCAACCCTTTCCCACCCCAAATCCTGTACCTGGGTATTCCAGCCAGCCTGGAAATGCCAGGTGATGCAGCACGGGTGGAACCTCAGCATTTGCCCAATTCTTTGGAGAGGCGGGAAAAGAGAAAGTTTTATGGAAAATAACATCTCACACACACACACACACACATACGCATGCGCGCACGCGCGCACACACACACACACACACACACACACCATCAGTCCTCCTCATAATCGATTCTGTCTTTTTTCTAGTCCACATTCAAGCTAACCTGGAGGATGCTCTTGTGCAGGAAGCCCTGAAAACAGTGAGTGGGGAGAAAACCTGTGGGTCTGGGAAGGCTAGAGGGTACGGTAAGGGGAAGGCTAACCTGGGACCCTCCCAATGACCTCCGGATTCCCCTCCCTCTCCTTTCTCCGCTCTCATTCTAACAGGGGGTGGATTTAAGGCAATACTCCAAGCAGGTCGAGCGAGAACTGCAGCGGATCGAAAATGCCTCCATCAAGGACTGTATCCTCTTGGCTGGGGATGATGGGTCCCACTGGGAGAGGGTTAGTGAGAGGGAGGGAGGGTGGGGCAGTGCCCAGGTACTGAAATCTCCTAAAACTGTTCCCCAACCTTTGGTGTTTGGACTTCAATTCCCAAAAGCCTAAGTCATGACATTGACTGATCAGTGCTTTGGAGAATTGACTGAGGCCTTCTGGGAATTGAAGTCCAAACGCCAAGGGTTGGGAGACATTGTCCCAAAAGACTAGCTCATTTTAGGGCATAAGGGAATTTTCTTTTCTTTTTTCCTTTATTCACATTTATACTCCACCCTTTTGGTGCAAGACTGCTCACCCCGCCCGCCGCTTTTTTGGAATTCCCTTGCCTTTTAGGGCAGTGATGGCGAACCTTTTAGAGACCGAGTGCCCAAACTGCAACCCAAAACCCACTTATTTATCGCAAAGTGCCAACAGGGGAGGAAGGAAACGCTCCCATTGGGTTGCTGGGCAGAGGGGCGGGGTGAGCTCTGTGCTGGAGGGAGGGAGGAAGCGCTCCCATTGGGCTACTAGGCAGAGGGGCGGGGCAAACTGTGCTGAGGCAACCACATGGGTGCCCACAGAGGGGGCTCTGAGTGCCATCTCTAGCACGCATGCCATACGCATACCTGTCAAGTATCTCGGATTGGCCGGGATTTCCCGTATTTCAGCACTCATTCCTCCAATTTCCTGCCACCATCCCATAATTTGACTGGCGGGAAAAGTAGCTACTGAACATGGGTTCTGCGCAGAAGGGTCCTGTACATGCACAGAAGGGTTCTGCGCAGAAAGTTGTTGCTGCACATGCGTGGCCGGGCCGGAGCAGTTCCCGGATTTTCCAGAGCCAGACTTGACAGGTATGGCCATAAGTTTGCCACCAGTGATTTAGGGCAAAAGGGAATTTTATTCTTTATTTATTCACATTTATACCCTTCCCTTTTGACGCAAGCACCACTCAGGGTGGTTTGCAATAAAGACTGTTCACCCCACCCGCCCCTTTTTTGGAATTCCCTTGCCAAACGTCCCTTTCTCATGTGACCAGTTCTTCTTCTGAGCTCCTTCCCCAACCTCAGACATCAAGGAGAGCAAGAACATTGCCTCGCTGCACACTCAAATCACAGCCTGCGACGCGGTCCTGGAGGTAAGACAAAATCTCCCTCGAAATTCTCTAGCCATGTCTCTCTATAGCAAGTGGCAATAGCAATCCCACTTCCATAGTTCTCAAGGCACTCTGGGCGGCTCACAAGTTAATTAGTATTTTTGCCTCCTCAATATGCTGGGTCCTCATTTAACCAACCTCAGAAGGATGGAAGGGGCTGAGTCAACCTTGAGCCCTGTTCAGGATCAAACTCATAACGTTTGGGCCGCAGGACAGCAGTTTGACCCCTGCACCACCAGGGCTCTATCATGACAAGTTGCTTACCTGTAACTATTGTTTTCTTCTTCGTGGTCCCCTGTGAATCCACACGAATGTGTTTACAGCACGTATGTTTCGGACTGCAGTGGCTTCATGGTTAAGACGTTGAGCTTGATGACTGGAAGGTTGGCAGGTCATCAGCTTGAGACCCAGGTACTGCACCGTGGAGTGAGCTCCCACCGTTTGTCCCAGCTTCTGCCAACCTAGCAGTTCGAAAGCAAGACATTGCAAGTAGATAAACAGGGACCACTTTGGTGGGAACATAACCAGCGTTCTGGATCTCTGGCTATAAACAGAGATGAGCAGTGGACCCTAGAGTCAAATAGGACTGATCTTGCCTGTCACATGTCCACGGAAATCTGCAGACGCAGACAACGCTGGCTCTTTTTGGATATAAACGGACATGAGCATCGAAACCTAGAATCAGTTATGACTGGCTTTCAAGCAAGGGCTGTCTTGACCTTTACCTATATTTAAGAAGGATATAGCAATAGCAATCGCACTTCTATACTGCCCCATAGCACTTAGTGTCCTCTCTGGGTGGTTCACAGGTGAATTATCTTTGCCACCCCCAACATGCTGGGTCCTCTTGGGTTGCTTTAATATACTCAGCCATTGCTAATTCAAAGTGCCTCTTCCTTCCCTGTTTTTCAGCGCATGGAGGCCATGCTGAGCTCCTTCCAGTCTGACCTGAGCAGCATCAGCTCGGAGATCCAGACCCTGCAGGAGCAGTCGGTGGCCATGAACGTCCGCCTGCGTAACCGCCAGGCCGTCCGGGGCCGCCTCTCCCAGCTGGTGGATGAACTGGTGGTGCCCAACCTCTTGATCAGGTCTGCCTTTTGCTGGGAGATTTGAGGGCCCAGGGTGGGGGACGCTGACAGACATAGGACAATTATTCTCACCGGCAGAATATGAGGAGGATACCGTTGGATAATTTCTTTTTTGTTTTAATTTTATTTAACAATAAACACACACAAAAGCATTGGAAAGAAGCAACGGGTTGCAAGAATAGGGACTGCGGTGGCTTAGTGGTTAAGACACTGAACTTGACGATTGGAAGGTTGGCGATTCGAGACTCGAGTGCTGCATGACTGAGTGACATCCCCTTGTATGTCCCTGATTCTGCAGTTTGAAAGCAAGAAAATTGCAAGTAAACAAACAAGTACCGCTTCGGTGTTAAAGGTAACAGCGTTCTGTGCACTCCGGCGTCTAGTCATGCCTGCCACATGACCAAGGAAACGTCTGCAGACAGACAGTGCTGGCTCTTTGGCAATAAACAGAGATGAACACCACACCCTAGAGTTGGATACAACTGGCTTTCAAGCAAGGGCAACCAGGGAGGGAGAAGGAAGGAAAGAGAAGAAAGGAAGGAAAGAGAAGGAAGGAAGGAGAAAGAAAGAAAAGAGAAGGAAGGAAGGAAAGGAAAGGAAGGAAGACGTTATTTATAACATAGTTACCTTTGGCCATAATGGAACAAAGTCCTAAAGATAAAGGTCACCTTTGCTCGAAAGCCAGTCGTATCCGACTTGGGTGCAGTGCTCATCTCTGTTTCAAAGCAGAAGAGCCAGCGCTGTCTGCTTCTGCAGACGTTTCTGTGGTCATGTGACTAGACACCGGAGCACACGGACCGCTGTTTCCTTCCTACCGAAGTGGTCCCTATTTATCTACTTGCAATTTCTTGCAACCTTTGCTTTTGCCTTTATTGTAATCATGCAATCTAAAGAAGAAGACAATCACAGACAGACCAACAAAAGCATTAACCACTTCAAATGAACCTCCTCCAATTCCCCAGAGTATTAACTTTAATTTTTTTATATCAAGCTTTTTTCTACATCAATCCTTAGTTGTATTTCTTGTTGTCCAATTTTTAGAAATATGTCCAGAGCTGACCCTCATATAGCCTTCATTATAATATCTCCAGATGGACGTTTCCAGTATTCTTTTGAGGGGGTTCCAAATCTTTTGGGAAAAACTTCCAGTGGGCTTTCTCCCCCCCCAAAAAATCAGTTGACAACTTTTCTTTTTATCCAAAGCCTATTAATTTTATCATCCATTCGATAATGTTGGGTCTATCCTGGCAAAAATCTATTCCAATTTTCAATATTGTTTTATTTTCCCTCTAGAGTGGACCTTCACTTAACAAATTTAATGCGGTCTCCAGGACCTTTTGTACGACAAAGTATTTGTAAAGCAAATTTCCCATAGGGATGCATTGAATGCAATTTCCCATAGGAATGCATTGAAAACCAAAATTTGTTGACTGTAACACGGTTTCCCATAGGAATGCATTGAAAATCAGTCAATCTGTTCCAAAGAAATTTGTTAACTGAGCCACTATTTTCTATGGATTTCCTTTTATGCGAATTTTGTTTTAAACGAGTCGCTTATGTGTATTTGTATTATGAGAAATTTGGAATACCATATTAAAGAGAATAATTAGAATAAAGTATATATATATATATATATATATATACACACACACACACACACACACACACACACACACACACACACACACACACACACACACACACACTTTATTCTAATTATTCTCTTTAATATGGTATTTAATATGGTATTCCAAATTTCTCATAATACAAATACATAAGCGACTCATTTAACACAAAATTTGCATAACAAAAGGAAATTCATAGAAAATAGTGGCTTGGTTAACAAACAAACACACACACACACACACACACACAGAATGGTTACGAGATTGGATGTAGTGAAATGATTAACGTGTATTAATTTTCTTTATTTTTTTGTGTTTTGTCATTATTGTTACTATTTTTTTATTATGTTTATCTAACTTTGTGCTTTAATATCATTATTGTTATTTTTTCCCTCTTTGTTAAAAAAATCTTAATAAAATCTATTTAAAAAATAAACGAGCTGCTTATTAAGCGAGCGTCCACTGTAAATCTTTTTGCTGATCTGTTAGATAATTTTCAATTGCTTAAAGTAGGCCTTTAATGGGACAAAAACGATTTGCAGACTTTCGGTTATAGCGCATTCGGAGAGGCATTTTAAATAATGAGTTTTAATAGACATTTTGAAAAGAACAGGAAATGTTTAATAATAAACTTGATATAAAGCTAAAGCACATATTTTGTGTAGCTTGTCCCAGATTGTAGCACCTATAACCCTTGTATTCTTATGGTCTCTGAGGAAATATGGATAATATTGAGTGTATTGTTTCCAAAACTGGGCATAGGAACATTGGTATCACTATTTACGTTTTAGGGCTTAATGTTGCATTTGGGAAATCTATAGGGTTACTATAAAGGTAAAGGTTTCCTTTTTCCCGAAAGCCAGTCGTATCTGACTCTAGGGTTCAGTGCTCATCTGTGTTTCAAAGCCAAAGAGCCAGCGTTGTCTGCTTCTGCAGATGTTTCCGTGGTCATGTGGCAGGCATGACTAGACGCCAGAGTGCACGGATTACTATAGACTTGTATATACTGTATATTACTTTTGCTAGTGTCAGGCATAGCTTTGAGGTACGTCTTCTAGATTGTCCCAGTGTGGCAAGTGGACGCTTGGGCTGGTTACGGAGCTTGTGATTTATTTTGAGAGATCTCATAGTTGGTGTGTGTGTGTTGTGTGTGTGTGTGGGAAATGGCTGTTTCTTTGGCAGTGGGGCTGTGTTCCTGACCCCCTTCTTCTGCCTCCCCCCCCAGCACCATCCTAGAGACGCCGGTGACGGATCAGGCCTTCCTGGAACAGCTTCACGAACTGAACAACAAAATCAACGCCGTGAAGGAGCAAGCCTTCCGGGAGACCATGGCGTGCACAGATGTCACGGACGTCCTGGACAAGCTGAAGGCCAAGGTGGGGGACAAGGCGGTCTCCCAATCCCAACCCACCCCAACCTCTTTTAGTGACTGAGCCCTGGTGGCGTAGTGGTTAAAACTGCGGTACTGCAGCCAGAACATTGTGAATTCGATCCTGACCAGGGATCAAAGTTGACTTCCATTCTTCTGAGTTGGTCAAAGGAATTCCAAGCCATGTTGGGGGCAAAAATGCTAATTTCCTTGTGAACCGCCAAGAAAGAGCACTAATAAACACTATGGGGTGGTAGATACTGTATTTTCTGGTGTATAAGACCCACTCTCCCCCTTAAAATACACTGGAAAATGGAGCGCATCTTGTACTGTATATGGTGGCCTATAGAGGCTGTTTTGGTAATAATGGGGTGAGTCTTATACTCTGATGTGTCTTATACTCCGGGAAATATGGTAAGTCTAATTGCTATTGCTATATCCTTGTTAAACATAGCAATGTTGTAATTAAGGCCTATCTACGATGTCTATTTCTGCCCCTATGCCTGATCAAGTTCTTCTTTGTGGTCTCTGAATCCACATGAATGGGTTTATTGCATATGTGCTCAGTAAACCCATTCGTGTGGATTCACAGGGGAACAACAAAGAAGAGCAACAGCTACAGGTAAGCAACTTGTCATTATATAGCCCTGGCAGAGCAATGGTTAAACCAGGGTTTCTCAACCTAAGGCCTGTGGGCCGGATCTGGCCTGCAGTGCCATTTCATGTGGCCCCCTACCCCTCCAAGGGCATTTGAGAAACAAAATGGCCGTACCCTATGAAGATGTTGGGACAAAATTGCCGCACTCAAGCAGGGCAGAATGGCTGTTTGGCATTCAAAGCTTACTGAGAGAGTGTGACCCAGCCCCTGGCTTGAAAAGGTTGGGAACCCATAGATTAAATTGCTGTCCTGCAGCCCAAATGTTGTGAGTTTGATCCTGACCAGGGCTTCAGGTTGACTCAGCCTATTCCATCCTTACGAGTGTCGGTAAAATGAGTATCCAGCATGTTGTGGAGCAAAAAGCTAATTAACTTGTGAACTGCCCAGAGAATGCACTAAGCGTTATGGGGCGGTATATTACCGGTAAGTGCCATTTCTAATTGGTTTTTGCTTCTAATGCCCAAATCTAAACTACCTGAGATCTTTGGCTTCTTTGTTTTCTCTCGTGAATGATTCGGAGGAAGAACTCACAGTTTTTTCCCCGCCCCCTCCGAAGCCCTGGAGCTGAAGAAATGTCTTCTTCTTTCATAACCTCTTGGGCTCAGTTCTTTTGCCCTCAATATACCCTCCTCATGTGCCCTTCTTCCCTCTGCCAGGCAGTGGCCAAGATCCGCGAGTTCATCCTCCAGAAGGTCTACTCTTTCCGCAAACCCATGACCAACTACCAGATCCCCCAGAATGCCCTGCTGAAGTTCAGGTAGGATCTTGGACTCTCCCCGGTCCTCTTTGTTAAGTTTTTTATATATTTTGCCCCGCAAATTAAAAACTCCCCACGTCTTGTAGTGTAAGAAAAAAAAAGTTCTTTACTTACAGTTGCATTTCTTGGAGCTCCTCTAGTGGCTTGGTGGTTAAGGCACTGAGCTTGGAGATTGGAAGGTTGGTTTTTGATACACAAGGGCTGCACTTGGGGTCGTGAAAGGAGCCTCATTCGGGCGTCCCCTGAGTGGAGTTTCTCCAGGAAAAACCCTGACACGAAATTATTATTATAATTGTATTTCTTTAAGTAGAAAAATCAACAGTTGGATTGGTAGATAAACAGTCCTGTACAATAGTTCTTCATTTTGTTTAGGTGTGGCCAAACTATGGCCTGTGGGCCGGCCCACGGCACCATTTCATGGGGCCTGCCGCCACCGTTCGTTGCTACTGGAAGCAGAAGCGGGCGTGTTTACGACCGTCGCAGGCACATTTTACGGCAGCATTTGCGGTGGGAGGAACCACATGACTGGCTCACGGAGTGAAAAACCAGGGGTTCTTAACCTACGGCCCAGGGGCTGGAGGTGGCCCGCAACATCATTTCATGTGGGGCCCCCACTGCCTCCGCCAAACCCAGAAGTGCCATTTGTAGCAGACAGAGCAAAATAGCCATCCGGCCCCCGAAGCTGTCTGAGGGAGCGTGACCTGGCCCTCAGCTTGAAAAGGTTGAGAACCCCTGAGTAAAACAAACACAGTTTGTAAGGCAAATTGGAGAGAGAAAGAGGAGAACAATAACACGACGGCCCTAAAAGCAACACCTCACACTATCATTGACAGAAAACCAAATAGCAAGCAATCTAATACAGGTCAGGTGACCCTAGAAGTGGGAAAAACCAAGAACTCTATATTGGCTGGTTATGCACACAATTTACATTAACCCAAGGCATTGAGGGGTTGCATTAATCTATTGGGGCTACGGTGGCCCAGTGGTTAAAGAAGCTCGCATTGTTAGCCAGAAGGCCGGCAAGTTGGCAGTTCAAGATCCGGGTGCTGCATGGAGGATTGAGCACCCGTCTCTGTCCCAGCACCTGCCAACCTAGCAGTTAGAAAGGAAGAAATTGCAAGTAGATCAATAGGGACCACTGCAGTGGGGGAAAAAGATTTTGGGCACATGAAAGGAGCCTCATTCGGGTGTCCCCTAAGCGGGAGTTTCTCCAGCAAAAATCTTTTCTACCCAGAATAATTTCTGACACGAAATTATTATTATATATTATTATCTATACCGATAAAGCAAAGGTGTGGGTTTGGTGTGTGGAATGGGCTGCCACACCCCTTGACCAAACCCCATGAGATTCGGCACACACGTACCTTGCACACGTGAGCAGGTCACTGTCAGGGTCCTGAAACCCATGGGGGGGTTGCCCCCTAAATTGATCTGCAAAGTGGGGTATATTCGACAGGAGGGTTTGTGTCTACCCCAGTGCTAAGCCAACCGGGGGGGGGGATTGTGATGTCATTGCCAAGCGCACATCACAGGCCCACCCCTGGAAAGTGGGTTTTCCAGGCAACACTGGCACTCACCTAGCTGGGTTGGGACCACCCGGGTAAAGCCGGGCACCCCTGCTAGTTATATATGTATTTATCAGTTTGCCTTGGGGGTGGCAGGAAAGCCCAGCTTCCCTCTCTTTGGGGTTGTAGCGATTTCACGTGGGTTGTGGTCTTAGATCCCGAGCCTGCTGGCGTCTATTTTTCAGCGTTGGACCGAGGAGAGGAAGCGGTCCGGTCTCTCCTCTGTGGAGCTGGGTCTCCTTGCTCCAGTGTTTCAGGGTGGGGGCTGGGGATTTCTTTGCCTGGCCTCTCACTCAGTTTCCTCCTTTGGGGTGGGTGGGAAGGTTTTTCTACCAGTTCCTGCTGGGCCACGAACGCTCGGTGGCCAAAGAGGTCCGGGACGAGTACGTGGAGACCATGAGCAAGATCTACCTGAGCTACTTCAAGTCCTACACCAGCCGGCTCATGAAAGTGCAGGTGATTTGAAGACGTTAATAAAATAATGGGAGCGAAGATGAATTTAGGTCCCAAGGTAGCACAAATCATGGATTTAGAAAAGGCTGAGCTAGATAAAGATGAAAAAGAATGGATTGTAATTTTGCAATAAGACTATTGATTAGGGAAAAAACCTGGAAAATTTGTGCTGCTCTTGAAATTGAAGAGTGGTATAAGAGTGGGGCACCAGCGACATGGTAACCGCGGCTTGCTGGCTAGTTTAGTAGAACACTCTCTCTTTTAAGTTTTTTATCATTTTAATTTTTTTGTCAGTAGTTTTTTAAATGTTTTTTATTGCTTTTAAAAAACTGCCACTGATTTTATTTTCTGTCTGCCCCAGTGCTAGGCCAACCAGGAGGGGATTGTGATGTCATCGCCGAGCTCACATCACAGGCTGGGCAGTGGGTTTTCCAGGCAACACTGGCACTCAACTAGCCGGGTTGGGACCACCTGGGTGAAGCCGGGCACCCCTGCTAGTTATATATATATTTATCAGCTTGCCTTGGGGGTGGCAGGAAAGCCCAGCTTCCCTCTCCCAGAGTCTTGGGAGTTGGGCGGCAATACAAGTCAGAAAAATAAATAAAATACGGGGCATGGTTTTAAATGGCAAATTAACTTTTGATTTAAAGGGCAGGAAAGGCTTGATTAAGAACAATCAGTTTAGGTCCCTATGGAGTGATTTTTATTAAATGTGTTCTTCAAAAAGCACAAGGATATAAACCTGTACAGTAAAACCCCAACTTACATATGCCTCGAGTTACATAAAATTTGGCTTACATAATGATTTTATGCTAGACCTGTGTCCCAATTTATACGCTTTCCTATGGGTTTGCTTTGAGTTACATAAATATTCTTTTTCCTATGTGTTTGCTTCAAGTTACGTAAAAATAATTTTTCCTATGGATTTGCTTCGAGTTACTGTACATAAAAAACCAATTTAAGCAAAAGCCTACGGAATGGACTTTTTTTTCATAAGTAGGGGTTTTACTGTATAAGAATCAATTGATTTTTGGAAAGAAGGATGTGATTTAAAAGAAGATAACGCTCGTTAATCTTGAAGTAAAGTGGCCCCCAATCATGGAGGGTGCATTTTTTGTTTTGTTTTATGTCTGATATCTATTATGATGTATTTCCTCATTTAAGTAGTGTGAGAAATTGCAAGTAGATAAATAGGGATCACTTTGGTGGGAAGGTAAACAGCATTCCGTGCGCTCCGGGGTTTAGTCATGGCTGCCACATGTCCACAGAAACATCTGCAAATGCAGACAGCGCTGGCTCTTTGGGTGTAAACAGAGATGAGCACTGAACCCTAGAGTCGGATACAACTGGCTTTCAAACAAGGGCATCCTTTACCTAAGAAGCATTATCTAGTATGTTTTTCTAATGTGTAATTTTTTAAAAATAATAATAATTTAATAATAATTTTTAAAAAATAAGGTGCAGGTGAGGGAGGGTCAGCCCCACAAGGCGCCTGCCTGGCCCCACCTCGGCCCATTGTTTCACCTTTCCTCTCCCCCTTCCAGACCTTGTGACATTTTGCCAGTTTCTGCCCTCTTTTTTGCTTGGGGGAGTGGGGGGATTTATTCCACCCACCTGCCTGCCCCCTTTCTCACCTCTCTCTTTTCTACCCACAGTACGAGGAAGTGGCAGAGAAAGAGGACCTCATGGGGGTGGAAGACACGGCGAAGAAAGATATCCTTTCCCACCACGCAAAAGGCAGGGGTAGACCAGGAAATGAGCCGGAGTCTCTTATCTCTCCACAACCACGCAGCATGTTGTTGTCTGCCAGCAACCCCCACTTGAGCATGTCGGGCTTTCGTTTAGTGCAGGGGTTTCCCAACCTAAGGCCCGTGGGCTGGATCCAACCCCCCGGCCCCATTTCATGGGGGCCCCCACCTCTGCAAGGGCATTTGAGAAACAAAATGACCACCCCCTTTGAAGCTGTTGGGACAAAACGGCCACCCCCATTGTGCAGGCAGGCAAAATGGCAATCCAGCCCTCAAAGCTGACGGAGAGAGCATGACCCGGCCCCCGGCTTGATTTAGGGACTCCAACCCTCAGCCTGATTTAGGGACTCCAACCCTCAGCCTATTTAGGGCCCTCCAAGAGACATAGGAGAGGTTGAGATCCTTAGCTGTACCCTCTAACGTTGTTCCTTGCCCAGTGAACTCTTTCCATCTAACTTGGTTTTGCTCTTGTGTTACCCTCAAGCATGTTTGTTCTTGCCATAAAGCTCTCCCAAGGATCTGAGGCTCATCATCGCCATCCAGAGGGTGTCGAGGGTCCTTCTCTCGCTTAGTTCCCTTTGCGTCCGCTGCTACTTCTCAAAGGCAGGGGTAGCAAAGATCGGTCCACTGCTCTGCCCCAACCCTGCAAAACTTACCTGTTGAGTTGCATGGGTCGTGGTTGGAGGAGGGGATTCTGTCTGCTCCCCACAGATGGGATGGGGGGGAGCAGTGATGAGGGGGGGAGGTTGAAGCTTTCTGGCCGAGATCTGCTGGACCTGCGCCCCCCCTCCCCCCCAACAGAAGCGATCCAGCTTTCCCCTCCATTGTTGCTCTTGACTCGGCCGGCCTTGTGTTACGGTTCTTCTCCAAGCCCTCCCTCCGGAACCGCAACACCATCTTCACGCTGGGGAACCGCGGGAGCGTCATTGGGAGCGTTGAGCTGGAGGGACCCATTATCGTCCCCCACTCTGCCCAGAAGAGTGACGTCCGGGTGAGTGAAGATGTCATTCATTCATTCATTTGTTCATTCATTTGGAGCCCTGGTGGCTCAGTGGTTAAGCTGCTGCCTGGCAGTCAAAAATTTGTGGGTTCGATCCTGACCAGGGATCAAGGTTGTGGGGTGGTGGTGGCAGTGGAGAGGAGAACAGGAGGAAGGAGACAGGTAAAGGGGCTTTGATCTGTGGGGGTATTGCGTGTATTGAGTGCCTGTGATTTAATGCTTCTCTTTGCGCCCCCCCATTTCTTTTCTTTTCTTTCTTTAATCTTTCTTTCTGCCGCTTCCCCCCCCCCCCCAAGTATCCTTTTGAGTCTCTTTTCCGGAGCCAGCATTACGCCCTGCTAGACAACAGCTGCCGCGAGTACCTCTTCCTCTGTGACTTCTTCCTGGTGACCGGGACCCCCGCCATGGACCTCTTCAATGCTGTCATGGGCAAGACCCTGACCATGTTCCTAGTGAGTCCGGAGGGGTAGGCCTGCCTGCCTCCCTGTCAGAGTGGAGGGATTGGTTGCGATGGCTTAGTGGTTAAGATGCTGAACTTGGTGACTGGAAGGTCAGCAGTTTGATTCCCAAGTACTGCAGGACGGAATGAGCTCCCGTCTTTGTCCCAGCTCCTGCCAACCTAGCAGTTAGAAAGCAAGAAATTGCAAGTAGATAAATAGGGACCACTTCGGTGGGAAGGAAACAGTGTTCCGTGCGCTCCGGTGTCTACTCATGCCTGCCACGTGGCCACGGAAATGTCTGCAGAAGCAGACAACGCTGGCTCTTTGGCTTTGAAACAGAGATGAGCACGGAACCCTAGAGTTGGATCCATGGCGCTGGAAGGGTAAACCTGGCACACTGCGGTGACGTCATCCCGTGCGCCCCAGGGGGCTCTCCTAGCACTGCGGATTTTGAAACAGGAGGCTCTGAAGATTTTCCTAACACAGCGATTGGTTTTGGCAAAGGCTGCAGAAGGGAAGGGACCAAGACAAGAGACTGCTTGGAGTAGCCAGGATAAAGCGCAATCACCGTCGCTGACGTCAGGCGGCGGGTGCGGGTGGAAGGGCGGTCTGCAGTGAGCCCGGGTACTCACCGTGGGCTGCATTAATGATATGCAGAGGCCTAATTGGGCCCACGGGCCGTAGTTTGGGCGTCCCTGGTTTCAGCAGATATATTCAAAAGAAGACAATGTGTATTAATTAGCATACTTAAACTTACATGCTTTAGTAAGAAAATACCATCACGCAGCCTGAGAGTTTTGGGCTTGAGCGCACCAGGAGCGCAAGAACAGCTAGCATCTAGGAGAGACTTTTAACCTGCCAAAAACGGAGCCACCTTTTGATGAATTCATTCTGTAGTTCCTTTCGCCCGACCTAGTGCGAGAAAGATTAGCCGGCAGAACAAGGTGGCCGTTTGCCCATCGGGGTGTGCCCAACTGGGGTTCAAGAAGGCCACCCTCTCGAGGAGGCTCTTTCAGTGTAGCCCAAAGGGCAGGCAGTCCAAAAAGACGGGACACGTTTCTTTTCTCTCTTTGGTGTCCAGATCAAACTTTGGATTGTCAAAACGAAGCCGCTTTCTTGGCTTTGCCGTTGGCCAAACTCAGGTCTTCGCTTGCTGCATGTTGCTGGTCATTTTCGGCAGACCAGTGGATTCACCCAATGCGCGTGTCTGTGCTTTTCTCCCCTCTCTCCCCTCCCTGACCCTCGGTCAACAGAAACACATGGATGCCTACGTGAGCGACTGCTACGACAGCATCGCCATCTTCCTCTGCATCCACATCGTCCTGCGCTTCAAGGCCATCATGGCCAAACGCAACGTCCCGGCCATTGACAAGTGAGTGTGGGGCAACCCCTTTAATCTCTCTCGCTCTCCCCCCTTCCCATCCAACTCGCACACACACACACACTAACACACTAACACTTATCTCTCACAAACACACTAACACGTCTCACACACACCTCACAATAACACACACATACTTATCTCTCACAAACACTAACACACACCTTCACACTAACACTCATCTCTCACACACTAACACACTAACACTCATCTCACAAACACACTAACACATCTCACACACATCTCACAATAACACACACATACTTATCTCTCACAAACACTAACACACACCTTCACACTAACACATGCACACTAACACTCATCTCTCACACACACTAACACTCATCTCTCACAAACACACTAACACATCTCATAAACACTAACTCTCACACACCTCACGCTAACACACACACACTAACACATCTCACACTAACACACATCTCACACACATCTCACACTAACACAAACATACTAACACATCTCACAGTAACACACACAATCTCATCTCTCACAAACACTAACACACACACACACACACACACACACACACTCTCTCTCTCTCTTTCTCTCTCTCTCACACACACACACACACACACACTAACACTAACACTCCAGTTCAGCCGAGAGCTGTAAGTCTCTGATTTCATGTCCTTTCGGGGGCGCAGGGGTCTGTAGGGTGGAGAAGACCCCGAGAGCTGGTCAACATTCAAGTGTCCCTCACCCCATGTCTCTCTCTCCCCCTTCTTCCACCCCATAGATATTGGGACACTTTGCTGGAGTTGCTGTGGCCGCGGTTTGAACACATCCTGGAGCTGAACATCCAGAGCATCCAAAACACGGACCCTCAGAAGCTGGGCTTCCTTGACACCCGGCCCCACTATGTAAGCGGGCGGAGGGGCAGTGGGGGGCAGGAGGGCTGACCTTTCTCCCCTCCCCCACTGGGTGTCATTTCTTTTGCTGGGGGAGGAGGCAGCAGGATCTTTGAGTCTCACCCACTCTGGGGGGGGGGCTGGCGAAGGAATTCTCTCCCTTGCCTTCTGAAAGGATTTGTCCTTTGTGGCTTGTGGAACTCCTTGCCACAAGAGAGACAGCCAAGGCTGCTTTCTTCTCTGAGAGCGTTTGATTCCCCCTGTGCTCTTTAAATATTTCTCACCCCTAGCCTAGCCCTTGTATCAAGAGTCACAGGGCCAGCTGGACACGCAGGATCCTATTGAAATAATCTTCTAGAGGGATTCAAAGACAATATCTAGAATTGTCCGAACAACGCAGAACAACTCAGGAATTCAGGCAGAACAGAAGTCAGTGACTAATAGGAACAAAGAGGCAAAAATGAATAATTGGAGCACTTTTAAAAGAGTAACAAGAGTTTTTCCAATGCGGGTTTTCGCAAATTCCAAGCCGTTTCCTCAGGCAGATGGAGTGGAAATACCTTTTTTAACCAGAGAATCCAGGTGGAAACAAACAGGAAGAGGGTTTTTATTTTTTGCCACGCCAGCAGAAACAGGCAAGCACGGCTCCCGCTTTGAAGAAAGTCAGAGAAGTTCTCTCTCACACACATTCTCTCTCTCTCTCTCTCCATCTCTTCTCTCCATCTTTCTCTTTCTTTCACACTCTTACCCTCTCACTTGCTCTCGCTCTCTTTCTCTCTGTCTCCCTCTGTTCTCTCTCTTTCTCCATTTCTCTCTCTTTCTGTCTCTCTCTCTCTCTCATGCACACCCACACACCACCTCTCCTATTTTCTCTCTTTCACTATCTCTCTATCTCCATCTTTCTCTCACACACACTCTCCCCCTCTCTCTGTCTCCCCCTCTTCTTTTCTCTCTCTCAATGATGATGTGGGGCATGGAGAAAACACGCACCCGCAACCAACCAGCTTTAGCAATGGGGTGGGTGTCTATGGGGAGATGACCTGCCTCTGGTTTCTCGGTCCCACACCACTCAGGGCTCCATAACGCTCGTCATGAATGCTGTACCAACTGGTGTGGGGAGTGGGGTGGGGAGGACCCCAAATAAAAAAAAATCTCCCGAGTGTTACAGAGCAACATCTGTTCACTGGCTTTTCCCTGCTGTGGCCTTTAGATCACCCGGCGCTACGCAGAGTTCTCCTCGGCCATTGTCAGCATCAACCAGACCTTCCCGCATGACCGGACCCTGAGTCTGCTGGGGCAGCTCCAGGTAGCCGGGTCTGATGGACTTCTGGGAGGATTTCCTGGGAGGAGGGGAGGGGAGGCCAGAAGACCCCAGGGTGGGGGACAGGAGTCCCAAAGGAGGTGGCTTCCCCTCACCTGTCAGAGTAGAGATCGTTGAGGTGCTTGGGAAATTTTAACACCAGAGATGTTGACCTCAACGATGTCCACTCTGACAGTATGGCGAGCCAGCCAGGAGCCACGATCGGTCGGCTGCAGAGTGCAGGATCTGTTCCTGGTTAGGAGAGGCTTCCACAACTTTGGGTTATGCTGCTGCGGTGGCTCAGGTGGTTAAGACGCTGAACTTGACGACTGGAAGGTCGGCAGGTCAACCGTTCGGGACTTGAGTGCTGCACGATGGAGTGAGTTCCCGTCGTCTGTCCTGGCTCCTGCTAACCTAGGAGTTTGAAAGCAAGAAATTGTAAGTAGATAAAATAGAGACTGCTTGGGCAGGAAAAGTAACAGCATTCCGTGTCTAGTCCTGCCTGCCACGTGTTCATGGAAACCTCTGCAGATGCAGACAGCACTGGCTCTTCGGCTTTGAAACGGAAATGAGCACCAAACCCTAGAGTCGGATATGACTGGCTTTCCAGCAAGGGAAACCTTTACCTCCAAGTTGACCCTAACAGAATAATTCTCTAGGGGGAATTTCATCTTGCAAAGAGAGGGGCTCTTTATTTCTGGGTCCCATGATGTGGGGAAGAAACATGTCGATTGGGGTGGCTATACAAATTGAATGAATGAATGAATGAATGAATGTTGCTGGGGTGGCAGTGATGGGAAATGTGACATTGTTGCCTCCTGACGGGTCCTTCCTCCTCTCTTCCTTCTTTCCATCTCTCTCTCTCTCTCTCTTTCTCTCTCTTATGAAACCAGACCGAGGTGGAAAATTTCGTCCTGCGTGTGGCGGCCGAATTCTCTTCGCGGAGAGAGCAGCTCATCTTTCTCATCAACAACTATGACATGATGTTGGGGGTCCTGATGGTGAGCAAGAGGGGGGGCATGCCTTGAATTGGGGGGGGGGGGGTTTAAGATTAGGAGGAGGAGGTCTTGGGGGGGAGATAAAAGGTCTTCATGCACACGCACACAAACACCCCTTCAGTTTTTCCTCTTTGCAAGGAGTGAGCTGTGGTGGCTCAAGGGGTTAAGAAGCTTGCCCTGTTAGCTGGAAGGCTGGCAAGTCGTCAGTTCGAGACCAGGGTACTGCATGATGGATTGAGCGCCCATCTCTGTCCCAGCTCTTGGGGACATGAAAGAAACTAAAGTTTCTCCTACAGAAATCCTTTCAACCCAGAATAATTTCTGACACAAAATTATTATTATTATTATTATTATTATTATTATTATTATTATTATTATTATTATTATTGTTGTTATTGTTGTTGTTGTTGTTGTTGTTGTTGTTGTTGTTGTTGTTGTTGTTGTTGTTGTATTATTATTATTATTATTATTATTATTATTATTATTATTATTATTATTATTATTATTATTATTATTATTATTATTATTATTATTATTATTATTATTATTATTATTATTATTATTATTATTATTATTATTATTATAGGAGCGAGCGGTGGAAGAGAGCAAAGAAGTGGAAGGCTTCCAGCAGCTGCTCAACGCTCGGACCCAGGTGAGCAAGTAGGGGGTGTCGAGTGTGTGTGTGTGTGTGTGGGGGGTGTTGGCAGAGGCTGCCCTTCCATGGCCCCGTCCTGACCCCCCCTCCCTGCGGTGCTGCTCATCGGATCAGAACAATCGGACCTTTTCTTATCCAAAAAAGAGAAAATCCACAGCACGGTTTAGTCCCCGCCTGGGCCCAGGATTCCTTCCGTCCACATGTGGACTAGAAACTTAGATCCAAAGCACAGACCAAATAGTAGTTGGGAATCGTTATTATTGGATGAATAGGCCAAGAGAGAGCGGGGGGGGCTGCTAAAATAATTGGGACAAACAGGAGTGGTGGTGGTGGCATTTTCTGGGCCACCTCTTCTGATCGCACTTTTTTTCTTCCAGGAGTTTATTGAGGAGATTTTGGCCCCGGGCTTTGGGGGGATGATTGCCTTCGTGAAGGAGGCCGAGGCGCTGGCCGAGCGGGGCCAGTTGGAGCGGCTGCGAGGGGATGAAGGTGAGCGTCACACACATACCCTACACACACCTTTGGGTTGCTGTTTCTTTGAAGGTGGGTGCTTGGCTTTCTCTTCTCGCCCGTTCACCTGCCCTTTCTCTCCCTCCCTCCTGCTCCTGGCCTTGGCCTCTGCCCCAGCTCGGGTGACGCAGCTGGTTCGTGGCTTCGCCGGGACATGGAAGTCAGCTGTGGAGTCCCTCAGCCAGGACGTGATGCGCTCCTTCACCAATTTCAAGAATGGCACCACCATCATCCAGGTAAGGCTGGCCAGGTGGGCAGGGCAGGGGCAACCCAGCCAGATGTGCTGATGCCCACTGCGAGGCAGCCCAAGGTAAGGGTGGGGGAGACCTAGCCAGCAAGCAAAACAGGAGAGAGCTAAGAAAGTTGGTCTGAGCTGCTCGTGGGTGGCAGGATTTGCAGCCTAGGTTGGTTGGTTGGCTGGCAGGCCAGCTGGTTGGTTGGTTGGTTGGCTGGCTGGCTGGCTGGTTTGTTGGCTGGCTTGTTGGTTTGCTGACTGGTTGGTTGGTTGGTTGGTAGGTAGGCTGGCTGGCTGGCTGGTTGGTTGGTAGGCAGGCTGGCTGGCTGGCTGGCTGGCTGGCAGGCAGGTAGGTTGGTCGGTCGGTCGGTCGAATGAATGAATGAATGAATTTGTAAGCTGCCTTTCCCCAAGGAGATTCAGGGCAGCTCATCATCCCTGTTCTCTAGGGCAGGGCTTCTCAACTTCTGTTCCTTCCTAGACATTTTAACCGTCCTTACCCCACACACCAGGCCTTCACCGTGCCAATGGGGCAGCCTGGGACCCAAGGCTCCAGTTGTGGCTGTTTTCGCCACCACCCCTTTCAACCAGCTTACACACAGCTTTCCCCTCCCGGCTCTGTGGGGAAGAAACAGGCAAAGGGGTGGACACTGTGAAGCTGCCTTTCCTGCCTTCCTCTCCCCCACCTTTGTCTCCACTGGCTGGGGATGATGGGAACTGGGCCCTCTGTTGTCTAGCTTCACCACTCATATGTCTGCAGAAGGAAGGTTGGAGGTGGGGGAAACAGACCTTTATCCTTCCACCTCCTCCTCCCTAGAGTGGACCCCAAGTAGCCCTTTCTCTGCCAGAATAGTGGCTGCCTGGAACCGGCGGGATCGACACCCTCCGGCCCGACCCACATTGCAATGGCTGCTGTCTCCATTACACCCCAAGGTGGTTTTCCAGGGGGTTGCTTCTTCCTTTGGGGCTGCAGTGGCTTAGTGGTTAAAACATTGAACTTGACGCCCAGCAGGTGGGCAGGTCGAGACCCGAATGCTGCTTGGCGGAGTGAGTTCCCGTCATCTGTCCCAGCTCCTGCCAACCTAGCTGTTGAAAAGCAAGAAACTGCAAGTAGACAAATAGGTACCAAGATTCAGTGCACCCTGTGTCTAGTCATGTTTGCCACATGTCCATGGAAACATCTGCAGAGCATACATAGTGCTGGCTCTATGGCTATAAACAGAGATGAGCACTGAACCCTAGAGTCGGTCACGACTGGCTTTTGAGCAAGGGTGATGTTTACCCGGTATCCTGGCGATGTAGGGACCACGTGGGCTTTCCTTAACCCACCCAGGTGTGTGACTAATGCCAACCATGACCACCACCACCACCATGTCCTCCTCCTCCCCCTCATCTTCCTCTCTGCAGGGGGCTTTGACACAGTTGATCCAGTACTACCACCGCTTCCACAAGGTCCTGGCTCTGCCCCCCCTCAAGACCCTGCCCGTCCGCTCAGAGCTGATCAACATCCACCATCTTATGGTCGAGGTGAAGAAGCACAAGCCCAATTTCTGAGTGGAGTTCCCTGCATTTGCTGCTATCAGCTGTGATGATGAAGATGAAGAAGATGATGATTTCTCCCCATTCCTCATTCCCAGCTGCCTTGACATGGAGCAAGCAGAACCAGAGTCTCCTATTTAACTGTTTCCCTGTGTTGCTTTTGATGGTGGGAATAAAGACTTTCAAAGCCTTGGTTCTTGGGGGATGATGGTTATGACGATGCAAGAGTGGCAGGTGTACTAATTGATGGGGGAGAGGTTCCAGGTTCGGCGGGTGGGTCGGAGGGTCTCCTCGAATTGTGCATCTCACCCATGGTCAGGTCTGCAACTGGGATCGGCCTGCCTGCCTGCCTGCAGATGATGCCCCTCTTTCCCAAGCATCATCTGGGGAAAAACAACCCTGCATGAAGCTACCAGACCTGGTGCTAGCCAATAGCAATAGCCATTGCCCTTATATATTGCCAGACCATAGCACAAGGATTCTCAACCTGCGGTCCATGGGCCGGATTCTGTTCACAGCACCATTTCATGTGCCCCCCCACTGCCTCCACCACACCTGGAAGTGCCATGTGGTGGAGGCAGGGCGAAATGGCCGTCCAGCCCCTGAAGCTGTCTGAGGGAGCGTGACCTGGCCCCCAGCTTTAAAAGGTTGAGAACTCCTGCCATAGGGCTCATTTGTGTACCCTCTGGGTAATTAGCATTTTGCCCCCAACATGCTGGGTCCTCATTTTACCGATCTCTGAAGGATGGAAGAGGCTGAGTGTATCTTGACCCCTGGTCAAGTTAATACTCACAACGTTCTGGCTGCAGAATAGTGGTTTTAACCCCTGCACCGCCAGGACTTTATAATGATAGGTAATGAAGCCCCAGCATTTTGGGAGCCAAATGCTAATTTCTTTGTAAACCGCCCAGACTAACCATTATGGGGGAGGTATGTAAGTGTAAAGGGACCGAGGTGGCTCAAGAGGTTAAGATGTTGAACTTGCTGACTGGAAGGTCGGAGTTTGGTTCCTGGGTACTGCATGACGGAGTGAGCTCCTGTCTCTGTCCCCAGCTCCTGCCAACCCAGCAGCTCGAAAGCAAAATATTGCAAGTAGAAAATCAGGTACCACTTGGGTGGGGAGATAAACAGCATTCCATGCACTCCGAGGGTCTAGTCCATACCTGTCAAGTTTTGGACTTGGAAATAAGGGAAATCTCCCAGCAAATACGGGATACTTGACAGCTATGCTTACCCTGTGCTGCCCTCCAATGGCGGCAATAGGGCATTGCAGTCTAATTAATACGGGATGACGGCAGGGAAGAGGGTAAAATAAGGGGTTTTCCTGGCCAATACGGGATACTTGACAGCTATGCTTATCCTTTGCTGCCCTCCAATGGTGGCAATAGGGCATTGCAGTCTAATTAATACGGGATGACGGCAGGGAAGAGGGTAAAATAAGGGGTTTTCCCGGCCAATACGGGATACTTGACAGCTATGATTATGAAGGTTTGGAAAGCCGATAAGAAGCTCTCCACTATAAGTGAGTGAAAAGGGAACTCACCAAAGACCTAAATTTTCTTTCTAAGGGAATTGGGCTATAAGTTCTTAGAAACTAAACTAAATTATATTTGGACATAATTGTATATAAGTGTCTGGAATCCAAAACTTCTGCATTCAAACTTATTGGATATAAAAGTTTGAAACTAATGATTCTTTTGGGCGCACAACACTGGAATCAGCCACAGACATGTTTACAGCAGCCGTAAACGGTGTGGGGCCCACCAGTCCGGCCCCCTTAACTGTCTGAGGGAGTGTGACCAGACCCCTTACTTATATATAAAATATTAAGCCGGGGCTGCAGTGGCTAAGAAGCTCGCCTTGTTAGCTGGAAGGCTGGCAAGTTTGCAGTTTGAGACCCGAATGTTGCATGATGGAGTAAGCGCCCGTCTCTGTCTCCAGCTCCTGCCAACCCAGCAGCTCGAAAGCAAGAAATTGCAAGTAGAAAATCAGGTACCACTTGGGTGGGAAGATAAACAGCGTTCCATGCACTCCGGGGGGTCTACTCCATACCTGTCAAGTTTTGGATTTGGAAATGAGGAAAATTTCCCAGCAAATATGGGATACTTGACAGCTATGGTTATCCTGTGCTGCCCTCCAATGGTGGCAATAGGGCATTGCAGTCTAATTAATACGGGATGACGGCAGGGAAGAGGGTAAAATAAGGGGTTTTCCTGGCCAATACGGGATACTTGGGGACTGCAGTGGCTCAAGTAGGTAAGACGCTGACTGGGAAGCGGAAGGTCAGCAGTTCGATTCCCGAGTACTGCAGGACGGAATGAGCTCCCGTCTTCATCCCAGCTCCTGCCAACCTAGCAGTTCGAAAGCAAGAAATTGCAAGTAGATAAATAGGGACCACTTCGGTGGGGAGGTAACAGCGTTCCGTGCGCTCTGGTGTCTAGTCATGCCTGCCACATGACCACGGAAACGTCTGCAGAAGCAGACAGCGCTGGGCTCTTCGGCTTGGAAACAGAGATGAGCACTGCACCCTAGAGTCGGACACGACTAGCTTTCGAGCAAGGGAAACCTTTACCTTACGGGATACTTGACAGCTATGGTCTAGTCATGCCTGCCACATGTCCACAGAAATGTCTGCAGACACAGACAGCACTCTTTGGCTCTAAACGGAGATGAACACCGCACCCTAGAGTCGGATACGACTGGCTTTCGAGCAAGGGTGACCTTTACCTATATGTATATTGTGGAATGTGGGGGTTTTATGGGGGGGGGGCTGTTAGCTGCCCAGAGTAACCTTATATATCAAATGGTCAGGACACAAATTGAAGGAATAAAATAAAGAATCCTCTAACACTTGCTGGGAAAGTTGGGGGTAGCATGTGAGGGGGATTGATTGCCTAACGGAAGCCCCAGCTTTAACATCCGGGAGTGACTTGGTTTTAGGACCACTAAGTCTTGGGATCCAAGATCACTGCAGATGGTGGCTTGACTGAAGCTCAAGTATGAGAAGAGAGGACTGACTTGAGAAGGCCTTGATGCTGGTAAAGATCGAGGGCAAAAGGAGAAAGGGGGCGGCAGAGGATGAGGTGGCTAGAGAGCAGCATTGACACAGCGGGTGTCGGACTGGGTGGGCTACGGAGGATGGCAGACGACAAAGGAGCCTGGCTTGCAGGGGTCCACGGGGTCGCCAAGGGTCGGACCCCGTCTCTGCGACTGAACGACCAAAGTTGAAGGTGACTTGACAGCACATAGTAGTAGCAAGTGTGTGTGGCCTTGGTGTGTAGCCCCTTTGTGTTTTCTTAAAGGACAGGGTGGGAGGTGGTTTGCAGGGTTCAAGGCATAGAGGGGGATGTCACACACACACATGCACAAAATCACAATTGCATGTTCTTCTGCTCCCTTTAAGCTCAGCTGCAGGTCTCTTAGAAACGAATTGTCTACTGGCAGGATTTCCCTGTGCTAATGTAGACCAGGGGTCCTCAACCTACGGCCCTGGGGCCGGATGCAGCCTGCAACACCGTTTCATGTGCCACCCCCACCCGGACATGGCATGTGTGCAAAATGGCCGTCTGGCCCCCAAAGCTGTCTGAGGGAGCATGACCTGGCCTCTCAGCTTGAAAAGGTTGAGAACCCCCCAATGCAGAGCAGCGATGCCCAACCGTGGCACTCCAGATGTCTTTGAACTTCAATTCCCAGAAGCCCTGATCAGCAGGCGTATTGACTTGGGCTTCTGGGAATTGAAGTACAGTGGAAACCTCAATTAACGGAGTTAATGCCTTCTCTGGGACGTTTCTTACAGCGAAAATTACTTTTAACTGAATTTCCCATAGGAATGCATTGAACACAATTTTCCATAGGAATGCATTGAAAACCAATTAATCCCGTTCCAAAATAATAATAATCTGTAAACCACTATTTTCTATGGAATTCCTTCTGTTATGCGATTTTTATGTTAACTGAGCCGTTCGTATTGGGTTTCCTTTGGAATAGGCAATCAAAGGCCCTTAACTTTGCAAAAGAACCCCCCCCCCCCATGGTTGTTTCTGACATATTCCTGCTTGCCTCTGTGTGCGTTTGAACTCTCATTTATGCAGCAAGGTAGAGATCGGGATAGTCTCCAGTGTGGAGGAAATGTTGGGCCTTGCTTGGGTGTGTGTGTGCGCATGTGCAGCTTCCTAATTTAATAGGGAATGTTTCCAATGCTGGATCGGCTGCAATTAAAATCGTGGTTTGCAAGGCACTCATTTCAAAGCCGGAAAAGAGAGAAGTCCAGGCCAAGGCGGCGGAGAAATAACAATAAACGGAGGCAAAGAAAGCAGCAAAATTATAGATGATCTATTATTACACACAGTACAACTGCCACATTGACTTTACAAAACATTACACTGTTTGGTTCGCCTGCTTTCCAGCACCGGGAGGAGCACCCTGGTTGCTCTTTCGAAAACAAAAAAGCAAAAGGGGATTTTCTTGTTTTTAGGGAAACCCTAAAACCGCCTCCCCAAAATTGAGAAGACGTTTGATTTGCAGGCGGCCAAGAGAAAAGTCTAATTTTCCCACAAAAAACAACTTCTGACCTGTGAATTTTGCTTCCCCCCTTTCCATTTTATTTTCTTTCCTTTTTAAAGCTTCAAAACGCACAGCAGGAGACAAAAAAATAATAATAACAATTAAAGTCTTTCTTCTTATATTCCACTCCTTTAAATAATATAATTAATTTAATTTTCTTTTTTTTCTTTAATATATAAAAACAAAATAAAAATACACAGTCCCCTTTTTCTCATCGTTGGTGCGCTCCTGGAGCAAAATAATAATAAAGATCCATGGGTCTGATTTGGGGTGGCTTGCAATTTGGGGGATTCGGGGTGGGAATGATTTTGGCGGCCGCAGGATTTTTGGAAAGGCCAAGGATGGGTTAGTCCTTGCTTGAGTCTTTGGCTCAAGGAGAGAGAGACAAGATGCTTTCTGAATGCGCGATTGGAAAAGTGGAGTTTGTGACGTTACAGGCATCGGCCGTATCGGTGCGAAGCATACTTTGCAAATTTCAGTTCATTTTTTAAAGCCGCCTGAGGTTTATTCCAGGAGGACCAAAGCTTCTTTTAACATTTAACCATATTATAGCTGACACCCCACCCCTCGAAGGCAGCTAGGGAAGGGCTCATTAGGGGGCTTGTATCCTAGCTGGATGGTCCCCCAAATGTTGCTGGGGGAAGTGATAAATTTTATGGGATACCCCCCACCCCACACACACACACAATTTCTTTCTTGAGGTAGGAGACACTTAAGCACCGATTCCATCCACACCTGTGTTATAAGTAGCCTTTTGAGCAGGGGTTCCCAACCTTTTCAAGCCAGGGGCCCCAGGTCTCTCAGTCAGCTTCAGGGGCCGGGCAACCATTTTGCCCTGTTTGCATGATGCGGACGGCCAACGCTGGATCAGCCATATAGCAGGAGTAACAAATGTTACGGGCCCCGCGTCTCTGGGGCCCCTGGCCCCCGCGCTCAGAATGAAAATCCAAATTTACATGTTCCATGCATTCGCGTGGATATTCAAAAAATGTTCACTCGGAGACTTGCCGATGCCTCGTTGGAGCGTTCGACGCACACCAAAGAGTAAAGATGCGCGCGTAGGCAGAGCCATCTTTGTCTGCACGCACATCTTACGCGCTGCTCCGTAGTAGTGCAGATTTGTGTTGAGCGGCAAAGTCGATCGATGTATGAGTTGTGTTTTGTTTTATAGGTCATGTTTCCCAAATGTAGACATCGTCTTACGTATTTACCTATCTTTAATGATTGCTAACGGCAGCGGAGAACGTTCTTTTTTCAAAATTAAAGCAAATTAAAAATGAGTTAAGGAACACGATGGGGCAAGGTCGTCCAAATAACCTCACCTTAATGAGCATTGAATGTGATTTACTTAGAGAAATTGTTTTGGCTAGTGTTATCTCTAAATTTGCCCACATTAAATCGAGAAAAGTTTGTTTTTACTAGTGGTGTTTTATTTTATAGGTGTATCTTAAATCATAAATCTAAGCAAGGGCCTCTTGACACAATTTGCTACAGGCCTTGCACTGGCCTAATCCAGCACTGGGGACGGCCATTTTGTCTCAACGGCTCCAGTTAGGGCCATGGTTCCCAATGTGGGGCACACACACCCGGGGTGGGGTGGGGTGGGGGGTGGGATTTGGTTTTTAAGGGGGAGGCAATTCGAGAAGAAGTTATTAACAGTGAATTTTTTGCCTTTCAAATGGTTCTAGGGGCCTCGTATACAGTCTCTCTCTGTGTGTGAGTGTGAGAGAGAGTGATTGAGTGAAATTTCTAGGAGCCTTGGTGGCGCAGTGGTTAAAACTACTGTCCTGTAGCCAAAAGGTTGTGAGTTCGATCCTGACCACGGCTCAAGGTTGGCGCAGCCTTCCATTCTTCCAAGGTCAGTAAAATGAGTCCCCAGCATGTGGAGGGGGAAAATGCTAATTAACTTGTGACTAAGCACTATGTGGGCGATATATATACTGTGTGTGGTTGCTTTTTTCCCTTAGTGATTTCTTCTTCAGCAATTCAACTGTCCTTACGTTCTTTTATATTACTGCATTTCTCTTTCATGGACACCACGTTCTTCGGAAGCGTGTTTGTTTAGACCAAGTGAATGGCCTTTTTTTGGCTTCCTCCACGTGAATAAGTGCTCAACTTTTGGAATAATAAGAATCATACATCACGGGGGGGGGCGCTCAGGATTTTAGAGATGCTTAGGTGGGGCACATGGCCCCCCAAAAAAGGTTGGGAACCACTGGGTGAGGGTTAAGGTGGATTTACTCGTCTCTTGATTTACTCCTTCGTCAACCCCGCCGTTCATACTCACAGCTGACATTTACAGGTAAAGGTGGGATGTTTATCAAGGGAAGGTGTGTCTCGTTGAATGATTAATCAAGACCCTATACCTGGTTTGGAGGGGGGCAGAGAGCCGAAAGATGGGGATCAGGGCACAACTGCAAGACCCACAGCAGGAAAAAGAGGGGTGGAAGATTTGGGGGGGGCTCTGTGTGTGTGTTTGGGGGGGAAGGATCCTGTTGGCCCCCTAAACGGGGTAGAACAGCTCAATTCATTCTTGTTTTTCTTGAATCTCTCGGTCCCTGAATCAGGGCCTCCTCGGAGTGGCCCCGTCGGTGCATGGCTGTGGCTCCCATCAGATGAGTCCCATTCAGTCCACACAGATGATGATGATGGTGGCGGTGAAGAAGATGAGGAGGAAGGCCGTCCCGCCAGAGACCGAGAGGGGGGAGGGACAGGGGCAGAAAAGTGGAGGGGGTGTGATGGAGAGGCTCCAAAACAGGTCCAAGGCGTCACCGGGTTTAGCCAAGGAAACAGACCGGCCCCACCTTGAACCCAAACCTTTGGTTGGGCCCGCCAAAGTCCGTCACACGCACGTCCAGCAGGGGGAGCTGCTCCACCAGGGGGGTGTTCACCTCCAGGACCGTCTTGGCTGGCCCCTTACGCACCTGTGGGGCAGGTAGGGTGTAGGGGAGGGAGAAATGGGGGGGGGAGGCAGAAGAGAGGCCGTCAGGGTCGGAGGAAGAACGAGTTGTGTCATACACATACTGTACACACATTCACACACACACTTTCTCTCAGACACTTACATTCACACTCACTCACACACTCATACTCATTCTCTCTCTCTCACACACACACACTTTAAAACAGGGAGTGTGTAAACTCCTGAGACCAGGAAAGACACACCTGCACCCACAACCACAAAATCCAGAAAATTACCTCCAAAATGGGGCTGTTTTGACTCAAAACAAAGGCCCGCGGGCCAGATCTGACCTAGGGTGCCATTTCATGTGGACCCCCCAACCCCTCCAAGGGCACTGGAGAAACAAAATGACCACCCCTTTGAAACTGTTGGGACAACAGTGGCCATAAATGTTATTTTATATTTCTTTTTTTAAAAAACAGAGCATACAAAGTATGTGGCTCAGCTCCTGCTGCAAAAGCGGGCGGGGGGGGGCATGGAGGTCCGCAGTGGGCTGCAATCGTTTTGTCCCCCACCCCACTCCTTCCTGCTTTGTTAAAAACCTCATTGGTCTGTGAGCCTGTGGAACCCCCTGCTACAAAAAGGGGCTTTTTAAAAAAACATGGGTGGCATTCAGACTTGTCTCTTGACTTTCTTGCCACGCCGGAGGGGCCATGCTTGGTCCCTAACCAAAGAGGTTCTGGGGTCCAGAACCATTTTTGGGTGAGTGCAGGTTTATGGTGGTTCACCTTTGAACCTCTCTCCTCTCTTCCGCCCCCAAACCCACCATATAATTCCCCTCCTCATCTCAGTGGAAACCCCAGAAACACGGGTCCCTCCCCTCCTCCATCGCCGTTGGGCCATGGCCCCGATCCGGGCATGCTCACCGCACAGCCGTCCTCCAGGGCCTTGATGTAGGGGCTGTTGTCGTAGCTCATGTCCTCGTCGTTGGCCCCTCGGAAGCGCAGGGCCCGCTGGTAGCCCCCCACTGTGGTGCCGGAGGCGTCGGGCATGCGGCTGTGCCATGCGGCTGAACGCTGGCAGTGGTAGGTGAAGCTCTGCCTGGCCGAGATGCTGAGCAGGCGGAGGAAGGTCAACTGGACGACTCCCAAGGGGTTCCCGTCTGCGTCCATGTAGGAAAACTGGGGAGAATAAGAAGGGGGTCACGGGGGGAGCCTTGGGGCTATGGAGTTCCCCTCGGGCTTCTCCCTCACCCACACCAAATCTTCTCGTACAAAAGCCTCTACCCCCGGGTGGTGCTGGAGTCCAGAGTTCGAAAACTCTGCTCATGTTCTGAGTTTGATCCTGACAGGGATCAAGGTTGACTCAGCCTTCCTTTCATCCTTCCCAGGTCAGTCAAAGGAGGGCCCAGTGTGTTGATGGGCGTGTGTGTGCAAAAAAGGCTAATTATCTGTGAACCGCCCCAGAGAGGGCTCGCTCTAAGCGGCACCAACGTTTCGGAACTCTCTACCTGTTGAGCCCCTCCAGGTCCCGTCTTTATCTCCATTTGAGAAACCATTGAATATCCTTTCTCTTGAAAGAGGCTTTTAAAGAAATCTTACCAACGGCCGAGCAATAGGATCACCGCATTTGCCAGCATATTAGACGCACTGCAGTATAAGATGCACCCCGTTATTACCAAAACAGACCACTAGAGGCCACTATGTACACTACATTTTTCCAGTGTATTTTAAAGGGAAGGAGTGGATCTTATACGCCAGCAAATACGGTAATTCACTTATGCTCTACCATTGCCAATATGTGTTGTTTTGAGCGCATTGTTATAGTTCATTGTTTTGGCCATAATTTATTTGGTATGCCTCCGGGTGCAATTCAAGGTGCTGGTAATGACCTTTAAAGCCCTACATGGTAGTGGGCTAGGATATCTAAGAGTCTGCGTCACCCCAAGAACATCTGTCCGTCCAACCAGAGCGGACCGGAGGGGCTCTCTAATTGTACCATCTGCTAGAGGGGCTCGTCTCTCTAGCACAAGAAGGAGGGCCTTCTCTGTGTCCGCACCGACCCTATGGAACCTCCTGCCGACAGAGTTACAGATCCAGATGAAATTACCGCCCTTCGGTAAAGAACTGAAAACCTGGCTGGCGGGGCAGGTGTGGAGCACCGATGGAGGGGTGACCCCCGCCTCCTGGCATATATAATTAAGATTTGTCTTTCAATGAATGGGGTGAGTGGGTAAATTATTTTGAATTTTTAATGGGGTTTTTAAGGGCTTTTATTTAGTTTGATGTTGCTTTTAATTGTTGTTAGCCGCCCAGAGTTGTTGCCGAGTTGGGCGGCAATAGAAATTTGAAGAATAAATAAATATACTGTATTGTTATTGGAATAATCTTTTAATTTGTTGCACACCGCCCAGAGTGGGAGAATATCCCAGAATGGGCAGGATAGAAATGAAATGGAATGGAATGAATGAACGAACGAACAAACAAACAAGCAAGTGCACACTATGGAGTGTTATTATTTTCTACTTCAATGTCTAAGCCAGAGGTGAAACTGCCAAAACGAAGGCACCTTTGGGTGAGTTCATTCTGCAGTTCCTTTCGCCTGACCTAGTGTGAGAAAGATTACCCGGCAACACAAGGTTGCCGTTACCAGGGTACACCTGATTGTGGTTAAAAAATACCACAATCTTCGAGGAAGCTGGTTTGTTGGGGGGGGGGGTAATAACTCGGACACCCTAATTCCAAAATCCACCAAACTTGGGGAGGGTTGAGAGAAGAGCCAGCAGAAGACACTCTCCAATCCTGGTGTGTCTAGGTGGTCAAATTATGCCCCCCCCTTCAAATCACTCACTGAATTTCCCCCAAATCAGCTGGTGGTGATGCTAAGATTTTGCCACAGTCCCATGTAGGCAATGGGCGATTATGTCTTCTCTCCAGTTGTTGGGCCCAACCCAGGTAATGTTTTCCCCAGCCCAGTTTCTAGGGTCATAATTCAGAGCTTCTCGGCTCTCCTCCAGAGTGGGGCTGGGCGTCCCCCCTCCGAGCTCAAAGGCTGTCCTTCCGAAAGCCAGTTGCCCGGGACAGAAGAAGCAGAGGTGGGTCAGGATTCTTTCTGCACTACCTTACTGCCCTTCCGGAACTGGCTGAACCAGGTTTCGGGTATCTCGTCCTCCCATGTGGCCATCGACACCTGGACAGAGAGAGAGAAAGGAGGGGGAGAGAGAGAGACAGAAAGAAAAAAAGAAAGGAACCATTTTTGCAGGCATAGGTAAAGGGTAACGGTCGCCCTTGCTCAAAGGCCAGTTGTATCCGACTCCAGGGCTCAGTGCTCATCTGTTTACAGCCAAAGAGCCAGCGCTGTCTGCGTCTGCAGACCATACCTGTCAAGTTTTGGATTTGGAAATAAGGGAAATTTCCCAGCAAATACGGGATACTTGACAGCTATGCTTATCCTTTGCTGCCCTCCAATGGCGGCAATAGGGCATTGCAGTCTAATTAATACGGGATGACGGCAGGGAAGAAGGTAAAAAAGGGTTTTTTCCGGCCAATACGGGATACTTGACAGCTATGCTTATCCTTTACTGCCCTCCAATGGCGGCAATAGGGCATTGCAGTCTAATTAATACGGGATGACGGCAGGGAAGAGGGTAAAAAAGGGGTTTTCCCGGCCAATACGGGATACTTGACAGCCATGCTTATCCTTTACTGCCCTCCAATGGCGGCAATAGGGTATTGCAGTCTAATTAATACGGGATGACGGCAGGGAAGAGGGTAAAAAAGGGGTTTTCTCGGCCAATACGGGATACTTGACAGCTATGCTGGAGACATTTCTGTGGACATGTGGCAGGCATGACTAGATGCATGGAACACTGTTTACCTTTCCGCTGAAGCGGCACCTATTTATCTACTGGCAATTTCTAACAACACAGGTGTTACTGATTGACTGTATAATCCCAAGACCTGTGTATAAATCAAGGCACTTGTTCACAGATCCACAGCCTATGTGCTCACCAGAGCCTACGTGCTCACCGGTGCCTTTGTGCTCGCTGGAATCCATTCACAATATACTGCTTATGTGCCAAGGACTTCTACTGGTCACTACCCTCTGGAAGAGGAAACTGCAGACTCACCGAGGATCGTCTTGCCAAAGGAAAGAGTAAGGCTAACTGCTTTATTTGCTGAAAGTCTTTGGAACTGTTTCTACTTGTGTATGCTGACTCATTTGCTTCGTCACCATACCAAAGGACTTTACAACTTGCATTGTAAGCCGAACCAATTGCTCAGCCAAGGACTGCTGTTTTGCTGAGTCACGTAACTTGTAAGTTGCAGACTGTGTTGCTTGTGCCACAGTGAACTGAACTGCATGCCACCAAAAGAGAAGTTATCTTATTTGAGTTACTGTTATATTAGTTGAGGTAAATATTTGAAGCCTTCTGTTTCGCACCACAAGTGAAGAAACTCTTTTGCACAAAACAAGCTTTGGCTGTTGTGTTGATTAAAGTGCCATCTTCTGCTGCGCTCCCTCCGGCCGCTCTGCTACACACCAACACCTAGCGCTGATTGGCCGGTGCCTGTAACATCACAAAACCTGCTTCCCTCCCCACAAAGTTCTGTCTTATTAGAAACTGATCAAAAGGATTGCAGTTTTACAAAAAAAACACGAGTTTAATTGGTTACTCTAAAACAGGGGTACCAAACAATTTCGGCCCACAGGCCGCTCATCTTTTTGAGCACGCTGGTCACATGGTTCCTCCCACCAGAAGCGGAAGTAAAATGTGCATGTGGGTGCGCATAACAACACACCCGTGCACAACGCTGCTGTAAATGACCTGCGGCTGTCATAAATGCATTTACAACAGCCGCAGGTCATTTACGGCAGTGTTATGCACATGCACATTTTAACCTCCACTTCCAGGAGCAGCATGGGATGGCGTGGGCCGGATGGAGTGGTGGCGTGGGCCAGGTATGGCCTGCAGGCCGTACTTTGGGCACCCCTGCTCTAAAAAGAAAACAAAATTGCCTCTAATTGTGGCAAGTTTTTGCCTTCTCTCTTCTTTGAACCCACTCCCACACAACTCGGTTTCTTACCTCCCGAGTCTCTTTCCTGGGGAAGACGCAGGTCTCGCCCCCAGCCGTGAAGTTGCAGAAGACCTTGAAGGAGTCCCGGGTGCAGCCCTGGTTGGGATCGATCCAGTATTCACCTGGGAGAGACAGGGGGGGATGGGACGGGAGGATCAACGTTGAGCATATTAAAGCAACCCCACCATGCAATGGGTGGTTAAAGTAAATTATTGTATTTCCTGGTGTATAAGACACACTTTTCCCCGCTTAAAATACACCGGAAAAACAGGTGGTGTAGCAGTTTAAGGCACCAGGCTTGGAGACTGGAAACACGGGTTCGGTTCCCGAGAGCTGCACGATGGGGGACGTGAGGAGCCACATTTGGGCGCCCCCTGCAAAAATCCTTTCAACCCAGAGTAATATCTGACAGGAAAACGATCCCCACTGGAGTTAATTTTGGAAATTCATGGGAAAATGTAGAAAATTATTTTTCCCTTAAAAATGTGTATAAAAGCAGAGTGTGTGGCTCCGTTCATTAATGTGCGGGCCATGGGATTCCGTTTTGGGGACATTAGTAGCCGAGGGACTGTGTAATTAAATGTCTATTGTATAATTCATTGTGTAATTTACTGTATTGCATTAATTTACTGTATTGTATTATTATTGTTTTCCTATTGTATTTTCATGCTGTTATATTGTGTCTATATTTGATTTGTTATGATTATATTGTATTTTTGGATTTTTTTGTATTATTATACTGTTATAATTGTATGTTTATTAATTTTTTGTTGTAATTGTACTTATATTATTGTGTTGTAAACCGCTCTGAGTTGGCCTTTTGGGCTGAGTGGAGCGGGGTATAAATCCAATAACCATAACAAACATAACATAACATACTCCGATGTGTCTTATACACTGGCAAATATGGGGTATGTCTCCAACCAACAAATAGAAAAGTGTTCTAGTTTCCTACCTCTAGAGCAGGGATTCTCAACCTGTGGCTCCCCGCCGCCTTCACCTAAGGGCAAAATGGCCGTCCAGACCCCCAAGCTATCTGAGGGAGTGTGACCCGGCCCCCCGGCTTTAAGAGGTTGAGAACTCCTGCTCTAGGGTCACTTGGCATGATTAAGCCATTTGTTGTGTGGGTCTTTTTATTCAGTGTTGTTCAGTGCGTTCCAGTTATTTTTTTCCTGCTATTCTGCTCTCACTCTCTCCTATAATTGGTATTTTTTGCCTTACAAGCAAAATATGTTTGATTAAATGAGAATTCAAACTACTGTACTGTATAAGTGAATCTATTTGTAAATCTGCCTTGCTTTTACTACTGTGTGTATTAAAAACTTAAACAGAGAGTGGGGGAGAGGGAGGGAGGAAGAGAGAATGAAAACACAGAGAGAGAGACACACACAGAGTCCGCACAAAACTTTATACCACAAGCGGACATATCTGCACTAATCTTGAAGCATTTGGATGGCTAGGTTTATCTAAAAAGCCAGAAATGCTGACTTGATTTGAGTCCAGAGGTATAAAATGGCTCACTTGTCTGAGTTATCTATGGTTGTTCTGAAAGGCTCACCGCTATCAGTCACCTGTTCTTTCCAATGGCATTTTGGGCACAGCATGGATTGAGGCGGGCGGCTCGACCTCCTCCTCATTGCGGATGTCGGATTGGAAAATAAATCCAGGATCGACCTATCCTGGCCCAACCCATTCAAGCTGGATGTTAATCAGTGGTGGGCTCCAAAAGTTTTTACTACCACGCTGTGGGCGTGGCCTACTTTGTGGGCATGGCCATGTGACTGGGCAGGCGATCTAGTCATGCCCCATCTACTATCTGGCAACTTAAGTGGTTAAAATGCTGAACTTGACGACTGGAAGGTCGGCAGGTCAGTAAATCGAGACCGGAATGCTGCAAAACGGAGTGAGCTCCCATCTCTGCCCCAACTCCTGCCAACCTTAGCAGTTTGAAAGCAAGAAATTGCAAGTCGATAATTAGGTACCACTTCGGTGGGAAAGGTAACAGTGTTCTGTGCATGTCTAGTCCTGCCTGCCACATGACCACGGAAACATCTGCAGACGCAAACAGATGAACACCATACCCTAGAGCAGGGGTTCCCAACAAAAGACCCACGGGCTGGATCTGGCCCCCAGCACCATTTCATGTGCCCCCCCCCCACCCCTCCAAGGGCATTCAAGAAACAAAATGGCTACCCCTTTTGAAGCTCTTAGGACAATGGCTTGAAAAGGTTAGGAACCCCTGCCCTAGAGTCAGACACAACTAGCTTTTGGAACAAGGGAGAGGGAGACCTTGACCTTTGACCTTGAATCTAGAATTATGAAGTGCATCTTGGCTCACTTATCTGAGTTATCTATGGTTGTTCTAAACGGCTATAAGTCACCTGTTCTTTCCTATAGTATTTATAGTATAGTACAGCATGGATAGGCCTCCTCCTTAATCCGGGTGCAGACTTGAAAAAGAAACCTAAGATCAACCCGGCCTTGCACACCCACCGTCTGGCAAGTCTGGGTTGCAGAGCTGCAGGTCCTGGCAATTGCGTCCAGGGCTCTCTTGGGTTCCCATAGGTTTTCTCATCTGCTCGATCTCCTGCCGGATGGAGTTGAGGGTCCCATAGATCTCCTCTATGTCTTTGGAGCCCCGGTGACCAGCTGAGTCTGATGCCATCGCCTCCTCTTCGTTCTCCTCTGGCCAGATTTGGCTGCCGTCCACTGACCGCTTGCTCTTCTTGTGCCGCTGGATGGGGAGGGGCTGGATGGTTTCGCCTGGGGGGCCCTGGGGTGCGGGGGAGATAGAAGGAAGGAAATAGGACATGAGACAGAGATAGGTGTAAGGGATAGAAATGCCGGGTTGTGTTTTTGAAAACAGTAATGAAGATTTCTGAATGCTGTTCTCTGAAGGGGAGGAGATATGTGGCACTCTGTGCTGTTGCTCGGGAAGATTGGTGTGATAGACATAACAATCCAATCTCGTGTTCTGGGGAAACGAAACCTAAGTTTGGAGGGACATTGAATACTGCATAGAGGTTAGCTGGAATCCTTCAGAGAAAGGACCACAGGTGGAACTTGTCGGTGGAAATAAAAGGAAGGGGGAGGAGAAAGACCTCTTTTTGCCATGCTTCGTAAGTAGTTCTTTGGGGTTCTTTGAACTCAGCAATCATGTAGCCTTTTGAACTTAGGTTTCGTTTCCCCAGAACAGGAGATTGGATTGTTATGTCTATCACGCCAACCTTCTTCAGCAACAACCCAGAAAGTCACATATATCCTCCCCTTCAGAGAACAACAAACTTAGTATGGTTTTCATTGTTTTAATGTGCTTTCTGAACTGAGGATGCTTCATTTGCCTAGGAAATCTTTTTTGTTTCTGTAATTTTGAATTGTAACCTGTTTCTACAATATAACATTAAAAAAAAAGAAACGAAGTGACTGGAGTTGTTTAATTTTCTATCTGCTACCTTTCTAACGGTCTGTCTCAGGTCAGGATCTGTAAAAAGGCAAGCTAAATCCTGGGTTGTTTTGCTTCAGGGTGTCAATTCAGGTGCATTCCCATTAACTTGTAGGCCGAGGCTCTTCTTGGGAGTAAGGGGAACGTTATAGGTGCCATCCTGAGGGTACTGCCTGAGCCAAGGGGGCAGAATACGTAGCAGAATGGTGCTATGATCAATCTCCAATGTGCTAAAGTGTTGGCATAAATTTGATCACAACTACTTTTTCTTCCTCTTCCTCCTCTCTGGGTTTAGCTCAGGGGTTCTCAACATACGGACTGTGGGCCAGACATGGCCTGCGACATTATTTCATGGGCCAGACATGACCTGCGGCACCATTTCATGTGGCCTGTGTTGCTGCCGCCACCGTCACCGGAAGCATTTATGACAGCTGTAAATGTGCCCGGGGATGTCATAAATGTGTTCACGACAACCACGGATGTGTTTTACGGCAACGTTTTATAGCTGGGGGAACCACCAGCCCGGCCCACTCAGCTGTCTGATGGGGCGTGGATCGGCCCGCAGCTTTCAAAGGTTGAGGACCCTTGGTTTAGCTTGTTAAAAACCAAAGGGCAAGAAGCATCTGTGGCCAAGGATTGTGTTCAGAGAAATCTGTATCTAGAAGGAGTGCTCCCTGAACTGGCAAAAAAAAAGGTTTAATTGTGGAGAAGGGGTGGGGGGGAGAACCATTAAAAGAAGAGGCAACTGGGTGAGGGTCTTACCGGATGCCCAGGCGGTCCAGTGAGTCCACGCTGACCTTTGGGTCCTGCTTGACCCTGGAAAGAGAAGACCCCAAATCTTTAGCCCTGCCAGGAGGGGGGCATGGAGAGGAACCTTTCCTGACCCACACGTTCTCCTCTCCCCTGCCCACCCATGAAGAGAAAAAGGTCTGTGGGAAGGGGGAGAAAGGGGAGGGGGTCTTACCGTGGCTCCTTTCGGACCTGGGGGGCCAGGGGGACCCTGAAAAAGGAAGGACAATCAGTCAGGGCAGTGGGCTGCAACCCAAGAAGGGAGCTACACCCCGGGGGGGAGGCCTCAGGCGGGAGAAAGAGGAGGGACGGTGCCACTCACAGGATTTCCGGGAGGCCCTTCGGGGCCAAGGGGGCCGGACGGACCAGGAAAGCCCTGTGTGTGGGGAGAGAAACAGATTGAGAATGTGAGTAAGTGACAGAAGCCCCCCCACCCCCTAAAAAGACCATCTTTACAAAGCTGGCCAGGGAGCAATTCTTCTTTTTTAAAAAAATAAATAGTTTTTTTTAATTGTATTACTAAAACAAAAGAAAGAAAAATAAAGTCTACAATACACAAATTCAAATAAAACACAATTGTACTTGTGTACCCATCACCCAGGGGGGTATTCCATGTTGTTTAGAAAAAGGTGAAGATCCCCCTTGTTCAAGAGCCAGTCATATCCGACTCTAGGGTTTGGTGCTCATCCCCGTTTACAGCCAAAGGGCCAGCACTATCTCTTGCGTTTGCAGACATTTCCATGGACATGTGGCGGGCATGACTAGACACCGGAGCGCACAGAACGCTGTTCACCTTTCCCACCGAAGTGGTCCCTATTTATCTACTTGCAATTTCTTGCTTTCGAACTGCTAGGTTGGCAGGAGCTGGGGAAGGCGACAGGCGCTCACTCCGTCATGCAGCACTTGGGTCTCGAACTGCTGACCCGCCGACCTTCCAGTCGTCAAGTTCAGCATCTTAACAAGTAAGCTACTGCATCCAATCCTCATAATTCTACTCGAGGGGGTTAATGCTTCTGTCCCTGCCCCACTCGCCCTAGGCAGCCACCCCATATGTCCCCCCAACTCTCTTCCCTGCTCATGATAACACATGCCCCACTCCCATATGGCTCTTCTGTGCTGATTCACACACACACCGCCATAGCTCAACATTGGGGGGTTTCTTACTCATGTTCACCCACCGCCCACACAAACCCCCAGTTTCTCCCCCCAACTCCAGATTCCCCCATCCTAACCCCACTTCCCTGCCCCATATCCTCTCCACCCACCCCACCCCACCCCACCTGTCCTACTCACAGGTTCTCCTTTGGGGCCCTTGTTTCCTTGGGTGCCCGGCAGGCCTCGGTCTCCCTTCTCGCCTTGTTCTCCGGGAGGCCCAATGAGGCCAATGAGGCCAGGGTGACCCTGTGAGGATGATAATTGGGGCGGGGGGGGGGAGGAGAGGGAAGAGAGAAGGAGATGATGGTTACTGGGCTGGACTGGGGAGGATGATGGAGGAAGGGAGGGGGTGACTGACCAGATTCCACTCTTTCTGCTCCTGCTAATTCCACATCTTAAGAGGGAAAACATCTGGATGGAGGAGATGGAAACCCTGAGACAAAACTTATTTTGTGATTATAGGGTCATCCTTGCTTGAAAGCCGGACGTATCCGACTCTAGGGTTCGTTGCTCATCTCCATTTGCAGCCAAAGAGCCAGTGGACATGTGGCAGGCAGGACTAGGCACGGAATGCTGTTACCTTTCCCGCCGAATCAGTACCTATTGGTCTACTTTCAATTTCTTGCTTTCAAACGGCCAGGTTGGCAGAAGCGGCGATGGAGACGGGAGCCATGATGCTGCCTAGCGGATGATGGTCTCACTCACACACACACACACACACACACACACACACACACACACACACACACACACACACACACACACACACACACACACACACACACACACACACACACACACTTACCTTCTCTCCTTTGGGTCCAGAGTCGCCTTGCAGTCCGGGCAAGCCTGGGGGTCCCTGCGTGGAAAGAGACATGTTCTTCTCACGAGCAACGGCCCACAGCCAGACCCACAGGGCTCTCCCCCCACAATCTCCCCCCCCCCACTTCAACCTTGAATCAAAAGCTGGCCACTCACCACAGGCCCCGGTGGCCCGGCTTGACCTCTTGATCCTGGTTTGCCTTGTGCGCCCTGGGAAAGGTGGAAGAGAGGAAGGGAGGGTGGGTAGCAACCCCAAACTCCACCCCGATCTTCTGTGGCCGTTCCTACCCCATAGAGGCAAAGGTCAAGGGTATCCCTTGCTCAGAAGCCAGTCATGTCTGACTCTAGGGTTCAGTGCTCATCTCTGGTGCCGACGCTTCCGCGGTCATGTGGCAGGCATGGCTAGACACCGTAGAGCACGGAATGTTGTTACCTTTTCCACCAAAGCGGCACCTATTTATCTACTTGCAATTTTCTTGCTTTCTTTACTGCTAGGTTGGCAGGAGCTGAGCGAGATGGCAGGAGCTCACTCCGCCATGCAGCACTTGGGTCTCGAACTGCTGACCCGCTGACTTTCTGTTTGTCAAGCTCAGCATCTTAACCACTAAGCTACTGTGGCTCTCAAGGTGGCCCGCCCCTCCCAAAAAATAGTGTGCGGGTCCCTCCCTGTGGCAGCCTCTCCACCCGGCCAGAGAATCCCATTAGTCAAAGCTTATTTGCTCACCACAGATCCAGGGAGGCCTCTCAGTCCATCCGTTCCGGGTTTCCCTGGGGTTCCCTGAGGCCCCACCGGCCCTGTATTTCCGGGGGGACCCACAGCGCCCGATTCTCCCTAGAAAGGGCAGAGCTAAGGTCAAATAGCTGCCTTCAACCCATTCATCCACCTCCAGCTCATAATGTTGGAAAACAGTTTGCAAACATGATTTTAAAAAAGATTCTTTTGCTCTTCTGTAAACTCTGCCGTCAAGGCTCCTTTTTATTAACCTCACCCCTGCTCTAACTTCTTTCGCTCAACCTGTTAATTTTGTTGTTTAAAAAAAGAAGAAGAGGGAAAGAGGTTAAAAAAAAAAAGTATTTTTATTTATTAAAAAAACATTAACTGAACAAGATCACCAGAGAAAGTATGGTTGCCCTTTTGCATCAATCAATGTTTTTGTTTAAAATTATTAATTATTCCCCATTTATATATTTTTAAAACCGCAAATGCTATATTGCAGTAGCAATTGCTGAAACGTTAATTTCAAATAGTGATTTTATTCCCTTATCACTTTTAATGGATACAGTTTTTTAAAATAAAAACATAGCATATTTTAACTACATTTTAAGCATTTAAATTTTAAATCTCTTGTTATACTGTGCTGGTCATCGACTATAATAAAATGATTGTTTGGTTGATATTAATTAATCCCATTCTTATTCTTCTGCCATATCCGAATCTAGACGATCATCCATGAAGACTGTCCTGAGAATATAATGCAGTGGCCCTTATCATCTGCCTTCTGCATTGCAGAATGACCCCCATAACACTGATCCATGTGTCACTTTCTGGTCCTGAGCCTTTTTGGCGCACAAAGTCCTCATTGGTCCCAGACCAGTATGGATGAAGCTGCTGCTCTCCATCAAGATGGATTCAAGTGGGATTTAATCAACTCGGAGACCATCACCCTTCCCTGTGGACTTCGGCACCCAAGGCTGCTAGTCCTCAGGGTTGTCAGGTTAGTTAACCACTGCCTGACACTCGGCGTTGATTTGCTGGCTATAGGGTCTACTCTACTACCACAGCAGGATAACCTGGCCAGAGTAACCTCGGCAAATAATTGATGCAAAGAGACCCACCCACCCACCCATCCCAATCACTTGACATGGCCTTTTGGGGGGATTTTTGGGGAGGCCAACCCTTCGTCCATGTGAGCTTTTGTCTTTACCTGGTGGTGAGAGAGAGACTTACCTTCTTTCCCTTGACACCTTCCCGTCCTTCAGGGCCTGGGGGGCCAGCCGGTCCCTGTTGAGAGATGGAAAGGGATGGGGGGGGGGATTTTATTATGACAAAATCAAGTCCAAAAAACCTCCAGGCAGGGTTCCCCCGACCCCTAAAAATGCCTCCTGCTAGGAACCAAGCTTTAAGGCAGGGGTTCCCAACCTTTCCAACCTTTCGCAGTCAGCTTCAAGGGCAGAATGGCCATTTTGCCCTGCCTGCACGATGGGGGTGGTCATTTTGTCCCAAAAGCTTCAAAGGGGTGGCCATTTTGTTTCTCAAATGCTCTTGGAGGTGTGCGTGTGTGTGGGCCCCCCAGCACATGAATTGGCACAGCAGGCCAGATTCAGCCCACGGGCCTTAGGTTGGGAACCCCTGCTTTACTTTCAGCAAATGGATGTCTTTTGAGTATGGGTCCAACCACCCTGGAGTCTGAGTTTCCTTCCTCCCTTTTTTCTCTCCAAAAGACCCTAAAGAACCAGCCCCAACTGGGTAGAGGTTTCGCCTTGGAAGCCCAGATCCAACCAGGGGACACACCTGTTCTGCCAGGTGAGTTCAGGTGAGCCACCTCAGACCCAGAGGTAGAGTTTGCCTCAAAATGGTCCAACCTCCCTCCCCAGCCCTGGAAGATGCCTTCTTCCACTGATCCCAGACGAGAAGGGAAGCCCCACAAGGTGTTCCCGGTAGAGGTCAATCTCGCTATATTCCTCCAGGGATGAGAGTCATTGGCCAAGCTGTTTTCTGGCCAGTTATGGGATTTTGCTTCTTCCTTGGCAACTTGTTCTCCTGGTGGCATTACTCCGATTCCAAATTGTGGGGTGACCCACAAGAGCCCCCTCCCCACAACTTACCCTCTTCCCAAGTGGACCGGGAGGGCCATTCTCCCCTGTCGGGCCTGGCGAACCCTAAAAGGAGTAGGGGAAGAGAGAAGGGAAGGTGAATCAGGAGCTCCACCTGGGCAGAAGAAACCAATGCCAACCTGGAGAGCAGGAGGGAGGTGGGAGGGATTGTTTTGGGGTGACAAGGAAGGTCATGAAAAGAATGATGAGCATGGGAGATATTTATCAGGGAGGTTTGGTGAAATGGTAGGAAGGAGAGACATTTGACAGTTCAGCAAGTGGGAAGGAAAGCATATCTAGAACCGAGCATCAATAGTAGAGGAACCTAGAACCCACCAATGTGAGGCTTAGAACCCTTACCGCTTCTCCAGGCTCTCCATTTTCTCCCTGGTCGCCTTTGGCTCCGTCTTGGCCCTGTGGCAGGAAGAACAAAGGAGACATCTGTCCCTCTGGCACCAGAGATCCTGACCCCTCCCAGTGTGGGTCAGGAGGGTCTGGGACAAAGCGGTGGGTTGATCCAGAACGATACTCACCCGTGGCCCCACTCCACCAGGGGATCCTGGGTCTCCAGGGAAGCCAACCGGACCCTAAACGGAGAAGGAGAGGACAGACATTGAGCCTGACCTAAAAGGGGAGCCCACTTCCTTCCCCTTAATTTCTTCCTCTCAACATTTAATGCAGCTTCATTGGAGTCATTTTAACCCAGGGGTTCCCAATCTACGACCCATGGACCGGCCCTGGCCTGTGGTGCCAATTCATCCGGCCCTCAGTGAGGACCCTGCCGCCGCCACTGGAAGTGTCAAAAGTGCGCCAGAAGCACAGAAAATGCACCAAAAATACGCCAAAACCAGCAAAAAAACATGGCAAAAACAAGCAGGAAGTGTGAAAATACGCTGCCCTAGATGCCGCCACCATGGGAAGCGGTAAAAGCAGCTGAAAACGTGCCATGATTGAACCCGCCATCGCCGCCACCGGAAGTGGTAGGAGGAATCATGCCTCCAGCCGCTCAGCTGTCTGAGGGGACGTGGTCTGGCCCGTGGCACGAAAAGGTTGGCCACCACTGTTTTAACCCTCTGCCGTTCACCTTTCTCTGCCCTCTGTCACTTACCGGGTTGCCTTTGGGTCCATCATCTCCTCGGGGCCCTTTCGGCCCGGGGCCCCCAGCTTCGCCAGCAGTCCCTGGTTCTCCTTTCTCCCCTCGTTCACCCCGTGGACCCTGAGAAGGAGAAGAAAAAAATAGAGTCCCGTTCAAATTTATGATCGGGTCACCCAGATCATCCAGTCGGAGAGGCAGTCTACCCCTACGTGCCAGGTAAAGTCAGGATCTCCCTTGTTCAAAAGCCTGTCATAATCAACTCTAGGGTTCAGTGCTCATCTCTGTTTATAGCCAAATAGCCAGAGCTGTCTGCGTCTGCAGACATTTTCCTTGGTCATGTGGCAAGCGTGACTAGATGCCCAGGAACAAGGAACGCTGTTACCTTTCCTGCCAAAGTGGTACCTATTTATCTACTTGCCATTTCCAGGGAATCCTAAGCAGGTGAAGGCGTATCCTTGGGAATACCCTGAAGGAAATGGTGAGCCACTGTGTGAGACAGAATGCTGGACTGGATCATGGGCTCCTGTGGCCTCTTCCAGCAAGGCTGCTCTTATGTTCTTATGTACTTGCAATTTCTTTCTTGTGAACTGCTAGGTTGGCAGTTGCTGGGGCAGACAACGGGAGCTCATTCCAGCACACAGCACTTGGGGCTCGAACTACTGACCTTCCAGTTGTCAAGCTCAGCGTCTTAACCACTAAGCCACCGCAGTCCTCTATGTGCCAGTGTACATAGGACAAAACTTCTCTAAAGAGCTGTTGTCTTTACTTCCCACTTAGGGTTCACCTACTTGGCTTCTCCAAGAGACCGAGGGGGGTTGGCCAGGTGGCCAGTAGCCCTTGTGAAGTTCCAGCCTTTCTCAAATTTTTGGGGCAGGAAAGTCCTGGCCAGGTGAGAAGGGCTGCTTGCAAACAAGGAAAAGATTTGTGGCAGGGTTTCTGCTTCTGCTTCTACTGTATCTGAACATTGGCGATCCTCATTGCAATCAGCCATGAAGACTGTCCTGAGAATATAATGCAGTGGCCTTTCAATCTGCCTTCCACATCGCAGCATGACACCCATACATACCACTGATCCAGTTCCACAAGTCACTTTCTGGTCCTGAGCCCTTTTGGCACACAAAGTCCTTCTCGGCCCCAGGCCAGGATGGATGAAGCTGCTGCCCTTCATCAGGATGGATTCAAGTGGGATTTAATCCACTTGGGGACCATCACCCTTACCTATGGACTTTGAAAGCCAAGGCTGTTAGTCCTCATGGTTGTTAGGTTAACTGCCGGCTGACACTCAGCGTTGAGTCACTGGTAATAGCGTCTACTCTATTACCGTAGCTGGATAACCTGGATAGGCTATAAGACAGTGGTGGTAAACCTATGGCATGCGTGCCAGAGATGGCACTCAGAGCCCCCTCTGTGGGCACCCATGCGGTTACCCCAGCACAGAGTTCACCCTGCCTGTTGCCCAGCAGCCCAATGGGAGCACTTCTTCCCTCCCCCAGCACAGTTTACCCGCCCTTCTGCCCAGCAGCCCAATGGGAGTGTTTCCCTTCCTCCCTTGTAGCTGGCACTTTGCGATAAATAGGTGGATTTGGGGTTACAGTTTGGGCACTCGGTCTCTGAAAGGTTCCCCATCACTGCTATAAGGTTATGTGCATAGAGTGAATTTTCACCCAACTCTGGATCTGATGCAGGTTTTGCTCCAGTCGGTCTTATGGACTGGATCATGGGCAAGCAGGGAGGCAGGAATGGGCAGAATTGTGTGTTTGTATGTGTGAGAGAGATATTTCTTACCTTGACACCCGGCTCTCCGGGGACCCCAGGTCCGCCCGCTTCTCCTGGCTCGCCCTGCAAGGACAGAAATCAGTGGTTAGACTCGGCTCCCATTGCAAGCCCAGTTCACAATAACACAAGACACCCCCATAGAGCACTTAGTGCACTCTCTGGGCGGTTCACAAGTTAATTAGCATTTTGCTGGGGACTCATATTACCAACCTCGGAAGGATGAGTCAACCTTGCTTTGGTGTATGCAAACCAAGACACAGGACACAGCCTCGGGCTGGGTTAACTCAGGTTTATTGCATCGTGGACAGAGGGAACATGAGGTAATGGCGGATCGATAGCTCTTTATATACAGTAGTAGTACATTTGAACGTGGTGCCATGGTAGCCCATTGGCTACTGTCTGCGTGACGTCATTGCGGGTCACGCCCTTCTTGTCCAGGTGTAGGTGGTGGCGGGAAAACTTCCCGCGCTGTTGCCTTTGATGAGTTCGGACCAAGAGAGCTTGGACGCTCGCTGCTGCCAGCTGGTGGTCATTAGCTCGCGTCCTATTACAGGGTTTATATGATACAGCTGAAGGTTACATAGTTGCTATAGGCAAGGTTACATTGGCTCAGATACATTGTAATCCATGTGGAAGGTAAGACCATCAGAACACAACACCCCTCCCCCCTAGGACGAGACAAAGTCTCGAGCCCACACTTAAGCACACTCCCCCCCCCCTTAGGAGACAAAGTCTCTCAGCCAAGATGGCTTATTTCGAACACGCTGGGGTCTCGATGCGGGCTGCCTCTCCCCGGGTTTGCTACCTTCTCTTTGTCCCCTGGTTTCCTGTCCTGTAATTGGAGAGGGAGACTCGTTAGTGGCTTGCCGCGGCTCCGCGGCGTTGTTGGGAGGTGTGCTCTTTCTTAGGGAGGAACCGGGGGCACTGGGGGCTAACGAAAAACCCCTCTTCTCGCTTGGATGGGTGGGGGAACACTCCTGAAAACCCCCCCGGCTCGCAAAATCAAAATCAAAATTACAATCGGGGGCAGCGGTCGCGAATTCCTCTCCCCCTTCCCCGGCCCCTGATAGGACTGGCGTATCAAAAGGGTATGAGTCGGGGCCGCTGCTTCTGCCTTCCCCCCTTGCTTGGGACTGTTGTCCACTGCTGTCTCCCCCTTGGGTTAAGCGGGTGGGGGAGAACCCTAACGCTGAATCCTGTTGCTGAGCCCCACAGACTGGCCCACTCACTCGGTGCCTCAGTTGGTCTGCGTGCCTCCTCCAGAGGAGGCCGGTGTTAGTCTCGACCCGGTACGACACTGGCCCCGTCTGTTCTACAACCGTCCCTGGTACCCAGGCCGGCCCTGCGCTGGAATAGTTCCTGCAGTGAACAGGGTCCCCGGCGGCGAAACCTTTCGAGACTGCCAACCCTATGTTTTTCCCTTTATCCTCGACTCTCGTCGGGTCTAGCCTGGACAGGATCGTGGTCAGTTTTCGCCGCATCAAGAGCTCCGCCGGCGAGTAGCCTGACGCTAAGGGGGTTACCCTATACGCTAAGAGGAACTGGCATACTTGGTGATTCAGGTCCCCCGGGCCCATGCGCCGCAGCGCCTCCTTTGTTGTACGCACCAGCCGTTCCACTTGGCCATTCGTGGCCGGGTGAAACGGTGCGGATGTGACATGCCGAATGGCGTTTGCCTCCATGAATGCTCCGAACTCAGCGGAGGTGAAGCAACTAGCGTTATCGCTGACTAAAGTGTCGGGTAAACCGAATGTGGAAAAGACTCTCCTTAGCTGGCTAATTGTCGTGGCGGAGGACGTGCTCTTTACTGGGATAACCTCCAGCCACTTGGAGAACGCATCCACCACCAGGAGAAACATGGTTCCTCGGAATGGGCCAGCGAAATCTACGTGCACTCTGGACCATGGCCCCCTTGCTGTGTCCCACTCCCTATGCGGGAGACGGGCCGCCTCAGGTCGGGATCCCTGGCATGCCTCGCAAGTGCCGACCATGTGCTCAATGTCCGCGTCCAGCTGTGGCCACCAGAAGTAACTCCGGGCCAGCGCCTTTGAACGAACTATGCCCGGGTGGCTGACGTGCAGCAGTTCGAGCACCCTCGTCCGCAGGGGCGTAGGGACCACCACCCGTTGGCCCCACAAAAGGCACCCCCTCTCTAGGGACAACTCTAGCTTTTTCCTAAAGAATGGGTCGAACTCTGTACTCGGGGACGATGCCGGCCACCCCTTCTGTACCCATGAACTAACTTTCTCCAGCGTTCTGTCCTTGCCTGTCGCCCTAGCAATGTCGGTTGGTACTATTGGGGGTGCGTCTAAAACCTCAATTAGCAACACCTGGCGGTCTCTTTCTGCTCTCGCCTTTTGGTCGTCCGACAAGGGCAAAGGGGATCTCGAAAGTGCATCAGCATGGCTGATCTCCTTTCCGGGCCGGTACTCCAACTCATGTTGGTACGCGTTGAGGAAAATAGCCCATCGCAGCATTCTCGGGGACAGGATCTGCGGCGTGGGCTTGCTTGCCGTGAAAATCCCTAACAGTGGCTTGTGATCGGTCACGATTTTGAACGGGCGGCCATACAAAAAATCGTGAATTTTTTTGGTTCCCGCTACTATTGCTAACGCCTCCCTGTCGGTTTGTGCGTAATTTCGCTCCGCTTGGGACAGGGACCTTGAGTAAAACGCTACCGGGGCCTCCCTTCCGTCCTCCAACACGTGGCAAAGCACCGCCCCCACCCCCACCGGGGATGCATCACAAACTAGGACCACTGGCCGTTTGGGGTCGAAGTGCGTCAGGATTGCCTCAGATGTTAGGAGTTGCTTTAGCTCTTTGAACGCCCTCTCGTGCTCGTCACCCCACATCCATCTCTCCTCCTTTTTAAGTAACCGATGGAGCGGTTCGGCCACGGACGCCTTCCGCGGGAGGAATGTATGGTAAAAATTGAGGAGCCCCAGGAAGGACTGTAGCTCGGTTTTGGATGTGGGGCGAGGGGCCTTTTTAATGGCTGCTACTTTGGATTTAGACGGTTTAATCCCCTCGGGTGTGATCCGGAACCCTAAAAACTCGACCTCGGTTTCGAAAAAGACACATTTGTCCTTCCTCAATCTCAGCCCCGCTTTCTCGAACACGGTCAGTACTTTGTCCAACCTCTTTGCCAGTTCAGCCTCACTCCCCCCTGTTATCAACACGTCATCAAAATAAGGCAACACCCCCTCCAGTCCCTTCAGGAGGCGTTCCACAAGCGACTGAAAAAGGCCGGGTGCCGAGTTCACGCCAAACTGTAACCGCGACACCTGGAACGCTCCTTTATGTGTAACTATCGTTTGTGCCGCGGCCGTGGCGGGGGTCACAGGAAGTTGCTGATAGGCTTGTGCCAAATCGAGTTTAGCGAAACACTTTCCCCCATTCAGCCTGGCCAAAAGGTGGCTGATCACTGGCACCGGGTATGCATTAGGGCGGATCGCCTTGTTAATTGTACACTTATAATCAGCGCAAATGCGCACCTCCCCGTTAGCCTTTAGAGCCGTTACAATTGGAGTTTCCCACTCCGCGGAATCAACAGGAATAAGAATCCCCTGGCCCACCAGTTTGTCCAGTTCCGCCTCTATCTTGTCCTTGAGTGCGAACGGCACCCTGCGCGGTTTGAGTCTTATCGGGCGGACCTCCGGGTCTATGTCGAAAGCTACAGGGGGTCCCTTGAACTTTCCGAGTCCTTTCTTAAAAACGGCGGGATGCGCATCGCAAACCGCTTGTATTGGGTCCCCCCCCACGGTATGCACTCCCCCTATGAACAACCCTAAGGGCTGAAACCACTGTGTCCCTAGGAGGCTACAGCTTCCCCCCTTGAGGACAACTAGGGGCAGTTCCGCAGAATGTCTCTTAAAATTGACCCGAAATTTCCCGACCCCCAACACCGGAATGCTGTTTCCCTGTACGTCTCGTAGCGTGGACCTCAACGCTTTAAGTTTGGGCCGCACGTGGGGGTCGATTTTCAAAAACTCTTTCTGGGGAATTATAGAATAGGAGGACCCCGAGTCAATTTCCATCTTAATAGGGGCCCCTTGTACTAATACCTCAACGAAGTAATGGGACTGTCCCGCGGACACGCTGAACACTGGGGCGTCGTCCTCGCTGTCGTCCGAGACGCGGCCCACGCCATCCTGCTTCCTCGTGGTCTGGGCGCCATCTTTGGGCCTCGCTGGACGGTCCGGTCTGGCCGCACGGTCTTGTGACTGCCTCCGGCCCTCCTTCCGTTTTCTGCATGCCTTGGCGATGTGCCCCCGACGGCCGCAGGTGTAACACTCGGCCTTCCTGAACGGGCATCTCGCGCGCTCATGGGCCGCTCCGCAACCCTCGCAGCGTCGACCACCCTTTCGGACCTTCTGGACCTCCTCGCCGTCGCTGCCTTCCGTAGACGACTTTGAGGCCCGTCGAGTTGCGTGCACCGACTGTCCGGACTTCCCGTGCACCGAATTTTCCGCCTTGCCGGCTCTAGGACGCCACTCACGCCACTGGTGCATCTCGTCCACTCCAGCATTCGTGGACTCTGCGGCTTCCGCGGCCTCTACGACCTCTGCCAGCGTGGGTGGCGGCTCCTTGTTCATCAAGCTGCGCTGTACCTCCTTGTCTTTCAGGCCACACAACACGCCGTCCCTGAGGGCCATCTCTAGGATGTCGCCCCATTTACAGGGGGCGGCGGCTATCCTCATGGCGGCCACGAATGCCTCAACCGACTCGTCCGGCGCTCGGACTCGCCTCCAAAACGCGCTCCGAGCGGGAAACATTGCCCTCGAGGGACAGAAGCGCTCTCGCAGCAGCTTCATGATGTCGTCCGCCTTAAATTCGCTCACCTTCTTCGGAGCGATGATGCCCACCAGCGTCCGCTTGGTTTCCATCCCGAGCATTCTGGTGAGGATGGCCCTCTTCCTCTCCTCGTCGTCTCCCTTGACTTTGAGTTCCACCAGTGCCGCCTGGAAGTCCATCTCAAGCAGCTCCCAGTCTTGCGGTTTGGTGATGTTGAACCCGCTCTGTGCCCTGGCTGTTCCGTGGGGATCCATCATCCCACCTTCGTCGCCAATTTGGTGTATGCAAACCAAGACACAGGACACAGCCTCGGGCTGGGTTAACTCAGGTTTATTGCATCGTGGACAGAGGGAACATGAGGTAATGGCGGATCGATAGCTCTTTATATACAGTAGTAGTACATTTGAACGTGGTGCCATGGTAGCCCATTGGCTACTGTCTGCGTGACGTCACTGCGGGTCACGCCCTTCTTGTCCAGGTGTAGGTGGTGGCGGGAAAACTTCCCGCGCTGTTGCCTTTGATGAGTTCGGACCAAGAGAGCTTGGACGCTCGCTGCTGCCAGCTGGTGGTCATTAGCTCGCGTCCTATTACAGGGTTTATATGATACAGCTGAAGGTTACATAGTTGCTATAGGCAAGGTTACATTGGCTCAGATACATTGTAATCCATGTGGAAGGTAAAACCATCAGAACACAACACTTGCGCTCCAGTCAGGATCGAACTCACAACCTTTTGGTCGCAGGGCAGCAGTTTAACCACTGTGCCATCAGGGTTCCCAATAACACAAGGCACACAACACCGCAAGGCTGATCAAGGAGGAGCGGAAGGCTAAATAACACAAAATCATCCCACGACAGCCTCGGGTCCTTGAGTCACACTTTGTTGGGGACTGGCACCTAAAAGTGGACCCAAAATTGCTCCCAGGGAACGAATTCATCAGGGGCTCTTCCTGCAGATCATAGAATGACTGAGCTGGAAGGGACCTTAATTTAGGCCAGGGATTCTCAACCTGCGGCCTGTGGGCCAGATGCGGACCATGACACCATTTCATGTGCCCCCCCCCACTGCCTCCACCACACCAAGAAGTGCCATGTTGTGTAGGAAGGGCAAAATGGCTGAGAGAGCGTGACCCAGCCCCCGGCTTAAAAAAGTCTGAGAACTCCTGGTCTAACCCCCTGCTCAATGTAGGAATCCGAATTAAAGCAGTCTTCCAGTGTTGGAGCACTTGCCACTTCTCAAGGTCATGGGTTCCGTTGTTGTACTGCTCAAACAGTTAAGATCCTCTCCTTCCCCCTCGAGTGTGCTGGTTCCAAATCTGAACTTAGAATTTGCCTACCATGTACAGATTTTGAGGCGTCCTATAGCTGTTCAAATGGTCAGTAATTGGATAGTGTATGTTTACATGGGGACATTTTAACAGTTGCAGCTACCACAATGCCTACTGCCGTCTCAGCTGAATCACGTCCCCTGGCAGCATGCATGTTCCAGCAGCAGCCGGGCATGTCTGGGCAAGTCAGTGAGCTGACATCAGAAATAGGTATATAAGGCAAGATGGACTTGTCTCTAGTGCAAAAGATAAGCCATAGTGAGTCTATTTTGAGCTAAAGATGAGTAGGCGCAGCTGTGTTAATGAACCGAACAATTTTTGCTACATTTGTGGCAGATATACCCTGCATGATCAATGCAGGATCCTAGCCAAGAGGCGAGATTTGCTAGCTTAAGATCCTGATGTCCTAGGCCAGGAGTTCTCAACCTTTTAAAGCCCTGAGACAGCTTCAGTGGCCGGACAGCCATTTTGCCACATGGCACTTCCGGGTGTGGTGGAAGTGGTGGAGGGCCACATGAAATGGTGCCAGGGGCTCCATCATGCCAACGGGCCACAGGTTGAGAATCCCTGTCCTAGGCAGAATCAGACTTGAGATTTGGATGCAGCGCACTCAATTTAGTATAGGGCACATGGATTAGACCAAGTAGCAGACAATATTTACTTTTTTGTGATGCAGTGTTACCTTTCAGTTATTTGAAGAGTGCTATCATCATATTTTCTCTCCCCCATCAGCCTCCTTTTCTCAAGGCCAAACATACCCTGCATCGGCAACTTCCAGACCCAAGGGTGGACCTGTTCCCCAGTCCACCTCCCGTAATTTGGAAATGGAAGTATCTTTCGCTCCACCAGGATGGGCTCCTGCCCCTCTCCAGAGCCCCATTTAGGGCTGCCCTCTGGCCCTCCCTGTACTTACACACGCACACGCACACGCACGCACGCACACACGCACGCACGCATGCACGCACACACACACACACACACACACACAGAGGCTTTCAACCACGTACCTTTGGTCCTAGGGGCCCAAGGTTTCCGACACCTCCAGGAGGACCATCTGGACCCTGAAAGAGGAAGGAGGCTAAACATTATGGTGGCCACAGGTGAGCCCAAAAAGAAGGAGGACGCAGAAAGGGGGAACCTTCAGTGGTATTAAGGGTGGGGAGGAATCCATACTCACGCTTGCTCCGGAGGATCCAGCTGGCCCTCGGGGTCCTGGGGGTCCTGGAGGTCCCTATAAGGAAAACATTTTACTAATTACCATAGATGCTCGACTATAAGTCATCCCGAATATAAGCCGATGTCCCTAATTCGGACCTCTAAAACTAGGAAAATAGATTGACCCAAGTATAAGTCAGGGGTGGGAAATGCAGCAGCTGCTAGTGAGTTTCAATAATTAAAATGCAAATATGGTAAAAATAATTAATTTAGACATTTGTGTGGGTATGTTTTTGAGTGTTTACGTTGACCCAAGTATAAGCTGAGTCCCACTTTTTGACCTCATTTTGGGGGCTAAAAAACCCGACTTATATTCAAGTATATACGGTAATATCTAATTAGGTCAAGGTCTCCTTTGCTCAAAACTCAGTCCTGTCTGACTCTAGGGTTCAGTGCTCATCTCTATTTACAGCCAAAGAGCCAGTGTTGTCTGCATCTGCAGACATTTCCATGGACGTGCAGTACCTATTTATCTCTTTGCAATTCCTTGCTTTCGAACTGCTCGGTTTGGCAGGTGCAAGGACAGATGATGGGAGCTCACTCCATCGTGCAGCACTCAGGTCTCGAAGCGCTGACCAGCTGACCTTCCAGTCATCAAGTTCAGCATTTTAACCATGAAGCCACCACAATCCCTCAGCATCAAATCACTCCTCCTCCAAATGCTCAAGGCATTGAATAAGCCCTGGCAGAAAAGAAGCAGTTTCCCCTTTAAAAGTGCTGCTCAGGTGCGTCTAGGGAGGTTTTCACCTACAAGGGACCTGGGAAAGTGGCACTTACCAGGGGCCCCACGTCGCCTAGTTCGCCCTTCTCCCCTGCTGGTCCAGGCATGCCCTGTTTAAAAAGAGAGAGGGAGATAGTCAAGAAGGGTCAGGGCCTGCTGCTACCTGTGCCAGGTGAGAGGGAAGTGGGAGGGGCAGGTCTCTGCTCACCTGTAAGCCAATGGGACCCGGGGACCCATTGAAGCCTCTGGTGCCATCATCTCCTTTGGCCCCAAAGTGGCCTTGAATGCCCCTCGCCCCAGGCTCTCCGTCGGCACCCTACCAGAAGGAGGAAAGGGGGGGGAGAAGAAACGGAACCAGGTGAGAAAGGTGAGAAAGGTAACCTCAAGGGACATCTCCGAAATTGAGGTGTTTCAGGGTGACCGTGTGGAGCCTATACCTGCACAGTACAACTGAGCACAAATCACAAGCTGCTTGTTGGGCTGGACGGTGAATTTGGGAATGAGTTCTTCGGAATTAAAACTTCCAACCAACCATCCATCCAACCATCCAACTTAACCCAAACCAACCAACCAACCCACCAAGCAACCAACTCAACCCAACCCAACCCAACCCAACAAGCAACCAACCCAACCCAACAAGCAACCAACCCAACCCAACAAGCAACCAACCCAACCCAACAAGCAACCAACCCAACCCAACCAGCAACCAACCCAACCCAACCCAACCCAACCAGCAACCAACCCAACCTAGCAAGAAACCAACCCAACCTAGCAAGAAACCAACCCAACCTAACAAGAAAGCAACCCAACCCAACCCAACCCACCAACCAATCAATCACTTAGACTAATGGGAAGAATTACTTCCCTTGAGAATTTGCTCATCTGCAAGTTTGATGGTGGAATTTTGTACAGACAACAAGTGAGTTTAGGATTTGTAAAAACATGCTCCAAAATACAGAGAAGACAAAGAGATGGTGGGGCAGGAGGTCCTCAGAGAAACATCCCACACAATCTGCCCTGAGTCGTTCCTGCCTTTCTCCTACCCCCACCCCGGTTTCTGCCCCAAACCATGAATGGAAACTCACTCACCGCTGCTCCTGGTTGCCCAACAGACCCCACTGGCCCTGGTGGCCCTGGAGGACCCTAGAGGGGAGAAGACAAAACCATGAGTCATTGTGACCGGAAATATTGGCTGCCCCACTGTTCGGGACAAAGGATGCAAAGGCCACTGCCCTCCCCCATGGACTGACCTGTTCTCCTTTGCCACCTTTGGCTCCCAAGCGGCCTGGGTCGCCCACTTCGCCCTGTAGAGAGAAAAGAAGGGAGGATAAGTCCAGGAAACTATTACTGGGTGGGGGTGGGGTGGGGGGTCTCAGGGCCCCACAGAGCAAAGGTTGGGGTTGGGGGACACATATGTTTTCTGACCCCTTACCTTGTCTCCATCCTCACCCGCGCCTCCTGGAGGTCCAGCAGGACCCGGCAGCCCAATGGGCCCCTGAGTGCCATCGCGGCCAGATGGACCAAGGGGGCCTTTTTCACCCTGAGGGAGAAAATAGGTGGGGGCTGAGGGGGAGAGTCCAGACACCAGGCTTCATGTGGCAGGAATGACTAGACGCTGGAGTGCACAGAACGCGGTTACTTTGCCCGCCAAAGTGATACCTATTTATCTACTTGCAATTTATTGCTTTCAAACTGCTAGCTTGGCAGGAGCTGGGGCAGACAATGGGAGCTCACTCCGTTGTGCAGCACTCGGGTCTCGAACCACTGACCTGCCAACACCAAGCTCAAACCCCCACCCGAGCATTCTAAGACCCCAAAATGGGTCAGGCTAGAATAGATGGCCTTTGGTTTCCCTTCTGACACTGATTGTAGATTCTGATTCTCCATGGAAAGGGGGTGGGAGAGATTCCCAGAGGTCATGGTGAACGGCGCTCCTTCGTTAGACCCTAATCCCATCCCTCTCTTAATTGGTTGCTACCCCACATGTCCCCATCATACTCATCTGGAGTGCCGTCCCCCCTTGTCCCAAGAAACCCCAGGAAACCCCATACTCACGGGTACACCTTTCTCTCCAGCTGGGCCAGCCGGGCCTTGAGGTCCAGGCCTACCTGGGGGCCCGACAGGGCCACCTGACCCCGCAGCTCCCCTCTCGCCCGGAGAACCCTAAAAAAGGAAAGGGAAATGGCTGTGGGTAAAGAAGAACCACCAGGTCATCCCCACCACCACCTCTCTGAAGGTGAACAGCGGTGGTAGTGCCACTCACTACCACAGCATAGAGAAATGCTCAAACCTAACGCCGGCTCTCACTGTCTTCAGCGGTGCCAGCTGGGACAACTGGCATAAGTCGCAAAAGGAAGCCAGTTCTACTAAAAAGAGCGTGGGATGGAGTGGGTGGGGTTCACTGTCTAGTATGATTCTGGGGCACTAGATGGATGAAGTACAACACAGGACGATGGGACTTGTAGTCCAGGAGGACTAGCAGAGTACCAGCTGCTTGGATGCTGGACCAGGGAAGCTTTTCTCCTGAACACAGATCCAGTTTTACGCCTTATGTATGAAGGGGGTGGGTGGGAGGGAATCGTCCCACACTTAAAAGGTCTGCCCAACAAGAAACCCTTGTGGTTTCCCCCAGTAATTGCTTTAATCTTCTTGGGATTTTTATTGCCTTGTTAAATAACTTTTCTCTCCCTCAGTCTTGCCAGTCTAAAAGTTAGTTAGAGTGCCTTTCTTTATTTCTTTTTTAAAATTTGGAAACCCTTCTAGGTACAACAGTGGTGTGTGTGTGGGGGGGACCCACTGACAGAAGGGGGGAAAATAGATCAGGCACCATGCATTTTATTAAGACATCGATGCAGCAGGAAAAGAGGAAGAAATTTAACGTGAGATGGACTGAGTACCGAAAGGAACCACAAGTTTGAGTTTTGCAAGAGCTATGGAGGACAGGAAATCCTGTGTGCCGGATGCAACTGGAGGTCAAATAACAACAGCACAGGGCGTGGAGGGCTCAGTATGGTGCCAGGGCCTGTTGTTTATGCGGAGGAATGGGGAAATGTAGAAATACTCACGGCAGGTCCTGGGGGTCCAGGGGGTCCCTCGTTGCCTTTGAGTCCCAGTCCTCCCTGCAGGTGTGGAGAGGAGGAAATAAGAGTCATTTGCTAACCTTTCCTCACAAATGGAGCCCACTGGATTTGAGAAGGAAGAGGGTTCACAGAGTTGGAAGGAAGGAGAAAACGGAAGATGAGATTCATCTTCCCAGATTCCCTTTGCTGGCTCTGTGTCCTCAACCCCCCCCCCCCCTTTCTCCAGGTTTTTCCTGTTGACAGAACGCTATGCTGGGACCTCTAAGGATGGACTGACTGACTTCCTTTCTCTTCAGGGCACAAATAAACATCTCATCGTTCGAAATAGGCCACGTTCATAGCCAGGGTGGCCCGAGACAGAGAGAGAGAGAGAAGGTGGTGGTGCTTCATTGAACAGACAAGGGCTGTGTGTAAATAGGACAAATTTTACCAGATACTTTTGAGCTTAAACGATGATCTTATTGTACAACTTTTGCATCTTACTCTATCTATCTGTCTGTCTGTCTATCTATCTAACCATCTATCCATCCAAAAGGAAGTTCAAATCTATCTAGCTATCTAGCTATCCATCTAGCTATCCATCCAAAAGAAAGTCCAAGTCTATCAATCACTCAATCAATCACTCAATCAATCAATCAATCCAAAAGGAAGTTCAAATCTATCTATCTATCTATCTGTCTGTCTGTCTATCTATCTAACCATCCATCCATCCAAAAGGAAGTCCAAGTCTATCAATGAATCAATGAATCAATCAATGAATCAATCAATCAATGAATCAATCAATCAATCAATGAATCAATCAATCAATCAATCAATCAATCAATCAATCAATCCAAAAGGAAGTTCAAATCTATCTATCTATCTATCCAAAAAGAAGTTCAAATCTATCTATCTGTCTGTCTATCTATCTATCTGTCTGTCTATCTATCCATCCATCCAAAAGGAAGTTCAAATCTACCTACCTACCTACCATGGAACCTTGGTTAACAAATGGCTTGGTTAACATAAAGATTGCATAACAAAAGGAAATCCATAGAAAACAGTGGCTTGGTTTAAGGAATTTTTTTCAGAATGGATTAATTGGTTTTCAATGCATTCCTATGGAAAATTTGATTTTAGTAATTTTCGCTTTAAGAAATGTCCTGGGGAATGCATTATGTCAACTGAGGTTTTTATCTATCTATCTATCTATCTATCTATCTATCTATCTATCTATCTATCTAATTCACATTTATACCCCACCCACTCAGGGCAACTTACAATGTATAAATGTATTATATATACATGTATTTTAAAATAATCTGATAATTCTTCTTCTTCCATGTCTAGGTCAGACGTGAAACTGCCAAAATGGAGGCACCTTTGCCTGACCTAGTGTGAGAAAGATTAGCTGACAACACAAGGTTGCCGTTACCAGGGTACACCCAATTGTGGTTCAAAAATACCACAATCTTCAAGGAGGCTGTTTCTGTGTACCCGTAATAAAACACAAGAAAAAACAACACAAGAAACAACGCCAGATGGTATACAAAAATCTTAAAACCATAACAGTTATTCTGTTTTTAATCTTCTGTTACCCTCTCTTATGTTACCCTATTTTACTCACTGTATTTTTCCTTTTTATTTTAATGTTTTAAATTAATTCCAAAGTAACAAATTAAAAATATATAAACAAACATACTACTTCTACATCTAACCATGACTACCAATATAATTAAAAAAAACTTTTAAAATAATTTTTAATAACATATTACATGGTTACATTAACTAATAAGTGCACCCACCACTTATGGGACATTATATATATGGCATCACTGAAACCTGGTGGACGGACGATAACCAATGGGATACAGTTATCCCAGGCTACAAACTGTACAGGAAGGATAGGAAGGGGCAAACGGGAGGTGGTGTGGCCTTGTATGTCAAAGAAGTGATAAAATCGTATGAATTGGAATATCTAGGTGATTTGGAGTCACCATTAGAAGCTCTGTGGGTAAGAGTACCAGGCCACAAGGATGGTCTAACAGTAGGCATATACTATCGGCCTCCGACCCAAACTCTTGAGGGAGACTGGCAGTTGGAGAATGTTGTAAAGGAGGCATCCAAGAAGGGAAGCCTGGTTATAATGGGGGACTTCAATTACCCTCACATAGACTGGGTGAACTGTTGTTCAGCACATGATAAAGAGATAAAGTGCCTAGATATGCTAAATGATTGTTCCCTGAGACAGATGGTTGAAGACCCAACTAGAGGTACAAGAATCCTTGACTTGATCCTGAGTAATACTCAGGATCTGGTGCAAGATGTTAATGTGACTGATCCAATAGGGAACAGTGACCACAACTCAATTATAAGAACATAAGAACATAAGAACAGCCTTGCTGGAACAGGCCACAGGAGCCCATCCAGTCCAGCATTCTGTCTCACACAGTGGCTCACCATTTCCTTCAGGGTATTCCCAAGCAGATGCCTTCACCTGCTTAGGATTCCCTGGAAATGGCATTGAGAGATATCCTGCCTATCTCTCCAACCCGGAGGTTGTCCTTAAGTATCCATAATTATAGCCATTGATACCCTTGTCCTCCATGAACTTGTCTAATCCTTTCTTAAAGCTGTCAAGACTGACAGCTGTCACCACTTCTTCTGGCAGGGAGTTCCATAGACCAGTAATCCTCTGGGTGAAAAAGTACTTTCTCTTATTTGTTTGAGAACTAGTACCCAAAAGTTTCATCGAGTGTCCCCTAGTTCTAGTGTTGTGCGATAGGGAAAACAGTTTTTCCTTATCTACTTTGTCCACACCGTGCATTAATTTATAAACTTCAATCAGGTCACCTCTTAGACGTCGTCGTTCAAGAGTGAAGAGGCCCAACCGTTGCAGCCTCAGATGGTAAGGAAGGTGTTCCAGTCCCCTAATCATTTTGGTTGCCCTCCTCTGCACTTTTTCCAGCTCCATAATATCCTTCTGGAGGTATGGCGACCAGAACTGCACACAGTATTCCAGATGGGGCCTCACCATAGATTTATAAAGAGGCAAAATGACACTTGCTGACTTATTTTCTATACCCTTCCTAATGATCCCTAGCATTGAGTTTGCATTTTTCACTGTTGAGGCACACTGGGTTGACACCTTCATTGAGTTGTCCACCAGGACACCAAGGTCCCTTTCCTGGTTTGTCGCAGAGAGTTTAGACCCCATCAGTTTATAAATGTAATTGGGGTTCTTTGCCCCAACATGCATCACTCTGCACTTACTAGCGTTGAAGCTCATTTGCCACTGTTTTGCCCACTCCCCCAGTGTCAAGAGATCCCTCTGGAGCTCCTCACAATCTCTCACAGTTTTCACTACCCTGTATAATTTAGTGTCGTCAGCAAATTTGGCTACCTTGCTTTTTACTCCTACCTCTAGATCATTTATGAAGAGGTTGAAAAGCAGGGGTCCCAGTACTGAACCTTGGGGGACCCCACTCTTTACTTCCCTCCACTTGGAGAAGTGTCCATTTAGTGCTACCCTCTGTTTCCTGTCCCTTAGCCAGTTGCTGATCCAGGACAAGACCTGTCCCTTTATTCCATGACTGGTAAGTTTATTCAAGAGCCTTTGGTGTGGGACCTTGTCAAAAGCCTTCTGAAAGTCCAGATAAACAATGTGAACTGGATCCCCCTTATCCACATGCTTGTTGACACTCTCAAAAAATTCCAACAGATTAGTGAGGCATGATTTGCCCTTGCAAAAGCCATGTTGGCTCTCCTTTAGCAGCGCCTTCTCTTCTATGTGCCTATTAATTCTATCTTTTAGGATGGTTTCCATCACTTTACCTGGGACACATGTCAAACTGACAGGTCAGTAATTTCCTGGATCACCCCTGGATCCTTTTTTGAAAATTGGTGTTACATTCGCTACCTTCCAGTCATCAGGCACAAAGCCTGATTTGAGGAAATATTATATATTTTGGCTAGGAGATCAGCAATTTCATCTTTAAGTTCCCTGAGAACTCGTGGATGGATGCCATCTGGTCCTGGGGATTTGTTAGTGTTTAGCTTAACAAGACATGCAAGGACCTCCTCCCTGGTTATTTCTATCTTGCTTAATTCTTCGGTTTCCCTCCCTACTTGCTTGTTCTATTCATATTTTAATCTCTACCCCAGGATCCCAATTTTCATTTGGCATACTCCCCAAAGAGACCATTTTATCCACTTTTTCAATTTCTCCCGCCACACAATGCCATCATGTTTTCTTTGTATGCTTTCGCAAAGCCAACCTGTCTATAAACTGTCAGGGTGAAGAGGCGGTGTGGGGAAAGGTAAAAAATGATACTGCACATTCAGGGAAGACGCCCGCCTGAAGCAAACTCGCTGCAAATGTTCAATAATATTATGAAACATAACATTCTTCTCGGATGTGCAAACAACATCAAATTGACTCCACGAATAAATTACTCATGCAGCCCCCACTGCACATATTTTGCATTTCTGGACCCAGGGCCAAGAAAGGTACACAATAGGAGCACAGAGTTTGGGGTGTGGGGTGTGGGTTTGGGAAAGTGAAACAGCCCAAAGTGGCACGCCAGGGTCCAGCCGCCGGTGCAAACAGCCAAGATCTTGTTCCCAAGGGAGGGGAGGGAGTCGTTTTTGGAGCAGGGTGAATGGGGGGTGGGGGTTGAAACCAAAAGGAAAATAACAAGGAGGTAGACCCCAAAAAGGAGGGTGTTGGGTGGGTCAGGCACCCCCGTTCTGCACGCAAAGGAAACCCTTGATTTGCTTTTGCAGGTGGGAAGTTTTAGATCAAGGATTCTCAACCTGCAGCCCGTGTGCCAGATGCGGCCTGCAACACCATTTCATGTGGGGGGCCCACCGCCTCCACCACACCCGGAAGTGCCATGTGGTGGAGGAAGGACAAAATGGCCACCCAGCCCCCGAAGTTGGCTGAGGGAGTGTGACCCCCCATGGCTTTAAAAAGTTGAGAACCCCTGATTTAGATCTCAGTTTGGGTTCTTACTGAACCTTCAAACTGGAGACCTTCGACCCCGTCTGAGAAGGCAGGGGGTGACGTTGCTGGGTTTCCCCCTCCCTCCTTCTCTGTTTTTATATTTATTTTTATTAAACATATAAAAGGGAAAAAAGTAAATAAAAGTAAATAAACAGAAAGAGATCAGTTATGTGCCCCCTTCACCAATACAGGGAACCAATCGTATTACAGTAATACCTCATACAAAGTCCGCTTCATACAACATCGGATTCATACAACATCGCCGAATTCCTTGAAAAAAGTTGCCTCATACAAAGTTGTGCGACTTTATATGAGGCATTGGGTTTTTCCCAGGTTGCATTGTGCCTGGGCAGTATAAAAGACAGGACACATGCGTGCATTGCTCTTGTGGGTTTTGCATGAGGCGAAGAGTGTTTAGGAGTGGTTTTGAGCACGATTTTGGATTTTTTTGAATTTTTTCGTCAGATTTTTTAGAAGCATTCCTGGGATTTTTGCAGCATTCTTCAGGTTCTTGGACAATCAGGGTTGTTTGACATGTTTTTGTAATATATTTAGCCTTTAGACAATGTTTTCTTAAATTTCTGTCAGTTTCCTGTCTGTTTCCTTGACTTTGCCCTGAAGTCTGTGCTGTTACAGTACAATGTATCTCTATGGAAACGACGTTGTATGAGGCATCGCAGCAAGGATTTGGACGTTGTATGAGGCATCGCAGCTAGGATTTTGCATGCCTCATACAAAGTCCAAATCCGTATAAAGTCCAAACTTATGGAACCAAGTTTGGACGTTGTATGAGGTATCACTGTATTTAAATATGATATCGCTATCTTTCTTCATTTTCACCTCTCCAGATTTTCAATTTTTTTCGGACAATGGCAAATGGCAGGGGTTTCCACAATTCATTTCCATTGCAAATTCGATTAAATATTTCTATATTTTCCAAAAATTATTACATTTAATCAAACCTTTTTTAAAAAAAAACATTAATCTCCTGTGTTAATTTATCATTTAATGCAGGAGTTCTCAACTTTTTAAAGCCGGGAGGCCGGGTCACGCTCCCTCAGACAGCTTTGGGGGCTGGATGGCCATTTTGCCCTTCCTCCACCACATGGCACTTCCGGGTGTGGTGGAGATGGTGGCCACAGGCCACATCCGGCCCACAGGCTACAGATTGAGAATCCCTGATTTAATGTAATGTCCCATGCCTCTGTATACCATTCTTCAATATTAAGATTAGGAACATTTTTCCATTGTTTGGCTATCATTAGTCTTGCAACAGTAAAAAAAAAGCCATCAATAAATCCTTTTTTATCTGATATTTTCCACATCCCCATCTCCATTAATAACGCTGTTATCCATTTACTATTCCATTTATTATTCCAAACTTTGTCTGTAATTTTAATGTTTAATCCCACTCCCCACTCCTTCTGATATGGCATTTTCCCACCAGATCTTGACCCTTAGCCATGCCATTAACCCCTCTCACCCATCCGCTCCGAGAGATACCAAAGGGTACCTACGGCAGTGCCAGGAAGTCCACGTTCTCCAGGGAAACCTCGCAATCCAGATGGGCCGTCCTTCCCTGGGACTCCAGGTGTGCCGGGGTCACCCTGAAATGTGCAGGAAGAACCATGTTATCCCTGCATCCCAAATGTGAGTGGAGCAGAAACCGGTCCTTTGAGGTAGTTAGGGCATGTCTGGACTGCCAGTTTTGGTGTTGACTGGGTGGGGTGGGAAAGCATTGTTTTCGGTTGGAGGGGAGGGAGAGCAAAGTGGGATTTAGCATTCTCCACCCATTTGTGGTGATCCAGTCCTCATCAGACTCTGAAGATGATCTGGATCAGGAGACACTTCCTATGCCCAGCTGAGTTCTGCCTGTATCCAAACCTGAAAATATCATGAACCAGGAATCTCAGCCTGCTTCTGGCCCAACTCTGTTTCCCCAGGCAGATGACCTGTCAGATCAGAAGTGTGACTCTGACAGTGATCAGCTCTAAGCCAGGGAAAGGTGCAGAAAGAAGCTGCAGCTGAGACACTAGCAAGCTAGAACTAGTTACCAGAGAAGGCTCCCAGCTGATACCAATTATCTGGGAAGCTCTTAAGCAAGCTTGTTGCAGCATTGGTACAATTCTTCAGTGCAAAGATCGCCCCCCTGCTTGACTTCAGATACCTCTTGAGATTGCCTGCCTAGACCCTGACCTGCCTGCCGTGACTCTGACTTCTCTGCCAACCCTGACAATGCCCCTGGACATCCTTTGGACTAGACGCTCGCTTGAACTACTGGTAACTAGACCTCGGCTCGCTCTTTGGACTTTGCTATTTGGACTCTCCTTGAATAGACTCTCTGTGTAGTGCCGCTGTGCGGCAACCGTGCCCACTGGGGTAGGTCATCACACCATCCAGAAAAGGAACAAACTCTTCCAATCTTAACTAAACATTCCCCCGATCCTCTGAGGAAAGTCAGGGGAAGTGATTTTTTTTTTAAAAAAATCTGCTAGATTGTCACTGATACCATGCATCAGTTTGGTTGAATTAAAATTAAAATTATTTTCCTTTGCCTTTCTGCTAATTGCTGATCGAGAAACTACCTGCAGCTGCAAACAAATAATATATACTTAAAGGAATAGAAGGGGATTATTTGCATTTTAAGAGTAAAGTAGATTTCTGATTTCTTGTTCCCAGTGGCAGAGAAGGAATGTGACATTCAAATCAGGTGCTGGGTGGATTATTGAATGTGTAGTCATCTGGTGTCTTGGAAACGCTACCATAAACTACCTAAGCCACATAAACTACCTTAAAGATACCTTAAGTCATTTGGACTGTGTGTCCTACCTGCTCTGGCTGGTCTTCAAGCTTAAAAAGTCAGTGGGTGATGCCTATCACAGTTACTCTAGCTTGAACCAGGTCCATAGGTACACAGAAGCCACACCAAGGGTGTGTGGGCTTCACTGAGGGGTGCAGGTCACTGAAGGCAGACAGAGTTATGCGGTCAAAGGCATGGGGCTTGAGACCTGTTCCATCCCAGCTTCACCATTTAATATAATATAATATAATATAATATAATATAATATAATATAATATAATATAATATAATATAATATAATATAATATAATATAATATAATATAATATAATATAATATAATATAATATAATGAAAGTGATGTGTTCCCATTGGGTAGTGATGTGTTCCCATTGGGTTGCTGGGCAGAGGGGCAGGGTAAACTCTGAACTGGGGGAGGGAGGGAGGAAGCACTCCCATTGGGCTGCTGGGCAGAGGGGCGGGGCGAACCTTGTGCTGGGGAAAGAAAGCACTCCTATTGGGCTGCTGGGCAGATGTGCGGGTTGAACTCTATGCTGGGGCAACAGCACACATGCCCACAGAGAGGGCTCTGGGTGCCCCCTGTATATGTGCCATAGGTTCGTCAACACCGCTCTAGTCTGATGTCCAGGTATTGCAACACTGCCATGCGTTGAACCTTGTGAAGCCTTTCTGAAGGCTTGATCCCAGTGCCCAAAAAGACTTAGGACTCTATGATGGGTCATGGCATCACCTTTGTCCCTTCTTTTCCGGCTGACCCAGGCAGGCCTTGCTCTCCCGGAGGGCCGGGGGGTCCAGAGTGTCCTCTTTCGCCCATCTGTCCTGTTTCTCCAGACGGCCCCTGTCAGAGAAAAAAAAAATGGAAATAAGATACATCCAGCTAGGAACCAGAGAAGCAAACTGGGGAGACATCCCACAGGAAGGCAAGATGCAACCAAATAGGGATTTATTTTGGCTAGCGTCACATCCAAGTGGATGTTCTGCTGCATTCAATTTCCCCACATCATTAAGCGGCTGAAGCCAGCAGTTTATTGGGAAGTTGAAAGCAGCAGTTGAAAACTGCATCTCCTTGGTTGTTTTCTAGCCTGCTCCAATTCAGCCGTCTAACCAAGTTCTCCGTTTCAGGACTAAAGAGAAACTGTCGCCTAGGATGCTAATAAAGTACAGTAACTTATTTTGTTCATCTCTCTGGAAGTGAGGAAACCTCATCCCAGAATATGGAAGAAATCAGTTATAAGTCACTTGTTACTTTCTTTAGAAAGTTAAAAAAAGAAATCCTATTTCAATAAGAACATTATAAGGGAGAATTCAACTACTTCACCAGCATAATGAGTAACAGGTCCTTGTTCCTTGCAAAGCAATCACACTTATATATCGCCCCATAGCGCTAAGTGCACTCTCTGGGTGGTTCACAAATTAATTAACATTTTGGCCCCGACATGCTGAGTACTCATTTTATTGACCTCAGAAGGATGGAAGCCTGAGTCAACATTGAGCCCTGCTCACACTCGAACTCACAACCTTTTGGTTGCGAGACAGCAGTTTAACCACTGCACCACCAGGGCTCCTAAGGACATTTTAAAGGCTTTTATAAACAGTTCTTCCCTCTCCCTCTTTGTGTGTGTGTGTGTGTGTGTGTGTGTGTGTGTGTGTGTGTGTGTGTGTGTGTGTGTGTGTGTGTGTGTACACATACACATACATACATACATACATACATACATACATACACACACACACACACACACACTCAAGATACATCCAGAAATTTCAGGAAAAAATCAGGTTCAAGGGGAAAAAAATTAATAGGATTTTTTTCGGGACACGAAATTCAATGCATTCCTATGGGAAATTGCATTCAATGCATTCCTATGGGTAATTCAAGATAAGAATTTTTCGAGATACAACCAACCTCAAGGAACTAGTTAAATTCGTATGTAGAGGATTGACTGTATATATTTTAAAATGATCATAATAAAGTAATTAAAAGCATTTAACCAGCAACTCAGTTAGAAGGGTGGCCAGTTACTTTCTTGCTGCTGTAATGAGTAAAGGCGAGAAAATTCAATTTTAAATAGAGTAATAACGAAAGATAAGTTTCCATGCTTATGGGCACTTCCTACCCCGACCCCACGTCCAAACACTTTTACCGCCCACCCCTTGGATTCCCAATCGGTTTGTTCAGAAGGACACGTAGCAGCCCCATCTCTGTGGGGGGTGGGTGGAGAAGGGGGCTGGGTTGGCTTCCTCTTACCTGGGGTCCCACCACACCGGGGCCACCGGGACCCCCAGCCTTGCCTTGGAATCCCTGTGGGGAGAAAAAAAAAAGAGAAAGCATTGGTATGGATTGCAGCCTGTCTCCCCCACCCCCATGGTGGGTTTCCTTCCCTCTCAGCCCTTCCCAGGAATAAACCCACCCCCTGTCCCACGCAAGGAGGATGCAGCTAAAAGCAGGAATGGCGTACCGTAGCTGGGGGACAGATTTATGGGTCACCTCATTTCTCTGAACTTTGAGAGAGGTGAGCAGGAAAGAGGAGACAGAGGGCATCACTAACCCGCCCGACCCCTTCCTGCCAACAGTCTTTAGGCGTTTTCAGACAGTGCTGTGGGGTGAGCGGGATTATTTCCCATTTCCTCCCCTTAGGAGGGTAAAATGGGGAGAAGGAGGCAGTGAACAGGGACTCCCCTTGGCACTGTCCAAATGAGACATTATAGACAACACGTCATTAGATGGAGGAGCGCTGAGAGGTTGTGATTGTCACAGAGCGGCAAACTGAGACTTCTGGTTGCAGAGATATGATTGCTCAGCTGGCTGGATAGCTCAGGGATTTAGATATCTGGCTGTGGAGCCAGAGGTTGGGAGTTCAATTCCTCACTCTGCCTGCCAGGAGAAGGGGCAGTCCTAGGCATACCTGTCAACCGTGGCTCCGGACAATCCGGGACCTGCACACAACGGTTCTGCGCAAGTCACGTTCTACGCATATGTAGAAGGCTTTTACGCTTGTGTAGAACCCTTTTACGCTTGCGTAGAACCCTTCTACGCTGCGTAGAAGGGATGTGCAGTACCTCTTCCCCCCTGCTGCCAATTCTGGGGTTTTGGCAGCTGCGGGCGGGAAATGGTGTAAGTCGGCGCCGAAATTCGGGAAATCCTGGCCTATCCGGAAGGTTGACAGGTATGGTCCTAGGGCAGTGACGGCGAACCTTTTAGAGACTGAGTGCCAAAATTCAACAAGCTGCCATCCACGCTACAGAGGGGCAGGGCAAACTCTGTGCTGGGGGAGGAAGGAAGCACTCCCATTGGGCTGCTGAGCATAGGGGCGGGGAAAACTGTGCTGGAGGAGGAAGGAAGCGCTCCTATTGGGCTGTTGGACAGAGGGGTGTGTGAATTCTCTGCTGGGGCAATGACATGCATGCCCACAGAGAGGGCTCTAAGTGCCCCCTCTGGCACGTGTGCCATAGGTTCACCACCACTGTCCTAGGGCACAGAGGAAGGAAATGGCAAATCACTGTTGTTGTTTCTCTACCTAGGAAACTTCAGAAAGGGGCGCTGTAAGCCAGAATTGATTTGCCGTTGTGCAATTATTAGCTGAGTGTTTGGCCCCCAAAGTCTGCCCGAATCACGTTTCTGGAACGCTAACGGACTTGGGCTTCTGACGGCAGCTCTCAGACCTTGGGCCTGAGGGTGATTTGATTTCCTCAGCTTTCTCTGAATAGGGAAAGAAGGAAGCAGCCTTTTTGAGAGTGGGAGAATAACACAAAGAGATAGATAGATACCGTAGATAGATAGATAGATAGATAATTTCATGTCAGAAATTATTCTGAGTTGAAAGGATTTTTTCTGGAGAAACTCCACTCAGGGGATGCCTGAATGAGGGTCCTTTCATGTTCCCAAGAGTTGGGACAGAGAGGGGTGCTCAAACCGTCATGTAGTCTCGAACTGCCGACTTGCCAGCCTTCTAGCTAACAAGGCATGCTTCTTAACCACTGAGCCACTGCAGCCCCTATAGATAGATAGAGTGATAGATAGTTTGACAGATAATAATTTCATATCAGAAATTATTCTGGGCCGAAAGGATTTTTGCTGGAGAAACTCCACTCAGGAGGTGGAGATAGATAGATAGATAGATAGATAGATAGATAGGCTCCTTTCATGTCCCCAAGATCTTTTGTAGGTAGGTAGGTAGAAGACAGACAGGTAGGAAGGAAGGAAAGAAGGAAGGTGTAACAGAATGAAGCCTACCCTGTGCTTTAACCTCTTTCAAAATGGCGATTTTCAAATCAGGGGGAGAGAGAAAATATGTAAGCATCCTTGCCTCATGAGTTGCCTCGTGGCTTTAGTGAAATGAAACCTAATGTGTGATTGACATGTCTTGCTGTAAGATCATTGGTTGGAATCTCTAAGGGGGAGGGCTAAAGATGGACCCTGTGGGAGGAGATATAACCCAGAGACTCACGTGTGCATACACACTATCCCTTAGAGAACCAGTTTACTTCATTTCCTTGCTTTGAAATGCTTCCTGATCTTTTGATGGACTGTATACTGTATCTTGCTATGCTTTCCCTATATTTCTAAAATACCTGAAGAGACTTGGAGTGATTACTTGGCACCCGCTTCCTGAATCTACACTAGTTTCACATGCACCCTTTGTCACCATCTGGATTTTAGTCGGGAGTGACTGGGCACACTGATAGGAGAAGCATGAATTGCTGGGAAGCAGGATCAGATGCAATCCCATCACCAGGAGGCTGGAGGACTACTGAGTCCTACCTGGGAGTAAGTGGATTGATACAGAAGGAAGGAACGAAGAATCAGGAGGAAAAGCTGCAGCTAATGTTTCAATAGGGCATTAGAAGCCTTCTGGCCGCCTTTCTTCAAACCATGGGGTGAGGATGGGGATCAGTGCCCCTGACAGCAGGAAGGAGAATCCATTGGGATCTCCCCACCACCACACACCCCTTTCCACTTCCCCACTGGAAAGGACAGGCTTGAGAAATCTTTGCATTCCTTGGGACTGGATTTGGGGGAAATGCTAGAGAAAGACGCTAGCCAGGACCATAAACCGGAACCGGGGCAGAATGGAAAGCCACAAAAGGCAAAACTCAGCCCCTACGCAGGGAGTGAGATCCGGGCCCTGCAAGCAGATCACGGGATAAGCGATGTCTTTACCTTGCCATCACCTGGGGAGCAAGGAGGAGAGAGCAGAGATAAGCAGAAGGGAAGAGGCAGCAGCGAAGGACCCTAGAAGGAGCCGGCAGGCTTTCGGGTCTAGCAGGAGAGGCAGCCGTGGCGGAGAAAGGTTGAAGCCCCGGCCCGAGAAGGAAGGACTTACGACTTCTCCACGCTGGCCAGGGTGTCCGGGCACCCCGTCTTTCCCGGGGGGTCCCTGCAAGTGGACAAAAAAAAGGGTCAGGTGTCCGGGAGAACAAGGGGACATCAAGGTAGAGGGGAGAAAGGCTGCCTACTCACCGGGGGTCCTTTTGGACCGGGGAATCCGTTTGGCCCTTGAGGTCCGGGAAGACCCTGAGAAGGAGAGAGAGAAAGAAGGGGGGGTTGGAAATGTTGGGGGTTTGTTGGGGAAGAAAAGAAAGAGAAGCCATGAAGAAGATAAGGGGACTCCCGTAGGGCAAGCCAGACCGTGGGGGTGGGGGGGTGGGGGTCCTGCCTTAGGTGGTCTTCCTGCCATAAGACAAACCAGTCCATCCAGCAGAATCAATCAATCAATCAATCAATCAATCAATCAGTCCATCTATCCAATAGGAAGTTCAAATCAATCAATCAATCAATCAATCAACAGTATCTATCTATCTATCTATAACAGTGGTTCTCAACCTTTTAAAGCCATGAGCCGGACCTTGCCCCCTCAGACAGCTGAGTGGGCCAGGCTGGTGGTTCCCCCTGCTGTAAATGCTGCTGTAAAATGCATCCATGACTGTCATAAACACATTTACGACAGCCGCAGACGCATTTACAGCTGTCATAAATGTGTCCGTGTCTGCTTCCGCTGGCGGTGGTGTCGCAGGCCACATGTAATGGTGCCTGCGGGCTGTAGGTTGAGAACCCCTGATCTATAATTTATACACACCTGAGATTAAGCCTAGCAGCTGGATTTTGTACCCTCTGCAATTTCCATACCAACTTTAAGGGAAGCCCCATGTAGAGAGCATTACAGTAATCAATTTGGGAGGCGGAAAGATCTAAAATTGTCTCATGGGATGGACTCTGGAGGCTGATTCTCCCCTCCTTTAAAATATAGGGAGGGGAAGAAAGGATGATGGAGGCTTCCAAGGGATAGCAATGGTTGCCCTTGTTCTCATCATGGGCTCAGAAAAATCTGTTGGCCAGATCTTCTCAAACTGTTATGGCCTGCTCTACCCAAACGGGGGGCCAGAATTATTTTATATAATTCTCTGCCTCTCCTTCCCTCTCTTTAGACTACAAGGAGGCAAACAACATATTCTTGCCAATTGCATTTAAGGTACTTAATGCTCTTCATTTAATAATCTGAAAAGACAACCAGGGCTGTAGTGGTTAAATTTGGTATGGTGTGCCCTGATTTTCCACTCACCCTTTCACCAAGGGGGCCAGAAGGTCCTTCACTGCCGGAGGTGCCCTGTGTGGGAAAGAGAAATGTGGTTATTTCTTAAGGAGTTGTGTGTTTGTTTATATGGGGGAGGGGGGGCATTCAAATGGAAGAAAACACACAAGCAGGCTCTCAAGGGCAATGGGGATTGTGTACACAGAAATTTATGCACAATCACACACACACTCTCCATACCTGTCAACCATCCCGATTTGGCTGGGAAAACCCCGTAATTTGACGCCCATTGATGTCATAACCCGCCCCGCGCTGCCAAAACCCCGTAATTTGGCACGGGGGGGGACGCTTTCCGTGCATGCGCAGAGGTGCTAGGCCGCTTGCGCAGCCCCTACCACTTACACGCATGCGTGGAAAGCAACCTGCACACAAGCGATGTGCGCAGGTCCCATTTTTCCGGAGCCGCGGGTTGACAGGTATGACACACTCTCTCTCTTTCTCTTGCTCTCACACACACACACAGAAAGAGTGAGAGAGTGTACAGGTTGTGCTCTGTATCCACCAGGAATATGTTTCAAGACCTACTGTGGATACCTGAAACTGCTGATAATAGCACATCTATATTTTATATTGCAGACAGTGTTCTCTATGGTAGGGGTGCATTACCAGAGCTGGCCACTAGAGGCCACTGTCTGCAATATAAAACATAGGGTTTGCTGTTATCAGTGCTTTCAGGTATCCACAGTAGGTTTTTGTGATGTATTTCAGGATATTTTTTCTAACTGAATATGTTTTTAAAATATTTGCTGGCAAAATGAAACTGGGCACTGAACCTAGACCCATTTATCTTTGTGTGGTTAAGAAGGCAGGAAGTCAACTTTTCTCGTGCAAGTGAGCATTCAGCTCCATGTCCAGCTAGTTCAGCTGAAAAAGGCTGTGAGTCCACTTGAGGGGGGGCCCTTTGGTCACTCTGCCCCACATATATTCTTCCCCCAGATCCGTGCAGTAGAGCCCCCCCCCCAATCAGCCCACTGACCCCTTGAGAAAGGGGAGGCCCATCTCACCACCAACCTTTGGCCCAGACTTCCCGGTTGCTCCTCGTGGTCCACGCTGGCCTCTGGGACCCTAGAGAGAGAAAGAGGGGGAAAAGTGGGTAAATTAAAAGGCCAACCCTGCCCCCCTCCAGCTTCCAAAACCCATCCCTGGCAGTTTTGATATATTTTAGGGTCAAATCAACAAACGCTTGGCCACACACACCCCAACCCTCACTCCCCCCAGATGATATGAGAGGTCTCTAATAAGGGACCCAGTATTTTTACCCCTTGCAGTATTAAAAATCTTTGCCATCATTACACGTGTTTGGGAACAAAGGATAAGAAGGACAGTGGAAGTGGAAGTATTTAAATGTCTCTCTTTTGAGGAGTGGATTATTCAGCAAGATAAAGGGTAACAGTCGCCCTTGCTCGAAAGCCAGTCATATCCTACTCTAGGGTTCGGTTCTCAAACCTCAGCACTAGGTGCTCTTAAACTGCTGCTGCATTCCTCCCCCCCCCCGCCCTTGTAAAGCAGCGTTTGAGAGCCCCTGGAGGCTGAAATCCCTACCTGGAGGCGCCATAGGGATGAAGGAAGGAAATAAGGCACCTCACACACACCTGTCCAAGGGGAAGGAGTGTGTGTGCACGCTGTCTCCAAGGAGGAGGATGTCTGGCCGCACTTCCTGGGCAGGGTTTCAGCCTTCCCCATCTCCTCCCCATTGGCAGAGGGAGCAGGTGACTTGAGAAGCAGCACTGCCAGCTGAAAGGTCTCTGCGTGCCATCCTTGGCACATGTGCCATAGGTTCACCACCACGGCCCAATACTGTTTTCAGCTAGCAGTACTAGAGGTGAATCAGACTCCCTTCCCTGCTGAAGGCAGTTTAGCTTCTAATTGCAATACCCTTCATTTTGGTTTTCCCTTTACACTACTCACCGAGGGTCCGCGTTCGCCTCGAGGCCCAAGTTTCCCAGAGAGACCCTAGAGCAAAGAAAACAAAAAGGGAAACAGCTCAGTCCCAAATTTCTACAATCATATAGGTAACTAGCAGAGGTTGCCCGGCGTTGCCGGGCTGTTTTAAGTGGTGTTGGATGGTTTTTGTTGTATGTTTATTTAAATGAGGTATGTTATTTTATTAAAAAAAAATAAAAAGAAATTTATACACAGGTAGTGTTTTAAACTATCATCATTTTTTTTTTGGATTTTAAAAAGAGGAAAGGTTGATATAATTATTTTCAATTATTGTATTTTAAAAAATAATGTGTTACTATGTGATTTTTTGTTAATAGGTGTACCTTGGATAAGAATTTTTTAAAATGTGTAAGTGTATGTTTTTTGAAATTCAATTTTTGACTGTGTTTAGATGTTTGGTTTTTCTTTTACTGTGTACTTATTTATTTATTTTTGATTTTTTTTGTTTGGATATTTTTGAATTTTTTTAAACCTTATTTCCTTTTTTAAAAAAAAATTGGAGATTAATTTGAATTTATTGGGTGTTATTTCTCCTGTGGCCACTGGGTGGTGCTGTGGTGTAATTTTTTAATTTTGACTGTGTACTGGGCTATGTATTCTTCCTGTTCTTTTGTCATTTCAGTTCCAGTCGTGGATGAGGGCAAACATGTCCTGGTAAGATGTGTTGTTGTTTTTTGGTTAGGGGGGGTTTGTTTTGGGTTTTGTGGGGGGTGGGGGGTTGTGTGTTTGTCCTTGTTTATTTTTGGTTGTTTTGGGATGTTTTTGTTTTTCATTTTTATGTTTATTATTGTTTTTGATTTTTGTTGAATGTTCTTGTTTATGTTTTTGGTGTGGGTATTTCTGTGGACCAGCCTTGGTGGCTGGCTGGCCCATTGAAATACCATGTGGTGGTGGGTTGGGGATATTTTTGCAGGCCAGTGTCGATAGCTGGCCCGTGGATATACCATGGCCGGTTCATGCGTGGTTGGGGTTGGGGTATTTTCGCGGGCCGGGCGCATTGGAATATCCATGCCGCCGGCCCGTGGGAATCCCCACGTTGTGTTTGTTTGTTGTTTTGGTGGGGGTGGGGGGGTTCGCGGCTCGGCCTTGGTGGCCAGACTGCGAAAATCCCCACGCCATTTTTGTTTTTGTTTGGGGGGGGGGTTCACGTGCCGGCCTCGCTGGCCGGAATGTTGAAATCCCCATGACGATGTAGGCGGCGGTTGGGCTTTGGATTTTTTTCTGGCGGCTTGGTTTCGGCGGCCCTGGCGCGTCTTCGGCGGGGTAGCGTGGAGGAGAGGGAGACTCTCTCTTCCCCATTGCTCCATGCAAGAAGGCCGGCGGGTTTTTCGTGGCTTTGAGGTGCTGCACCAGAGTTGTGTTTTTAATTTTTATTTTTCGCGTGCAGGATTCCTCAGCATTCTCTGCGCTCATGGCGCGGAGGACTCTTGGGATTGTAGTAATGGGTTTGTGTTTTGTGCTTGTGGTACTTTTTTCCCCCCTGCGGCTTGATGTTGATTGGCCACGGGGCGTTTCTCAACGTTCTTTGTGGTCGCGGCTCTCCGCCTGATTGGCTGTTGCGCGGCGCGGCGCAAAGAACATTGGGAAATGAAGTTGTTTCCTTTTTTTAGCGTTGTGGGGCTCTTGCCCCCTTGGCGCAATTCTCAATCCTGTGTTTACCTGCGTACCCAGTTCGGCCGTGTGCACGAATGGTGAGTGCGGGTTAGTGGGGCCTAGCTAAGGAGCCTATACGAAGTTCCAATGGTTAACCCTTGATTTTATAGGTTAAGATCCTGCTAGATGAGGATTATAGGACGCGGAGTACGGCAAGCCCTGGGAGATGCCGAAATTGTGTAACACTTTGCAAAAAGATGGAGGTCAAAGAGCTGACGTATTACTTGAGAGGAGGCCTACTTACCCGGGTGCCTTTCTCACCGTCGGCTCCGGGAAACCCAGGGAACCCTTGCAACCCCTAAGGACAAAAACAGAAAAAGAAAGAAACAGGCTGTTATAGCACAGGAAGAGCAGAGGCAGCCGTGGCATCTCTTTTCACACATGGAAACAGGCAGGAGGGAAAGCCAACTGGGAAGTTGAAATATTTGGGGAAGTTTTGTCACAATCAGAGGGGGGGGGACAACAAGCCATTTGGGAAAATTGGCTCCCCCCCCCTTTTCTTTGTCATGTGGGGACGGCACTGTCACTTGTGGGATACAGAGTGAGCATTAACGATGCCTAGCTAATTCAGCTGAAGCATTACGACAGTAAACATGATGAGAGATACAAGGCTTTGAACATTTGCTAGTGTGGGGCAACTTGTCCAAACCATTTGGGATATCCAAAGATGGAAAAATGAAAATATATGTCTGATGATAGGTGTAGTTTATGTTATTATTATTTTCTTTTTCTTCTTTCCTTCTAATATGTCTTATGTATGTAGCTTGCTTATTTTCTTTGTTATTGTTGGTATTTTTGTTTTTATCTTAAATCTCAATAAAAATATTTAAAAAAAAAACAAAATACTTTAACTGAAACACGTTTTCCCACAGGAAATGCACTGAAAACCAATTAATCCATTCCGGAAAAAAGTTCCGCGTTGAGGAATATGTGCTTTGTAGTATTGTATTGTATTGTATTGTATAGGATGCATGTACCGCTTTAAGCAACCTTGCTTGCTGAAACACAGCTGAGCCCATTGAAGCAATGACTCAGCAAAAGGACTGTATGTAGCAAGCACTGTTGGAGCCCCTTCTTTGGAGGCGTATAGGGGGTCACACTTGTGCCATGATCACCCACTGAATAGGGGTTATTCTGCCAAAATAACCACAGACTGCAAGCTGGAATTCTGCCCAACAGAACCAAGCCAGAGAGGATGGAAAGCGAGGGAGGGGAACTGAAACCCTCTGCTGAAAGGGTACAAGAAAGGAACTTCCTTCCTCAGTTGCTGGCGTCCCAAGGACATTCCTGTAAGCACTACTTCTATTCAAATAGAGTGTGTACATGTGTTTATGTTGGAAAGCTTGAACTCAGAGATGCACTGAAGCAGGTTCTGCCCGGTTCGGGAGAACCGGTAGCGGAAATTCCCCAAGCCATGCCCACCTGGCTGACCACACCCACCTCCATACCCCATTGCGTTGGCCATGCCCACAGATTTGGCCCTGCCCACATATTTGGCCACACCCACAGAGGTGGTAGTAAATTTTTTTGGAGCGCATCACTGCTTGAACTTTTCTGCTGCCAGTGACCAACTGCTTGTGAGGCCAGAGCGATTGTTGGACCATGCTCTGTCTGCTACTTGAACTAAACAAACTCTTAACAGCCTCTTGTAACCTTGACGGACTTTGTTGCCAAGGTTTGGAGGGAGACTGTGTTGCTGTACATATGCTGTTTAAATAGAAGCTATCTGATTTATGTTTGTTGCACAAAGACTTAGAGCACCTCCAGAAGTAAAGCAATTTTCCTTTTCTGTTCAACTCGTGTCACTGCTCAATCTCTGTGTGCCGACATCATGCACGCAGCTTCCATGAGCGCATAGCAAAGCCGCCACTCTGCCAACACGCACACACAGATCCCATCGCCAATATTCCGTAAATAGAGCCACTATTTTCTATGCATTTCCTTTTGTTATACGATTTTTACCTTAACCGAGCCATTTGTTAACTGAGGTTGCACTTTACAACCTCTGCTGATAGAAAATCTAAATAATATTACTATGCATCTTTTGCCTAGGGTTGCCATATGTCCCGGAAAACCAGGATTGTCCCGGATTCAAGGTCAGAAAAAATAGTCCCGGCCAGTTAAATAAAAATCATGTGAAAGTCCCGGATTTTTAAAACTTACTGATTGTGTATTATAACACACCATTAAAATAAATTCAAACTCTTGGCATCAAACGAGCAATGTCCTGCCACATTGGAGTTGGAGTATACCTAGAGACAAATCTTAACATCCTCACTTCACACCACCACCTGATAAGTGTGACCAGTGTGTGTTTCCAGTATAACCACAGCTATCAAGTATCCCTTATTGGCTGGGAAAACCTCTTATTTTACCCTCTTTCCTGCCGTCATCTCTTATTAATTAGACTGCAATGCCCTATTGCCGCCATTGGAGGGCAGCACAGGATAACCATAGCTGCCAAGTATCCCGTATTTGCCGGGAAATTTCCCTTATTTCCAAATCCAAAACTTGACAGGTATGAGTATAACAAATCATCTTACAGTAAGAACTAACTGTTGTAAATAAATTCCTTTATGTATTGATATATTTAATGTGAAAGTGTTTTATAGCTGTCATTATATTATTATTTTTAAAGGCTATTTTGTAGATAACCCGCCCATTTTTGTCAAGTATACTTCTGTCCCGGTTTTGTGGGAGAGAATTATGGCAATTCCACTTTTGCCTCCCAAGGTTTCCGCCTCTCCCTTAGATTTTAAGATTTAATTTGGGGTTATCTGGGGTGGGGGTGGGGACCACTGTTCCAGAGGGGTGTGAGCCTGAAAATCCTTCCCCGAGGCTGGGGGCTTTTAAATTAGCAGTGAGGAAATGCATCTAACTGATGCTAGAGGAGACTTTGTCTGAATCTAGACTCAATGGAAGGGTGGTGGAAGTATTAGACAGGTGGATCATGCTCAAGGGAAAGGATGTTGCCTCCATCATGGGGAGGGGGGTTCTAGGTGGATCATGGCCATGGGAAAGGATGTTGCCTCCATCATGGGGAGGGGGGTTCTAGGTGGATCATGGCAATGGGAAAGTATGTTGCCTCCATCATGGGGAGAGGGGTTCTAGGTGGATCATGGCCATGGGAAAGGATGTTGCCTCCATCATGGGGAGAGGGGTTCTAGGTGGATCATGGCCATGGGAAAGGATGTTACCTCCATCATGGGGAGGGGGGTTCTAGGTAGATCATGGCAATGGGAAAGGATGTTGCCTCCATCATGGGGATGGGGTTCTAGGTGGATCATGGCCATGGGAAAGGATGTTGCCTCCATCATGGGGGGTTCTAGGTGGATCATGGCCATGGGAAAGGATGTTGCCTCCATCATAGGAAGGGGGGTTCTAAGTCAACGGCCAAGGGATGACCCTGTTTGAGTCCTTCTTCCGGTCTATTGGTAAAGAGGACATTCCTTATAAAGCAGAATGTGTGTGTGCCTGTGTTGTGTATGTGTGTGACGATGAAACAGCCAAAGGGATTTTTAAAAAATGTGTGTCTGAGTTTGGCTGTAGTTGTGGCTGTGGTTATTCCATACTGACCTTGGAACCCTGTCGCCCCGGATATCCAGGCAGGCCTGGAACTCCCAGTTTGCCCTGCAGAAAAGAAAAATCAAAACACAGAAAGAATGAAAGAGAGAGAAATGGAGAAATCCAAAGCATTTGCACAGTGGGGGGAAGGGAGATCCTCGGAAATTTATTTATTTATTTATTTATACCCCACCCATCTAGGAGATTTTCCTACTCTGGGCGGCTAACAGCACAAACTCACACATTAAAAACAGGGGGTAAATCTTTTTTGCAAACAACCCCCTTTCCAAGCCCTTATCGAGGCTGGGCAATGTAATATCCAGCTCTAGGGTTCAGTGTTTGTTTCTGTTTACAGCCTAAAAGCCAGCGCTGCCTGCGTTTGCAGACATTTCTGTGGACACGTGGCAGGCATGCCTAGACACTGGAGTGCACGGAACCATGTTTAACTTTCCCAACAAAGTGTTGCCTATTTATTGACTTGCAATTTCTTGCTTTCGAAATGCTAGGTGGGCAGGAGCCGGGACAGACAACGGGAGCTCACTCCATTGCACAGCACTCGGGGCTCGAACTGCTGACTTGCCGACCTTCCAGTCGTCAAGCACAACGTCTTAACCACTAAGCCACTGCAGTCCCCTGGGCGGATAAGAAGATGTTTAAAAAATATTTACAACAGAAAACCAGACATAAATCATAAACGAACTAAATACATTGTAAATGGCAACAACAAAAACCCTAAAAATGGTGCCTCCACCCCAATTAAAAAGCCCAACAACTGAGAACATTTTGCCTCCTCCAACCAATCCCCCCCACCTGGGAAACCCAAGGCAGTTAATCCAGTAAACCAAGATGGCTATCAAGTGCAGGGATCCATCTTTTCTGGCTCCTGAGTCCTCTTCCCCAGGTGTAGACGGTCTCAAGGGAGCCCATTTGGACTCCTGGGACATCCAAGACCCAGGCCCCATAATAACTTGGGGCGGACCTGACCCCATAAGCCAGGGGTTCCCAACCTAAGGCCCGTGGGCCGGATTCAGCCTGCGGTGCTATTTCATGTTCCCCCCACCCCTTCAAGGGCATTTGAGAAACAAAATGGCCACCCCTTTGAAGCTGTTGGGACAAAATGGCTGCCCCCATCATGCAGGCAGTGCAAAATAGCCATCTGGCCCTCGAAGCTGATTGAGAGACTGTGACTTGGCCCTCCTGCTTGAAAATGTTGGGAACCCCTGCATTAAGTGGTACCCAACCTCACCTTCTCTCCTGAAAGCCCAAGGGGTCCAGGATCTCCTGCGGGGCCCGTCCGGCCTTTGGGACCCTCTGGTCCATCTTCGCCACGGGACCCTGGGACTCCAACTTCGCCCTGAGCACGGAGAGAGAAAAGTAAAGAAGGGGGTCAATGAGGCACCCACACGTCCCCCTACTCTTCAACCCAACAAAGGAAGCCCCCTACTCCTACCCCCACCCTCCATGATGCCTGTGAGATGTCCTCACCACGTCCCCTTTCACGCCAAAGTCGCCCTTTACTCCGGGAAATCCTTCTTCTCCCTGAGGGAAAGAGAGGCCAAGGGACAGGTCAGAGTAAAGTCGAGGAGGAGGCATTTCATTTCCAGACCCGAGGGCTCAGCAAAGGAAGGAGCTGTTCACAGAACGCAGAGTTAACCTGTGGAACTCACTGCCATGGGATGTAGTCACGGAGGCTGCCAGCTTGTGCAGCTTTTAACAGGGGATTGGGCAAACCCTCGCAGGTTTTGGGCCACCCGTGGCTTTGGCCACCTTTGATTCCAGAAGGAATAAATGCAAAGCAAAGCAATCACACTTATATACCACCCCATAGCGCTTTGTGCTATCTCTGGGTGGTTCACAAGTTATAATAATAGTAATTTCGTGTCGGAAATTATTCTGGGTTAAAAGGATTTTTGCGGAAGAAACTCCGCTCAGGGAACGCCCAAATGAGACTCTTTTCGTGTCCCCAAGAGCTGGGACAGAGACGGGCTCTCAACCTGTCATGCAGTACCTGAGTCTTGAACAGCCGACTTGCCAGCCTTCCAGCTAACAAGGCAAGCTTTTTAACCACTGAGCCACCACAGCCCCTGGTTCACATGTTAATTAGCATTTTGCCCCTAACATGCTGGGCACTCATTTTACCGAACCTCAGAAGGATGGAGGGCTGAGTCAACTTTGAGTCCTAGTCAGGAATGAACTCACCACCCTTTGACCACTGCGCCACCAGGGCTCTTAAATCCAGGACTAGAGATATGGGGAGGCCCCATTCCTTCCATGTTCAGTTTTTCCTTGGGGCAAAGGATTGACCTCCATATGGAAGTGAATTCTGGACCCGAGCCCCAATCTGCGTTTATAAGGGAAACAGATCCGGTGGTATTCAGAGGGAGAGAATTTACTCCCAGGGAAACAGATAGGGCATAAACAGCCTCTTTCCTCTGAGCATTTAATACTCCGACATCGCAATGTGTCTTAGAATAGCATTGTTAATGGATTATGGAAATATAAAACTAGTCAAAAACAAGAAATAGATCATCATCATCATCATCATCACAGCAATTAGGCTGTTAGTGGCTAAAAACTGAATTTTTTTAAAATTGAATTTGTATTGGAGGATTGGTATAAAGAATTCATTCATTCATTCATTCATTCATTCATTCATTCATTCATTCATTCATTCATTCATTCGTTTGTTTGTTCATTCATTCATACCTGCCCATTTGATGTGAGCCCCATTAAGGAATGATGGAATATAGCTATATATGATAAATTGACAGGTGAATTCAAATTAAAGAAAGGCCTGATACATAAAAAAATGATCTTATAGACATACAGGGTGAATTTATTAATTATGTATTTGTTAAAGCTAAAGGGATAAAAGTCAGGACAAAAATATACCGTATTTGCCCGCTTATAAGACACATCGAAGTATAAGATGCACTCCGTTTTTCCAGTGTATTTTAAGGTGAAAAGGTGCTTCTTATACACTGGCAAATACGGCAATTAACTTCTGGGACATAGGAGATAATAATAAGAAGAAATTTTTGTTAATATTAGATAGGTCAGATAATTATAAGACAAATATGTGGTGGGGGCACATATGTGTTGATGCAGTGCTATTGTTGTTAATTTTAGTGTTGTATTTCTGTGTATATGTAATTTTTTCTTTTTGTTTGTTGAAAAAAATAATGTGAAAAATAAAATTCTTTATCTCGTGTTGGTTTTTCCTTTTTTGGATTTGCCACTCTAGCCTGTGGGTTAAACCGCTCTGCAAACAGTGGAGGCTACATCCATGGGGAAAACTCTGCCCCCCAACCAGAGCCCCTCCCCCACACCGGAGACAACTTTATAGGGGAAAATCCACTCAGGGAATCGAGAGAACTGGGCATTTTGGAACCCCCTTCCCAAGGCTGAAGTGGCTTCCCTTCTCTGGATCCATAAGCAAGTGGTGGTTCAGTACGGTCCGGTTCCTTGGTTAGCTTCGAACTCCTGTTGCCCCCTTACCTTCTCGCCCTTGTGGCCTTTCAAGCCCCGGATGCCATCCATGCCCTGGAGTAGGAGGTAAAAGTAGAAATTGTGGGGAGTTAAAGAGGGTTGTGCCTTATTTTCCAAAGAAACACAGGGTAGATGTATCAGCAACGCAAAGCAAAACAGTTACACTTATACAGTATACCCTTCCCCATAGCACTAGTGCACTCTGAGCAGTTCACAAGTTAATTAGCATTTTGCTCCCAACATGCTGGGTACTCATTTGACCAACACTCGGAAGGATGGAAAAGGCTGAGTCAACCTTGAGTCCTTGTCAGGATCGAACTCACAACCTTTTAGTTGCAGGACAGCACCTTTTAACCACTCTGCCACCAGGGCTGAACAGCAAGGCCTTAATACATGCAAAAGAGGTCGGGTGACCCTAGAGGCAGGAAGATAGAAAACTTTTGCCACCAGTGGTTAAACAAAAAGACAGAAAACCTTGTGGCACTTTAAAGACTGCTGTATTTTAACGTAAACTTTCATGAGTCCACTTTGTCATATACTTGAACCACAGACTAATAGGGTTATCAATCCCAAAAAATTCAACAGGAAAGGTGGAGTCTCTCACCACCCCATAACTTATTCTCATCCCAAAGGGGGGAAAGCCCCATTTAAACCTGCTATGAGATACCCAGCGTGGTATAATGGAGAGAGCCACAGGATAGGACTTGGGTGGAGATGAGATGGGGAAACAATTCTTTGCAAAATATATTCGATTTCAGTGTCCTGGGTTCAAATCCCCGCTCAGCCAAGGGAAAAATTACAGGGCTGGGGACGAATCAGGTAAAACCCCTCCTCTTTAAATATCCCCCCTAACTTGGAAGGCTCCATTAGGGTCACCGCTATAGGGCCAGTTCCAAGTTAGAAGTGCACAATGCCCACATAAAACCACACAGACACCCAGTCAAGGGAATGCCAAGACAATTATAGGGCATTCCTTGGTGAAGTGTCCAGTAAGGTCACCCTTGCTTGAAAGCTAGTCATATCTGACTCTAGGGTTGTTGTGATCCAGCCCACCTCCGAAAAGAACCTGGATCAGGGAGCACTCCCTATGCCCAGCCCAGTTCTGCCTACACCCGAGCCCAAGGATGTCCTGAGCCAGGGATCTCACCCTGCGCCTGGCCCAAGTCTGTTTTCCTCAGCAGCTGACCTGTCAGATCAGGAGTCTGGTTCTGACAGTGATCAGCCCTCAGTCAGGGAGAAGTCCAGGAAACAGCTATACTTGAGACATAGGCAGGCTAGAGTGAAGCACCAAAGAAGGCTCCCAGCTGATACTGATTAGATGGGAGGCTTATAACCAAGCCTGTTGCAGCCTGCCAGCGTCGGTACAACTCTCATGCGAAGACTGACACCCTGCTCAACTCCAGACTGCCTGCCTAGACCCTGACCTGCCTGCCATGACCCTGACTTCTCTGCCAACCCTGACAATGCGCCTGGACACCCTTTGGATTAGACTACTGACTCGGACTACCGGTAAACAGACCTCGGCTTGCCTTTTTGACTTTGATATTTGGACTATCCTCAAATAAGACTCTCTGTGTAGTGCCACTGTGCGGCGACCGTGCCTGCCCGGGTGGGTCAGCACAAGTTCGGTGCTCATCGTTGTTTATAGTTGAAGAGCCAATGCTGTCTGCATCTGCAGACATTTCTGTGGACATGTGGCAGGCATGACTAGACACCGGAGTGCACAGAATGCTGTTTACCTTTCCTGCCAAAGTGGTACCTATTTGCAATTTCTTGCTTTCAAACTGCTAGGTTGGCTGAGACAGAGACGATACAATACGATAAATCTTTATTGTCATTGTCCTGTACAGAACAAGATTGAGCCCTAAAAGAGAGAGAGAGAGAGGAGCTCAGTCTGTTATGCAGCACTCGGGCCTCGAACTGCTGACCGGCCGACCTTCCAGTCGTCAAGTTCAGCATCTTAACCACTCGAGCCACTGCATAGTTTCTGCATAGGCTGTTGGGTAACATATTATACCTCGCTCACTATTCCTTTAAGAGCTCTGTATGTGTGTTATAGCAGCTTTACTGCATTAGCTAATTAGCCTTGCAAAATGTGCTTAAAGCTGAAGCTGCTTCCACTGTTTAAACTGGACGTTGTGTTTGGAGAGGTTTTTGCTCTTGATGTCTTCAAAGAAGAGCGCAGTACATGGTTGGATTTTCTGCATATTCAACTACTGCTTTTCTGCTTACTGGTTTTGCACCAGAGCGCTGCCAGCCATGGAACGCTAAGGACTCAAAAAAACTGCAAACTGGAATCCGTAAGCTATATTGAAAACAACTGTTATTTGCAAGTTGTTTTGGCAGGTTTACAAGACTGCTATCTTTTGATTACTTGCTCAATGAACTGTTACATTTGAACTGTACTTGAACTATAAATAGCTGATACAAACTGACTACAGAAAGAAGTTATCCAATTTGTTTTGCTGTAAATATCTTTGAAACCGTGAACTCTATTTTTTCGCACTTTCAGTAAAAAAAAACCTCTGCACCAAAGCCATTTGTGTTCTCTCGCATGTGTAAGGGATTTCATAGCTACGATGAATTAATTTTATTCTTAACTATGTTCATTTAAAGTTTAATATGCCTATGTTATTATTCTGCTTCCATTTCGCTAGTTTGTTTAACTTTGCTTAGCCTAAACGGGTCCATTTTGGAAAGCTGCAGTACGCAGAAGCTGACTTCTGACCAATTAAAAGGGGCAGGTCAGGCCGACCTCAGTTCACAGACAGTGAAGCTGGGAAAGTGTCTGCACTCAGGCTAAAATTACCTGGGAACAGCACCGTTCTCAGACAAGCGACCTGTTGGTAGACGTGAGCTGTACGTCTTCAGATGGGAACGTAGATTAAATATTTTGGTTTCAGACCAGACATAAAAAAGAGTTATCTGTCACTCAAGATAACATTGCACGCGTTCTCACCGAGAACTGTATAAATATTGAGGCTCCGAGCCCCGAAAGAGAGGAGCAGATCAGCTATCTTGATTTCATCTAGAAATGCTGTCCATTTCCCTCCAGACTGGATCTGATCCGTGAACTTATATGGGCGGCTTTTGGCCACACTCCTTTTAGAAATGTATTCTTTTAGAACTTAAGTTTTCTTTCTTGGAAAAAAATGTATTTTACTTAGATTAGCTTAGAGAGGATTTTATCCTATATTTTGGAACTTTCTTTTTATTTCATTAAATCTTCAAAATGGACTTAGAGCAGGTTTTCTACCTCCTTCCAACCAGAAAGGTGCTGAAGGGGAATTTTTCAGATAAGGCCTGCAGCTGGGCCGGACAAATAGGGAAGGTAACTGGGGAGAGAGATTTCTGAGTCTAGCTTTCTCAGGACAGAGATAGACTCCCCCGCACACCTAACATAAACATCGAAGGCCAAATTCCCGTAGAAAACCATGATAAGGGTGGAGAAGTTCTAATGGGAGAAGCCACTGCCAGTCCCAGAGGGCTTTGCAGAAACAATCTATCTGCGACATTTTATAAATCACCGCCATTACCCATTGGACCCCATCTTCTTCGCTGGTTTTCCCTGCTTAGTTAAACTGCGTGAAGGCACCCTTTCACTAAGCTACAAAAAACCGCATTGCTTTCTCTCGCTGAGTCGGGAAACTGTCCCGTTAGTCCAGGGACGAGGTGACCAGTTCCAGCCGATCAGTGAGGGCAGGTGGAAAGGTGGCCGTTGCGCTACCTGGTCTCTAGTTGGCGGGAGTTGGGACAAGCCGAGGCTGGACCCCGTGTGCGAGAGTGTGTATTCAGACTTTTGCTGCCACCTTCTGCACAAAGGTCACTTTGTCAAATTCCTTAACAGTCCTTGTCTCTGCTGCAGAAGTCATTGCCAAACCAGGCCAGAGGGATGGAAAGGACAGTGGACAATTCATGCATGCCCACCTCTGCCACCCACCCGCTTACTTACCTTAGCACCACGAGGACCCGGGTAGCCGATCGAGCCTTGGGGGCCAGCTGAGCCCTAAAACAGAGAGAGAAACACACACAAAACCCCCAGCAAATAAATAAACAAATGAACAAACAAACAATAGGAGGAAGATTAATTCAGAAACCCAAAGATGGTAAAGGATGCAGAGCCTTTTATTTGTTTATTTGTTCTTTGGATCTGCTGCTTTATTTGTTCCCTAACGTCACTCCTCATCCCATTAGGCTTGGGGTTCTCAACCTTACCATGCCACAGGCCGGACCATGCCCATTCAGACAGCTAAGCGGTCCGGACATATGGGTTCCCCCTGTCATAAATGCTGCTGTAAACTACAGGGGAGGGGGGCATTACGCCTGCTTCTGCCTCTAGGATTGTCACACGGACTGAATGGCTTGCTGCATCTGGCCCATTGGCCATAGGTTGTGAACCCCTGCATCAGGCAGACATTCAACTGGTAAAACCAGAAAACCAGCCATGTGTTCCATCCACAAGAAAATGGCTTTCATACTATAAACAGCGGGGTTTGCAACCTGTGGTCAGTCACCTCTTAACAAAACTATTTGTTGTATGTATACAGTAATACCTCGGATAACGCTAAAACTTGGTTCCACAAGCCTTAGTGTTATCCGATTTTTAGCATTATCTGATGCATGCATCGGATAACGCTAAAATCCTATGGGATGCATTGCATAACGTCAAAACTCCATAGAGATGCATTATAACCGGCACAGGCTTTAGCGAACATTATCCAATTTATCCCATAAGATTTTAACGTTATGCGATGCAATTTCCCCCCAAAAAATCAGGTCGCTATCTGATTTTAGTGTTATGCAATGCGGTTTTACTCTGTGTGTGTGTGTGTGTGTGTGTGTGTGTGTGTGTGTGTGTGTGTGTGTGTGTGTGTGTGTGTGTGAGATAGCTGTCAAGTATCCCATATTTGTCAGGAAATTTCCCTTATTTCCAAATCCAAAACTTGACAGGTATGGTGTGTGTGTGTGTGTGTGCGCGCGCGCATGTGTTCTCTGTGTGTAATGTCACAGTTTTGTAACCCAGTGTTGTCTGTGGTTTGGGGGCTGTAGATGTGCTGATGATGTGCTGCCCCCTGCTGGATGGAAGTGGGAGCTGCTATCGGTTGGCTCAATGAACCCATATCTCTCCTGCCACCAAGTGGCTGGAAACAGTACAGCACACAGGGAGGTGTTGATGAGACAGGGAACAATTCAGCAATTCCTTGCAAAATAAGATTTGATTTCAGTGCATCTTGAAGATGCATTTCTTCTGCCTTTCATAACTAGTAAGGTCAAGGTTGCCCATGCTCAAAAACCAGTCATATCTGATTCTAGGGGGTGGTGCTCATCTCCATTTACAGCCAAATAGCTAGGCCTGTCTGCATTTGCAGATGTTTCTGTGGTCGCGTAGCAGGCATGACTAGACACCAGAATGCACAGAACACTATTTACCTTTCCGCCAACGTGGTACTTATTTATCTACTTGCAATATTTTGCTTTCAAACTGCTAGGTTGGCAGGAGTTGGGGATGAAGACGGGAATTCACTTCGTCGTGTAGCTGTCAGGTCTCGAACTGCTGACCGGCCGACCTTCCAGTCGCCAAGTTCAGCGTCTTAACCACAAAGTCACTGCAGCCCCTTCTTTCACAGCTACTGTAGTGCAAAAGGTTTTTCACTCACTTGATTTCCTTTGGTGCCCGGATGACCCTCTTTGCCAGGGTGACCCTAAGAAAGTGGAGAGGAAGAATTGTGGATGAGAAATGAACATTCCTAATGTTTTTTCTTTCCATACTCCAACCTTTTCTGGTAGACACTGCAAAATGGAGACTGTAGGGGGTAGCTCATGCACCCCAAAGGGGCGATCTAGCAGCGGGGAAAGGTGGGTGGGTTCAGATCACCAGACGGGCTAGCAAACCAATGCCTGGGACTTCAGATCCCAAACCTAAGACCTAAGATTGCACTTTTTTATGGCTACCAGGTGTACGAAATCTCTGCTCTGCTCCTGTTCTGTACCAAATACATTACAACAACATACTGTATGTGCTTTTTAATAAGACCGCCAGGTCTATACCACTTAATAGGGTATTTGGGTATATTGAATCCTGCTCATTTCCTGTCTAATAAAGGAATTGCCAATGTGACAGATGAATGTGACCAGTAGGTACCTCTTCAGAGTGGCCCACTGCCTCTTTAAAGCAGCTGATTGAGAGTTTAACACACGAACAGGGCAGGTAATTAGCAATGAACTAATGAGGCAAGGTTGCAAGGAACAGATTGTTCCTTTTTTTTAGAGGGAGACACAGCCAGCCATTTCAGAAGAAGTAAGTATTCAATGATGTCACAGCTGCAGCTATGAGAATTGCACGAACCCTTGGTTTGAGCAATGGCGTTTGATAAACTGAGCGTTCGTGTAAATTAGTTAGTAGCTTCCCGGTAAGAGCGGGACTGAAATGGCAAAATGGCTTGCTTCCTCTTGAACTGGAAAGGACAGCTGGGAAATACTGTTGATGCAGCTGAGGTGGTCAAGGATTCATAGCAATTAAAAGTTGTAAAAGTTAATTAAGTGATGTCACCAGCTATGGCAAGGAAGATTGTCATTTACTCTAAGTGCCTGATAGCCACAAGGAAAAGATGACAATCTCAAGTGCCTAGCCAACTAAGAGCAGCTGGTTGTCCATGTTCCATAATAATTCTTTGTATTACCTATTGTGTTGTCTTATTATATATTATATATAGTTACAAAGTTGATTAGGACATGAGTCATAGGTGAGTTAATTAGATTATAAACTTGGTCATGAACTTAGGGTAAAGTTCATCTTTGATAATTAGGGAAGTACATATCCTAAGAAAAGTACTTTATTGAATTACTTATGCTGTAGAAGTTACTAATTACTACATTTTGTTTCTGTAAATCACCTTGTTAATAAATGAGCTGTCTTGGCTGTGTTCCAGCAAAACTGTGGGTTTTATTCAGACTTTTGGAAATCAATTCCATCTGAATCCTTCTAGCATTGCATCTAATTCATGCTAGAAGTAATAAGGGCCTTTGCTGTTTTTCACTGATCGTTTGTCTGCTTATTTCCTTGAAGCTTAGCTAAGGTACCCACTTCACAGCCAGGAAAGGAAAATGGCCCTTTCCTTGCGGGGGACTCGTTGAGAAGCCAAGGAAAATGGTTGGCATTAAATCTGGCTAAAAAGTACATTTCAGGAAATGCTGAGGAAGGACCCAGGGAAAGCCTGATGACACTTGGAGGGATTGGATACTCACTGGTTGGCCATCGGATCCGGGCATCCCTGGAAGCCCTGGTTTGCCTGTAGGACCCTAAAAGAAGATGTGGGGGAAAAGAGAGAGAGAGATTGAGGAAGAAAAGGAATTTATTAGCCCAGTGTTGGGGGAGGTTATGTTATCCCATATCTTGAGCGCATTTGGGGGTTCAGGGAACTTGGGGGCACAGAGAAATAAGGTCTGCTGCCACTCACCCGTTCGCCAGGAGGGCCCATGGCGCCTTGAGGTCCGGCCAGACCCTAAAAATGAAAAGGGGGAAAAAAGATAGGGAAAATAAGGAAATGAAATGGTCTTAGAGGACTTCTCAGAAGTGAGCTTTCAGACCCCTGGTGAAAAGACAAAAGGGGTGCATCCTTTTTTTTCTCCCCACCAAACCCTTCCTTATTCAGTGTGGCTTCTTTTCATCATCATCATCGTCATCATCCCGATGTTTGCAAGTACAGTATCAGGTACTGTATACTCCTTTTCCTCATGGAGTAGGGAGCGGAAAGAACTTCTCCTGGGGGTGAGGGGGGGAGCCCTTCACACAACCTTGACCCATTTCCAGGGGGCCTCAACTTCCTGGGGAGATGAAACCCATAGCGGACAAGGATCAGGCCCCTCCATGGCTATGAGCCCCAGGGATGGGGGAAAAGAAAACCCAAAACAAACCAGGAAAACAGGAATTCATTCCAAGTTCCTAAGTTTCCAAGATTGGAAAAGTTACATTTTTAAAGAAACTCCAACCCCTGGCCATTTCAGTTGTGGAACATGAACAAGAACAGGAACAGGAACAAGAACAAGAACAAGAACAAGAACAAGAACAAGAACAAGGGACAAGGGACAAGGAACAAGAACAATTTTGTGTCAGAAATTATTCTGGGTTGAAAGGATTTTTGCATGAGAAACTCCGCTCAGGGGATGCCCGAATGAGGCTCCTTCCACGTCCCCCGAGAGCTGGGACAGAGATGGGTGCTCAATCCGTCATGCAATACTCAGGTCTCGAACTGCTGACTTGCCGGCCTTCCAACTAACAAGGCAAGCTTCTTACCCACTGAGCCACTGCAGCCACAATCTCAAATTGTGGGGTTAGGGAACACTTCCAAGATCTTATCTCTCCCCCACCGCTTCACCCCAATGTGCCTGCTTTTGCAATTTTTAGGAATTATCACCGGCCACTTTACACACCATGGTTCACATATCTGGAGATGCTCACGACAAGCACCGCTGGAGCAAGTCACCAGTGGGTGGGGACAGTGAAAACATATATCTGTATGTATATTGAGATTTACAGTGAGCTGCCTCGGCAATGGGGGCAGAGAGCCTCTCTGTTGAGGAGAAGTCTACCCCTAAAGGCCACCCTGTGGCCCGTCCTCTGTTTCCACCTACCTGAGTGCCAGGGATGCCCTGTTGTCCAGGCGGCCCGGGCTCCCCTTGCGGACCCTGGTGAGAAACAAAACACGCAGAGGTGAGATCATGAAAGCCCAGACGTGAAACTGCCAAAATGAAGCCACCCTTTGGTGAGTTCATTCTGCAGTTCCTTTCGCCCAACCCAGTATGAGAAAGATTAGCCGGCAACACTGTTGAATAGATTAATGAAACCCCACAATGCAATGGGTTAATGTGAATTGTGTGCATAACCAGCCAATAAGAAGAGTTCTCTAGTTTCCCTGCCTGGGGGGGGGGGGGTGTGATCTGATATGTTTTGGATTGTTTGCTGTTCAGGCTTCAGTTCAGGTTCAGTGTGTTTTCTGCAATCATCATGTTTATTATTATTTATTATTCTGCTCTTCTCTCTGTGTGTGTTTGTGTACCAAAGCAACTGTTTACTCTTCCATCTAAAGAAATGCAACTGTAAGTAAAGAACTGTTTTTCTTATACAGTGGAACCTTGGTTAACGAATGGCTTGGGTAACATAAAAATCTCATAACAAAAGGAAATCCATAGAAAATAGTAGCTCGGTTTACAGATTTTTCCCCCAGATAACAGATTAATTGGTTTTCAATGCATTCCTATGGGAAACCGTGTTTTGGTTAAAGTATTTTGGTTTTCAATGCACTCCTATGGGAAATTCAGTTAAAGTAATTTTTGCTGTAAGAAATGTCCTGGAGAATGCATTAATTATGTATTTTTACCAGGTTACGCCCAATTGTGATTCAAAAATAACACAATCTTCGAGAAGGCTTTTTCTCTGTACCCCAACCAGGGCTCTGAAACATGGGCACGTGCAAAGTTTCCTCCTGGAGTGACTGAACTACACCTTTAGGCAAGCAACCCTTCTCTGCTCTGGCAAACTCAGCTCTGCAGCTTTCTTGACTGAGCCTGGGGGCCGCCCCGAACCAGGCCCTGCGGCCTCCCCTTGAAACAAAAGGACTCTCAGCAACATCTCCTGGGTGATTTCAGTGGGGTCCCTGGCAAGGAGGAATACCCAATGTGGTGTAGTGGATAGAATGACGGACCAGGACTTCAGAAGCCTGGGTTTGAATCCCCGGCTCAACCACAGACGTTCGCCAGAGGAGAGGAACTGGTGAAACCTCTCTTTAAATATCTTGCTCGCCTTGAAAGGCCTATTAGGGTCCCTATGAGTCAATTGTGTGCAACACAGGGAGAGGCAGGATACAGCCCGGCCGGCCGGACATCTGTGCCCTATTCCTGATGTGTGAGAGATTGAGGGTTGGGATATACCTGAGACTTTGGGGGCAGCTTTAGAGAAAATGGGGGGAAATCAAAAGCCCCAGAAGCAAAGATAAAGGTCACCCTTGCTCGAAAGCCAGGCATTTGATGTATCCAACTAAGGTTCAGTGCTCATCTCTGTTTATAGCCAAAGAGCCAGTGCTGTCTGCTTCTGTAGACATTTCCATGGACATGTGACAGGTATGACTAAACACCAGAGCGCACGGAACGCTGTTTACCTTCCCACCAAAGTGAGACCTATTTTGTTGTTGTTCAGTCGCACAGTCGATTCCGACCCTTTGCGACCCTATGGACCATTGTTCTCCAGGCGCCTCTGTCCTCTACCATCCCCCTCAACCCTCCCAGCTCTGTGCCCATTGTGTCTATAATACCATCTAGCCATCTCATCCTTGGCCTCCCCCTTCTTCTTTTGCCCTCCACCTTTCCCAACATCAATGCCTTCTCAAGTGAATCCTCCCTTCTCATTTGATGTCCAAAGTATTTTAGCTTCATCTTTACTATTTGACCTTCCAATGAGCAGTCAGGGTTAATTTCTTCTAAGATTGACCTATTTGTCCTCCTCGCTGTCCAGGGGACTCTCAAAACCCTCCTCCAACACCACATTTCAAAGGCATCTATTCTTCTGCGTTCAGCCTTCCTAATTGTCCAGCTCTCACATCCATACATTACTACTGGGAAAACCATTGCTTTGACTATTCTAATTTTTGTTTGCAATGTAATGTCTCTACTTTTCACTATGTTCCCCATGTTTCTCATCGCTTGTCTCCCAAGAATCAGTCGCCTTTTTATTTCATGGCTGCAATCCCCATCTGCAGTGATCTTTGATCCTAAGAAAGTAAAATCTGTCACTGCTTCTACTTCTTCCCCGTCTATTTTCCAGGAACTGATGGGGCCTGTTGCCATTATCTTGGTTTTCTTGATATTGAGTCTCAAGCCAGCTTTTGCACTCTCCTCCTTCAGCCCAATCAAGAGATTCTTTAGGTCTTCCTCACTTTCTGCCATTAGGGTGGTATCGTCTGCATATCTCAGATTATTGATGTTTCTCCCAGCAATTTTAATCCCATATTGTGATTCCTCCATCCCTGCACTGCGCATTATGTGCTCTGTGTATAGGTTGAATAAGCATGGTGACAAAATGCAGCCTTGTCTTACTCCTTTTCCTATTCCAAACCACTCTGTTATTCCATGTTCTGTCCTAACTGTTGCTTCTTGGTTCATGTACAGATTTCTCAGGAGGCATATGAGGTGCTCTGGTATTCCCATCTCTTTAATTACTTGCCACATCTTGTTGTGGTCCACACAGTCAAATGCCTTAGTGTAGTCAATAAAACAAAAGTAAACTTGTTTCTGGTATTCCTTTGTTTTCTCCATGATCCAGCGTATGTTGGCGATGTGGTCTCTAGTCCCCCTGCCTCTTCTGAAACCAGCCTGCACCTCTGGTAATTCTCTCTCCACATGCTGCTGAAGTCTGTCCTGTATTATCTTGAGCATCACCTTGCTGGCATGTGGGATGAGCGCGATTGTTCGATAATTTGAACATTCTTTGGCATTGCCCTTTTTTGGGATTGGGACGTATACTGATCTTTTCCAATCCTGTGGCCACTGTTTTGTTTTCCAAATCTGCTGGCATATTGAATGCAGTAATTTGACGCCATCATCTTTTAGCGCTTTGAAAAATTCAACTGGGATACCATCATCTCCACTAGCTTTGTTGTTTGCAGTGCTCTTAAGGGCCTTTAAGACTTCGCTCTCCAGGATGTCTGGCTCAAGTTCAATTTCTTCATCATTGTGAGTATCAGGAGTGTTGAGGTCCTTTTTGTAAAGTTCCTCTGTGTACTCTTTCCATCTTTTCTTAATTTCTTCTGCATCAGCTAGCTTCTTTCCGTCTTTGTCCCTTATCATGGTCATTTTTGCTTTAAATGTTCCCTTGATTTCCCCAATTTTTTTGAAAAGATCTCTGGTTCTGCCTCTTTTGTTGTTTTCCTCCATTTCTCTGCACTGTTCTTTTAGGTAGTTTTCCTTATCTCTCCTTGCTTTTCTTTGAAATTCTGTGTTCAAATGGTTGTAGTTTTTCCTTTCTCCTTTGACTTTTGCGTTCCTTCTTTCCTCTGCTATTTTAAGAGCCTCATCAGACAACCACTTTGCTTTCTTACTCTTCTTTTCTTTTGGTATGGTTTTCTTTGCTGCTTCCTGCATGATGTCCCTCATCTCCGTCCATAATTCTTCCGGTACTCTGTCTACCGAGTCTAAGCCATTAAATCTGTTCATCACCTCCACCGTGTATTCTTTAGGGATGCTGTCTAGGTGATATCTTTCTGGTCTCCGTGTTTTCCCTATTTTCTTTAGTCTAAGCCTGAATTTTGCGATCAGTAGGTTGTGATCTGAGCCACAGTCTGCTCCAGGTCTTGTTTTTGCTGACTGTATGGAGGTTCTCCATCTTTGGCTGCAGAGTATGTAGTCAATCTGGTTTCGGTGTTGGCCATCTGGTGATGTCCATGTGTAAAGTCGCCTCTTGTGTTGCTGGAAGAGAGTGTTTGCTATGACCAGTGCGTTCTCTTGGCAGAACTCTATCAATCTTTGCCCTGCTTCATTTTGTGTTCCAAGACCAAATTTGCCGGTTATTCCCTCCACTTTTTGATTTCCTACTTTGGCATTCCAGTCTCCTAATATAATTTGGACATCATTTCTTGGTGTCTGTTCTATGAGGTGTTGTAAGTCCTCATAGAACTGGTCCATTGTGGCTTCATCTGCACCAGTGGTTGGTGCGTATATTTGGATCACAGTGACATTGAAAGGTTTGCCTTGAAATCTGACTGACATCATTCTGTCATTTTTGAGATTGTATCCCATTACTGCTTTTCTCACTCTTTTATTGACAATTATGGCTACTCCATGTCTTCTAAGGTTTTCTTGCCCGCAGTAGTAGATATGATGGTTTCCAGAGCTGAATTCACCCATCCCTGTCCATTTGAGCTCACTGATGCCCAAGATGTCAATGCTTATTCTTTCCATCTCATTTTTTACCACTTCCAGTTTTCCTTGATTCATAGACCTCACATTCCATGTCCCTATGCAGTATTGTTCCCTGCAACACTGTATTTCTCCTCCCCCTTTCGTATCCCTCCCCCTTTTCAGATCTGCTGTGCTGAGCATCCCCTTGTTTTGCCTTTTGTTTTGGTCCATAGGGTTCTCTTGGCAGACTTTGTGGCGTGCCTTGCCGGTCTCTACGCCAGTCTTTTCCCATCACACATGTTATCACAGTTTAAACAGTTTTAAAACAAAGTATTATCATGCACAATATCACAGTTTATCACATAGTATCAAAGTAAAAGTTGAACTAATTAATGAAAGGGAAAGAAAGAAAGAAAGACCTATTTATCTACTTGCAATTTCTTGCTTTCAAAATGCTAGTTTGGCAGGAGCTGGGGCAGAGACGGGAGCTCACTCCGTCGTGCAGCACTCAGGTCTCAAACTGCTGACCTTCCAGTCATCAAGTTCAGCGTCTTAACCACCTGAGCCACCACAGTCTCTCCCAGAAGCGAAACAGAACATCATTTGGGAAGAGCGGTGGTCAAAGAGAGCCATCTGCTTTGGGACACTTTAGCAAAGGAATTCCTGCATTGTGGGAGGGGGGAGGCTTGGATTGATGACCTTGAGGGGTCCCTTTCCATCTCTACAACCCTGTTGGGTTCTGTGATGTCTTCAGGAATCAGGACTGAAACCATATTAAGCAGAGTTGAGTGTACAAAAGACCTCCACCCAAACAGTCTTGCATGAAGCTATAAAAAAGGGGGGCTCCAAATAAATATTTTGTTGAGGGGGGGTCTGGAGAAGCCTTTTCTGCAAATTTTAAAGCAACCGTATAGACCAGGAGTTCTCAACCTTTTAAAGCCTGGGCCAGGTCACACTGCCTCAAACAGCTTTGGGGGCTGGGTGGCCATTTTGCCCTTCCTCCACCACATGGCACTTCCTGGTGTGGTGGAGGTGGGGTGGGGGGACCAGAAATAGTGCTGTGGGCCGCATCTGGCCCACAGGCCACAGGTTGAGAATCCCTGGTATAGATGGTGTGTGTGTGTGTGTGTGTGTGTGTGTGTGTGTGTGTGTGTGTGTGTGTGTGTGTGTGTGTGTGTGTGTGTGTGTGCGTGCGCGCGCACTGGGAATGCCGTACATACAACCTGACACAACAGAGATGTCTCAATGGACCCTGCCTAGAGAGAAGAGCTGGGGGAAGATGGGGTGGCACCCTTCCTCCAAGAAGACACCCCTCTTCCTCTTCCGAAGGGCTACTCACCATACCCCCCTTCGTCCCATGAGGTCCGTCTATTCCACGCACGCCCTGCCGAAAGGATGAAGAGGGACAGACAGGGTGGTTAGGGGTATGGCTCTGTATGAGTCTGTGGGGGAGGGGGGGTTGCAGCTCAGTGGGACACCCCCCCTTTCCCCAGCACTTACCGGCGGACCTGGGATCCCTGGGGGTCCTTTAGGGCCAAGCAAACCTCTCAGTCCCTGGAAAGAACGAGGGAGAGAAAAGAGGGCAGGTCAATGCGTCGCTTATAAGGTTGGGCTTTGTGTGAAATTCTCTTCCTTCTGCTTCCCAGGACCCCAAATAACAACGGGGCTCAGCACTTCAGTTAAGAATCACCAGAATGGGTGGGAAATTTCCCCACCACGGACGGATGATCGCTCCCACCCCCCCCCCATAAGGAACAGTGGACTGCCGGGAAAAGACTGTTTTTTGGATGCTCAGAAATTGGGGGACGGGCGCCTGTGTAGCACCCAGGATTCTGCCCCACTGCCATGGGGGTGCCCTGTTTCCCCTTGCAAGAAAGCCAGGTGTGGGGTGCTACGTACCGGCTCTCCGGGAAGTCCCCGTAGTCCGACCTCACCGTCGTCTCCCTGCAGGTAGAGAAAAGGTCACAAGAGTTACAAGGAAGCTGGGCTTCTGTGGGTGTGTGTTGTGTCCATGTGTGTTAGAGCTGGGATGATGGTTATTAGGAACATGTGTGTGTGTGTTTGTGTGTGTGTGTGTGTGAGAGAGAGAGATTAGGTGCCTTGGCTATTGCTCCAGGCAGAATGCAAGGGCTTGGTGCTGACCTTGTGCCTGTTGAACAGTTTAAACCAAAATGATAGCAGGAATACTCCATCACGCTCCGAACCATCCAACTCACTCCACAACAGGTTCGTTCGTTTTCATGTCAGAGATTACTCTGGGTTGAAAGGATTTTTTCAGGGGATGCCCAAATGAGGCTCCTTTCATGTCCCCCATCGTACAGTCCTTGGTTATTGAAGCCAGACCTTCCAGTCTCCAGCTCAGCATCTTAACCAGTGATTTGTTGTTCAGTCGCACAGTCGATTCCGACTCTTTGCGACCCTATGGACCATCGCTCTCCAGGCACCCCTGTCCTCCACCATCCTCCTTAGTCCACACAGCCCCGTGCCCATTGTGTCTACAATACCATCTAGCCATCTCATCTTTGGCCGTCCCCTTCTTCTTTTGCCCTCCACCTTCCCCAGCATCAAGGCCTTCTCAAGTGAATCCTCTCTTCTCATTTGATGTCCAAAATACTTCAACTTCATCTTTGTTATTTGTCCTTCTAAGGAGCACTCAGGGCTAATCTCTTCTAATATTGACCTATTTGTTCTCCTCGTTGTCCAAGGGACTCTCAAAACTCTCCTCCATCATCACATCTCAAAGGCATCTATTCTTCTGCGCTCAGCCTTTCTAATGGTCCAGTTCTCACAACTGTACATTACCACCGGAAATACCATTGCTTTGACTATGCGGACCTTTGTTTGCAGTGAGATGTCTCTACTTTTCACTATGTTCTCCAGGTTTTTCATAGCTTGTCTCCCAAGAATCAGTCGCCTTTTTATTTCATGGCTGCAATCTCCATCTGCAGAGATCTTGGATCCTAAGAAAGTAAAATCTGTTACTGCTTCTACTTCTTCCCCATCTATTTTCCAGGGACTTATAGTGCCTGTTGCCATTATCTTGGTTTTCTTGATATTGAGTCTCAGGCCAGCTTTTGCACTCTCTTCTTTCAACCTAATCAGGAGCTTCTTTAGGTCTTCCTCACTTTCTGCCATTAGGGTGGTATCATCTGCACATCTCAAATTGTTGATGTTTCTCCCAGCAATTTTGATCCCATACTGTGATTCCTCCATCCCTGCATTGCGCATTATGTGCTCTGTGTATAAATTGAATAAGCAGGGTGACTGAATGCAGCCTTGTTTTACTCCTTTTCCTATTCCAAACCATTCCGTCATTCCATACTCTGTCCTAACTGTTGCTTCTTGACTCATGTACACATTTCTCATGAGACATATGAGGTGTTCTGTTATTCCCATCTCTTTAATTACTTGCCACATTTTGTTGTCATCCACACAGTCAAAGGCCTTGGTGTAGTCAATGAAGCAGAAGTAAGCTTGTTTCTGGTATTCCTTTGTTTTCTCCATGATCCAACGTATGTTGGCAATGTGGTCTCTGGTCCCCCTGCCTCTTCTGAATTCAGCCTGCACCTCTGGTAGTTCTCTTTCTACATGCTGCTGTAGTCTATCCTGCATTATCTTGAGCATCACTTTGCTAGCTTGTGGGATGAGCGCAATTGTTCGATAATTTGAACATTCTTTGGCATTGCCCTTTTTTGGGATTGGGACATATACTGATCTTTTCCAATCCTGTGGCCACTGTTTCGTTTTCCAAATCTGCTGGCATATAGCATGTAGTAGCTTGATTCCATCATCTTTCAGGGCTTTGAAGAATTCAACTGGGATACCATCATCTCCACTGGCTTTGTTATTTGCCGTGCTTTTTAGGGCCTTTCTGACTTCACTCTCTAGGATGTCTGGTTCAAGTTCATTTCCCCCTCATTGTTATTATCCGGGGTGTTTAGGTCTTTTTTGTAAAGTTCCTCTGTGTACTCTTTCCATCTTTTCTTTATCTCTTCTGCATCCACTAACTCTTTATCCACCTTTGTCTTTTATCGTGGTCATTTTTGCTTTGAACATTCCCAATCTGTACATGGACGAACACTTCCCCAATTTTTTAAAAGAGATCTCTAGTCCTGCCTCTTGTGTTGTTTTCCTCTCTTTCTTTGCACTGTTCATTTAGGTAGGTTTCCTTATCTCTCCTTGCTTTTCTTTGAAATTCTTTATTCAAGTGATTGTATTTTTTCCTTTCTCCTTTGCCTTTTGCATTCTTTCTTTCCTCTGCTATTTTAAGAGCCTTGTCCAACAACCACTTTGCTTTTTTTGCGCTTCTATTCTTTTGGTATAGTTTTCCTTGCTGCCTCCTGCATAATGTCTCTCATCTCTGTCCATAATTCTTCTGGTACTCTGTCTATCTGGTCCAGACCATTGAATCTGTTCTTCACCTCCACCGTGTATTCCTTGGGTATGTTGTCTAGATCATATCTATCCGGCCTATTAGTTTCCCCTATTTTCTTCAGACTGAGCCTGATTTTTGCAATCAGTAGATTGTGATCTGAGCCACAGTCTGCTCCAGGTCTTGTTTTTGCTGCCTGTATGGAGGTTCTCCATCTTTGGCTGCAGAGTATGTAGTCAATTTGGTTTCTATGTTGGCCATCTGGTGATGTCCATGTGTAGAGTCTCCTCTTGTGTTGCTGGAAAAGGGTGTTTGCTATGTGATGCACTCCAATTTTTTTTACTACCACCTCTGTGGGTGGGGCCAAATCTGTGGGCGGGGCCAAATCTGTGGGGTATGGAGGAGGGCGTGGCCTAGGGGAATTTCCACTACCGGTTCTCCCAAACAGGACAGGACCTGCTTCAGGAATTTAAGGCCAACCTAAACCAATCACCCACCTTAGGACTCTACGGATGGAAGTGACCCTCTGAGAGGAGAAGCAGGAAGGGGAAAGGGGCTTCAGAGAAGTCTGGATGGAGAAAAGCCGAGAGGAGAAAATGCCTTCCCAGGAGAAGTGACTTGCTGCGTGCTATATCTCTGTTCCAAAAAAATGGGGTGGCAATAGATCTATTCCTGACCTCCCCTGACCCCAATAGCACAACCCCTTTCCCATTAACTAGCACTCACCCTCTCTCCATCTTCACCAGGAGGGCCGAAGAGGCCTTGAGCGCCAGACTCACCCTGTTGGGTGGGGAGGAAAAGAGAGAATCAAGACAACGATCGAAGTGGGGACACGAAATGCACACACCTGCCCAGCCCTCTCCCCACTTCCTCCCAAGAGAGCCGGCCCGTGTCATTTCCCAAGGGGCTGAAGTGAGCAAAGTCCTTTTATGGATTCTAGCCATGTGGAAGTTCAGCAGCTGCGTTCTGTAACCAGGAGAGGCAGCATCTGTTGAACTTCTGCCTGTCATGTTGGTACTGAAAAGTCCAGGATGCAAGGAGGAAGGACTTAGCAGCCATGCACTCTTCCAAGAGCTATTTGAACACTGTTTGTTCGGAGAAGTGGGATAATTTTGAAGCCCACAGGAGATATCATGGCATGCCTTCCTAACTATGCCCACTTGGGCTCACTGCCCCCTCTTACTTCACTTACCCTGTGTCCTTTCTCCCCAGGAAGGCCAGGGAGTCCGTCAAAGCCACGTTCACCCTGCAAGGAGAACAAAGAAAGGGGAAAAGAAAAAGTACCATGGGTGAATTTTGCAAACTCATAAACTTATACATGAGGGATTCAACCCTCCACACTACGCACACTAGCTTTGGCCCTGAGCGTCTCCGTGGCAGAGTATGATGCTCCGGTATGGAGCACATCCACACACGCAAAACAAGTTGACATTGCTGTGAATGAAGCCATGCGGATAGTGACAGGATGCCTCAAACCTACGCCAGTTGAGAAAATATAATTCTTTAGTGTATGAGAAACAAGACACAGGAACAGCCGTAGTACTGGCTTAACACATCTTTATTGCATGGTGGTCTAGGGGAACATGAGGTAATGGCAGACGAACAGCTCAATATATACGGTGGTTATACATTTGAATGTGGCTCCACGATAGCCCATTGGTTACCGCTGGCGTGACGTCATTCCAGGTCACGCCCTTCTTGTCCAGGTGAGGTAGTGGCGGGAATCTTCCCGCGCTGTAGTTCTTTGGGGACTGGAACCTTGTGAGCTTGGGCGCTCGCTATTGCCACCAGGTGGACATTAGCTCGCGACCTAATTACACGGAATACATTGATACAGTTGGTGGTTGTTTTAATGCATAGAACTCAGAACACAACAAATTCTCTTGTTGATATCGCTCCAGTTAAGATCAGGAGAGAAGTAGCAGTGGATGCTGAGAGAACTAAGCAAGAGAAGGACCCCCAACACCTTCTGAATGGAGATGAGCCTCAAGCCTGCCGGCTCAGCTCCAGGAAGAGCTTTATGGCAAGAACAAACATTCTTGAGGGTACGCAAGAGCAAAACCAAATTAGAAAATGGAGGAAGGAGCTCACAAGAAAGAACAATCAAGGAGGATATGGCTAGGGAACTAAATCTTCCCCCCTTGAGAACAACTAGGGGCAGTTCTGCGGCGTGCTGCTTATACTGGACCTTGAATTTTCCAACCCCCAACACCGGAATGCTATTTCCCTGTACGTCCCGCAGCGTGGACCTCAATGCTTTGAGCTTAGGGCGCACGTGGGGGGAAATTCCCAAAAACTCCCGCTGGGACATGATTGAATAGGAGGAACCTGAGTCTATCTCCATCCTAACAGGGGCCCCTTGCACCAGTACCTCAACAAAATAACGGGGGTGTCCCAAGGACACGCTGTACACTGAGGCGTCGTCGCCGCTGTCGTCAGAGATGCGGCCTACGCCGTCCTGCTTCCTCGCGGGCCGGGCGCCCTCCTTGGTCCTTGGCGAGCGGTCTGGCGAGCTTTTCCGGTCCCTGCGCCGTCGTCTGCAGACCTTGGCGATGTGCCCCCGGCGGCCGCAGTTGTGGCACTCGGCCTTCCGGAACGGGCACTTGACGTGGTCATGGGCCGCTCCACATCCATCGCAACGGCGGCCTTCCTTCCGCACCTTCCGGACATCCTCGTCGTCGCTGCTCTCCGTAGAAGATTTCGGCGCCCGCCTGGCTGCCTGCACCGACCCCGCTGCCTTGTCGGCCTGTGGGGGCCTTTCTCTGAACCCCTTGACTCCGGCCCTCGTGGCTTCCGCGGCCTGCGCCGCCTTCACAACCTCGCGCAGCGTCGGGGGTGGCTCCTGGTTCATTAGCTTTCGCTGAACCTCCTCGTCCCACAGGCCGCACAGCATGCGGTCCCTGAGGGCGATTTCCAGGTTTTCCCACTTGCATGGGCCGGCGGCCAACCGCAGGGCCACTGCAAAGGCGGTGATGGACTCACCGGGCGCTTGGACTCTCTTCCAGAACGCGTCTCGAGCCGAGAACATCGAAACCGAGGGCTGGAAATGGTCACGCATGGCCTTCAGGAGCTGCTTGACCGTCAGTTCGCTCACCTTCTTCGGTGATACCAGGTCCACCAATACTCTCTTGGCGGCATTTCCTAGCATCCGGGTGAGGATGGCCCTCTTCTTTCCCTCGTCCGTGATGTCGGACACCACCAGCGCATCTTGGAAGTCCATTTCAAAGAGCTCCCAATCTTCCGGCTTGTTGATGTCGAAACCGGCATGACTAGCGTGTGTCTTGATCTCATGGGAATCCATTATCCCACCTTCGTCGCCAATTTAGTGTATGAGAAACAAGACACAGGAACAGCCGTAGTACTGGCTTAACACATCTTTATTGCATGGTGGTCTAGGGGAACATGAGGTAATGGCGGACGAACAGCTCAATATATACGGTGGTTATACATTTGAATGTGGCTCCACGATAGCCCATTGGTTACCGCTGGCGTGACGTCATTCCAGGTCACGCCCTTCTTGTCCAGGTGAGGTAGTGGCGGGAATCTTCCCGCGCTGTAGTTCTTTGGGGACTGGAACCTTGTGAGCTTGGGCGCTCGCTATTGCCACCAGGTGGACATTAGCTCGCGACCTAATTACACGGAATACATTGATACAGTTGGTGGTTGTTTTAATGCATAGAACTCAGAACACAACAAATTCTCTTGTTGATATCGCTCCAGTTAAGATCAGGAGAGAAGTAGCAGTGGATGCTGAGAGAACTAAGCAAGAGAAGGACCCCCAACACCTTCTGAATGGAGATGAGCCTCAAGCCTGCCGGCTCAGCTCCAGGAAGAGCTTTATGGCAAGAACAAACATTCTTGAGGGTACGCAAGAGCAAAACCAAATTAGAAAATGGAGGAAGGAGCTCACAAGAAAGAACAATCAAGGAGGATATGGCTAGGGAACTAAATCTTCCCCCCTTGAGAACAACTAGGGGCAGTTCTGCGGCGTGCTGCTTATACTGGACCTTGAATTTTCCAACCCCCAACACCGGAATGCTATTTCCCTGTACGTCCCGCAGCGTGGACCTCAACGCTTTGAGCTTAGGGCGCACGTGGGGGGAAATTCCCAAAAACTCCCGCTGGGACATGATTGAATAGGAGGAACCTGAGTCTATCTCCATCCTAACAGGGGCCCCTTGCACCAGTACCTCAACAAAATAACGGGGGTGTCCCAAGGACACGCTGTACACTGAGGCGTCGTCGCCGCTGTCGTCAGAGATGCGGCCTACGCCGTCCTGCTTCCTCGCGGGCCGGGCGCCCTCCTTGGTCCTTGGCGAGCGGTCTGGCGAGCTTTTCCGGTCCCTGCGCCGTCGTCTGCAGACCTTGGCGATGTGCCCCCGGCGGCCGCAGTTGTGGCACTCGGCCTTCCGGAACGGGCACTTGACGTGGTCATGGGCCGCTCCACATCCATCGCAACGGCGGCCTTCCTTCCGCACCTTCCGGACATCCTCGTCGTCGCTGCTCTCCGTAGAAGATTTCGGCGCCCGCCTGGCTGCCTGCACCGACCCCGCTGCCTTGTCGGCCTGTGGGGGCCTTTCTCTGAACCCCTTGACTCCGGCCCTCGTGGCTTCCGCGGCCTGCGCCGCCTTCACAACCTCGCGCAGCGTCGGGGGTGGCTCCTGGTTCATTAGCTTTCGCTGAACCTCCTCGTCCCACAGGCCGCACAGCATGCGGTCCCTGAGGGCGATTTCCAGGTTTTCCCACTTGCATGGGCCGGCGGCCAACCGCAGGGCCACTGCAAAGGCGGTGATGGACTCACCGGGCGCTTGGACTCTCTTCCAGAACGCGTCTCGAGCCGAGAACATCGAAACCGAGGGCTGGAAATGGTCACGCATGGCCTTCAGGAGCTGCTTGACCGTCAGTTCGCTCACCTTCTTCGGTGATACCAGGTCCACCAATACTCTCTTGGCGGCATTTCCTAGCATCCGGGTGAGGATGGCCCTCTTCTTTCCCTCGTCCGTGATGTCGGACACCACCAGCGCATCTTGGAAGTCCATTTCAAAGAGCTCCCAATCTTCCGGCTTGTTGATGTCGAAACCGGCATGACTAGCGTGTGTCTTGATCTCATGGGAATCCATTATCCCACCTTCGTCGCCAATTTAGTGTATGAGAAACAAGACACAGGAACAGCCGTAGTACTGGCTTAACACATCTTTATTGCATGGTGGTCTAGGGGAACATGAGGTAATGGCGGACGAACAGCTCAATATATACGGTGGTTATACATTTGAATGTGGCTCCACGATAGCCCATTGGTTACCGCTGGCGTGACGTCATTCCAGGTCACGCCCTTCTTGTCCAGGTGAGGTAGTGGCGGGAATCTTCCCGCGCTGTAGTTCTTTGGGGACTGGAACCTTGTGAGCTTGGGCGCTCGCTATTGCCACCAGGTGGACATTAGCTCGCGACCTAATTACACGGAATACATTGATACAGTTGGTGGTTGTTTTAATGCATAGAACTCAGAACACAACAAATTCTCTTGTTGATATCGCTCCAGTTAAGATCAGGAGAGAAGTAGCAGTGGATGCTGAGAGAACTAAGCAAGAGAAGGACCCCCAACACCTTCTGAATGGAGATGAGCCTCAAGCCTGCCGGCTCAGCTCCAGGAAGAGCTTTATGGCAAGAACAAACATTCTTGAGGGTACGCAAGAGCAAAACCAAATTAGAAAATGGAGGAAGGAGCTCACAAGAAAGAACAATCAAGGAGGATATGGCTAGGGAACTAAATCCTCCCCTTCATCACTTGGAGGACCCTGAATAGGCTGAAGGTTGGAGTCCCTAAATGAAAGACCAACATTCTCAAGGGGGGCTGCTGGCAGACAAAAACACGCAGTGTCAATGTCGAGAGATACAGAATCCGGAGCATTTATTGGTGTGCCGATTGCTACCAGAGTAGGATTGCCATAATTCTTTCCCATCAAACCGGGACAGACACGTGACATCATTGCATTCTTCAAACTATGCATGTGTCGGATGGGGCTGTCGAGGAGGCCACAGCTCTAAGACCCCACGGAATCCCTGTCCGGGGTGGGCAGCCTCCGTCTTTTCTCCCCTTTTCCAGTGGCTCCGTAAACTGGAGTTCTTCGGGCTGGTGCTCCAGCGAGCCTCTTGCCTGCGCCATTGCTCAAGGTGAGCCAAGAGATTTTTCCAGAGTTAATTCACTACCTCCCTGCCTTTCTTTCAATTATCTCACTTGTAAGCATCTCCCCTCCCTGACGGGCTTCTCAGAGTGCTGTTTTGCCTTCACCGCTTGCAAGCAGGATAATTGAAAGAAAGGCAAGGAGAGATTAACTCTTTGCAAAAATCCCTTGGGTGTGTGTGTGTAATCTTGCTTCCTTTGTTCGAATTTAAAAATTCGGGACTTTTACATGTTTTTTCTTGAACTGGCTGGGACAATTTTCCCGAGCTTGAATCCGGGAAAATCCTGGGAAAACGGGACATATGACAACCCTATACCAGAGGCACCAATGAGGACTTGGTTTTGGGCAACGGCAAAGCCAAGAAAGTGGCTTCATTTTAGCAGTCCAGAGTTTGATCAGGACATGAGAGAAGAAAAAGAACTGTGGACCAAGAGACCAGAACTGCGACCCAGAAGTGGGGATAGAAAACCCCTTCCACCAGATTCAGTGCTCTTGATAAAATTATTTTTTATCCCGGGATTCACTGCAGGAAGAAACTCACCTTGTTTCATGAATTTGCACACGCTCACGTTGAATAATGTGGCCTTTTAGAGGAATAAACGCACACTCCAAACAGTGGACACCTTTTCAAATGCAAGCGGCATTTAAAAGATTGGTAAAGGTAAAGATTGCCCATGCTGAAAAGCCAGACATATCTGACTCTAAGCGTTCAGTGCTCTTCTCTATTTACAGCCAAAGAGCCAGTTCTGTTTGTATCTGCAGCCGTTTCCGTGGTCATGTAGCTGGCCCGACTAGACACCAGAATGCATGGAATGCTGTTACCTGCCCACCAAAACGGTACCTATTTATCTACTTGCAGTTTCTTGCATTCAAACTGCTAGGTGGGCAGGAGCTGGGAGAGATTATAGGAGCTCACTCGGTTATGCGGCACTCGGGTCTCGAACTGCTGACCTGCTGAGCTTCCAGTCATCAAGTTCAGCGTCTTAACCACCTGGAAGAAAGGTTTTCCTAGGGCGAGACCTTCGGCCCAGGACCGAATGACACTAAGGAAGGGGGGAGGCTTTGAAAGCAGAGGCTGTATTTTCGCCCCACTGTCCATTGCTCTTGCTGTTTTGAACGGAGAGATTGTTAAAAGGGGCTTTACCTGCTTTCTTGCTCCAGTACAAAAACTGATCTGATTATTTTTTTCTAATATTTATAATGCAATATTTTTAGAAAATTATGAAAGATAGATTTTTTAAAATGCATAGAGAATTCAGTGCATAAATTAAAACCAAACAGTCTTACCACATGACCCTACAAAAGTCCAGGAGAGAAACGTAGGTGAGGCTTTGAATAATGCAATGAAAAGAAGAGTGGGCACTTATGCCAATCCTGACCTCCTCAGAGCAGTCCAGGAAGAAGCCCCCACCCCACCCGGACCTCGCAAAAACATTTTCCTGCTTTGTGTTCCCCTCTTACCTTGGTGCCAGATTCCCCTGGCATGCCCCGGGCCCCATCAGCTCCGGCACGACCCTGTGGGGCACAGAGAGAGGGGGGACATGATCTTCATATAAACTTTTTTTCAGAGAAAGGCTTAGTAAAGTCACCCTGCTCAAAAGCCAGCCATATTCGACTCTAGGGTTCAGTGATCGTCTCTGTTGATAGCCAAAGAGCCAGCGCTGTCTGCGCCTGTAGACATTTCCATGGTCATGTGACAGGTATGACTAGATGCCAGAGTGCATGGAAAGCATAAAGCCCATTAGGGGATCCTTTCCATGGGGCAAAGGAGGCCCATTGAAGAGAGGAAGTGACCCTGGTGGTGGGCATTTCCAGACCTCCCCGAAATCACTCTAAGCCCATTTCTGAGAATAAAGTCTCAGATGTTCCCATAGCCATGTGCAGGGCTGCCATCAGCGCATTACTACCAGTACTGCCGTATAGGGCCAGGAGCTGATAGGGGCCCTGCCGCCGCCAGCCATAACAGAGAAAAGTATGTGTGTGGGGAGGGGGGCAATAGGATTGCTCAGTATGGGGCCCAGAAATTTCTGATGGCAGCCCTGGCCATGTGGCAGGCATGACTAGACGCCAGAGTGCATGGAACACTGTTACTTTTCCACCAAAGTGGTCCCTATTTATCTACTTACAATTTCTTGCTTTCAAAATGCTGAGACAGAGACGGGAGCTCATTCCATTGCACAGCAATCACGTTTCGAACTGCTGACCTGCCAACCTTCCAGTCATCAAGTTCAGCATCTTAACCACTAAGCCACTGCAGGCCCTTTACAGATAAAAGAAAACCCCAAACTACAAACCCAGTGACATTTTGTAGTTATTTTCCAGGGCTCCCCATCCTATGAAAGGATATGAATAAGTTACCATCATTAGCCTGAAGCTAGTGGAAATTGACAGAATCCCCAAGGATTTGCATAAATTCACTAAGTTGCCCTTGTCCGAAAGCCAGTTGTATCCGACTCTAGGGTTCGGTGCTCATCTCTGTTTGCAGCCAAAGACCCAGCGCTCTCTGTGTCTCCAGACGTTTCCGTGGACATGTGGCAGGCCTGACTAGACACCAAAGTGCACGGAACGCTGTTTACCTTTCCCACCAAAGTGGTACCTATTTATCTACTTGCAATTTCTTGCTTTCAAACTGCTAGGTTGGCAGAGGCTGGGACAGAAGACGGGAGCTCACTCCATCGTGCGGCACTCAGGTCTCGAACTGCTGAGCTGCCTGCCTTCCAGTCATCAAGTTCAGTTTCTTAACCACTTGAGTCAGCACAGTCTCTAGTGAGGCTTGGTACAGACAAACAAAGAAGGAGGAACTTACTCTGCGACCTGGCTTCCCAGGGGGTCCGGTCAGCCCAGATGGACCCCGCTGACCCTGGAAGAAGAGAAAAAGAGCCTCACTTGGATGGTGAATCAGGGCCACCCCTGTTTGATACTCACACTCACAAACACACAAAGAAAGACCTTATACTTACTCACCCATGTAAAATGCACTCAGTGCAAACCTACCCCAGGAATGTCATTTTGGTGCCGAAAGTCTGAGTATGGGAAAGGCTAATTCTGCTTCCCTGTTCGGCACTGACATCCTCTCCCCTCTAGCAATAATAATAATAATAATAATAATAATAATAATAATAATAATAATAATAATAATAATAATAATAATAATAATAATAATAATAATAATAATAATAATAATTATTATTATTATTATTATTATTATTATTATTATTATTATTATTATTATTATTATTATTATTATTATTATTATTATTATTATTATTATTATTATTTTCATGTCAGAAATTATTCAGAGTTGAAAGGATTTTTGCTGGAGAAACTCCGCTCAGGGGATGCCCGGATGATCCTTCTTTCATGTCCCCAAGATCTTTTTTCCACCAAAGTGGTCCCTATTGAACTACTTGCAATTTCTTGCTTTCAAACTGCTGGTTGGCAAGAGCTGGGCCAGACGACGGGTGCTCAAACCATCATGCAGTATCCAGGTCTCGAACTGCCGACTTGCCAGCCTTCCAGTTAACAAGTTGAGCTTCTTAACCACTGAGACACCGCAGCTCCTCCCTCCCACCATTACAATTATATTTTTTAATAAGTTTTCATTGTCACCTGGTGAAATCTTTGGAAAACTCTTAGCTCCGATCGTCAATGTGAACACAGAGCTTTAAGAGTCTCGGGAAAAACTGATGGAGATTTTAACAGAATGAGGCCTCATGTTGGGTCACAGACAAGGACCTCTGAGAGCCACACAAGAAGGTGGTGGGGCTGGAATTGCGCCCCACCCACAACCCTCTAGCCCAGGGGTTCCCAATCTAAGGCCCATGGGCTGGATTTGGTCCACAGTGCCATTTCATGTGGCTCTCCACTCTTCCAAAAGCATGAGAAACAAAATGCCGTCCCTTTGAAGCTGTTGGGACAAAATGGCCACCCCCCAGTGTGCAGGCAGGGCAAAATGGCCGCCCGACCCTTGAAGCTGACTGAGAGAGTGTGACCCGGCCCCTGGCTTGAAAAGGCTGGGAACCTCTGCTCTAGCCTGTTAGGGAAGCATGACCATCCCCAGAGGTCAGAGCTAAAAGGTCGAATTCACGGTCTCAGAAGAAGGAGACAGGCCATTGCACCAAGGCGGTGCAGGGTTGGGGCATGGGGGTCACGGCCACCCACGGCACAGGTCAAAGGTCACCTCACCTGTGGTCCATAGTCTCCATGCTCTCCCTTCGTGCCGGGGTTGCCAGGTTCACCCTGAAAAAGAGAGAGATGGTGACGGTCGGTTACGGGACTTTGGAGGTCACAAGTTTCATTTGTAGTGGGATCGGCTTAACCATGTAAAAAATAAGTCACCCCAAACACATGATATTTAGCATTTCTACAAACTGGAGTGGAGGGGAGAGGCCTCCACAGCTTGGGCTCTCGGTCCCTGGTAAAGCGTCACCTCCCGATCAATGCAGCCTGGTCTGCTCGGTTATCCCATGCATTTGGGCTCCAGGTGCCCACCTTGAGGGAGGCCTGGAAGTTGATGAGAAGGAACTGGGCCTTCTCAGTGGTGGTTCCAGTTGGCTGGAATGCCCTCCCTCCACATGGTCACCTGCCCCTCCTCCAAGAATTTAGGAAGGCCATTAAGGCCAAACTCTTCAGAGAGACATTACAGGGCCCTCGGCCTCTTGCTTGGCTATACATAGATGATGCAGCTTCATTCTGGACTTGCTTGGTGCTGTCTTAAATTTATTGCTGGGAATGTTTATATTTTATGTCTTTTATCTTCTGCATTCTGGAGTGTATCTTTTGCATTTGATCGTTCTATGTTCATAGAAGAAAAGTAAAGTGGAACCTCGGTTAACAAATGGCTTGGTTAACACAAAAACCGCATAACAAAAGGAAATCCGTAGAAAATAGGGGCTCGGTGTACAGAATTTTCCCCCAGAACGGATTAATTGGCTTTCAATGCATTCCTATGGGAAACCGCATTTTAGTTAATGTATTTTGGTCTTCAATGCATTCCTATGGGAAATTGCATTTAATGCATTCCTATGGGAAATTCGGTTAAAGTAATTTTCGCTGGAAGAAACACATTAATTTCATTAACCTAAGAATGAATAAATGAATGACAACAACCCAGAAAACCCTTTGGGTTAATCAACACAGAAGGACAAGAGAAACTGAAGAAGAGCTAGATAAACTCAAGTTTTTAAAAGTATTGAATCAGGGGGTTGGGTGGTATTATTTATTTCATTTCGTTTTATTTTATTTTAATGCATGCCTTTCTCCAAATGTTAAAAACATGTTAGACCATTGCATTTAGAACCAATTAAATCATACAGTAGTACTGAAATAATACCTTCCTTCAGGTCTTTCAGAAAACAATTAAAATGGTGTTCTTTAGAGGCCTTTAAAAACATCTTCCCATGGAAAAGACTGGGGAAATATGAGCCTAGTAAAGGTTTCCCTTGCTCGAAAGCCAGTCGTATCCAACTCTAGGGTTCAGTGCTCATCTCTGTTTTAAAGCCGAAGAGCCAGCTCTCTCTGCTTCTGCAGACATTTCCGTGGCCATATGGCAGGCATGACTAGACACCGGAGTGCACGGAACGCTGTTACCTTCCCACCGAAGTGGTCCCTATTTATCTACTTGCAATTTCTTGCTTTCGAACTGCTAGGTTGGCAAGAGAATATGAGCCTACTATGAGTTTAATTTTTAATCAAGAGAGTGGGTGGTTTTTGTTGTTTATTTTGAATTTGGTTTAGTTTGTTGGAGCCCTTATTGCAATTGGCACCTTAGAAACTCATTCAAACATTCATCATCACATGTCATTATCCGACTATAGAATTATCCTTTCACAAGCCTCCTCCACCTCCACAAAAAAGATAAAAATTTGGACAAATCACGAGGTGAAACTCTTTGGAAAAGAAAATAAGGCTGGGAAAGGTGGAATGCAGTAGGAAAAGAGGAAGACCCAGTGTGAGATGGACTAACTCCCTAAAAGAACCCACAGGCTTATGTTTATTATTATTTTTAAATTTCTTAGATTTGTATCACCGCCCCATTTGCTGGGGCGACTCTGGGTGGCTTGCAACACCTATTACAAACCCAACATAAAAACAACCCCATAGAAATAATTATAAAAAGTCTCAGGTTAAAATCACTAAAACCTTAAAAAGTCCTCTACCTCTAGTTCTACATTAAAGCTAGATAGAACTAGGGTAAGGAAGCTAAAAAAAAAACCCACCCCGGATGGCTCTTATATCAACCAACTGGGGGGGGGGGGTCGCTGCAACACCAGCAGCATACCACACCTGGTGTGCTAGCCATATTTTAGTCCTTTTCTAAAAGGCAATAGCTCTGTCTGGAGGCGCAACTTGATTGGTAAGAGGTTCCACATGGCTGGAGCAGATACAGAGAAGGCTCTCCTTCTAGTAACAGAGAGACAAGCCTCTCTGGCAGACGAAACCCTTAGGGAGCTCCTCCAATCTGCTCTGGTGGGACGGGTCGATGTCCTTGGGGTGATGCGGTCTCTTAAGTACCCTGGTCCACTACCATGTAGGGCTTTAAAGGCCATTATCAGCACATTGAATTGCACCCGCAAGCACATTGGCAGCCATTGCAGCTCCCGCAGTAACGGAGAGGCGCGGGCAAAATGCCCACACCCCATCACTACGTGGGCAGTAAGTATGATTGCAAGAGTTGAGCAAGGCTGTGGAAGAGAAGACATTTTGGAGGTCTCTCGTTCATAGATTCACCATAAGTCAGAGATTCTTCCTCTTCCATGTCAAGAACAGATGTGAAAATGCCAAAATGAAGCTACCTTTTGGTGAGTCCATTCTGCAGTTCCTTTGGCCTGACCCAGTGTGAGAAAGATGAGCTGGCAACATGAGGTTACCGTTACCAAGGTATGTCTGATTGTGGTTCAGCAATAACACTATCTTTGAGAAGGCTCTTTCTGTCCCGCACCACTAAGACTGTCCAGAGAATATAATGCAGTGGCCTTTCATCTGCCTTCCGCATCACAGCATGACACCTGTAATGATCCAGTTCCGCGCGTCACTTTCTGGTCCTGAGCCTTTTTGGCCAGGCAGAGTCCTCATCGGCCTCAGGCCAGTATGGATGAAGCTGCTACCCTTCATCAAAATGGTATCCAGTGGGATTTAATCCAATTGGGGACCATCACTCATCCCTGTGGACTTCGTCACTCAAGCCCTTAGTCCTCAGGGTGGCCAGGTTAGTTAACCTGACACTCGGCGTTGAGTCATTGGCAGTAGGGTCTACTGATACCAGGATAACCTGGCCAGTCAGAGATAACTTGGTGGCATGTCACAACAACAATAACACAAACATGTCCAGAAAGACTCACCAAGGGTCCCGTCCGGCCTGTGTACCCCATTGGTCCTTGAGGGCCACGCAAGGCCATCTGTGGAGTAAAGAAAGGCAGTCAGGATGACACAGGAATGGAAAAAGGAAAAACAAATAGGATAAAGCGGGAGCTTGCCGGGGAGGGCCTGTCTTTAATATGTCTTGTGGGGGGGGGGCGTTATTGTGGTTTAGCTATCAGTGTCTCGGCAAGAAGGACACAGATTAAGCCGAGATCAGGGTAACTCTCATGGCCACTCATCTCTCCTCTGTAGCGTGCCCAGATGTATACCCATTGTGTCAATAATGCCATCCAGCCACCTCATCCTCTGCCGTCCCCTTCTCCTTTTGCCTTCAATCTTTCCCAGCCTCAGGGCCTTCTCAAGTCAGTCCTCTCTTCTCATTTGGTGGCCAAAATACTTGAGCTTCATCATCAGTATCTGTCCTTCCAAGGAGCAGTCAGAGTTGATTTCCTTCAGGATGGACAGATTTGATCTCCTCCCAGTCCAGGGGACTCTCAAGAGCATGCATTCTCAACCTTTTGTAAGCCGGGGGCCGGGTCACGCTCCCTCATACAGCTTTTGGGGCTGGATGGCCATTTTGCCCTTCCTCCACCACATAGCAGTGGTTGATAAGTGCCCCCCCCAATCTCGTTGTTCTGTGCAGGACAATGACAATAAACATTTATCTATCTATCTATCTATCTATCTATCTATCTATCTATCTATCTATCTATCTATCTGGTGTGGAGGTGGTGGGAGGGCCACATGAAATGGTGCCACGGGCCGCATCCGACCCACAGGCAGCAGGTTGAGAATCTCTGCTCAAGAGTCTCCTCCAGCACCACAGTTCAAAGGCATCTATTCTTCTGTGCTCAGCCTTCCTTAGGGTCCAGCTCTCACAGCCATACATGACTACTGGGAAGACTATTTGCTTTAACTAGGTCGGTGATGGCGAATCTTGGCACTCCAGATGTTCTTGGACTTCAATTCCCAGAAGCCCAAGTACCCTGTGAATCCACATGAATGGGTTTACTATGATTCATCCGGCCCACACTACCCTTGTCGCTCCCGGAAGCAGAAGTAAAACACGCCCGTACGGTTAAGGCTCTTCCGGGTTAACCCTTCCTCCGTATGGACGCGTTTTACTTCTGCTTCCGGGGGCGACGAGGGCAGCGCGGGCCGGATGAATCGCAGTAAACCCATTCGTGTGGATTCACAGGGTGCTTGGGCTTCTGGGAACTGAATTCCAAGAACATCTGGAGTGCCAAGGTTCGCCATCATGGAACTAGGTGGACTTTTGTCAGCAGGGCTTCCCTTTATGATTCATTTCCCCCCACCTTGTGTCTGTCCCCCCCCTTACAGTCCCAATGACCCCCCAGCTCTTCCGCCAGACTCACCCGTGCTTGCTGAAGGATAGCCTCCGCTTGAGCCTCTTGAGCCGCCACGACCGGCCCTTTGCCACCTCCGCTGCTGCCAAAACGGAACTAGAGCGGGAATAAAAGAGAGAAATGTCCAACCTTCCTTTCCCTCCCAACTAGACAGCATAAAGCCCATTAAGGGGTCCTTTCCATGGGGCAAGGGAGACCCATGGAAGAGAGGAAGTGACCCTGGTGGTGGGCATTTCCAGGCCTCCCCGAAATCATTCTAAGCCCGTTTCTGAGAATAAAGCCTCAGATGTTTCCATGGCCATGTGCAGGGCTGCCATCAGCGCATTACTACCAGTACTGCCGTATAGGGCCAGGAGCTGACAGGGGCCCTGCCGCCGCCAGCCATAACAGAGGAAAGTATGTGTGTGTGTGTGTGTGGGGGGGGGCAATAGGATTGCTCAGTATGGGGCCCAGAAATTTCTGATGACAGCCCTGGCCATGTGGCAGGCATGACTAGATGCCAGAGTGCACGGAACACTGTTACCTTTCCACCAAAGTGGTCCCTATTTATCTACTTGCAATTTCTTGCTTTCGAAATGCTAGGTTGGCAGGAGCTGAGACAGAGACGGGAGCTCAGTCCGTTGCACAGCACTCACATTTTGAACTGCTGAGCTGCCAACCTTCCAGTCATCAAGTTCAGCATCTTGACCACTAAGCCACTGCAGGCCCTTTACAGATAAAAGAAAACCCCAAACTCCAAACCCAGTGACATTTTGTAGTTATTTTCCAGGGCTCCCCATCCTATGAAGGGATACCAATAAGTTACCATCACTAGCCTGAAGTTAGTGGAAATTGACAGAATCCCCAAGGATTTGCATAAGTTCACTAAGGCGCCCTTGTTCAAAAGCCAGTCATATCCGACTCTAGGGATCAGTGCTCATCTCTGTTTACAGCCAAAGAGTCAGCGCTGTCTGCGTCTTCAGACGTTTCCGTGGACATGTAGCAGGCAGGCCTTGACACCAGAGTGCACTGAATGCTGTTTACCTTCCTACCGAAGCGGAACCTATTTATCTACTTGCAATTTCTTGCTTTCTAACTGCTAGGTTGGCAGGAGCTGGGACAGAAGACGGGAGCTCACTCCATCGTCTTGAACTGCTGACCTTCCAGTCATCAAGTTCTCGAACTACTGACCTGCCAACCTAGCACGGCACAAATGGCACAATCTTTGGCGGCAAACCTGCCACAGTTTAAGCCAAAATGATAGCAGGCATAATCCATCACGCTCCGAACCATCCAACTCACTCCGCAACAGGTTCGTTCATTTTCGTGTCAGATATGACTCTGGGTTGAAAGGATTTTTGCAGGGGGCGCCCAAATGAGGCTCCTTTCATGTCCCCCATCGCACAGCTCTTGAGGAATCGAACACCCGTCCTTCCAGTCTCCAAGCTCAGTGCTTTTACCCACTGAGCCACCAGGGAGCTGCTCTTCAACAGGTAATGTCTATGGAGATCTAGTACAACTTGATTCGGAAACATCACAACTAAAAAGTTACACTGTTTGTGTCATGCTTGCAGTTATAAACCTGTAAGAGCCAAAGAGCCAGCGGACGCCCTCCTCTGATGCCGGACGCCCTCCTCCGAGCCCTCGTCACCGGCCGGAGTCGGAGGACGTCGAGCCCTGGACCTCTTTGAGGACGTTGAGCAGCAAATGATTTTTTGTTATTTATTTGCTATTTGATATTTTAGTGTTCAAATTGTGTTTTACTGTGTTAATTGTATCTTATGGTATTTTATCGTGTTGATGTATATTGTTGACGTTAGGATTTATTATTTATTTATTTTATTATTATTTATTTAGTCGTATTTATATATGCCGCCCACTCAGGCAGAACCCGACTCAGGGCGGCATTACAACAAATTCTAAAAACATATAAAAACACTTTAAAAACCCCTTATCCCACCCATCTATCCCACCCACTCTAAAAAAGGAAGAGAGAGTTCTTAATTCTTTACGTAAGCCAGCAGGCGGGGACTGTGATCCCATTCGGGCCCCCCCACACCTGCCCTGCCAGCCAGGTCTTCAATCCTTTCCTGAAGGGCAGCAATTCTCTTTGAAGTCTTAGATCTGTTGGCAGGAGGTTCCAGAGGGTTGGTGCGGACACGGAGAAGGCCCTCCTTCGGGTGCTAGACAGATGTGCACCCCTAACTGATGGCACCATTAGAGAGCCTCTCCGGTCTGCTCTGGTTGGACGGGCAGACACTCTTGGGACGATGCGGTCTCTAAGGTATCCTGGCCCACTGCCATATAGGGCTTTAAAGGTCAAAACCAGCACCTTGAATTGCACCCGGAGACAAACTAGTAACCAGTGCAGCTCCCGAAGTAGCGGTGAGGCATGGGCATATCGCCCACATCCAATCACCACCCGGGCTGCCGCATTCTGGACCAGCTGCAGCCTCCGAATGGCCGTCAAGGGCAGCCCCATGTAGAGCGCATTACAATAATCTAGTCGGGAAGTAACCAGAGCATGGGTGACCATAAGCAAGGAGCCCCGGTCCAGGAGCGTGCGCAATTGGCGAATCACCCGAAGTTGGGCAAAAGCCCTCCTGGCCACAGCTGCCACTTGTTCTTCCAGCAGCAGCTGTGAATCCAGAAGAACCCCCAAGTTGCGCACTGGGTCTGTCTGGGGCAAAGCAGCCCCATCCAGTACCAAAGGTGGTAACTCCCTGGATAACACGGGGCCCCTTATCCACAGCCACTCTGTCTTGCTGGGATTCAGCTGAAGCCCATTGGCCCCCATCCAGACCCCAATGGTCTCCAGGCATCCGGATAGGATTTCAACAGCATCACTGGGGTCCCCACGGGCCGAGATATACAACTGGGTGTCATCCGCGTACTGATGGTACCGCACCCCGTGGGAACGAATGATCTCACCCAGTGGCTTCATGTAGATGTTAAATAAGAGGGGAGAAAGCACCGAGCCCTGAGGAACCCCATACTTGAGGAGCCTAGGGCTGGACCTCTCACTCTCTAACCACACCGACTGGGTACGGCCCTCCAGAAAAGAGGAAAACCAGGACAACACAGTGCCCTGGATCCCCAATCCTTTGAGCCGTTCCAGAAGGATACCGTGGTTGACGGTATCGAAGGCCGCTGAGAGGTCAAGAAGAGCAAGAACGGATGGATAACCCCCGTCCCGCTCCCGCCAGAGATCATCCATCAGTGCGACCAATGCCGTCTCTGTACCATACCCGGGCCTGAATCCTGATTGAAAGGGGTCTAGATAATCCGCTTCCTCCAGGACACTCTGCAGCTGGCGCGCCACCGCCTTCTCCAAAACCTTACCCAGAAAGGGCAGGTTGGAAACCGGCCTGTAATTGTTAAGGACAGCTGGGTCAAGGGATATTTTCTTCAGGAGGGGGCGCACCAAGGCATGTTTTAATGGTGCAGGAAATACCCCCTCCCGTAATGATGCATTTATTATCGCCCCGACCCAGCCACCTGTCACCACCTTGGAGGCTTTCACCAACCAGGTGGGACAGGGGTCCAAAGGACTTGTAGTGGCACGTACAGCTGCAAGGAGCCTGTCCACTTCATCAGGGACAACAGGATCAAACTGATCCCAGATCGTACAGCAAGACTGTGCTCCGGTACCCCCCCCGACCCTCCCCATCCACGCCGGGACTCAGTCCTGAACGAATCCGAACGATTTTCTCCACCAGATGGTCAGCAAAGTCCTCAGCCGAACCCTGCCAACCGGGCACCGATCTCCCCCTACCGAGGAGGGACCTGGTTACCCGGAACAGAGCGGCTGGGCGATTATCAGCGGAGGCATAAGGGTGGTGAAGTATTGACGCCTCACCACCCCCATCGCCACTAGGTAGGCCCTAATAGCAGCTCTAGCCAGTGTCCAATCGGAGTCATCCCGGGTCTTCACCCAGCGGCGCTCTAGGCGTCTCTTTGCCCGTTTGAGATCCCGCAGTTCATCTGTGAACCACGGGGATGACCTAACCCCACGGGCGGGGAGAGGCTGCAGTGGCGCGATTTCATCCAAGGCTGCTGTTGCCGTCCTGTTCGACCGGTCGACAAGTGCCTCGGATGAATCGTGGAGCCGATCCAGAGGAACATCCCCCAGTTCCCTCTGGAATCCATCTGGATCCATTAGTTGCCGAGGGCGGGCCATTTTAATAGGCCCTGCCTCCCTACGATGAAGCGTCGCCCCCAGGAAGTCAAGAGTCACCAGATAGTGATCTGACCATGGCATAGGTGAGATGACTAAGTCCTGTAATCTCAAGTCACTCTGCCACTGCTCCGACAAGAAAACTAAGTCTGGCATGTGACCACTGCCCCTGGTCGGACCCCGCACTACCTGAGTCAGGCCCATGGCTGCCATGGAAGCCATGAACTCCCTTGCCACCTCAGAAGCCATCCCCAACGATGGCAAGTTGAAGTCCCCCAGAACCATAAGTCTCGGGAACTCCAACGCCAGCATCGAGGCGGCTTCGAGGAGCTCAGGCAGGGCATCCCTTACCCTGCAAGGGGGCAGGTACAGGAGTAAGATCCCCAACTGACCCTTGGGGCCCAACCGTAGAAGCAGGGCCTCACAACCAGACACTTGTGGAGCAGTGGTCCTAGCAATTCCCAAGGACTCCCTGGCAACAATGGCGACACCACCGCCCTTCCCCTCACCTCTAGGCTGGTGCCAGATACCGAACCCAGCTGGACACATATCCGAAAGAGGTACTCCATCTTCAGGTGTCAGCCAGGTTTCGGTGATGCATGCCAGGTCGGCCCGCCCCTCCTGGATAGCATCTTGAATCAGGGGGGCCTTATTACATACCGATCTGGCATTCACCAGCAGCAGCCTAAGGGTGGGGTCACTGTGGATCTGCTGCCCAGAGCCGCCCAGAGTCCCACTTCGCGAGTGGGGCGGCTTATAAATTGAACTATGATAATGATAATTTTGTTTGAGAATTAAACTAAGAATTGGGTTTGGGCCAAATATCAATGCATACACAAACTCCAATCTATAGAGCATTGCAGACTAGGTGTCTCCTAAGATTTCACACATGCACAGAGCCATTTAAATACCGTGACAAAACAACTCTGCACTTGTATAGCCAGCAACAGAAAGCTGCGTTTCAGAAGTGACGGAAAAGATTCCTTGGCCCCCACCTGCAACAGCTTGGGGAAATGCCTTCCAGGCTCAGTCTAAATTCAAAGACAGCCCTGCCCTGCCTCCTAATGTTCTTGCCCTCTCTTTTGCAGGATGGTGTCAGTGGTTTGGTTGCTGATGATCTCTTTGGTTGGTGTGTGTGTAACAAAGAAGGAAGCATGCATCTATCCTGCCTTGAGAGGGTGGAGGTGGGGGCTGGACTCAATGGCCCCTCAGACCCCCTTCCAACTCCATTATTCTATGATTCTATGATAGTGGTGGCAAACTTATGGCATGCGTGCCAGAGGTGGCATGCAGAAGCCTCTCTGTTGGCACATGTGCTGTTGAGGGGAAGCCCTGTCCAGCCAGAGCCAATGGCACCGCCACTTCAATGCCACCCCTTTCCTTCCGCCAATAGGGAGGCGAGAGGGAAGGTTGAAATCCCACCCAAGAGGCAATGTCGGGGCAAGATGAGGTGACCAGACACCTCCTCTAGGAGTCAGGGGGATTGGGCGCATCCACATGACTTTACCAGAGGTGCACTAGTGACATCACATGGGTGTGTGGGCCCACTCAATGCCTGCCCATGCACCTCCTCCTCCTCCTTGGGTGCTCAGTCTCTAAAAGGTTCACCATCACTGTTCTCTGATCTGTAGTTCTGGGCTACACAGAAAGAGTTTCCTCGAAGATTGTGGTATTTTTGAACCACAATCGGGTGTACCCTGGTAATGGCAACCTTGTGTTGCCAGCTAATCTTTCTCACACTAGGCTGGGCAAAAGGAACTCAAAATAAACTCACCCAAAGGTGCCTTCATTTTGGCAGTTCCATGTCTAGCCTAGACACGGAATAATAATAATCTGTAGTTCTAAACAACTGAAAGTAAATAAAGGATTGTCTGTATGGTGTTTTTTTAATTCTTTCTCCTACAAAAGTCTCAAAGTAAACTGCTGGAAACCATGAGTGCCAGTTTAATGTGAAAGGGATGAACTCTGGGTGACTCGTGGCTATTCTTCTCCACTGCTCTCTCTGCTTCCACTGCGCAAGGAATTTTTTTACCAGAAATTCAAAACCGCAACAGAGCCCCGTGGTTTCTTTTGTCCTTCGTGATCCGTGGAAGCATTTAGTGACCGTGCTAACAGAGAAGAGAAACATAGCCGCGAGCCAAGCACCGTCCCAAAGAAACCCATTCTGGGAGGACCTCAGGATCCAGCCGCAGTGGGTATTGTTGCCCTCCTAACCCACTCACCGGAAGCATCATGGAGGTACCGGGAGGACCAGGAGTTCCATCTGACCCAGGAATACCGGCGCGTCCTGGAGGACCCTGTGGGGGAGAAGAAAGGTGCTGAGGCTTCATATCGTCCAGGCTGGATGTGGCACGGCATCCCCTTAGATGTACATCAGGGATTCTCAACCTGTGACCCATGGGCCTGATGCAGCCCATGGCACCATTTCATGTGCCCCCCCCCCTCACCACCTCCACCACAACTGTAAGTGTCATGTGGTGGAGGAACGGCAAAATGGCTGTCCGGTCCCCGAAGCTATCTGAAGGAGCTTGACACGGCCCCTGGCATAAAAAGATTAAGAACTCCTGATGTACATAAAGAATCACACAAAGAAGGGAAGCGCACAGTAGCCCATTCAAGCCATTTTGCCCTTCCTCCACCACATGGCAATTTCTGGTGTGGTGGAGGTGGCGGCGGCGGCGGCGGCGGCACATGAAATGGCACCATGGGGTGCAGGTTGAGAATCCCTGCTTAAGAGTCTTAAAAGACCTAAAGACTTAACTTTAACTTTACTTATTTCTAAAATAACCAATCTTACCAAGGATCCTGAGCACATGTATACAGTAAAACCCCGACTTACATATGCCACGAGTTACATAAAATTCGACTTACATAATTGTTTTTGCACTAAAACCATGTCCCAATTTACATAAATATCCTGATTTACAATTTCCTACGGGTTTGCTTTGAGTTACGTAAAAATATCATTTTTCCAATGGGGTTGCTTTGATTTACATAAATATAATTTTCCTATGGGTTTGCTTCGAGTTAAGTAAAAAACTGATTTACATAAAAGCCTACGGAACAGACTTTTTACGTAAGTAGGGGTTTTACTGTATTTCTCTGACCTACGGTAACTGTGAATAAATGATATTTTGTTCTTTCAGTATTTAGTGCAAGTGTATTCCTTGGCTGGGCTAAAGAGGGAGGAAAAAAATTTGGTCTCTGTCGGCTGCCATGGTCTGCTTTGAGCCAACGGTAACAAATGCCCACTGGGGTTGGCCAGGTGGACGGGGAGGGTAGATAGGCAGCTCCCCATCTCCCCAAATCCACAAGGATCCCCCCTGTTTTGCCTGACACCAAATTCTCCGAATCCTCCTAATCAGAGAGTTCAGGCTCTGTCCAGTTTCAAAGCCCTGGTCCCCCTAAGATGCAAAAGAAACCACGGTATGAACTCTCAGCCTCTGAAGATATGATAGGGAAATCATGCCTCTGTGTAAAGCAGGGGCTGGCAACCTTTTTAAAGTTGGGGACTGGGTCACGCTCCCTCAGACAGTTGAGGGGACCGGACTGGTGGCCCCCCCACTGTAAACGCTGCCGTAAACGTGTCCGTGGCTGCCATAAACGTGTTTATGGCAGCCATAAACACATCCACAGCCACCGCAAATGTTTCCATGGCTGCTTGCAGTGGTGGTAGCAGCGGTTGGAGCGAGGACAGGGACCCAGTGTTACGCTGCTACCGGTGCCCGGGGCGGGCACCGGTAGCGGAAATTTTCCCAGGCCATGGTGTAGGAAGCCCAAGTGGGCATGGCCCACAGTTAGCCATGCCCACAGAGTTAGCCCCACCCATGGTGGTGGTAGTAAACATTTTTGCAGCGCATCACTGCAGTTTGGCACCGTGGGCCGGATTCAGCCTGCAGCCCATAGGTTGCTAGACCCTGAGTGTAAAGGAATAGAATGAGGGCTTTTATGTAGTTTTAATTTCTTGTTTCCAGTGGCAGAGAAGGAATGTGACCTTCAAAGCAGGTGCTGTATAGATGGTTTATTGTATTTGTAGTTATAACAAGCTGTAGACTGTGGGAACTGAACTAGTTTTGATGGGCATTATACTCAAAGATGGGGAGCCCTAAAGAAGGGGAATCCCTCCCAGACCCACCCAGAATTTCCCATCCACAGGGACCAGTGTCTGGGCAAGTCTTCTAGATGCTTTTGTCCTTCTTAGGGCAATGCCGTTTATGTTATCAGCATCACTTATACTTCTCCATCTGAGCATATGCATCATTCTACACAATTTTTAAGCCAGGGATGCCCAAATGTTTTGCATCGGGGCCCCCGTAAAAACTGACCTCGTTTGCACATGCATGTCTGCAACCACTTCTGGGAGCAGCACAAATTTGCGCATGCGCAGGTGCATCTGCAACCGTTTCCGGGAGTGGTGAGGGCATCCATGCACATTTGGTGGGTGCATCCCCATCCAGTTCTGGGAGCAGTGAGGGCAGCAGTGAGGGCAGCACGAGCCTGATGAATGGGTGCTGCGGGCCATAACCGGCCCATGTTTTAAGCCAATTAATGGCCTTTCACTAGACACACTAGAGTCTTCCAGTAGAGACAACCCAATGTTTCCCCCTTGTGAGGCCAGGGTGCCTTCTTCAACTTACCCTCTCCCCAGCGTCTCCAGGAGGTCCGGGAGGCCCCTGGGTTCCTGGGGGGCCGCTGATACCCTGCAGGGAAGGAGCAGAGGTGAGACCAGGATTGGAGGTGGAGAATTCAGGAGATGAAGAGACGGAGACCTTGGGAGATGCACAACCTCCCACCAGGAACCGTCAAGCTCCTTAGCTCTTAGCTCTTACCGGGGGTCCTTCCGGTCCGGGACGACCCTCCACCAGCATGCCCTGCAGAACGGAAGAAGGAAAAAAAGAGAAGGGGAAAGGAGGAGAAGGTGGTTACCCAGAACTTAGCAATCTCTTCTCCTCCTTGCCCAGAAGCTGTCCTGTCTTGGCCAAAAGAGAGGCCTACTATGCTCTCCTCTCTCCCACCAAAGGCCACCCTTTTTATGCTGCCCAGAGGAAACTGTTGAATATATTTAATGCAACCCTACAATGCAAAGGGTTGATAATGTAAATTACTGTATGTACCTAATCAGCCAATCAAAAGAGTTCTCCGGTTTCCCATCTGTAGGGTCACCTGACTTGTATTAGGCTGCTTTCTATTCAGGTTTTAATTATTCACTTTTTTCAGTGTTTTACAATCATGGTGTGTGTATCAGTTTATTATTTTGCTCCTCTCTCTCTCTCTCTCACACTCTCCAATTTGCCTTACAAGCAAAGTGTGTGCGTTTTTCTACCAAAGTAATTGTACAGAACTGTTTATCTACCAAAGTAACTGTTTACTCTTCTATCTAAAGAAATGCAACTGTAAGTAAAGAACTCCCCCTCTTTGTACTACAAGATGTGTGGAGAGTTTAATTTGCTGGGCTAGAATGGAGTCTAATATTTGGGGAACTTGCTTACTATAAATTCATACACATGCAGCAGCAAGACGATCCCTCTTCTACCTGTAGGTCACTTAAAAAATTCCAAACTTTGCAAGCTTTCGTAACTCATAGTTACTTCTTCAGGCTAATATCATGGCTTGGGCTATGTAGGACAAGGGTATCTCATGGAGGACAAGGGTATCAATGGCTATAATTATGGATACTTAAGGACAACCTCCGGGTTGGAGAGATAGGCAGGATATCTCTCAATGCCATTTCCAGGGAATCCTAAGCAGGTGAAGGCATCTCCTTGGGAATACCCTGAAGGAAATGGTGAGCCACTGTGTGAGACAGAATGCTGGACTGGATGGGCTGTGGCATGTTCCAGCAAGGCTGTTCTTATGTTCCTATGTTCTTATGTATGTTCTAGTTCCTGCCAGGCTTTAGTCTTAGATCAAGGATTCTCCACCTGTAGCCAATGGGCCGGATGCGGCCTGTGGCACCATTTCATGTGGGGCCCCCACCGCCTCCCCCACACCAAAACATGCCGTGTGATGGAGGAAGGGCAAAATGGCCATCTGGCCCCCGAAGCTGTCTGAGGGAGCGTGACCCGGCCCTCATCTTTAAAAGGTTGAGAACTGTCTTAGATGCTGAATGGCTGGAACTACATAACTCATGCCATGATATAGCAAGAAGAAGTAACTATGAGTTATGAAAGCTTGCAAAGTTTGAAATTTTTAAAGTGGCCTAGGAGAGGTATCGTCTCACTCCTGCATTTGTTTGAATTTATGGATGGGTCAGGCAACTGGATTTTATTTGCTTACTATAAATATTTGTTAAACCTGCCCTGCCTGCATGTATATTTTTTTTAAAAAAAAAACTTAACAAAAACAACTTGTTATTTCGGGGCACTGCCGTGTTAAACGGTGGGATGATTAAGTCCCCACAACAACCAGGCTCGGCTTAGTTGTGTTGATACTGCAGTGAGCATCTTCTCCCTGGCCATGATGTTTCCCCAAGGACTCTGGAAGGTCAACCCAGCGGACGACTCAAGAGATGATCATGGTCCACACAAGCTCATCTGGAACCTGGACTCAAGGGTTGTTATCCCAAGATAATGAACAATGCAAAGAAGCCTGTGAATCCCAAGCCTTGAAGATCCCCTCAAGGATGCAGCAGTTAAATTGATCCTTCCAAACCCTCCTACAAGGACTACTGTGTATTCTCGAGTATAAGCCGAGTTTTTTAACCCAAAAAATGAGCCTCACAAAGGGAACTCATCTTATATTCAGGTCAATGACCACGAGGGTCCCAAGACCACGTCAGATTGAGATGTCCCAACAATTTAATTACTTTTACCATAAATTCATGTATTTTGATTATAGAAACTCACTAGCAGCTGCTGCATTTCCCACCCTCGGCTTATATTCGGGTCAATCTATTTTCCTGGGTTTTCAGGTAAAAATTAGGTACCTCAGCTTATATTCGGGTTGGCTTATACTTGAGTATATATGGTATTTATACTACAAGTGGACCCTCGTTTAACAAGCAACTCACTTAACACATAATTCACATTAAAAAAAAGAAATCCATAGAAAATAGTGGCTCGGTTAACAAATTCTTCCCCCAGAACAGATTAATTGGTTTCTAATGCATTCCTATGGGAAATTGCATTCAACACATTTCTATGGGAAATTCACTTTACATTTTTTTCTAGTACAAAGGTCCCGGAGAACGCATTAAATGTGTTAAGCAAGGGTCCACTGTATTTCCTGCAGATGGTTCTCAACCTTAGATGTTCTTGGACTACAACTCTCAGAAATCTTGGCCAGCACAGGCAATGCTGAAGACTTCTGGGAGCTGTAGTCCAAGAACGTCTGGGGGAACAAAGTTGAGAATTAAATCTGAATGCAACATAGGGAATGAAGAATCCCACAATCCATAGGCGTGGCTTCCGAAAACTTTACAAGTCTGCCTTCCCAACGGGCAAATATGAGCACCCACACACCCCTTGATTGTCCAGGTAGGCCTTTTCAAAGATCCAGGTGTGATGATAGAGACATGCACACACTCGAATGCACACTAGTGATCCTCCCAGGCACCCGCACAGTGTGTGGTTGGTAACACTAAATGGCACGAACAACTCAGCTTGTGATCTGTGGGGGGCTGCATTTGTGTCAGGATCACAGGTGGGACAGAAAAGGTGGTGGTATTGGGGTGCTATAACTAATCTCCGGGTTGGGGAGATGTGGGGAGGACAACTGAATCCAGGCAATGAAGCAAGCTGGTGAAATGTGGAATTAGACACACAAAGATAAGAGGAAATCATTTGTACCTTTGGATGAACTTAGGCAGGTTGAAGAATTTGGGGGCCTAGTTTGAGTTTTATTTTGCTCTTTATGTTAGTATCAGTATCTGGCTGTGCATCCCTAACCACTGCAGCCCAGGAACACCACAACAACCCACCTCCAACACCACATCACAAGACTTACTGGTTCGAAGACGGCTGGTTCCCCTTTTTCTCCTTTCAATCCTCTGTGTCCACGTCCCGCCTGTGGATGACACACATGTAACCGCAAAGAGGAAGCCAGTCAGTAGAGCAGAAAGGGGGTGGGGGGGACCTCCCAAATGCCTCCCCTCCCATCTCTGCACACCCAAACCCTTAGTGTGTGGGGAGATCTCTGCAAAAAGTCAAAGCAGAGGTTCTAATCCTGTCATGGGAAGTGTGACTCCATAACTGCCCCATCAATATGGGGAGGGCGGGGAGAGAGAAAAGGCTCCCTTGTAAAAGCACATCAAGCGAAACCCAAAACCGGCCAGGAGTTATGAGTTATGAAAGGTGTGCGATTGTGGCATTATTTCTGTTTCCCACTAAAGGACTTGCCCGAAAACTGAGCTGTTTACTCCAGGGGGTCAAACCAGGGGATGTCTCCTTGTAAATTTAGGGGATACTGAATGAGGCTTTTGGTTCAAATGCATTTATATCTGGCTGCAGCGTCCCAAGGGGTATTACTGGTGAGTTTGTTTGTTTGTAGTTAGCACACCATAGGGCCAAGTAAAATCACAGCTATGCTCAAATTCTGATAGGTCACCCGTGATCAAAAGCCAGTCGTATCTGACTCTTGGAATCAGTGCTCATCCCTTTTTATATCCAAAGAACCAGCACAGACATTTCCGTGGACGTGTGGCAGGCATGACAAGACACGAGAGTGCATGGAACGCTGTTTACCTTCCCACCAAAGTGGTACCTATTTATTTGCAATTTCTTGCTTTGGAACTGATAGGTTGGCAGGAGCTGGGACAAAGACAGGCGTTCGCTCCATCATGCAGTGCTCAGGTCTTGAACTGCTGACCTGCCGACCTTCCAGTCGTCAAGTTAAGCATTTTAACCACTAAACCACCGGAGTTTCTAGGACAGCACTAAAAAAGATGTTCCATCATGTTGAAATTATTATTATTTTTTAAAAAACATTGTAAACTTTCTTCCAGAAAGCAGAAGAGAATGGCGGGCTCAAGGGTTTTTTGTTTTTGTTTTCAACAGGTAGAAGGACCAGAGAGGGTTGCTGGAGTGCATATCCCTCCTGGATGGCAAGGATCACACCCATTGGCACTATCTTAATTGGTGTTTCTGTAGTTGTTTTAAATTAAGGGGTATGCCTTATTCGAGTTGATATATATAGCAACCGAGAAATTTCGTTGTTCCCGCAAGGGGACAATGACAATATTTATCTTTATCTATCTATTGGGCACACTGGATCTCTATCTGGCCTTAAGCCAGTGGTGGTGAAACTTGGCACTCCAGATGTTCTTGAACTTCAATTCCCAGAAGCCCTGATCAGCAGGAGTGCACCAGCCTGCTCCAAAATGAGCCAGCTTTACTTGGAAATAAGCCTGGCTTAGAAGTGTTGTGCTGTATCATCAAATGTGCTGTTTCTGTTATGTGCCATCGACTTAGCGACCTATGAATGAGAGCCCTCCAAAACGTCTTCTCCTCAATAGCTCGTCTCAGTTCTTACAAACTTGTGGATTCTTTCGCGGAGTCCATCTGTCTGAGACCATATTTACTAACCCGCAAAATTATGCGAGTGGAGGCAGCTTTCTTGACAGTGTCCAGTTGTTTATTTTGTTGTTTATTTTGGGTTTTGAAAATAGGGAGCTGCACCACAGATGGGAAGCCATTTAATATTCTTCCTTCAGAACAGACCGGGGGTTTGTATTATTTAAGGACTTCGTTTTCAGCAATTTCTGTTTAAAACAAGGAGAAAATCTGGGGAATCCTATTCGCTTGTGTCCTTCCTTCTAAATTCCAAATGCTCAAGACTTCCCTTACTTTTAAGCAAAATTTGCCAAAAACCATATCGCTAAAAGGCTTAGAAGACCCCCAACTAAAAAACGGAGCCAGTGAGACTCACGTCTGCTTTTGGCTCATCCCATGAAGTCAAAAATTACCAGAACCAACACTGTATGTATGTGAGTAAATAAAGGAAGTGTGAGAGTTGTGGGTTTTTTTAGGTTTTTTATGGGGAGGGTGGGCACCCTGAGACAGCAGCGTGGAGTACAGATTACCACGTCCTCTTTGGAAGGCTTCTGCCTTTTGCCCCCAAATTGGTAATCAAATCCAGCACTAGCCCCACTACTAGACTGTAGAGAGGGACCCGGAGTGTGATTACATCATAGGGCATGCAATGACATCACAGAATGGGGAGGAAGCCCTCGGCGGGCTTGCCTGCTGCCAATTGTGGGCATGGGCAAGAAAGCAGTGGTATCTCTTTTGCCACACTGCTTTTCCTTGAGTGTTGCCCTCAGCCAGTCAAGGAGTTAAGACAGGACATGCGGGTAATGTAACAGGAAATGACATCGTAAAAGAAGGAAGGCCACAGGAAGTGGCCTGGAAGAAGAGTCAGGGGGATGAAAGGTGGAGAGATGTGTTCCAGGCCACCGGTGGGTAGGATAAAGGCAGTAACCACCCAATTTGGGGGGAAACACTAAATTTGCACAGGAAGGAGGAAATGACATCATAAAAGGCCAAGGCCATAACTAACAGGAAGCTTTCACACAGTGGCCAAAGGCAGCCATGGCATGAGGAAGTGACTATAACAACAGGAAGTGGCATGCAGCCGACAGGAAGTTGTGCGGCAAAAAGGAAGTGACGACGACGAACAAAGAAAACCCACATCCACTGGCCGAAGCACACCAACAAAGGGAAAGAGGACCACAATATCCACACAAAAACACAAACAAGATGATGGAGGGGAAGAAAGCACATCACAACAAAGCAATCAAAAGCGGCAAACATGGGAGAAGGAAGTGGCTCAAAGCAACCCACCGAAAATAAAGTGCTTGTGTCGGGCCAGGAAAGCGAGCTTGCGGTGCAGAAGCCGACCGAAAAGCAGGTCAACAGCCATGCCAACGTTCCACACCCGACCACAACACACACACAGACAAAGGCAGCCAAGTTGGAAGTGGATCCACAAGACCAGGAAAATGGCAGCAAGAAAGGGGGCCTGCCCCCGCCCCACTTACGCCTCCGGTGTGGGGGGTCTCAGCTGGGAGCGCGAGCCCTTGCTCTGACCGCTCAGCCCCCTCGCCATAACTCTTATAGGCATAGTCGTACTCCAGAGCCACACCGGGCAGCTCCTCTTCTGGGAACCCCTCCTCTTCCATGGGGGGCAAGCTGGGGACTTCCTCCTGACCCCCAGACAAAGGGGGGAGAGCCAAGGAAACATTAGCGTATGGAAGTGGTGTTGAGTCCCCAAATCCAGACCACCCCAATAGAGTCCCACCTATCTCTATCTCTCTCTGTCAAGCGACCGCAAAGGAGCCCAGTTCATCCCAGTCAAGTATCATCTTCCAGAGTTAACAGTCCTTAGAGCTATAGCACTAGAGGGATTTAGCGGTCCTTAGAGCTATAGCGCTAAAGGGGTTTAGCAGGCCTTAAAGCTATAGTGCTAAGGAGTTTGGTAGGCCTTAAAGCTATAACGCTTAAGAGAGTTAGCAATCCTTAGAGCTATAGCACTAAAGGGATTTAATGGTCCTTAGAGCTATAACACTAAAGGGGTTTAGCAGGTCTTAAAGCCATAGCGCTAAAGGAGTTTGGTAGGCCTTAAAGCTATAACGCTTAAGAGATTTAGCGGTTCTTAGAGCGCTAAAGGGAGCTAACAGTCTTTAGAGTTATAGCACTAAAGGGATTTAGCAGCCCTTAGAGCTATACCACTAATGGGGTTTAGCAGGCCTTAAAACTATAGCGCTAAAGGGATTTAGCGGTCCTTTGAGCTATAACACTAAAGGGAGCTAACAGTCCTTAGAGCTAAAGGGGTTTAGCACTCATTAATGCTCCAAAAATTACTAGCTGCTTTGAAGCTCTGGATCAGCCCCACTGCTCCCTCTTCCCTGCATGATCTGCATCTGCCCTTGCCTGATTCCTCCACCAACTCAGCCCCCCCCCAATAAATAAATAAATAAATAAATAAATAAATAAATAAATAAATAAATAAATAAATAAATAAATAAATAAATAACAGCATCTCATCAGCCTGTGGAGCAACCATGCCTCCCTCCCCATCCATACTTTCCTATCTCACTGACACTGTGATGGGATGGGGGTAGGAAATTTACCTCTACCCAGGGTGATGATGGGGCAGGAGGGGACACCTCTCCCGTGGGGCTCTCCTCCCCATACGTGGCATCCACCTTGTCAGGAAGGGGGTTGTACTCTGGGTATTCATGGCCCACCAGGGGCTGTTCTGTTGGAAGCAGCCCCACATCCTTGGAAAGGGGGCGGTGGGGGAAGCATTGTATGTGTGCATGAAGGAGGGAGGAGAAAAGGGGGGGGATGAGATAGGGGGGAGAATTTTTTGACAGGGGGGTGATTGGGAAGAAGGGGCAGAAATGGAGACAGTCCAGAGACAAAGAGAGAAGAGAATACGGTTACGTAGTTGGTACAGACGGCGCTCTCTTTCACCCAGAGAGGGGGCAGAAGAGTACAGGTCATCATCATCATCCCTGGATCATTTTCCATTTTCAGGACAAATTGATCTCAGGTTTGGGGTTGGGGGAATGGCAGAATTACAACTTCTGGGGGCCCCACCCACTGGCTGGACAAGGAAGCTGGTAGTCTTTGAGAAGGGGGGGGGAGTCATCACATGAGGTCCATTTTGGGGAAAGGGGAAGCCAAGAGAAAGGCAGAGGCAAAACTTGGGAGGTGAGTTGGAAGGGGATCCAGTTTGGTTCATCCAGCCCCATCTAAGGAGCAGCAAATCCGATCTGGACCCAACCCAAAGGAGAAGGAGGGAGAGGACCCAACTCCTTGGTAAGTTTTGCGGCTTCTGCCAGCGGATTTCTCTTGCTTGGGACCTTTTCCCCGTACCCCGCGTGAAGAGGTAGGTAGGTCACAAGACACAAGTAACAAGGACACCTGGACACACAGAGACAGGGGGGCAAACAGATGGGGACAAAGAGACCCACCCACCCCCTCGGAGAGATGCCAGCCTGTGTGTCATCCACATGTGCCTCCATCCTTCCCTCCGGCTCTACCTGCTGGTAGCTGTTTCCCGGCCTCTGAGACCCGCCAGGGCCAGCGTAGGCAGCTTGGCTCCCCAGTTTGCCCTGGGACTTTTCCGTGGCTGAAGTTTTCGCCTGCGAGCTGCCACCGCCGCTACTCTTGGAGGGCTTCCCGTTGCCAGAGGGCTTTCCTGTAGCAGGATTCTTCCCCAACTTGTTGGGGGGTTTCGAACCATTCTTCCCATTTTGGGGCCCTGCCTTGGCGTCCGTGGGCACAGCGCCCACCGACTGGCGTTCCTGTAGTGGCTTGGCTTTGGTGTCGGGCTTGCCCTTGGCCGGTGTCTAGCGGTTGAAGGTAGAGCAGTGGAAGTAGTGATGGTGAGGATGATGGTGGTGGTGGTGGTGGTGATGATGATGATGGAAGCGAAGAAGCAATGACAAAACGGGGCAGAGACAAACAGAAGCATGATTCCAACAACACAGCTGTCAACAGCTTCCATTGGGATAATAATGCAGCCCTTTGCTTTTCCTTCACCACCTCTCCCTCCCTCCTGCCCAACTTCTAATATTTCTGACCCCCGCCCCACTCAGTATGGGCTACAGCTCGACCCATGGGCCACAGAGTCATGGGTCAGCCAAACTGGTCCATGGGTAGCCCGCCTGTTGCATCCAGAGAGCCCTGTTCTCAACCACGTGTGGTTCCCAGTCTTGGAAAACTATATTTTGGGTCTGGGCCTCTGGGACAAGGATGGAGGTGAGGAGAGAGGAGCCCCCCAGGTACGTGGAGAAATGGGAGGGGGACAATTGAAAGACTGCAGGAGGGTGTAAGGGAGGGGGACCATTAAAAGACTGCAGGAGGGAGTAAGGGAGTGAGAAGGATATATCGGATGAACCTTACAGGAGAATTTGGAGGTACAGTGACACCTTGAGATACGAAATTAATTCATCCCTCAAGGTTTTTCGTATCTTGAAAAATTTGGACTCAAAACGTGATTTCCCACAGGAATGCATCAAAAATCAAATAATGTGGTCTGGAGCTTAGAAAAAAAGCCAAAAAAGCGTATTTTCTGTTCAAAATTCTTTTCTAAAGTGGCGAAAACATGGTGAAAAATTCCAAAGTGCACTTTAAAAAGAGTTTTGAACAGATAAAAGACTTTTTTCTCACTTTTTTTCCTGAGCATTTCAATGCATTTCAATGCATACTAGGCACATTTCCAACAGCACCCTCTAGTGGCCAGCTCTAGTAACTACAGGACTAGTCCCCGACAATCAGCTGTTGAGGGGAAGGGGGAATTTTCAGCACTTCCTAGTTGCAGGGAGAGCTTCTGGCAGTGGCAAAATGTGAGGAAAAATTCCAAAAACTGAGCATAAATGCTCCAAACACCATCCTGCTGCTGTGGGAAGCATTGAAAGACCTAAAAAAAGTCATATCTCAAATAAAATTGTATCTTAAATGCAATTTTTCTCCGAGATTTCCTTTTGTATGGCAAGTTTTTCATAAGTAGAGGCGTTCATAGCTCTAGATTTTATTGTATTGATTTTCTTTGGGGGAAGGAGGACAGAAACTTTTGACTACCATAAATGTCTGTGGATTATGAGAGCACTAGTCCAGAAAAGGAACTTCTCTGAGGTTGCCGGGGGGGGGGGATGCTAGTTGACAATGACCTGTCCTTTGAGCCTAGGGATGTTCGATCTTTGGCCCTCCTTTGGGAAGGAGCCAGAAGTAAGAAACTGGAGAGAGCTGTCTAAATGGCCAAGCATATTTTCACTCAAGTAGTAAGGCAATTGCTGGACTGCAAAGAGATCAAATCAGTCAATCCTGAAGGAAATCAAACCTGGCTGCTCCTTGGAAGGACAAACACTGAAGATGAAGCTCAAGTCCTTTGGCTGCCAAATGAGAAGAGAGGTCTCACTGGAGAAGGCCCTGATGCTGGGAAAGATCAAGGGCAACAGGAGAAGGGGGCGGCAGAGGAAGAGGTGGTTAGATGGAATTGTTGACGCAGTGGGTGTAGATCTGGGTGGGCTACAGAGAATGACAGATGACAGAGGAGCCTGGTGTGCAGTGGTCCATGGGGTCGCAAAAGATCAGACTCAACTTTGCGACTAATAATAATTTTGTGTCAGAAATTATTCTGGGTTGAAAGGATTTTCGCGGAAGAAACTCCGCTCAGGTAATGCCCAAATGAGGCTCCTTTCATGTCCCCAAAAGCTGAGACAGAGATAGGCATCAATTCATCATGCAGTACCTGGGTCTCGAACTGCCAACTTGCCAGCCTTCTAGCTAACAAGGTGAGTTTCTTAACCACTGAGCCACCATGACTGAACAACATCAAGTAAGGCAACGTCCCTCCGCATGCGAAGGAAGGGGTGAGTAAGACACGTAAAATGCCATTTCTAAAGGAGATAAATGTTTTTGGGAGAGGGAATCTCTCTCCAGATTTTAAAATTAGTCACTGTACGTCAATTATGGGTCCAATTGTTCTGCACTGCAGCCAAGTTGGGGATAATGGGACATCCTTGGGGAAAAGCACCCAACTTTTCCCGGTCCGACTGCAGGAGGAACCAGATTTTGCATGCCAAAGGTCCAGAGCATCGTGTTCCTGCCAGCAGCCAAATCACTAAGACGCACCCAAAATCCCAGAAGCTGCTGTCGGTGTGTGTTGTGTTCTGATGGTTTTACCTTACACATGGATGACAATGTATCTGAGCCAATGTAACCTTGCCTATAGCAACAATGTAACCTTCAGCTGTATCATATAAACCCTGTAATAGGACGCGAGCTAATGACCACCAGCTGGCAGCAGCGAGCGTCCAAGCTCTCTTGGTCCGAACTCATCAAAGGCAACAGCGCGGGAAGTTTTCCCGCCACCACCTACACCTGGACAAGAAGGGCGTGACCCGCAATGACGTCACGCAGACAGTAGCCAATGGGCTACCATGGCACCACGTTCAAATGTATTACTACTGTATATAAAGAGCTATCGATCCGCCATTACCTCATGTTCCCTCTGTCCACGATGCAATAAACCTGAGTTAACCCAGCCCGAGGCTGTGTCCTGTGTCTTGGTTTGCATACACCAAATTGGCGACGAAGGTGGGATAATGGATCCCCACGGAACAGCCAGGGCACAGAGCGGGTTCAACATCACCAAACCGCAAGACTGGGAGCTGCTTGAGATGGATTTCCAGGCGGCACTGGTGGAACTCAGAGTCAAAGGAGACGACGAGGAGAGGAAGAGGGCCATCCTCACCAGAATGCTCGGGATGGAAACCAAGCGGACGCTGGTGGGCATAATCGCTCCGAAGAAGGTGAGCGAATTTAAGGCGGGCGACATCATGAAGCTGCTGCGAGAGCGGTTCTGCCCCTCGAGGGCAATGTTTCCCGCTCGGAGCGCGTTTTGGAGGCGAGTCCAAGCGCCGGATGAGTCGGTTGAGGCATTCGTGGCCGCCATGAGGATAGCCGCCGCCCCCTGTAAATGGGGCGACATACTGGAGATGGCCCTCAGGGACGGCGTGTTGTGTGGCCTGAAAGACAAGGAGGTACAGCGCAGCTTGATGAATAAGGAACCGCCACCCACGCTGGCAGAGGTCGTAGAGGCCGCGGAAGCCGCAGAGTCCACGAATGCTGGAGTGGACGAGATGCACCAGTGGCGGGAGTGGCGTCCTAGAGCCGGCAAGGCGGAAAATTCGGTGCACGGGAAGTCCGGACAGTCGGTGCACGCAACTCGACGGGCCTCAAAGTCGTCTACGGAAGGCAGCGACGGCGAGGAGGTCCAGAAGGTCCGAAAGGGTGGTCGACGCTGCGAGGGTTGCGGAGCGGCCCATGAGCGCGCGAGATGCCCGTTCAGGAAGGCCGAGTGTTACACCTGCGGCCGTCGGGGGCACATCGCCAAGGCATGCAGAAAACGGAAGGAGGGCCGGAGGCAGTCACAAGACCGTGCGGCCAGACCGGACCGTCCAGCGAGGCCCAAAGATGGCGCCCAGACCACGAGGAAGCAGGATGGCGTGGGCCGCGTCTCGGACGACAGCGAGGACGACACCCCAGTGTTCAGCGTGTCCGCGGGACAGTCCCATTACTTCGTTGAGGTATTAGTACAAGGGGCCCCTATTAAGATGGAAATTGACTCGGGGTCCTCCTATTCTATAATTCCCCAGAAAGAGTTTTTGAAAATCGACCCCCACGTGCGGCCCAAACTTAAAGCGTTGAGGTCCACGCTACGAGACGTACAGGGAAACAGCATTCCGGTGTTGGGGGTCGGGAAATTTCGGGTCAATTTTAAGAGACATTCTGCGGAACTGCCCCTAGTTGTCCTCAAGGGGGGAAGCTGTAGCCTCCTAGGGACGCAGTGGTTTCAGCCCTTAGGTTTGTTCATAGGGGGAGTGCATACCGTGGGGGGGGACCCAATACAAGCGGTTTGCGATGCGCATCCCGCCGTTTTTAAGAAAGGACTCGGAAAGTTCAAGGGACCCCCTGTAGCTTTCGACATAGACCCGGAGGTCCGCCCGATAAGACTCAAACCGCGCAGGGTGCCGTTCGCACTCAAGGACAAGATAGAGGCGGAACTGGACAAACTGGTGGGCCAGGGGATTCTTATTCCTGTTGATTCCGCGGAGTGGGAAACTCCAATTGTAACGGCTCTAAAGGCTAACGGGGAGGTGCGCATTTGCGCTGATTATAAGTGTACAATTAACAAGGCGATCCGCCCTAATGCATACCCGGTGCCAGTGATCAGCCACCTTTTGGCCAGGCTGAATGGGGGAAAGTGTTTCGCCAAACTCGATTTGGCACAAGCCTATCAGCAACTTCCTGTGACCCCCGCCACGGCCGCGGCACAAACGATAGTTACGCATAAAGGAGCGTTCCAGGTGTCGCGGTTACAGTTTGGCGTGAACTCGGCACCCGGCCTTTTTCAGTCGCTTGTGGAACACCTCCTGAAGGGACTGGAGGGGGTGTTGCCTTATTTTGATGACGTGTTGATAACAGGGGGGAGTGAGGCTGAACTGGCAAAGAGGTTGGACAAAGTACTGACCGTGTTCGAGAAAGCGGGGCTGAGATTGAGGAAGGACAAATGTGTCTTTTTCGAAACCGAGGTCGAGTTTTTAGGGTTCCGGATCACACCCGAGGGGATTAAACCGTCTAAATCCAAGGTAGCAGCCATTAAAAAGGCCCCTCGCCCCACATCCAAAACCGAGCTACAGTCCTTCCTGGGGCTCCTCAATTTTTACCATACATTCCTCCCGCGGAAGGCGTCCGTGGCCGAACCGCTCCATCGGTTACTTAAAAAGGAGGAGACATGGATGTGGGGTGACGAGCACGAGAGGGCGTTCAAAGAGCTAAAGCAACTCCTAACATCTGAGGCAATCCTGACGCACTTCGACCCCAAACGGCCAGTGGTCCTAGTTTGTGATGCATCCCCGGTGGGGGTGGGGGCGGTGCTTTGCCACGTGTTGGAGGACGGAAGGGAGGCCCCGGTAGCGTTTTACTCAAGGTCCCTGTCCCAAGCGGAGCGAAATTACGCACAAACCGACAGGGAGGCGTTAGCAATAGTAGCGGGAACCAAAAAATTTCACGATTTTTTGTATGGCCGCCCGTTCAAAATCGTGACCGATCACAAGCCACTGTTAGGGATTTTCACAGCAAGCAAGCCCACGCCGCAGATCCTGTCCCCGAGAATGCTGCGATGGGCTATTTTCCTCAACGCGTACCAACATGAGTTGGAGTACCGGCCCGGAAAGGAGATCAGCCATGCTGATGCACTTTCGAGATCCCCTTTGCCCTTGTCGGACGACCAAAAGGCGAGAGCAGAAAGAGACCGCCAGGTGTTGCTAATTGAGGTTTTAGACGCACCCCCAATAGTACCAACCGACATTGCTAGGGCGACAGGCAAGGACAGAACGCTGGAGAAAGTTAGTTCATGGGTACAGAAGGGGTGGCCGGCATCGTCCCCGAGTACAGAGTTCGACCCATTCTTTAGGAAGAAGCTAGAGTTGTCCCTAGAGAGGGGGTGCCTTTTGTGAGGCCAACGGGTGGTGGTCCCTACGCCCCTGCGGACGAGGGTGCTCGAACTGCTGCACGTCAGCCACCCGGGCATAGTTCGTTCAAAGGCGCTGGCCCGGAGTTACTTCTGGTGGCCACAGCTGGACGCGGACATTGAGCACATGGTCGGCACTTGCGAGGCATGCCAGGGATCCCGACCTGAGGCGGCCCGTCTCCCGCATAGGGAGTGGGACACAGCAAGGGGGCCATGGTCCAGAGTGCACGTGGATTTCGCTGGCCCATTCCGAGGAACCATGTTTCTCCTGGTGGTGGATGCGTTCTCCAAGTGGCTGGAGGTTATCCCAGTAAAGAGCACGTCCTCCGCCACGACAATTAGCCAGCTAAGAAGAGTCTTTTCCACATTCGGTTTACCCGACACTTTAGTCAGCGATAACGCTAGTTGTTTCACCTCCGCTGAGTTCGGGGCATTCATGGAGGCAAACGCCATTCGGCATGTCACATCCGCACCGTTTCACCCGGCCACGAATGGCCAAGTGGAACGGCTGGTGCGTACAACAAAGGAGGCGCTGCGGCGCATGGGCCCGGGGGACCTGAATCACCAAGTATGCCAGTTCCTCTTAGCGTATAGGGTAACCCCCTTAGCGTCAGGCTACTCGCCAGCGGAGCTCTTGATGCGGCGAAAACTGACCACGATCCTGTCCAGGCTAGACCCGACGAGAGTCGAGGATAAAGGGAAAAACATAGGGTTGGCAGTCTCGAAAGGTTTCGCCGCCGGTGACCCTGTTCACTGCAGGAACTATTCCAGCGCGGGGCCAGCCTGGGTACCAGGGACGGTTGTAGAACAGACGGGGCCAGTGTCGTACCGGGTCGAGACTACCACCGGCCTCCTCTGGAGGAGGCACGCAGACCAACTGAGGCACCGAGTGAGTGGGCCAGTCAGTGGAGCTCAGCAACAGGATTCAGCGTTAGGGTTCTCCCCCACCCGCTTAACCCAAGGGGGAGACAGCAGTGGACAACAGTCCCAAGCAAGGGGGGAAGGCAGAAGCAGCGGCCCCGACTCATATCCTTTTGATACGCCAGTCCTATCAGGGGCCGGGGAAGGGGGAGAGGAGTTCGCGACCGCTGCCCCCGATTGTAATTTTGATTTTGATTTTGCGAGCCGGGGGGGGTTTCAGGAGTGTTCCCCCACCCATCCAAGCGAGAAGAGGGGTTTTTCGTTAGCCCCCAGTGCCCCCGGTTCCTCCCTAAGAAAGAGCACACCTCCCAACAACGCCGCGGAGCCGCGGCAAGTCACTAACGAGTCTCCCTCTCCAATTACAGGACAGGAAACCAGGGGACAAAGAGAAGGTAGCAAACCCGGGGAGAGGCAGCCCGCATCGAGACCCCAGCGTGTTCGAAATAAGCCATCTTGGCTGAGAGACTTTGTCTCCTAAGGGGGGGGGAGTGTGTTTAAGTGTGGGCTCGAGACTTTGTCTCGTCCTAGGGGGGAGGGGTGTTGTGTTCTGATGGTTTTACCTTACACATGGATGACAATGTATCTGAGCCAATGTAACCTTGCCTATAGCAACAATGTAACCTTCAGCTGTATCATATAAACCCTGTAATAGGACGCGAGCTAATGACCACCAGCTGGCAGCAGCGAGCGTCCAAGCTCTCTTGGTCCGAACTCATCAAAGGCAACAGCGCGGGAAGTTTTCCCGCCACCACCTACACCTGGACAAGAAGGGCGTGACCCGCAATGACGTCACGCAGACAGTAGCCAATGGGCTACCATGGCACCACGTTCAAATGTATTACTACTGTATATAAAGAGCTATCGATCCGCCATTACCTCATGTTCCCTCTGTCCACGATGCAATAAACCTGAGTTAACCCAGCCCGAGGCTGTGTCCTGTGTCTTGGTTTGCATACACCAAAGTGTGGAGAATCCTAAGCCGGTGGGCAGGCAATCGAGTAATTGATCCATTGATCTGTTTTGGCCATGTACTGGGCCCTGGGAATAAGGTAATGACTTCATGGGATTAAGTCCCCACTCAGCCAGGTTCGTCAGGGAACAATGGACGCTAGGATCCTGGCCCCTTCAATGGGGAGCCAGGAGAGATCGCCTAGCTAGCCAATCAAGTAGCGGATCCTGGCCACCCATCTAATGGCTACAAGGATCCTGGCCCCTCCAATGGGTGGCCAGGAAGGATCATCTAACCAACCAATAGCAAGCTAGCGTAGGTACCGTATTTTCCGGTGTATAAGACGACTAGGCGTATAAGACGACCCCCAACATTTCCAGTTAAAATATAGAGTTTGGAATATACTTGCCGTATAAGACTACCTCTCTTCCAATGCACACCAAATAAAAATTAACCGCGCAGCCCTCTGAGTCGAATGGGCAGGTTCTGGTGGAGAGCCAATCCACGGTCACGTTCTCCTCCTCGAGGTACAGGAAGATGTGTGCAGCTTGCTTCCCCTTGCTTCATACTCCCCACACAGAGCAGGGACTCGGCCGCGGCACCCCCCACCATATGCGCCAAACATATGAAGCAAGGGGAAACAAGCTGCAGTTAAGTACCTGTCCTATAAGACGACCCCCGACTTTGGCACAGATTTTTCGGGGTTAAAAAGTAGTCTTATACGCCAGAAAATACAGTAATTCTCAGTGTATATAAGTTGGTCCTGTTGGCCTCTATGTTTTTATCTCATTCCAGCGTGTGAACCATACAGACCTTTGTATTAAAGAGCTGAAATCTACACTGGAGTCACGTGGTTCATCATAGAACATACTATTCAACAGCCGCATCAAAGCCCCCTTCCTATCTCTGCTCAGGTGAAGTATCCATCCATCCAGGTTGGATCGAAGCTGAGCAAAATCCCCTTTCTAGACTCCAGCTCCCTAAATCATACACCTATGGAAGCTACGGATCCCAAAGCACCACTTTTCTGTCTAAAAAGCCCCCAGCGACCCTGCAATGTAGTGTAAGGAGAGATGCATCGCGCAACTCCCCTGACTCTTTCTTCTCCTTCCAGGGTTAGACCCCAGGTTAGTGATGGCAAACCTTTTAGAGAGAAGGTGCCCAAACTCATCTTCACCACAGACTCAACAAGCTGCCATCTGCGCTGCACCCTCACGCTACATGTGAGATGCCCGCCTTACTCCAGACAGGGGAGGGAAGAAACGCTCCCATTGGGCTGCTGGGCAGAGGGGCGGGATGAACTCTGTGCTGGGGGAGGGAGGAAGCACTCCCATTGGGCAGAGGGGTGGGGTGAACTCTGCTGGGGGAGGGAGGAAGCACCCATTGGGCTGCTGGGCAGAAGGGCAGGGTGAACTCTGTGCTGGGGGGACGGTGCGCATGCCCTCAGAGAGGGCTCTGAGTACCCCCCTCTGGCACGCATGCCATAGGTTCACTACCACTGGCCTAGGAGCAAAACAAAGGGACAAGGAGAAGGGACAGGGTTCCCAATTTCTATCCCACCCCACAACATAACCCCATAACATAAACCAGTGATGGTGAACCTTTTAGAGACCGAGTGCCCAAACTGCAACCCAAAACCCATTTATTTATCACATGGTGGGGCAAACTCTGTGCTGGGGTGACGGCGTGCATGCCCACAGAGAGGGCACTGTGTGTCATTTCTGGCACGCATGCCATAGGTTCGCCATTACTGACATAAACCCAACCAAATGGACAGACATGGATGGCTGGAGAGAGGGTTAGACACAGACAGATGAGGTGTGATTCCACAGCCACCTAAGGAGGACGAGAGGCTCTCGGATACAAGGATGGACGGACGGACAGAGGCATGGACAGACATTTGGGGTGGGGAGGAGCATCGGGCTGCTCCCCTTTACCTGCTCACCGGCTCCCCCAGAGGCAGGGAGGGGGAAGAGCCTGTCCTTCCCTCGTAAGAGTAGGGGTACTCGTAATCCTCCTCCAAGTTCTCACCATCATAGTACTGAAGGAGCAAGAAAGCAGGGGAAGGTTCGTTGGGCCGAAAACATTTTATTCACATTGCAAAATCGCACAAGGTTGCAGCAACCCAAGGAGCCGTTGCTCAGCTTCAATGAATCAGCTCAGAAAGAGGGGGTCTTTAATTCCTTTTCTGAAGAAGAGGAGGAGGAGGAGAGCCAATTTTATTCCCCCAGAAGGCTTTGGACTGCTTCGACAATACTGTACTGTATATGAAAATCCAAAACCTATTGGTGGACCCCATTTGAGCGAGGGTTGATCTAGAATGGTCTTTTGAGACACAGACCACACTCCTAGAATATTTTCGGAGAAACAAAACAAGAGGATTTCTCTAACCCCATCTTTCAATTTCCAAAGTTTTACACTCAAAGTTTTTTTCCCCCTTTTTAAGTTGGGAGAATACTGAGGTTCATCAAAGAATTCTTGAGTCCATATGTTAATATGATAAAGGGTTAAGGTCTCCTTTTCTCCAAAGCCAGTCGTATCTGACTCAACATGGCAGTGCTCATCTCTTCTTACAGCCCAAGAGCCAGCGCTGTTTGCATCTGCAGATGTTTCTGTGGCCATGTGGCAGGTATGACTAGACGCTGGAGTGCACGGAGTGCTGTTACCTTTCCTGCCAATTCCCAGAAGCGTAAGTCAATTTCCCACAGATATAAGCAGGCCACACGGCCCTCAGGGCTAAGCTCCAGAGGAGCTCTGGAGGAGCGAAGTTTAAGTCTGTAGGTGGGTGACTGCAGGCTTGAAGTTCCCAAAATTCAGCCTAAGGAAATCTCAAGGAATTTGGAGGGGATGGAGTTTAAAAAAAGATGTAGATATCACTGGGTGTCTACTGTGAATATGATTTCACTTGCTTTTTCCCCCCGTCTGTTGTTTTGACTGTGTAGTATTGTGATAGAAATATAATAAGATTTTATTATAATATATATAGTAAAGTTAACCTTATATATATTTTAGTAAAGGTAAAGGTTTCCCTTGCTCGAAAGCCAGTCGTATCCGACTCTAGGGTGCAGTGCTCATCTCTGTTTCTAAGCCGAAGAGCCAGCGCTGTCTGCTTCTGCAGACGTTTCCGTGGTCATGTGGCAGGCATGACTAGACACCGGAGCGCACAGAACGCTGTTACCTTCCCACCAAAGTGGTCCCTATTTATCTACTTGCAATTTCTTGCTTTCGAACTGCTAGGTTGGCAGGAGCTGGGATGAAGACGGGAGCTCATTTCCGTCCTGCAGTACTCGGGAATCGAACTGCTGACCTTCCGCTTCCCAGTCAGCGTCTTAGCGACTTGAGCCACTGCAGTTCCCTATATATATATTTTTGCATATTTACTATGTTATAAAAAAATATATATATATTTTATAACATAGTAAATATGCAAAAATATTTTACTATGTTATAAAGTAATTTGGTGAGGTATTAGATTAAGCATGTATCTTTTTTGTATTTCTTTTATGTTTCTATTTTTTTTGTTTTAACTGTATTGTACTTTTTGTATTGTATTTTTACTTTGAAAATTTAATAAAAATTATTTTTTTAAAAGAGTAAAAAAAGAAATCCAAGAAGAAACCAAAACAAAATAATAATAACAAAGAAGGCAAAAATGTTGCCACACATTAAAGACTATCTGCTATTATTATTATTATTATTATTATTATTATTATTATTATTATTATTATTATTATTATTATTATTATTATTATTATTATTATTATTAAATTTCTGTGACGCCCAATCAACAAACGTGACTCTGGGCGGCTCACAACAGTACGCAATTCACACAAAAATACCGATCGTCCAAGTACAAAAGTTCTGTAAGGCATATAGCACTCTATCGTCCCACATTCACAGAGTTAAAAGGGTAAAGGTCTCCCTCTTGGTCAAAGGCCAGTCGTATCTGACTATTGGGTCTGGTGTTCAAAGAGCCGGCGCTGTCTGCATTTGCAGATGTTTCTGTGGACACGTGGCAGGCATGACTAGAGGCAGAATGGTGTTTACCTTCCCACTGCAATGGTACTGATTTATCTACTTGCAATTTCTTGATTCTGAACTGCTAGGTTGGCAGGAGCTGGGACAAAGACAGGTGCTCAGTCCATCATGCAGTACCCAGGTCTCAAACTGCTGACTTGCTGGCCTTCCAGCAAACAAGGCGAGCTTCTTAACCACTGAACCACTGCAGACGAGGGAAGATAACAGATTGCTATACCATGTCCAACCTCGCCTGTGCCCATCATCTTACCGCTTGCCGGGGGGTGAGTCTCTGGCGCGCTTCCTGGGCTTGGGGCTTCTGAGTCACCCCCTCACAGTCAGGGCTGTAGTGTTCACAGTAGTCAAAGGCGGCTTGTGGGTTGGAGGCAATTAGGAGCTGTTGGATGTCACCCTGGATTGGGAGATGGAAAAACAAAGAGAGAAAAGTGGGAAAGGGCTGGCCTGGCCAACCTTTGGACCGGCCGAGCCGGCACTGGAGGAATTAAGCAACCGTGTTCTGCCCACATGGAGGGCAGTGGAAGGATAAGTATGGAAGATCGTGGACTTCCGTGGCTACCAAGCAAGATGTCTAAGCAAGACCCCCTTCCTTTGATTCAGCCCCTTGTCCTTATGGGATCCCTTGGTATGGAGAACCCTGCATGGCAGGTCGTCTGGAACTCTCTACTACTGGATGGAGTGACCGCTGACACCAAAATTAGATAAAGGTAAAGTCGCCCTTGCTTGAAAGCCAGTCATATCCGACTCTAGGACTCAGTGCTCATCTCTGTTTATAGCCAAAGATCCAGCGCTGTCTCTGCATCTGCAGATGTTTCCGTGGACATGACTAGACACCAGAGTGCACAGAACACTGTTTACCTTCCCACTGAAGTGGTACAGTATCTATTTATCTACTTGCAATTTCTTGCTTTTGAACCGCTAGGTTGGTAGGAGCTGGGACAAATGACAAGAGCTCACTCTGTCATGCAGCACTCGGGTCTCGAACTGCTGACCTGCTGATCTTCCAGTCATCAAGTTCAGCATCTTAACCACTAAGACACTGCAGTCCCCCAGGGATCTTTCTCCTTCTGTCACTGATTTATAGAAGAAAGGAAACACCAAGGAAAAATTTAGAGTGTTACCCCCAAAAATTCCAGTTCATCTAAAACAGGGTCCCCCAAACTATGGCCCGCATGCTGGATCCCGCCAATGGCACCAAATCATCTGGCCCACACCACCCACACCACTCCCGGAAGTGGAAGTAAAATGCTCCTGCACATGTGCAAAATGCTGCCATAAATGCACCCGCATTTACCACAGCCTGCATTTACAACACATTTACAACAGCCACAGGTGCATTTTACTTCTGCTTCCGGTGGGAGGAACCATGCGACCGGCCCACTGAATCACATGACTACCCTATGGCCTGAAAGGTTTGGACACCCCTGATCTAAAAGTTAAGTTAAAAGCCAAGCCTTTTTCACTCATTATATTGCTATCAAGGTAGCAATATAATGAGCAATAAGGCTATCAATAAGGTAGCTTTCTAAAAATCGTGTAATCAGCTTTCTAAAAATCAGATAATTCCTTTAACAAAACTCTGGCTTCAGAATTATAAATTAATCACTTCTAGGATCAGGGCAAGTTGATGGATGGGGAGCACAAGATGAAGGACATGTTTGCCTCCACTGACACTCAGTTGTGGGGTCTCCCACTAGTGAACCTTTTAGTGATGGACTGCCCAAACAGAAGGGCGGGGCAAGCTCTGTGCTGAGATAGGGAGGAAGTGCTCCCATTGGGCTGCTAGGCAGAGGGGCGGGGCAAATTCTGTGCTGGGGGAGGAAGGAAGTGTTCCCATTGGGCTGCTAGGCAGAGGGGCGGGGTGATCTCTGTGCTGGGGTAGGGAGGAAGTGTTCCCATTAGGCTGCTGGGCAGAGGGGCGGGGTGAATTCTGTGCTGGGGCAATGGCCGTGTGTCCACAGAGAAGGCCATAGGTTTGCCACCACTGCACTAGAACATCAGCCTGGCTGTTGTGAGGCCACATCTGGCCTTAAACAGGAGAAGCAACTTACCTCGAAGACTTCGTCATCCAGCATGCGGGTGCCAAAGATGGTGATGCCCCGGGTGTCGATGACCGGGCGGTTCCCTCGTGGCAGGGGACGCGTGACTTTCTTCTTGCAGTCCAGGATGAGCGTGACCTGTTTCTTGTTCACGCTGAGAGCCACCCGGTGCCACCTGCGGAAGAAAAGCACCCACTGTTGTGTTCTAATGGTTTTACCTTTCACATGGATTACAATGTATCTGAGCCAATGTAACCTTGCCTATAGCAACAATGTAACCTTCAGCTGTATCATATAAACCCTGTAATAGGACGCGAGCTAATGTCCACCAGCTGGCAGCAGCGAGCGTCCAAGCTCTCTTGGTCCGAACTCATCAAAGGCAACAGCGCGGGAAGCTTTCCCGCCACCACCTACACCTGGACAAGAAGGGCGTGACCCGCAATGACGTCACGCAGACCGTAGCCAATGGGCTACCATGGCACCACGTTCAAATGTATTACTACCGTATATAAAGAGCTATCGATCCGCCATTACCTCATGTTCCCTCTGTCCACGATGCAATAAACCTGAGTTAACCCAGCCCGAGGCTGTGTCCTGTGTCTTGGTTTGCATACACCAAATTGGCGACGAAGGTGGGATAATGGATCCCAACGGAACAGCCAGGGCACAGAGCGGGTTCAACATCACCAAACCGCAAGACTGGGAGCTGCTTGAGATGGACTTCCAGGCGGCACTGGTGGAACTCAAAGTCAAAGGAGACGACGAGGAGAGGAAGAGGGCCATCCTCACCAGAATGCTCGGGATGGAAACCAAGCGGACGCTGGTGGGCATCATCGCTCCGAAGAAGGTGAGCGAATTTAAGGCGGACGACATCATGAAGCTGCTGCGAGAGCGCTTCCGTCCCTCGAGGGCAATGTTTCCCGCTCGGAGCGCGTTTTGGAGGCGAGTCCAAGCGCCGGACGAGTCGGTTGAGGCATTCGTGGCCGCCATGAGGATAGCCGCCGCCCCCTGTAAATGGGGCGACATCCTAGAGATGGCCCTCAGGGACGGAGTGCTGTGTGGCCTGAAAGACAAGGAGGTGCAGCGCAGCTTGATGAACAAGGAGCCGCCACCCACGCTGGCAGAGGTCGTAGAGGCCGCGGAAGCCGCAGAGTCCACGAATGCTGGAGTGGACGAGATGCACCAGTGGCGTGAGTGGCGTCCTAGAGCCGGCAAGGCGGAAAATTCGGTGCACGGGAAGTCCGGACAGTCGGTGCACGCAACTCGACGGGCCTCAAAGTCGTCTACGGAAGGCAGCGACGGCGAGGAGGTCCAGAAGGTCCGAAAGGGTGGTCGACGCTGCGAGGGTTGCGGAGCGGCCCATGAGCGCGCGAGATGCCCGTTCAGGAAAGCCGAGTGTTACACCTGCGGCCGTCGGGGGCACATCGCCAAGGCATGCAGAAAACGGAAGGAGGGCCGGAGGCAGTCACAAGACCGTTCGGCCAGACCGGACCGTCCAGCGAGGCCCAAAGATGGCGCCCAGACCACGAGGAAGCAGGATGGCGTGGGCCGCGTCTCGGACGACAGCGAGGACGACGCCCCAGTGTTCAGCGTGTCCGCGGGACAGTCCCATTACTTCGTTGAGGTATTAGTACAAGGGGCCCCTATTAGGATGGAAATTGACTCGGGGTCCTCCTATTCTATAATTCCCCAGAAAGAGTTCTTGAAAATCGACCCCCACGTGCGGCCCAAACTTAAAACGTTGAGGTCCACGCTACGAGACGTACAGGGAAACAGCATTCCGGTGTTGGGGTTCGGGAAATTTCGGGTCAATTTTAAGAGACATTCTGCGGAACTGCCCCTAGTTGTCCTTAAGGGGGGAAGTTGTAGCCTCCTAGGGACACAGTGGTTTCAGCCCTTAGGTTTGTTCATAGGGGGAGTGCATACAGTGGGGGTGGACCCAATACAAGCGGTTTGCGATGCGCATCCCGCCGTTTTTAAGAAAGGACTCGGAAAGTTCAAGGGACCCCCTGTAGCCTTCGACCTAGACCCGGAGGTCCGCCCGATAAGACTCAAACCGCGCAGGGTGCCGTTCGCACTCAAGGACAAGATAGAGGCGGAACTGGACAAACTGGTGGGCCAGGGGATTCTTATTCCTGTTGATTCCGCGGAGTGGGAAACTCCAATTGTAACGGCTCTAAAGGCTAACGGGGAGGTGCGCATTTGCGCTGATTATAAGTGTACAATTAACAAGGCGATCCGCCCTAATGCATACCCGGTGCCGGTGATCAGCCACCTTTTGGCCAGGCTGAATGGGGGAAAGTGTTTCGCTAAACTCGATTTGGCACAAGCCTATCAGCAACTTCCTGTGACCCCCGCCACGGCCGCGGCACAAACGATAGTTACACATAAAGGGGCGTTCCAGGTGTCGCGTTTACAGTTCGGCGTGAACTCGGCACCCGGCCTTTTTCAGTCGCTTGTGGAACGCCTCCTGAAGGGACTGGAGGGGGTGTTGCCTTATTTTGATGACGTGTTGATAACAGGGGGGAGTGAGGCTGAACTGGCAAAGAGATTGGACAAAGTACTAACCGTGTTCGAGAAAGCGGGGCTGAGACTGAGGAAGGACAAATGTGTTTTTTTCGAAACTGAGGTCGAGTTTTTAGGGTTCCGGATCACACCCGAGGGGATTAAGCCGTCTAAATCCAAAGTAGCAGCCATAAAAAAGGCCCCTCGCCCCACATCCAAAACCGAGCTACAGTCTTTCCTGGGGCTCCTCAATTTTTACCATACATTCCTCCCGCGGAAGGCGTCCGTGGCCGAACCGCTCCATCGGTTACTTAAAAAGGAGGAGACATGGATGTGGGGTGACGAGCACGAGAGGGCGTTCAAAGAGCTAAAGCAACTCCTAACATCTGAGGCAATCCTGACGCATTTCGACCCCAAACGGCCAGTGGTCCTAGTCTGTGATGCATCCCCGGTGGGGGTGGGGGCGGTGCTTTGCCACGTGTTGGGTGACGGAAGGGAGGCCCCGGTAGCGTTTTATTCAAGGTCCCTGTCCCAAGCGGAGCGCAATTACGCACAAACCGACAGGGAGGCATTAGCAATAGTAGCGGGAACCAAAAAATTTCACGATTTTTTGTATGGCCGCCCGTTCAAAATCGTGACTGATCACAAGCCACTGTTAGGGATTTTCACGGCAAGCAAGCCCACGCCGCAGATCCTGTCCCCGAGAATGCTGCGATGGGCTATTTTTCTCAACGCATACCAACATGAGTTGGAGTACCGGCCCGGAAAGGAGATCAGCCATGCTGATGCACTTTCGAGATCTCCTTTGCCCTTGTCGGACGACCAAAAGGCGAGAGTAGAAAGAGACCGCCAGGTGTTGCTAATTGAGGTCTTAGACGCACCCCCAATAGTACCAGCCGACATTGCTAGGGCGACAGGCAAGGACAGAACGCTGGAGAAAGTTAGTTCATGGGTACAGAAGGGGTGGCCGGCATCGTCCCCAAGTACAGAATTCGACCCATTTTTTCGGAAAAAGCTAGAGTTGTCCCTAGAGAGGGGGTGCCTTTTGTGGGGCCAACGGGTGGTGGTCCCTACGTCCCTGCGGCCGAGGGTGCTCGAACTGCTGCACGTCAGCCACCCGGGCATAGTTCGTTCAAAGGCGCTGGCCCGGAGTTACTTCTGGTGGCCACAGCTGGACGCGGACATTGAGCACATGGTCGGCACTTGTGAGGCATGCCAGGGATCCCGACCAGAGGCGGCCCGTCTTCCGCATAGGGAATGGGACACAGCAAGGGGGCCATGGTCCAGAGTGCACGTAGATTTCGCTGGCCCATTCCGAGGAACCATGTTTCTCCTGGTGGTGGATGCGTTCTCCAAGTGGCTGGAGGTTATCCCAGTAAAGAGCACGTCCTCCGCCACGACAATTAGCCAGCTAAGGAGAGTCTTTTCCACGTTCGGTTTACCCGACACTTTAGTCAGCGATAACGCTAGTTGTTTCACCTCCGCTGAGTTCGGGGCATTCATGGAGGCAAACGCCATTCGGCATGTCACATCCGCGCCGTTTCACCCGGCCACGAATGGCCAAGTGGAACGGCTGGTGCGTACAACAAAGGATGCGCTGCGGCGCATGGGCCCGGGGGACCTAAATCACCAAGTATGCCAGTTCCTCTTAGCGTATAGGGTGACCCCCTTAGCGTCAGGCTACTCGCCGGCAGAGCTCTTGATGCGGCGAAAACTGACCACGATCCTGTCCAGGCTAGACCCGACGAGAGTCGAGGATAAAGGGAAAAACATAGGGTTGGCAGTCTCGAAAGGTTTCGCCGCCGGCGACCCTGTTCACTGCAGGAACTATTCCAGCGCAGGGCCAGCCTGGGTACCAGGGACGGTTGTAGAACAGACGGGGCCAGTGTCGTACCGGGTCGAGACTAACACCGGCCTCCTCTGGAGGAGGCACGCAGACCAACTGAGGCACCGAGTGTGTGTACCAGCCAGTGGGGCTCAACAACAGGATTCAGCGTTAGGGTTCTCCCCCACCCGTTTAGCCCAAGGGGGAGACAGCAGCGGACAACAGTCCCAAGCAAGGGGGGAAGGAAGAAGCAGCGGCCCCGACTCATACCCTTTTGATACACCAGTCCTATCAGAGGCCGGGGAAGGGGGAGAGGAGTTCGCGACCGCTGCCCCCGATTGTAATTTTGATTTTGATTTTGCGAACCGGGGGGGTTTTCAGGAGTGTTCCCCCACCCATCCAAGCGAGAAGAGGGGTTTTTCGTTATTCCCCAGTGCCCCCGGTTCTTCCCTAAGAAAGAGCACACCTCCCAGCAACGCCGCGGAGCCGCGGCAAGTCACTAACGAGTCTCCCTCTCCAATTACAGGGCAGGAAACCAGGGGACAAGGAGAAGGTAGCAAACCCGGGGAAAGGCAGCCCGCATCGAGACCCCAGCGTGTTCGAAATAAGCCATCTTGGCTGAGAGACTTTGTCTCCTAGGGGGGGGGGAGTGTATTTAAGTGTGGGCTCGAGACGTTGTCTCATCCTAGGGGGAGGGGTGTTGTGTTCTAATGGTTTTACCTTTCACATGGATTACAATGTATCTGAGCCAATGTAACCTTGCCTATAGCAACAATGTAACCTTCAGCTGTATCATATAAACCCTGTAATAGGACGCGAGCTAATGTCCACCAGCTGGCAGCAGCGAGCGTCCAAGCTCTCTTGGTCCGAACTCATCAAAGGCAACAGCGCGGGAAGCTTTCCCGCCACCACCTACACCTGGACAAGAAGGGCGTGACCCGCAATGACGTCACGCAGACCGTAGCCAATGGGCTACCATGGCACCACGTTCAAATGTATTACTACCGTATATAAAGAGCTATCGATCCGCCATTACCTCATGTTCCCTCTGTCCACGATGCAATAAACCTGAGTTAACCCAGCCCGAGGCTGTGTCCTGTGTCCTGTGTCTTGGTTTGCATACACCAAACCCACAAAATTATGGGCTGGGAAAGATACGTTTTTAATCTAAGGGTCCTTTCATTGCTTCGGTAATGTTTGAGGGCTCCCCCTTGCTAGGGAAGCCAGTCAGTGCTCATCTCTGTTTATGACACAGGAGCGATCGCTGTCTGCATCTGCAGACGTTTCTGTAGTCATGTGGCAGGCACTGCTGGAGTGCGTTGAATGAAGTTATCTTTCCTGCTGAAGCAATACCTATTTATCTACTTGCAATTTCTTGCTTCCAAACTGCTAGGTTGGCAGGAGCTGGGACAGACGACGGGAACTCACTCCGTTGAGCAGCACTTGGATATCGAACCACTGATTTGTTAAAGCTCTGGTCATCCAGCTCAGAGTTTTAACCACTAAACCACCTTAAATTAGCAGTTCTTACCATGTTTCAGTCACCAGCGACTCTGTCAAAGAATCTGTATTCCACCACAATAGCAACAAGCAATTCATCAAGTCACGTTTTTCAGAGAACATACAAGTATTTATCTACATTTTGTTATCTTATTGATTAGGTAAAGGTAAAGGTAGCTCTTGCTCGAAAGCCAGTCATATCCGATGCTAGGGTTCAGTGCTCATCTCTGTTTATAGCCAACATCTGTGTCTGCAGACGTTTCCATGGACATGTGGCGGGCATGACTAGACACCGGCGTGCACCTTTCCTGTTGTAGTGGTACCTATTTATCTACTTGCAGTTTTCTTGCTTTCGAACTGCTAGTTTGGCCGGAACTGGGACGATGGGAGCTCACTCCGTCATGCAGCACTTGGGTCTTGAACTGCTGACCTGCCAAACTTCTGATTGTCAGTGTCTTAACCACGTCCGTGCAGGCACATTTTACTTCCACTTCCAGGAGCGACGAAGGCAGCGCAGGCCAGATGAATCGCAGTAAACCTATTCATGTGGATTCACAGGGTGTTTGGGCTTCTGGGAATTGAAGTCCAAGAACATCTGGAGTGCCAAGGTTCCCCATCATGGCACAAGGCCATGCGACAGGAGCTGCAGAATGAACGTGAGAAAAAGTACCTTCGTCGTCTGTCCCAGCTCCTGCCAACCTAGCAGTTTGATAGCAAGAGATCGCAACTAGATAAATAGGTACTGCTTCGGTGGGAAGGTAAACATTATTCCATGCACTCCGGTGTCTAGTCATGCCTGCCACATGTCCACAGAAATGTCTGCAGACGAAGATAGTGCTGTCTCTTTGGCTGTAAACAGACCCTAGAGTCGGATACGACTGGCTTTCAATCAAGGCCTTTTTACCTTTGCCTTACACAGACTTGGCTTGGATTGCAGGGCTGATTATAAGGTGTGTTTAGGGACACAGTAGGCACACAACAGAGAGAGGGGTGTGTGCGTTTGTGTGTGTGTTCAGCCACATCGTGAAAGGGCCATAGGATTTAAGAAGCTGGTTTTCTTGTTGAAAATGAAAGGGAGTCGAGATTGCTCTTTAGAAAGTTCACCGAGAACGTGCCCCTGCCAGCTGCCAAGAGACATTTCAGCAGCTGCCAAAACTGGTGGGGACATATCTGGGCTCTTCCACTCTTCCGGAGTTTTGTGAGGTGTGTTGGATTGACAGGAAATAGGACTTACTTGTGGGTATTCCTGTTCTGTGGAATAGACAGTCCCAGGCCCTTAAAGACCCCCCACCCAAGAGGAGAGACCCTCATCTCTGAACGCCAGAATCCTCCAAAGAGAAACATACACACGCACCTCCAGCAATTGGGATGTGTCCCCTGCTCTGAAATTCACATTATAGTCTAGATTTCACCTGATTTTCCTGCTCTGCTTAAAAATGCTTCCAGAGGAAATCGCGTAAGGCTTGGAACTCAGTTTCTCAGCCTTTTCTGCGCTCCTGGGTCTTTCAGCATAGTCTGGCCAGGTTGTCCTTCTATGGTAGTAGAGCAGACCAGGGGTTCTCAATCTACAGCCCACAGGCCGGATCTGGCCCCAGCATCCTTTTTATGTGGCCCGCTGCCCTCACAGTCACCGCCGCCACCAGAAGCGGCAGAAATAGCCATGGACACATTTACAGCTGTCATAAACGCATTTGCGACAGATGCATTTTACAGCAGCGTTAATGGTGGGGGGAACCACCAGTCGTTAATGGTGGGGGGAACCACCAGTCTGGCCTGCTCAGCTGTCTGAGGACGCATAACCCGACCCATGGCTTGAAAAGGTTGAGAACCCCTGGAGTATTGCCAGAGACTCAATGCCGAGTGTCAGGCGGCAGTTAACTAACCAGACAACCCTGAGGACTAACGGCCTTGGGTTGCAAAGTCAAGAGGAAGAAGGGTCTTTCAGGACAGACACATTGGCAGAAATTAGCAAAGGAAATGCCACATTGCTGTGGGGAGGTAAACATGCCCACCTGTTTGTGCCCGCCCCAAACAAAACACCCTAGAAAAGGAGTAGGTGGAAAGGAATATCCTATTTTGTGGCTGTTGTGTCCTAATAGTGTATCCTTCTACATGTGATATCAATGTATCTGAACCAATGTAACCTTGCCAATGAGTAACAATGTAACCTTCAGCTGTATCACATAAACCCTGTAATAGGACGCGAGCTGATGACCACCAGCTGGCAGCAGCGAGCGTCCAAGCTCTCTTGGTTCAAACCCATCAAAGACCGCAGCGCGGAAAGTTTCCCGCCGCTACCTACACCTGGACAAGAAGGGCGTGACCAGCCATGACGTCACGCGGACCAGTAGCCAACGGGCTACCGTGGAGCCACATTCAAATACGTTACTGCCTTATATATAGAGCTGTTCGTCCGCCATTACCGCATGTTCCCTCTGTCCACCATGCAATAAACCTGAGTTAACCCAGCCGTTGGCTGTGCTTTGTGTCTTGACTCTCATACACTAAAGTGGCGTTCCCCATCTCTTCGCTTGGCCGGCCCTCATGGCCAAAAGCAACCAGCGAGGCAGGTTGCGGAGACGGTAACATGAGACGCATGCAGGTTTTCCGAAGGATGGCCTTTGTCCAAAGTACTGAACAAGGCCATGTTGACTTTCTCTACCTGGCCAGAGTCTCTGGCAGGTCTAACTGGTTTGGAAGAGGGTTTTGAGAGAGGGTTTTTGCAACACAATCTTTTAAAGCACAAGAGCCCTCCTTAGGAAAAGACTGGCAACTCATCAGCCACACATTTTGTTAAAGACTAAGACAAGCAGGGATGGGCAGCCACGAACAGCCAATAACGAGGCTCAGTGGTTAAGACGCTGTTGTGTCCAAGCATTATTTATCAGAACTGTGTTTTGCTCTGTGTTTAAATTCAAGCGGCAAAGCCAGGAAGCGTGCCTTTCGGTAGGCGCCAAATTTAATGAGCTGTCTTAAACAATGCTGATTTATCACTTCGAACTTTGCCGCCTTCCGGAGGCCCGCCGAAATGTATCCATGTGTGTAACTGCCATTCTCACTGTATATAAGCAAGCCACCTTGTACATAGTTCTCAGTCCGATTTACTCAGCCAATAATAAATCACTTGTGTTTGACCCGATCCTGCTGGTCAGAGTACTTCTTAGCACCGGTCGCAACATTGGCGATGAAGGTGGGATGGCTGCTGCCTTTCCTACTCCGATCGGGCCATTCGATCTCTCCAAGCCAGAATCATGGCACAGGTACAAGATCCAGTCCGAGAACTACTTCATCGCACAGAAAATTTCAGATGCAGGGTTGCAGAAGGCTATGTTCCTGGCCCACTGCGGGTTGACTACGCTTGAACTTCTCGTGAATCTACTACTGCCAAGGCTGCTGAAAGACACCCCCTCTAAAAGACATTTTGGTCATCCTCCAGGACCATTTCAGGCCAAAGACTTCAATCTTTCCAGCAAGAGTGGCCTTCTACAGGCGAGACCAGAGGGTTGGAGAGTTGGTTGCAGACTATGTTGCTGCTCTTCACCACGCTGCAGTTCCCTGCCAGTGGAAAAACCTTGATGTGGCCCTTCATGACCGACTTCTTGAGACGAGGCCATGCAGCATTGCCTCATGAAAAGGGACGCTCTGACTTTTGCACATGTTTTCGAGGAAGCTCGGGCAGCCGAAATTGCCAACGTCGGGGTACAGTACTTCCAGGCCAAGTCTGCTGCATCAGTCCCAAGGGGATCAACAGTTCAGAAATAGCGTTTGTCCAGTCCGTCATCGTTTTCAGATGGCACCAAAGAAGGGGACGACACCTGTAAGGTCCATCATAGACACTACACTTCCTCCAAGGTCACCGTCTGCCAGGGTTGCAGGAGTAGACACCTCCGCACCAACTGCCCATTCAAGTCTGCAGAGTGCTACAAGTGTGGCAAGAAGGGGCACATTGCCAGAGTGTGTCGCCAGCGCTCCGTAGGGCCTCCCGGGGACAAAAGTCATCGCGGGACAGAACACCCGATTTCTAAGGTCTTCGCCGGTCAAGGCATCGCTTCAAGTATCCATGTGGTCTCTGAGAGGTTCTTCCTTGACGTCCGCTTGCAAGGATGTCCATTTCGTATGGAAATTGACTCGGGAACAACGTACTCAATCATCATGCAGAAAGAATTTCTCCGACTTCCAAGCTGTGGGCTCTTTAGGTCAAGTTGAGTGATGTACAGGGTCGTCACATCCCTGTACTAGGCATCGGCACATTTGACATGCACTTCAAAGCTATTTCGGCTAAGTTACCGCTTGTCCTGGTCAAGGCGGGTAAGAATAATATCTTGAGTACACAGTGGTTTGGGCCCCTGGGTATTGCTTTTTCAGGCATAAACATGGTGGAAGCTGACCCCATTCAGTTTACATGTGACCGTTACCCAGATGTATTTCTTCCGGAACTGGGTACTTTCAAGGGGGCCCCTGTTCATTTCGAACTAGACCCAACTAGACCCAACTATCAGGCTGAAGCCCCGCCGGGTACCTTTTGCGCTCAAGGACCATATCGAGGCTGAACTTGATAAACTGGTAACACAAGGCATTTTGGAGCCGGTGGGCTCAGCACCCTGGGAAACCCCATTGTCACCACCATCAAGTCCAACGAGGATATCTACATCTGTACGGATTACAAATGTACTATCAATAAAGCGATCCGCCTGAACTCTTATCCGGTGCCACTGGTCAGCAACCTGCTGGCATCTCTTCATGGGGGACAATGTTTTGCCAAACTAGACTTGGCGCAAGCATATCAGCAATTGCCCGTCACTCCTGACTCTTCCTTGTGTCAGACTATTACTACACATAAGGGTGTGTTTAAGGTTAAGCGCCTTCAATTTGGTGTCAAAGCGGCGCTAGGTATATTTCAAGGGTTGGTGGAGAAACTACTTAAAGGTCTTCCGGGCATTTTACCATATTTTGATGCCGTATTGATTGCTGGAAAGAATAGGGAGGACCTTGCTGTCAGGTTGGGTAAAGTGTTAGAACGTTTTCAAGATGCTGGGCTCTGGGTTAAGAAGGGAAAATGTTGCATCTTCACTACTGAGGTTGAGTTCTTGGGTTTCAAGGTTACCCCAGAAGGCGTTAAGCCCTCTGACGCAAAGTGAAAGCTGTTTGGGATGCGCCACATCCAACTTCAATGAGTGAACTGCAAGCCTTTTTAGGGCTCCTGAATTTCTACCACTCATTCCTACCTTGTAAGGCCACTGTGGCCGCCCCATTGCACCAGTTACTAAAGAAACACACTGTGTGGCGATGGGGTTCTATGCAGGACAAGGCTTTCCGGGATGTTAAGAAACTTCTCACATCGGATGCTGGCCTCACACACTTTGATCCCAGTAAACCTGTCATTCTAGTTTGTGATGCTTCCCCAATTGGGGTGGGGCAGTGCTCTGCCACGACCTGGGGGAGGGTAGAGAGGTACCAATCACCTACTTACTCAATGTCTTTGACTGCTACAGAAAGGAATTATGCCCAAATAGACAGAGAGGCTCTGGCAATTATCGCTGGCACAAAAAAAGTTTCATGACTTTATTTACGGAAGGGCTTTTATGATCGTTACCGATAACAAGCCTTTACTGGGTATCTTCGTGCCTGACAAACCTACCCCCCAGATCTTGTCCCCGCGGATGCTGCACTGGGCAATGTTTCTTCAAGCATATCAGTATGACCTACAACATCGCCCGGGTGCCAGCATTAGTAACGCGGATGTACTCTCCAGGTCTCCTATCGAGACAGTTGGTAAAATTGAGTCGGAACACCAGGTCCTAATGTTAGAGGTTTTGGATTCCCTGCCAGTGTCCGCTGTGGACATTGCTACTGCTACAAAAAAAAGATCCCCTCCTGTCAAAGGTTGTTATGTGGGTTCAGAATGGGTGGCCATCGCACCGGTCTCTGAAGAATTCAAGGTCTATTATGTAAAGCGTAATGAATTGTCTTTTGAAAGGGGATGCTTAGTGTGGGAGGACAAGAGTGGTAATTCTGTCTGCGCTACAGAATAAGGTTCTCTGCACATTACACATTAGTGACCCGGGCATCGTCCACTCTAAGGCTTGGGCCAGAAGCTATTTCTGGTGGCCCAGGCTTGGCTTGGACATCGAGGCTTGGATAGGGCGCTGTAGAGACTGCCAATCCTCCAGGCCGGAGGAGACGCACCAGCCAAATAGAGAGCGGGACACCGCCAGAGGCCCCTGGTCGCGTGTTCATATTGACTTTGCTGGCCCTTTTAGGGGAGCCATGTTTCTACTTGTCGTGGATTCTTATTCTAAATGGTTAGAGGTAATCCCCGTGTCTGGGACTTCATCTGCCACCACGATTCACAAACTCAGGCGGATCTTTTGCACTTTTGGGTTACCCAACATTGTCGAGTCTGATAATGCATCGACCTTCATGTCGGCCGAATTTCAGGATTTTCTTTGCCGTAATGGCATCCGGCATATTACCGCTGCCCCCTTTCACCCCGCTACAAAAGGACAAGTCGAGAGACAGGTCTGCACGGTCAAAGAGATGCTCAAGCGTATGGGGGTAAGAGTACTTCCTAGCACTGGACGCAACAGATGCTGAACTTGACGACTGGAAAGTCAGCAGGTCAGCAGTTTGAGACCCGAGTGCTACATGACAGAGTGAGCTCCCGTCTCCTGCCAACATAACAGTTCAAAAGCAAGATATTGCAAGTAAAGAAATAGGCACCACTTTGGTGGAAAGATAAACAACGTTCCAAGCACTCCTGTGTCTAGTCATGCCTGCCACATGACAATGGAAAGGTCTGCAGACATAGACAGCGCTGACTCTTTGGCTATAAACGGAAATGAGCACTGAACCCTAGAGTCGGATATGACTGGCTTTCGAGCATGGGTGACCTTTACCTCCTGGCTTAATTTCCCAGTTTTGCTGTCCTGGATCCGGCCAGCAACTTCCTCTTTGGTTGTTGTAATGATCTGGATCCATGAAAAACCTTTCCTCTGGTAGATTGTAAATTGTAAATTGGATAATTGGTATAAAGAGATATGGAAAGTGGCGAAAAATGACAAATTAACAGGTGAATCAAAAATTAAAAAGGGATTAGTAAAAAATATTGACTTAAGAGAAATATGGGGAATTTTTAAAAAATAGATTATGTATTAGGGAAGAGAGTAAGGCAAGAGCAGGATTGTTTTTTTCTCCTGGTACATTGTTGATTGATATTGTCCTTTTGATATTATGTGTATGGTACACGATATGTTAATTTGTAATTGTATTTAGGACTTGGATTACTGTTGATTAGTCATGTACGTTGAGCCCTGATCTCCATTGGACACGTTGAGCCAGGGCTCCGTTATGTATGCTGTATTATTATATATTTATTCTGACATGTAATTATGTAACTTTGTTAATTTGTACCATACTATATTGTGTATTCTATTGTGATTTGTAGTACTGTATTTTTATCTTTTGTTATATTGTAGATTGAAATGCCTGTGAACTGCCTTGAGTCACCCATTGGGTCAAATAAGGCAGTATACAAATAAAAATCCTATCCTATTGTTTATTGTTTTGAAATGAGGGGACAATTTTATATAAAAAACATCTGAATGAAGATATATAATATTCCACTGGTGTTGGGTGCACATAGTCGTTTATACAGTATAAGACAGAGACCTTAAATTTTCAAAAAGGAAATTTCCCAAAGATGAGGAAACTAGTAAAAAAGAAACTGAAAGGGAAAATTGAGAGAGTCCAAACACTCCAAGATGCATGGAGGCTGTTTACAAAAACAATAACAGAGGCTCAATTGGAATGCATACCCAAAAGGAAAAAGGGCACTGCCAGGTCCAAGAGGACTCCGATGTGGCTTACAAGAGCTGTTCGGGAAGTGATCAAGAGCAAGAAAAGCTCATTTAGAAGATGGAAGGCTTGTCCAAATGAGGACAGCAGGCAGAAACATAAATTCTGGCAGAACAAATGCAAGGCAACAATCAGGAAAGCAAAGCAAGACTTTGAGGAGCGTATAGCTAAAAATACTCAGAGAAATAACAAAGACTTCTTTAAGTACATTAGAAGTAAGAACCCAACTAGGAAGGCCATTGGACCATTAGATGACAATGGAAGGCAAGGGGTTATTAAAGAGGAAACAGAGATTGCAGAGAGACTCAATGAATTCTTTGCTTCAGTATTCACTGAAGAAGACAGAGACCACATGCCCAAAACAGAGCCTATCTTCGTAGGGAGGGAAACCGAAGAATTAAGCAAGATAGAAATAACCAGGGAGGAGGTCCTTGCATGTCTTGTTAAGCTAAACACTAACAAATCCCCAGGACCAGATGGCATCCATCCACGAGTTCTCAGGGAACTTAAAGATGAAATTGCTGATATCCTAGCCAAAATATATAATCTTTCCCTCAAATCAGGCTTTGTGCCTGATGACTGGAAGGTAGCGAATGTAACACCAATTTTCAAAAAAGGATCCAGGGGTGATCCAGGAAATTACCGGCCTGTCAGTTTGACATGTGTCCCAGGTAAAGTGATGGAAACCATCCTAAAAGATAGAATTAATAGGCACATAGAAGAGAAGGTGCTGCTAAAGGAGAGCCAACATGGCTTTTGCAAGGGCAAATCATGCCTCACTAATCTGTTGGAATTTTTTGAGAGTGTCAACAAGCATGTGGATAAGGGGGATCCAGTTGACATTGTTTATCTGGACTTTCAGAAGGCTTTTGACAAGGTCCCACACCAAAGGCTCTTGAATAAACTTACCAGTCATGGAATAAAGGGACAGGTCTTGTCCTGGATCAGCAACTGGCTAAGGGACAGGAAACAGAGGGTAGCACTAAATGGACACTTCTCCAAGTGGAGGGAAGTAAAGAGTGGGGTCCCCCAAGGTTCAGTACTGGGACCCCTGCTTTTCAACCTCTTCATAAATGATCTAGAGGTAGGAGTAAAAAGCAAGGTAGCCAAATTTGCTGACAACACTAAATTATACAGGGTAGTGAAAACTGTGAGAGATTGTGAAGAGCTCCAGAGGGATCTCTTGACACTGGGGGAGTGGGCAAAACAGTGGCAAATGAGCTTCAACATCAGTAAGTGCAGAGTGATGCATGTTGGGGCAAAAAACCCCAATTACATTTATAAACTGATGGGGTCTGAACTCTCTGCGACAAACCAGGAAAGGGACCTTGGTGTCCTGGTGGACAGCTCAATGAAGGTGTCAACCCAGTGTGCCTCAGCAGTGAAAAAAGCAAACTCAATGTTAGGGATCATTAGGAAGGGTATAGAAAATAAGTCAGCAAGTGTCATTTTGCCTCTTTATAAATCTATGGTGAGGCCCCATCTGGAATATTGTGTACAGTTCTGGTCGCCATACCTCCAGAAGGATATTATGGAGTTGGAGAAAGTACAGAGGAGGGCAACCAGAATGATTAGGGGACTGGAACACCTTCCTTACCATCTGAGGCTGCAACGGTTGGGCCTTTTCACTCTTGAACGACGGCGTCTAAGAGGTGACCTGATTGAAGTTTATAAAATCATGCACGGTGTGGACAAAGTAGATAAGGAAAAACTGTTTTCCCTATCGCACAACACTAGAACTAGGGGACACTCCATGAAACTTTTGGGTACTAGTTCTCAAACAAATAAGAGAAAGTACTTTTTCACCCAGAGGATTACTGGTCTATGGAACTCCCTGCCAGAAGAAGTGGTGACAGCTGTCAGTCTTGACAGCTTTAAGAAAGGATTAGACAAGTTCATGGAGGACAAGGCTATCAATGGCTATAATTATGGCTACCTAAGGACAACCTCCGGGTTGGAGAGATAGGCAGGATATCTCTCAATGCCATTTCCAGGGGATCCTAAGCAGGTGAGGGCATCTCCTTGGGAATACCCTGAAGGAAATGGTGAGCCACTGTGTGAGACAGAATGCTGGACTGGATGGGCTGTGGCCTGTTCCAGCAAGGCTGTTCTTATGTTCTTATGTTATGTTCTTATGTAAGACTTTAAAGATTTTATGTGTCCTTTTTTCTCTTATATTGTATTTGTATGTTGCTTTTTATGTTTACCTCTATATATGAAATTTATTTATTTTTTTAAAAAGAAAACCTTCTCTCCCCTTGCTCGAAAGCCAGTCGAATCTGACTCTAAGGTTCAGTGTTCATCTCCTTAGGGGCTGCAGTGGCTTAGTGGTTAAGAAGTTTGCCTTGTTAGCTGGAAGGCCAGCAAGTCAACAGTTCGGGACCAGGGTACTGCATGAAGGATAGAGCGCCCATCTCTATCCCAGCTCTTTGGGACATGAAAGGAGACTCATTCGGGCGTCCCTTGACCGGAGTTTCTCTCACAAAAATCCTTTCAACCCAGAGTAATTTCTGACATGAAATTATTATTATTATAGCCAAAGAGCCAGCACTGTCTGTGTCTGCTGATGTTTCTGTGGTCATGTGGTAGGCATGACTAGACACTAATGTGCACTGAACACTGTTAACCTTCCCACTTAAGTGTTCCCTCTTTTTCTACTTGCAATTTCTTGCTTTTGAACTGCTAGGTTGGCAGGAGCTGGGACAGAGACGAGAGCTCACTCTGTCGCACATCACTCGGGCCTCAAACTGCTGACCTTCCAGTCATCAAGTTCAGTGTCTTAGCATTTAAGCCATCACATTTTTATATAGAACTAGCAAGGGTTGCCTGGCATTGCCGGGCTTTTTTTGGGGTTATTTTTAAAAAATTTGAAAAATTGTTTTTGGATGATTTTTCTTGTATGTGTATTTAAATGAGTTTTTTTCTTTTTTTAAATAATGGTTTTTTATACGTAGGTAGTGTTTTAAAGTGTTATAATAAAATCGGATTTTGAAAAGAGGAATGGTTGATATATATTTTTTTCAAATAATGGAATTTCTTTTAAAAAAATTTTTAAAATTTTTTAAAAATTTTTTTAATGTTTTTGAGTGCTATTTTTGCTGTAGCCACTGGGTGGTGCTGTTGCACTATTTTGAAATGGTAACTCAGTTGTGGGCTGTGTTTTCTTCCTGTTCTTTTTTCATTGCACATGTGCTCTTCGCTGAGGCTGGAGGTTGAAGGTGTGTGCTCGTTTATTTTATGTGTTGTGTTTTTGGGTTTTGTGGTGTGTGTGGGGATGTAGGTTGGGGGTATTTTCGCAGGGTGCTTTTGTTGTGATTTGTGGGGGGTAGGGGGTTGTGTTTGTCCTTGTTTTTTTTGGATTGTTGTTGTTTGTGTTTTTGGTGTGTGTATTTCTGTGGGCCGGCCTCGGTGGCTGGGTGGCCCATTGAAATACCATGTGGTGGTAGTTTGGGTTTTTTTTCGCAGGCCGGGCTGGTTGGAATATCTACGCCGGCGGCCCGTGGTGAGGATGGGGGCATGGTCATTGGGGGTTAGGAAGGGTGGGCTAGGTGGTGGGCAGGGGAGCTGTAGTGTGTTATGGTGCTTTGTTTTTGTGGAATCGTGAAGGTAGATCGTTTTTTCCCTTTAATATCAGTGGGTGGGGGCTGCGATCCCCCTCCCCGCTGCCTACCCTAGTGTTGGGAGGTTTTTTGGGGAGGTTTGTTGGGATTAAAGGTTATATTGGCCCTTCACTTCTGGACAGAGAGGAACAGGCGGAGAGGATCGATTTCCCCCCTCCCCCCCTCCTTAAAACAACTCCGTTTTTAAAGAGAAGAAAAGACGGAGTTTTTTTAAGGAGGGGTGGTTGGGGATCGATCCTCTCTGCCTCATCTTTTGTTTTCAGATGGGTTGGGGCAATATAGTCCTTTTATCCCCACAAACCTCCCATCACTAGGGTAGGCAGCGCAGAGGGGGATGGCCACCCCCTCCCACTGATTTTAAAGGGGAAACTCCATTCGGGAGATTCAGGCACCGCGGGAGAGTAAAAGAAAGCCGGCTGCTGTTTGCTTGCCTGTGAGCTGTTTTTCTTTTTAATTTTCCGGGCGCCATTTTCCTCAGCGTTCTGCGTGGGCGCGCAGGACGCTGGGGCTTGTAGTAATGGGTTGGTGCTGTGTGTTTTTGCTATTTTTTTAAAATGCGTTTCTTTCGATTGGCTGCGGCGCGTGTCGGAACGCTGCGCCGTGCGAAAGCCTCTCAGCGTGATTGGCTCTGGCGCTGCGCAGCGCAAGGAATGTTGGGAAGTGAAGTTCTTTCCCTTTCTTGCCGTTTGTGGGGCTGAGGCCCCCGTGCCGGATTTTTAAATCCTTCGTTGACCTGCGTAGGGAATTCGGCCGTGCGCACGAAGGGTGGGTGTGGGTCAGTAGGGCGACGCATAGCAGCCTATAGCCAGTTCCAACGGTGAACACTTGGTTTTATAGGTTAAGAAATAGCTAAATGAAGATATATAATGTCCCACTGGCAGTGGGTGCACATAGTAATTTATGTAAGTTTTTAAAGATTTTGTGTATCTTTTTTCTCTTATATTGTACTAGCTGAGTGTCCGGTTTCGCCTGGGGGTGTTTGGGGGTAGTGGCTTACCCCCCGGGTTTGTGGTGGCGCGTAAGGTGGGGGTGCTTGCGTGGCCCCATATTGTTGGTGCTGTGGGCCAGGTGGGGGTGTCTGGGCCCGCGCTTGGGCCCCTGCAGGCTGGTGGGCACACCTATCTACCGGCGTGATGGGGGACCCTGTCCCAGCCCACCCGTACCTGTCTCTGTTCTGCAGCCACCATTCCTGCCGGAAGCACGTCTACATATGCCGCCTCTGGTGGCACCCGGGCTGTTGCTGGGGCAATGATGCTCCATGGCCCTGCTCGTGTGGCGTGGCATGGCTCTCCCGCCTTTCCCGGGGCGGTGGCCCCTCTGTTGCTGCTGGGCCCGGGGGGTGCCATCTGTACCTGCGTCACCTCCATGGTTGAATGCGTGGCCTCGAACGGCACCGCCACTGCCACAGACTAGTCCGGCACTGCTGCTGCCGCCTCCATGTGCACCGACGCCTCCGTTGTCTGGTGTGTGTGAAGGAGGCGCGGGTGCATGGGCACCAACGGCACCGGGCACGTGGTGCAGCTCAACAGCTCAGCGTGCGACCATTCCTCCCTTCGTCACACCGTGCTCATGCACTGTCTGCCATTCCCGTTTTGGGAGGACGTCAGGTTCCTTGTTGGCCTCATGACATGGCAGTGTGCTGTCCATACTTGTGGCATCTCCTCTGCTGTCTGCGTGGCCTTGAACGGCGCGGTCCCTGCCACTGGCTCATCCGCCGCCGGTTTCCTGTTGTTTGTGAAGGCAGCGAGAACACGTGCACTGTGATGGCACCAGGTGCACGGCACAGCTCAACGGCTCTGCGTGCGACCATTTTTCCTGCTCGCACCATGCACATGCGCAGTCCGTTCTTCCCATTTTGTTGGGCGTAAGCCCCCCATCGGCCACGGTTCCCCGGCACAATCCATCCTGGAGTGCCAAGGTAGGTGCATGCCAAATTTCAGGGGGTTTGGTCCAAGGGTTTGGGATCGTATACAGGACATACAAACAAACACCTCTGTTTTATATATATAGATTTGTATGTTTTTCATGTTTATATTTGAATAAATTTTATGATAAAAATAAGAAAAAGAAAACCTTTCCTCCCCCAGTGCAACAGACCCCAGAAAGAACTGACAAAGGCAGGGGTTCCCAACCTAAGGCCCTTGGGCCGGGGCCGGACTACAGCACCAATAATCTGGCCCACAGTGAGGATCCAAGGCCGCCACCATCGAAAGCAGTGAAAACATGGCAGAAAATCCCGGGACCATGGCAAAAACACACTGCCCTTGCTCCTGCTGCCATGGGAAGCAGTAGAAGCAGCAATCATGCTGTGAATGTTGCTGCCATCACCAGAAGCACCAGAAGCAGCAGGAGGAACACGCCTCTGGCCCACGGTGGAAAAAGGTTGGCCACCCCTGGACTAAGGGATGCAGGTGGATAACTGGTGGCCAAGAAGAAGCAGATGATGGAATGGTGGGAGGAAGGGGGCAGAGAATAGACACTCACTTGCCGTCAGCCAGGTTGACCCCTCGGAAGATGGGGTAGTCCTCCGGGGCGGGGCGGCCATTCTGGTCCTGGTAGAGGAACACGGGGGAACGTCCCAACTCCAAGCCCAGCTGCTGGAGACCATGCTGGTTGTAGATGGAGAACAAGAAGGCCTGGAGGCCGGACTTGGGCTTGACCAGCGCCATGATGGAGAAGTCCTCCGGGAATTTCCCTGGGGAAAAGAGAAAGCGAGGTGGGGAGCCAGGGAAGAACTTTTTACTACAACATGTTTCCACGCACAGAGATGGGAGTTTGGTGTCTCTTGGTAGGTCCCAGAAGGGTCTTATTTCTGGATCTTTGAGGCTAGGAATGGAAACTAGGGGTAAAATTAGGGGCAGGGGTTGGGTTAGTCTAAAGCAGAGATTCTCAACCTGCAGCCCACAGGCCTGATGCAGCCCATGGCACCATTTCATGTAGGGCCCCCACCGCCTCCACCACACCAGGAATTGCCATGTAGTGGAGAAAGGGCAAAATGGCCATCCGGCCCCCCGAAGCTGTCTGAGGGAGCGTGACCCGGGCCCCTGCTTAAAACGGTTGAGAACTCCTGGTCTAAAGAGCCATCCAGACCTCTGGGGTAGTGGGAGGCAGGAGGGGAACTCTGGGCAGACCCCGCCATCAGCAGCTGAAATAGACCCCAATGAGTGTTCAAACTTATCACTGCACATGGACAGAGGTTGGGGGAAAATGTTGGGCGGGGTGGTTTTAAGTGGGGCGAGCAAAGTGGAACCCCTGCTTAAAATTAACAGCTAATTTTATTGCATTGTTACATTTCATTGCATTGTTACAGTTTATTGTACTGTAATGTTTGATATGTTGTGATTTTTGTGAGCCGCCCTGAGTCGGTGTATGCTGAGTGGGCGGCATACAAATCGAATCAATCAATCAATCAAATGCTTCTGAAAGACTTTTTTGCCAAGACCGGCTGGCGGAGGAGGGGAGGGGGATTTGGAAGGTTGTGTGGCAAATTTAATGAGATCCTATGTCTCTCCCCACCCTGCCCCACTGGGCCAAATCTACCCTCCACCGCCCCATCCCATCCCTACCTGGGAACAGCTGCCGTGTGGGGGCACTGATCTGGGCCTGGCGAGAGATGCGGAAAGCCACGTCGGGTCCCGATCCAGAGCGCCGCGAAGGGCAGAAGCCTGGTGTCTGACGGACCCCCTCGGGCTGGCGTTGAAGCTGGAGCACTTTAAGGACATCCACCGGGTCTGCGGCGGCTGCAGGGATGGGGAGAAAGGCAGAGAGGGTCAATGGAGAGGCAGGCCACCCCCTCCCCAAATTTCCTCCCCCCTTCCCCCGTCTTCCTCCCCAACTTCAGAGCATCTCCCCACCCCACCCCACACCCCACCCACCCACCCCCACTTTCAGACCCGCTCCTCTGCTTCTCTCTTTTAAAAATAGAAAGAAAACCTGGGGGAAAACAGTTCTTTTGTGCAAAGCAATCACACTTTTTGTGCAAAGCAATCACACTTTTTGCGCAAAGCAATCACACTTTTGCGCAAAGCAATCACACTTTTTGCGCAAAGCAATCACACTTTTGCGCAAAGCAATCACACTTTTTGCGCAAAGCAATCACACTTTTGCGCAAAGCAATCACACCCCCTGCCCCACATGGTGGCTCAAGCGGTAAAGACACTGAAATCGCAAGACTGGGAGGTCGGACTTCGATTCCCCCAGTACTGCACGACGGAGTAAGCTAGCTCCCGTCCCTGTCCCAGCTCCTGCCAATCTCGCAGTTCGAAAGCAAGACATTGCAAGGAGACCAATAGGTACCACGTTTGTGGGAAAGTATACACAACGTTCCGTATCTAGTCATGCCTGCCATGTGTCCACGGAAACGTCTGCAGACACAGACAGCGCTGGCTCTTTGGCTGTGAAAAAGATGAGCACCGAACCCTAGAGTCGGATACGACTGGCTTTCAAGCAAGGGAGACCTTGACCTTTACTATAGCACTTAGTGCACTCTTTTAGGCGGTTCGCAAGTTAATTAGTATTTTTGCGCCCCACATGCTGGGTTCTCATTATGCCAACCTCGGAAGGATGGAAGGCTTTGAGTCAACCTTGAAATCTGGTCAACATCGAACTCACAACCTTTTGGTTGCAATACAGCAGTTTAATCACTGCACCACCAGGGCTCCTGGTGCCACATGGAAGGTTGCCAACTTTGCCCCCCCCCCCCAACCAGGCTGCTCTTGTGGCTTTAGAAGAGTGTGACGTCACACATACTGGTCTTGTGATGCTGCCCCCCCCCAAAAAAATTTTTTTTTGCAATAACTAGAATTGTCAAACCTAGCGAGGAACCCCGGAGGTCATCTAGTCTCACCCTATTATTCCCCCCCACAACCTACCCAAAGCAGGAGGCATCGACAGCTCCTCTGCTTGGGGGGCCAGGCAGGCTGGGCTTTAAGGTTTGCCCCCAACCCCAATTCCTCTTCCAACAATGCCCTCTATTAGACCCACTTTCTCAGCCAAGTTCAAGATGAACCTGGGCTGCGGTGGCTCAGTGGTTAAGAAGCTCGCCTTGTTAGCTGGAAGCCCTGTATCATGGCGGCAGTTCGAGACCCGGGTACTGCATGACGGATTGAGCGCCCATCTCTGTCCCAGACATGAAAGGAGCCTCATTTGGGCGTTCCCTGAGGGGGCCCCCCACCCCCCTCTATCTAGAAGTCAACTTTCTACATTCATTTTCCCTTGGAAGGAAAACTGGGGGTGGTGGTGGGAGAGAACCCTACCAATTTTGTCTCCCCCGGAATCCAAACAGTTTGGAATCAAAGTCTGAAAAGGAAACTTTCAGCTCTGGGAGAGGAAGCTTTCTCGGAGTCAACAAGGGAGAGAGAATAATAATAATAATAATAATAATAATAATAATAATAATAATAATAATAATAATAATAATAATAATAATAATAATAATAATAATAATAATAATAATAACAACAACAACAACAACAACAACAACAACAACAACAACAACAACAACAACTATTATTATTATTATTATTATTATTATTATTATTATTATTATTATTATTATTCTATCTGCATTCCGACCTGTGCGCTCCCGCGACAGACAGGCTCTGCTCCTGTCAAAAGCCTCTTTGTGCAGGACTGGGGTGGAGGTGGGGTGCGGTGGAGGTAAGGGGAGATCTGAGGCTTTGCGCCCCTCTCCCAGGCACAGAACCGGAAAGCAGGGATCAGGAAAGAGGAAACGGAGAACGTGTGTAAAGGCATGCACGCACTGACACACACAGACATGTGTCCCGCTGCTGTGGGTCTGTCTGACTCCTAATTCCCCACACACACACCCCACACACACTTCTCAAATATTTACAAACATGCTCAGCTGTGGATGTGTCCAACGGGAAAGGAAAGTGGGGTGCTGTAAAGAACAATCTTGCATAGGAACCTGGAATGGGCTAAAAATAAAATAAAATAAAGGCAAGCTAGACATAGTCTGCAGTGGGTCAAGTGGCTAGGCCGCTGACTGGAATGTGGCAGGTCAGAATTTCGATACCCGAGTGCTGCATGATGGAATGAGTGTCCATTTCTGTCCTAGCTCCTGCCGACCTAGCAGTTCGAAATCAAGAAATTGCAAGTAGATAAACACTTTGGTGGGAAGGTAAACAGCGTTCCGTACCATGTGCCTGCCACATGACCACAGAAACGTCTGCAGAAGCAGACAGCGCTGGCTCTTCGGCTATGAAGCAGAGATGAGCACTGTACCCTAGAGTCAGATACGACTGGCTTTCGAGCAAGGGAAACCTTTACCTTTATAGACATGGTCAAACATGAGATGGAAAGACTGAACGTTGATATCTTGGGAGTCAGGGGACTAAAGTATGCAAGGATGGGTGAATTTAACTCAGAGGACCATTATATCGACTACTGTGGGCAAGAATCCCTTAGAAGAAATGGAGTGGCCCTTATAGATAATAAAAGAGCGAGGAACGCAGTGATGGGATACAATCTTTAAAAAAGGACAGAATGATCTCAGTCCAAATTCAAGGCAAACCATTCAACGTCACAGTAATCCAAGTCCCCAACCACTGATGCCAAAAAATGATGTCTGCATAGTCGAGGCAATGGTATTCCCAGTGGTGATGTATGGTTGTCAGAGCTGGACCATTAGGAAAGCTGAACGCAGAAAGAATAGATGCCTTTGAAATGTGGTGTTGGAGAAGAGTTTTGAGAGTCCCCTGGACAGCGAGGAGAACAAACAGGTCGATCTTAGAAGAAATCAACCCTGACCATTCATTGGAAGGTCAAATAGTAAAGATGAAGCTAAAGTACTTTGGACATCAAATGAGAAGAGAGGATTCACTTGAGAAAGCCTTGATGCTGCGAAAGGTGGAGGGCAAAAGAAGGGGGCGGCAGAGAATGAGATGGCTAGATGATATTGTTGATGCAATGGGCACAGAGCTGGGCAGGTTGAGGAGGATGGTGGAGGACAGGGGTGCCTGGCCCCTATCTATGGGGTCACAAAGGGTCAGACTCAACTATGTGACCGAACAACAACAAATCATCATAGGAGATTGGTATGCCAAAGTAGGAAGCCAACATCAGATTGATTATGTACCGTATATATCCTAGTAGAAGCTGAGTTTTTTAGCTCCAAAAATGAGCCCTCGAGTATATATGGTACTCTGCAGCCGAAGATGGAGAAGCTCTATTGTACAGCCAGCAAAAATAAATAATCTCCAAGTCTCTGTGCCTAAGATGCTCTTTTCCCACCTGGAAAATTTGGGGAGGGGGGAGGAAAGGGGGGGTGGGATCTCTCCCCTTCCCCCCACAGGTATTGCTCTATTGTTGTAGTGAGGATTGATGATGTTGTATTGCCTATTCGTTTGATGTAATTGATTTTTATGATATGTGATATGTTTAATTGCTGTAAATGTTGTAATGATTATTGTATAATTATGTTTGGTGCCATTCTGCATCGCCTGTATTCGCTTTTGTATTGATTATGTTGCACCTATACGCTTGTACTGCTTGTTTTGTGAACCGCTTTGAGTAACGCATTGGGTGACTAAGCGGTATATAAATTAAACTTCAAATTAAAAAAAATGAAAAAATAAAGCCCATGCTGTATTTTACCAGCTGCAGAAACCCCCAAGGGTGGTGTTTCAAGGGAAGGTGCTGGGGGAGAGAATTTTGTTTTGGAGTTTCTTCCGGACAGCATCAAAAGTAACTTTTCTAGAAGTTCTGAATTTTAAAGAAATCAGATGCTCTCGGCAAGTCAAGGGTGGGTCTCTCTAGTAGTCTACAATGGATTCAGGAGCTCCTAGAAATTAGAAGCTACCTGACCCTTTGGTAGGATAACACCCAGATGGATGGCCCGGCAACGCCGGGCAACCCTTGCTAGTAAATAAATAAATTTGTGCCAGGGAATGAGGCAGGCAGGCAGCCCCGCCTTGGCCCTGAGTGAGTCCAAAGGCACATGTGGAGGGTGGTGCTTTGGAAGCCCAACCCAACCGAGCCCAGACTCTCTTCCGGACAGACCGTCCCAGCCGATGATAAGCTGCCTCCCCCCCCTCCCCCGGCCCCTCCACTATGCTTCCTTCCCTCTTTGCCTGGGGTGCAGTGGGGCAGCCGGGAAAGGGCACCCACCGGCCCCGATCCTCCGTGCGCCACTTCCTCTCGGGACAAGAACAGCAATCGTCTTCTTTCGTGTCCTGATCAAACCCTGCACTGCCAAAATGAAGCCACCTTCTTGGCTTTGTCGTTGGCCAAACTTAAGTCCTCATTGGTGCATGTCTCTGGTAGACCAGTAAATGAGCCGGATTCTGTATCTCTCCCCATTCACACAGCATGTCGTTGTCTGCCAGCGGCCCCCACTCGAGCTTGTTGGTCTTACATTTAGGGACTCCAACCCTCAGCCTATTCAGGGTTCTCAAAGTGACTTTAGTGTTTGAGAACCAAGACAAAGGAGACAGCCGAAAGCCTGGCTTAACGCATCTTTATTGCATAATGGTCAGGGGGAACATGTGGTAATGGCAGACGAACAACTCAATATATACTGTGGCTATATATTGGCTACTGTCTGCGTGACATCACTCTCCGTCACGCCCTTCTTGTCCAGGTGAGGTAGTGGCGGGAATCTTCCCGCGGCTGTAGGTATTTGGGGAATTGGAACCATGTGAGCTGGGCGCTCGCTATTGCCCCTAGTGGTCACTAGCTCGCGTCCTCATACGGAAGGTTACAGTGTTACAGCTGGTGATTGTTACATTCACTCATTCGAGTGTTACATTACTTAAAAGCACAATATTCCAAACACAACATCCCTCCCCCCTAGGGGAGCAAGAGCATTTTGGGCGCAAGGCTGGCTGGCTTGTCCCGGGGGCGCTATCACTTCTGTGTTCCCTGGTCTCTTGTCCTGCAATGGGAGAGGGAGACTCGTTAGCGACTCGCCGTGGCTCTGCGGTTTTCGGGGTAGGGGTAAACTCCATTGTGGGAAAACTGGGGGCATTGGGGGCTAACGAAAAACCCCGCTTCTCGCTTGGATGGGTGGGGGACCACTTCGAACCCCCCCCCCCCCCGGTTTTGTAACTCAAAGTCAAAATCATCTACTGGGATATCTGTGGGGGCATCCTCCAGGATATCTGTGGGGACAAACTTATTCCCTTCCCCCCTCGGTAGGGGCCACTGGCCCCCCTCTCCTCCCCCTTGGGCTGAACGGGTAGGGGAGAACCCTAACGCTGAGTCCTGTTTCGCGGTTTCCCCGCCCTGGTTGCCGGGAACCCGGCGTCGGAGTTGGTCCGCGTGCCGCCTCCAGAGTAGATCTGTGCTGGTCTCTACGCAGTACGATACAGGTCCTGTTTGCCCAATGACTACTCCCGTAACCCAGGCTGGCCCTGCGCTAGCGTAGTTTCTGCAATGGACCGGGGCGCCTATTTCGAAACTCTTTGTGCCCGCTATCCCGATGTTCCTCCCAGTGTCTTCCACTCTCATGGGGTCTAGCCTGGTCAGTACCGTAGTCAGCTTCCTGCGCATTAGGAGCTCTGCGGGCGAATATCCTGACGCCAGGGGGCTCACCCTATACCCAAGCAAGAACTGGCATAATTGTAGGTTCAGGTCCCCGGGGCCCATGCGCCTCAGCGCGTCTTTGGTGGTACACACGAGGCGTTCTACCTGGCCGTTTGTCGCCGGGTGAAAAGGTGCGGAGGTGATGTGCCGGATGGGGTTAATGTCAATGAATGCCCTGAATTTGGCGGATGTGAAGCAACTTGCGTTATCGCTCACAAGTGTATCGGGTATGCCGAACGAACTGAACACCTTGCGCAATTGTTTAATGGTTGCGGCTGAGGAGGTGTTTGCGACTGGAATAACCTCTAACCACTTGGAATAAGCATCCACTATAAGGAGAAAGAGCGAACCTCTGAACAGGCCCGCGAAATCAATGTGCACGCGGGACCACGGCCCCTTTGCCGCATCCCATTCCCTGTGCGGAAGTCGGGCCTCCTCGGCCCGGGAGCTTTGGCAACTCTCACAAGTGCCCACCATGTGCTCAATATCAGCGTCCAACTGGGGCCACCAGAAATAGCTCCTGGCCAGTGCCTTGGAGCGGACAATCCCTGGATGGCTGACGTGCAGCAGCTTAAGCACTCTTGCTCTGAGGGATTCAGGGACGACCACCCGCTGGCCCCACAGGAGGCAACCCCTCTCCATGGACAGTTCTAACCTCTTCCTAAAAAACGGAGTAAATTCAGCCGCTGGGGAAGACGTTGGCCACCCTTTTTGGACCCATGAACTAACCAGGGCCAACGTCTTATCTCTACCCGTCGCCTTAGCGATCTCCGCGGGCACTATGGGGGGTGAATCCAGGACCTCTATCATGAGCACTTGGTGGTCTTGTTCCACCTCACACGCGGGGCTGCCCATGTGGGGCAGGGGTGACCTCGATAGGGCGTCCGCGTGGCTTATGTCCTTTCCAGGGCGATAAACCAGCGCGTTCTGGTACGCATTTTAAAAAATGGCCCACCTTAGCATTCTAGGGGACAGGATCTGTGGTGTGGGCTTGTCTGCGGTAAAAATGCCTAGCAGGGGTTTGTGGTCAGTCACAATGGTGAAGGGACGACCATAGAGGAAATCGTGAAACTTCTTCGTCCCAGCAATTATCGCTAGTGCCTCCCTGTCTGTCTGTGCATAGTTACGCTCTGCCTTAGACAGGGACCTGGAGTAGAACGCCACCGGGGCTTCCCGCCCGTTTTCCAACACATGGCACAGGACTGCCCCCACCCCCACTGGAGACGCATCACATACTGGTTTCTTGGGGTCAAAATGGGTTAGTATGGCGTCTGAGGATAAGAGTCGTTTCAGCTCATTGAATGCCCTCTCCTGACTCTCACTCCATCGCTATGCCTCGTCCTTTTTTAACAATTTATGAAGCGGCTCCGCTACCAACGCCTTCCTAGGCAGGAAGGAATGGTAGAAGTTTAAGAGTCCCAGGAACGACTGCAATTCTGGCTTGGAGGTGGGGCGAGGAGCATTCTGAACGGCGGCCACTTTTGATTCAGAGGGTTTTATGCTGACAGGGGTTACCCGGAAACCTAGGAACTCAACCTCTTTTGCGAAGAAGACACATTTGTCTTTCCGCAGCCTCAACCCCACCTTTTCAAATACCGTCAGTACTTTGTCCAGCCTCTCAGCCAATTCTGACTCACTCTCCCCTGTTATCAATACGTCATCAAAATATGGCAAGACCCCCTCCAAACCCTTCAGCAGACGCTCCACCAATGATTGGAATATTCCTGGTGCCAAACTGTAGGCGCGTCACCTGGAACGCCCCTTTGTGAGTGACTATCGTCTGCGCAGCTGCTGCAGCTGGGGTTACTGAGAGTTGCTGATAAGCCTGCGCCAGGTCCAGCTTTGCAAAACACTTTCCCCCATGTAACCTGGCCAACAGGTGGCTGACTACCGGCACCGGATACGCATTTGGACGTATCGCCTTATTAATGGTACATTTGTAATCAGCGCAGATTCGAACCTCCCCGTTGGCCTTTAGGGCCGTTACAATCGGAGTTTCCCACTCTGCAGAATCTACAGGAACTAGGATGCCCTGGCCCACCAATTTGTCCAGTTCCGCCTCTATTTTGTCCTTAAGTGCAAAAGGCACCCTTTGCAGTTTGAGTCTTATTGGGCGGATCTCCGGGTCCAGGTCGAACGCAACTGGGGGCCCCTTGAATTTTCCAAGTCCCTTCTTGAACACCTCGGGATGCGCGTTACACACCTCCTGTATTGGGTCAGTTCCAATAGCGTGCACCCCCCCAATGAACAAACCCAGGGGCTTAAACCATTGTGTCCCGAGGAGGCAACAGTCCCCCCCCTTGAGAACAACCAGAGGGAGGTCCGAGGCGTGTTGCTTGTATTGGACCTTGAATTTTCCCACCCCCAACACTGGAATGCTATTTCCCTGTACGTCCCGCAGCGTAGACCTCAGTGCTTTGAGCTTGGGCCGCACGTTGGGGGAAATCCTCAAGAACTCTCTCTGGGAAAGCTGCGGGCCATGAAGTCACACCTACGGGACGTGCAAGGAAAAGGGATCCCAGTGTTGGGGGTGGGGAACTTCAAGGTGAAGTTCAAGAGTTACTCCGAGAAACTGCCCCTAGTGGTCCTAAAGGGGGGGAGGTGCTGCCTTTTGGGAATGCAGTGGTTTGCTCCCCTGGGAATCAAACTGTCCGGCATTAACGCCATAGAGACTGACCCAATGCGGGACGTGTGCAATGCACACCCGGACGTTTTCAAGAAGGGGCTCGGGACTTACAAGGGGCCCCCAGTTTCCTTTGACTTGGACCCAGAAATCCGACCCATACGCCTCAAGCCGAGAAGAGTGCCCTTCGCCCTCAAGGACAAGATCGAGGCGGAACTGGACAAATTGGTGGGGCAGGGGATTTTGGTTCCAGTGGATTCGGCGGAGTGGGAAACGCCGATTGTTACGGCCCTTAAAGCAAACGGGGAGGTTAGGATTTGTGCGGACTATAAATGTACGATCAATAAGGCCATTCGGCCAAACGCATATCCGGTACCCGTGGTCAGCCATCTACTGGCCACGCTACATGGGGGAAGTGTTTTGCCAAGCTAGATCTGGCGCAGGCATATCAGCAGCTCTCTGTAACCCTGGCTGCCGCCGCTGCGCAAACAATCGTAACGCACAAGGGGGCATTTAAGGTAACGCGCCTTCAGTTCGGCGTGAATTCGGCCCCCGGAATTTTCCAATCCCTCGTGGAACGCCTTTTAAAGGGGCTTCCAGGCGTCCTCCCATATTTCGACGATGTGTTGATAACAGCGGGGGGCGAATCAGAGCTAGCGCAAAGGCTAGACAGGGTCCTCTCAATATTCGAGAAAGCGGGCCTCCGACAGAGACGGGACAAATGTGTTTTCTTTGCGAGGGAGGTTGAGTTCCTTGGGTTCAAGATAACCCCGGAGGGCATCAAGCCCTCCGAGTCCAAGGTTGTGGCTGTGCAAAACGCCCCTCGCCTCACCGCGAAACCAGAGCTGCAGTCATTTCTAGGGCTCCTAAATTTTTACCATTCCTTCCTGCCGAGGAAGGCATCCGTTGCGGAGCCACTGCACGCGCTTTTGAAGAAAGAGGCGGCTTGGCGGTGGGGAGATAGGCAAGAGAAAGCTTTCAGGGAGCTAAAGGCACTCCTATCCTCGAATGCTGTCCTGACCCACTTTGACCCAAGGAGACCAGTAGTGCTAGTCTGTGATGCGTCCCCAGTGGGGGTGGGGGCGGTCCTATGCCACGTGTTGGAGAGCGGGCGGGAAGCCCCGATAGCGTAGTACTCAAGGTCCCTCTCGAAGGCCGAGCGCAATTACGCGCAAACTGATAGGGAGGCCCTGGCATCATCGCGGGAACGAAAAAGTTCCACGACTTTTTATACAGCCGCGAGTTTACGGTAGTGACGGATCACAAGCCACTTCTGGGGATCTTCACCACCGGCAAACCCACACCGCAAATTCTATCCCCCAGGATGCTGCGTTGGGCCATCTTCCTCAACGCCTACCAGTATGAGCTGGTCTATCGCCCAGGGAAGGAGATCTCCCATGCGGACGCGCTGTCCCGATCTCCCCTCCCAAGTGCAGGGGACCCCACATGCGAGGTAGAGCAGGACCACTAAGTCCTGCTGATCGAGTCTCTCGACTCACCCCCCATTCTCCCGGCCGATCTCGCCAAGGCCACGGCGGCCGACAAGATGCTGGCCCAAGTTAGTTCCTGGGTGAGGAAAGGGTGGCCCACTACTCCCCCCGAGGAACATTTCAAGCCATTCTTCAGGCGCAGAGTAGAGCTGTCCCTGGAAAGGGGCTGCTTACTCTGGGGCCAGTGGGTAGTCATCCCAGAGAAGCTGAGGGCCAAGGTACTGAAGCTACTGCATACCAGTCACCCGGGAATAGTGCGCTCCAAGGCGCTGGCCAGGAGTTTCTTTTGGTGGCCCCAGATAGACGCGGACATAGAGCGTTTAGTGGGCACGTGTGAGAGCTGCCAGAGCTTTCAGCCCGAGGAGTCCCGGTTACCCCATAGGGAATGGGACACGGCCCGCGGCCCATGGTCCCGGATTCACGTCGATTTCGCTGGCCCTTTCCGAGGGGCCATGTTTCTGCTGGTAGTCAACTCCTACTCCAAGTGGTTGGAGGTAATCCCCATGAACAGCACCTCCTCTGCGGCAACCATTAAACAGTTGCGCAAGCTTTTTGCCTGTTTCGGCCTGCCAGACGTCCTTGTTAGCGATAACGCTAGTACCTTCACGTCTGCAGAGTTCAAGACGTTTATCGAGCGGAACGCCATCAGGCACATTACCGCTGCCCCGTTTCACCCCGCCACAAACGGTCAGGTAGAGCACCAAGTGCGCACTACGAAAGACGCACTGCGGCGCATGGGTCCCGGTGAGTTGAACTTTCATCTGTGTCAGTTCCTCATCTGCTACAGGACAACCCCCCTAGCTTCAGGATTTTCCCCAGCCGAACTTCTCATGAGGAGGCGTCCGGTGACACTTTTTGACCGGATGGATCCGTCCAGGGTGGAGGATGAAGGGAGAAATATTAATATATGGGTAGATAGCTCCAAAAGTTTTTCGGTGGGGGACCCGGTTCACTGCAGGAACTACGCGGCCTCGGGGCCAGCGTGGGTACCGGGGACAATCATTGAGCAAACGGGGCCAGTATCCTACAGGGTCGAGACGAGCTCGGGTCTACTCTGGAGAAGGCACGCCGACCAACTCAGAAGGCGAGTCACCAGTGAAGGAGAATCAGCGTTAGGGTCCTCCCCCACCCGCATTACCCAAGGGGGAGACACGGCGGCACCCGCCGATACAAATGCATATCCTGGGTTCTCAACCACAGAAGAGGGTACAAATGCATATCCTGGATTCTCAACCACAGAGGAGGGTACTTTGAGAGAGAGGGATGATTATGATTATGAGTTACGGTACCAGGGGGGTGTAGCGGAGTGGTCCCCCACCCGTCCTAGCGAGAAGAGGGGTTTCAGTTCAGCCCCTGGTACCTCCAGTCCCCCCAGCCCTTTTGTTTTGGAATATACCATAGCTCCAGCCCCCCGGAGACAGACACCCCCGAATCAGGCAGCAGGGGGGAATCCACACGCCTCAGCCCCTAGAACTCCCGGACAGGCAACAGGGGATGGCGAGACCACGAGGGCCTCCTAGTCGGTCCCGAGATTCGTACTGGGGGGAAACCCAAGCTCCCCAAGCGGTAGGCAGGGGTTCACGTCCCAACTGTTCATTCCATTCCCGTCCCCCAATACGAGGTTGTCGCAGAGCCCCCGCCGAACCACTAATGAGTCCCCACTTTCCGTTGCAGGACGGGACTCTGCGGAACCAGGAGCCTCCGGCTCCCCTGTGTTAAGTCAAGTGGCCGCGCGCCCCAGACACACGTGCGGCAAGCCACAATGGTTGAGGGACTTCGTCCCATCCTAGGGGGGAGGGGTGTTATGTATGTACAATGTTGCTTTAAGAAATGTATGAATGTAACCTGACCACAATTACAATGTAGCTCAGCTGTTAAGGAACGCGAGTTAGCTGCCCATAGAGGGCAGCTGCGAGCGTTCAACTCACATGGTTCACATTCCTCAAATCATCGACAGCCGCGGGAACTCTCCCGCACGATCAACAACTACTGAAGAGAGGCGTGGCTCGGAACAACGTCACGCCGGTAGCAGCCAATGAGCTACCGTGCAACAAGATTCAAATGTATTGAATCAAATGTATATAATGTGATGTACCTCCGCCATTACCACATGTTCATCCTGATCATCAACCAATAAACCTGTGTTAGTCCTCACTGCGACTCCTTCTTTGTCTTCCGTGCAAGACACTAAACCGTGACGATGTTCCTTGTCCAGTGAGCTCTTCCTTCCAGCTTCTAATTTGGTTTTGCTCTTGCGTACCGACCTCCAGAATGTTTGTTCTTGCCATAAAGCTCTTCCTGGATCTGAGCCGGCGGACCTGAGGCTCATCATCTCCATCCAGAGGGTGTTCAGAGTCCTTTTCTTTTTTAGTTCTCTGGTGTCCGCTGCTAGGGCTCTTCTCAACTTAAGTGGAGCGACACCAACAAGAGGGCATATTTTCTCAACTGGTGTGGGTCTAAGGTGTCCTGTCATTCTATGCATGGCTTCATTAACAGCAATGTCAACTTGTTTTCCATGTGTGGATGTGCTCCATACTGGAGCACCATAGTTCAGTGCCAAAGCTGACATGTGCAGTGTGGAGGGTTGAGTTCCCCATTTATAGTTTGTGAGTTTCCTGAGCGTGTTGCTCCTTGTACTAACTTTGGCTTTGGTAGTCTAGCAGTGCTGCTTAAAAGAGAGAATCCGGCCAAGCGTCACACCAAGGTATTTTGGAGCTAACCAATGCGGCAATCGGTTCCCTTCCTTGCCATATAACATCCAACTCAACCCTTGCCTCTCCGTTTCAAAGGCAGAAAGCACACCCTTCAGTATTGCTTGGATTAAGCTTCAAATGGTTGCTATTGTAATACTGTCCAAAGAATTTGTTGTTGTTGTTCAGTCGCACAGTCGATTCTGACTCTTTGCGACCCCATGGAGCATCTCTCTCCAAGCACCCCTGTCCTCCACCACACAGTCTGTCCTTAGTCCACACAGCCCCATGCCCAGTGTGTCTACAATACCATCTAGCCATCTCATCTTTGGCCGTCCCCTTCTTCTTTTGCCCTCCACCTTCCCCAGCATCAAGGCTTTCTCAAGTGAATCCTCTCTTCTCATTTGATGTCCAAAGTATTTCAACTTCATCTTTGTTATTCGTCCTTCTAAGGAGCACTCAGGGCTAATCTCTTCTAAAATTGACCTATTTGTTCTCCTCACTGTCCAGGGGACTCTCAAAACTCTCCTCCAGCACCACATCTCAAAGGCATCTATTTTTCTGCGCTCAGCCTTTCTAATGGTCCAGCTCTCAGCCATACATTACCACCGGAAATACCATTGCTTTGACTATGCGGACCTTTGTTTGCAGTGAGATGTCTCTACTTTTCACTATGTTCCCCAGGTTTTTCATAGCTTGTCTCCCAAGCAATAAGAATAGCAATAGCAACCACATTTATATACAGCCCCACAGTGCTCAGTTCACTCTCTGAGCAATTCACAAGGTATTTAGCCTTTTGCCGCCAATATGCTGGGTCTTCATTTCACTGACCTTGGAAGGATGGATGGCTGAGTCAACCTGGATCCCTATCAGGATTGAACTCACAATGTTCTGGTTGCAGGGCAGCAGTTAACTACTGCGGCCCCCAAGGACGTCTGGAGCAAGGGACTGGAGCAGAAATGCTTCTCTCCCACTCTCTATCAGACCAAAGATGCTGGAAAGCATGCAGAAACCCCTTCTAGAGGAAAGCATGGGGGAAACATCTTTTCTGCCCCACCCCACCCCACCCCAAAAAAAGTCCTGCTCTAGGCGGCCCAGTCGCCTGTGATGCCTGCTGGTCTGGGAATCCTGATCCTACAGGATCCCAAGTGGGGAGGGGGTTTAATTCACACACCCATCCCCAATTCAACCCACTATCCCCTGCACTCCCCCTCGTTATGGGAGGAATTTGCAGAAGGCTCACCCCAAACCTTTTGGAGGCAATCCCAAATTGAGTGGGTGGGTGGGGAGGTGGAAGTCTAGGGCAGGGGTTGGCAACCCCTTAAAGTCAAGGACTGGGTCACACCCCCGGGGCTGGACTGGTGGTTTGTAAATGCAGCCGTAAACACATCCGCGGCTGTTGTAAACACATTTACAGCCGCTGTAAACGTGTCCACAGCTGCTTCTGGCAGCGGTGGTGGTGGCAGCTGGAGTGAGGGCAGGGGCCTGATGATTTGGTGCCTGTGGGCCATAGGTTGACCACCCCTGGTCTAGGGCGTAGTAGTAAATTTGGTCACGACAGTCCCCCGTAACCTCTGTCTTCCTCTGTCACACTCAGGCAGGCGGGTCCATTAGCACAATTTAAATCCCTCCCCTACTAATAGCTTGATTGGCGCATATCAATCTATGAGAAGCAGTTCTTTTGCAAGAGTAACGGCTCTTAGTGCCCTATTCAAGACCCAAACACAGTCAAATGCTATGTGAAATGGAGTAACCTTGCTACAGACCCAAATGCCAGCGCCATCCTCTCACTTGCTCTGGCAACACAATTACAGACCTCAACAATGTCTCTCTCACACACATACCCCATGAAGGGTGCGCGTTCCCCTGCTAAAATGGCCCCTGCAATCCTTTGTTCACAACACACCTCTGGAGCCTACTTAGGGAAAACAGCGCAGTCTCTACAAGTATGCAAAAGAATTCTTCTTCTTCCTGTGCCCTATCTGATTCCGAATATTGGCGATCCTCCTAGCGATCAGCCATGAAGACTGTCCTGAGAAGATACTGCAGTGGCCTTTTCATCTGTCTTCCACATGACCCCCCATAGTACCACTGGCCCGGTTCTACACAAAGTCTTCCTCAGCCCCAGGCCAGTATTGATGAATCTGCTACTACTGATCCGGTTCCGCCATAAAGATGATTCTCCAAAGAGATTCGGAGAGGAGAGAGGGGGCGGGGGTCTGTTCTGTCTACAAAGCTTACCTTTCGGCCACAATACCTGCCCAAAAATCATGCTCCCCATCCCACCCAGCCTAGGTTTAGTCAGAGTTCTGGCCTCTTACTCTGGGATAAACTTCATGTCTTGAGTTCAAGATTCAGTCCTACTCCTACGAGTGCCATATCTGATTCCGAATACATATTGGCTATCCTCATAGAAACGAGCCATGCAGATTGTCCTGGGAGCCATATAATGTGGCCTTCAATTTGCCTTCCACATCGCTGCGTGGCCCCCGTACGTACCACTGAGTCACTTTCTGGTCCTGAGCCCTTTTGGCACGCAAAGTCCTCATCGGCCCCAGGCCAGGATGGATGAGCTTCTGCCCTTCATCAAGATGGAGTCAAGTGGGGGACCATCACCCTTCCCTGTGGACTTTATCACCTGAGGCCGCCAGTCCTCAAGGTGGTCAGGTTAGTTCACCGCCACCTGACACGTGGTGTTGAGTCACTGGCAGTAGGGTCTACTCTATTACCATAGCAGGATAATAATAATAATTTCATGTCAGAAATTATTCTGGGTTGAAAGGATTTTTGCGGCAGAAACCCCACTCAGGGACTGCCCAAATGAGGCTCCTTTCATGTCCCCAAGAGCTGGGACAAAGACGGGCGCTCAGTCAGTCATGCAGTGCCTGTGCCTCGAACTGCTGACTTGCCTGCCTTCCAGCTAACATGGCGAGCTTCTTAACCACTGAGCCACCACAGCCCCTTTAGAGCAGGACCACCTGGCCAGACTGTTGCAAAAGAATTAGTGGACATAAATTTGGACATCAGGAACGCGAGAAGGTGGGGGGGGGGGGAGTCTTTCTCAGGATGCCAAGGTCTGGCTAAGTCATTTGCAAAGAGCTGATGTGTGGGGCGGGTGGGGGACATCTGGAGAGCGAGTGAGACTTGAAGGCTGTTGCCAGGTAGATCCAGAGCTAGACTAAAGGGGGGAACCCACCCCACTCCACCCCAAAGTCTTGCTTTAGCGAGCAAACAGAGAAGTGGGGTGTTTTGAGAAGGCAGACAAGGATTCGCCCGGTGAGGAATCGCACTTCTTGCTGCTTCTTCAGTCCCCAGCCCCACCTCCACCACCAACCCCATTCCTGGGGCGTCCAAGATTCCCTCCGTCATCGGGAAGATCCAACCCAGGACCCAGATCAAAACAACACCCGCCTCTTCTTCTCCTTCAGACGGGAGCTCAGTGATGAGTTTAGCAGCAGACTAGGGAAGGGAAGGAAGGACAGGACAGGGTAGGACACAACCTGGCATTTTGGCCCCAGGCAGCTTCATTGATCTGTGTGTGTGTTGGGGGGGGGGGTTGCTCAGGCCTGGGCTAAGTCTAGCCAAAGACACACACACACACACACACACACACACACACACACACACACACACACACACACACACACACCATAAGTATCCCTTATTGACCAGGAAAACCCCTTATTTTACCCTCTTCCCTGCCGTCATCCCGTATTAATTAGACTGCAATGCCCTATTGCCACCATTGGAGGGCAGCACAGGATAAGCATTGCTGTCAAGTATCCCGTATTTGCCAGGAAATTTCCCTTATTTCCAAATCCAAAACTTGACAGGTATCACACACACACACACACACACACACACACACACACACACACACACACACACCATAGCTGTCAAGTATCCCTTATTGACCAGGAAAACCCCTTATTTTACCCTCTTTCCAGCCGTCATCCTTTATTAATTAGACTGCAATGCCCTATTGCCACCTTTGGAGGGCAGCACAGGATAAGCATAGCTGTCAAGTATCCCGTATTTGCCAGGAAATTTCCCTTATTTCCAAATCCAAAACTTGACAGGTATCACACAGACACACACACACCATAGCTGTCAAGTATCCCTTATTGACCAGGAAAACCACTTATTTTACCCTCTTTCCAGCCGTCATCCCTTATTAATTAGACTGCAATGCCCTATTGCCACCACTGGAGATCAGCACAGGATAAGCATAGCTGTCAAGTATCCCTTATTTGCCAGGAAATTTCCCTTATTTCTAAATCCAAAACTTGACAGGTATCACACACACACACACACACACACCAAGGTTACTGCCCAGGGTACGTGGGCGGCATACAAATCGAATCAATCAATCAATAAGTCAATCAACTGTATTCGCAATCTTCATGGAGGCTCTTTCTTGTTGACATTGCTCCACCTAAGATCAGGAGAGAAGTAGCAGTGGACGCTGAGAGAACTAAGCAAGAAAAGGACCCTCAACACCCTCTGGATGGAGATGAGCCTCAAGTCCACCGGCTCAGATCCATGGGAGAGCTCTATGGCAAGAACAAACATTCTTGAGGGTACACAAGAGCAAAACCAAATTAGAAGAGGGAGGAGGAAGGAGCTCACTCGACAAGGAATAATATCAAGGAAGGATATAACTGAAGATCTCAGCCTCCCCTACGTCACGCAGAGGACTCTGAATAAACTGAGGGAATTGGAGTCCCTAAATGTAAGACCAACATGCTCAAGTGGGGGACTGCTGGTGGACAACAGCACACAGTGTGAATGTGTAGAGACACAAAGTCTGGCCCATTTGCTGGCCTGCTGATTGCTGCCAGAGACATGCGCCGAGGAGGACTTGGGTTTGGGTAGCGAAAAAGCGAAGAAAGTGGCTTCATTTTGGCAGTCCAAGGTCTGATCAGGACATGAGAGAGAGAGAGAGAGAGAATTTCAGCATTTGGCACAAGCGTTAAGAGACAGGGCTCTGCCCCAAAGAGCTTACAGTCGAACCTTCACTTTCTTTCTTTCTAATTCAATTGTTAAGGGGAAAGGTGGAATGTGATCACAGAAGCGAAAGGCAATGCAGGAGCCTGCTGGAAGGAGCTTATATCTGGATGAGGCAAAGAGAAAAAATGGGAAGGCTGGCAAGGCAATGGAAGGAAATCCATCTGGGTGATAGATTAGAGATGAAGGCAAGCCAAAAAAAGGACCCTCCCCTGTCAATCCTGAGGACCCACGGCCATGGGTGCCAAAGTCAACAGGGAAAGGTGAGGGCCCCCAAGTGGCTTAAATCCCACTTGAATCCATCTTGATGAAGGGCAGCAGCTCCATCCATCCTGGCCCAGGGCAGAGGAGGACTTTGTGTGCCAAAAAGGGCTCAAGACCAGAAAGTGACTTGCGCAACTGGATCAGTGGTACTTTGGGGGTCATGCTGCAATGCGGAAGGCCACTGCATTATATGGTTCCCAGGACAAACTTCATGGCTGATTGCCATGAGGAGAGTCAATATTCAGAATCGCACTTGGTACTTGAAGAAGAAGGATTACTCAGATGTAGGGGAAGGCTGAATCTTGAACCTCAAGATGTGAAGTTTATCCCAGAGTAAGAGGCCAGAACCCTGACTAAACATGGGCTGGGCAGGGTGAGGAGCATTTTTTTTTTTGGGAAGGTATTATGGCCCAAAGGCACCGTATTTACTGTCATATAAGACCCACTCCCTCCCCTTAAAATACACTGGAAAAATTGAGTGTGTCTTGTAGTGTATATAGTGGCCTCTAGTGGGCTATTTTGGTAATAATGAGGTGCGTCTTATAGTCTGATGCATATTATACACCTGCAAATACGGTAAGTTTTCCTTCCTTCCTCTGCTCTGAATCTCATTGGAGAACCATCTTTCTGCCAGGGAAACCCACAAGGGGACCTCCTCGCTCATGTGGGCCAAAGGGCTTCCTCTAAAAGCAGAGGTTTAGTGTAAGGGACCAAAGACAATGAAACAGCCGCAGGGTTGGCTTAACACAGGTTTATTGCATGATGATCCGGAGGAACATGTGGTAATGGCGGATGAGTAGCTCAATATATACAGCTGGCTATACATTTGAATGTGGCTCGTCGACAGACTATTGGTTGCTGCCTGCGTGACGTCGTAGGCGGTCACGCCCTTCTTGACCAGGTGAAGAGGTGGCGGGGAATCTTCCCGCGCTGCTGATCCAGGTGAATCTGAGCCATGAGAGCTGGACGCTCGCTATTGCCATCTAGTGGTCACTAGCTCGCGTCCCCTTATCAGGTTTACATTGATACAGCTGAAGGTTATAATGTTGCATGCAGAAAGGTTACATTGTTACCACATGGCTAAAGTACATTGTTAAAGGTACAGCTTTACAGAACACAACAAGGGGTTCCCAACTTTTTCACGCCAAGGGCCAGGTCACACTCCCTCAGTCAGCTTTGAGGGCTGGACGGCCATTTTGTCCTGTCTTGCACGGTGGGGGTGGCCATTTTGACCCAAAAGCTTCAAAGGGGCAGCCATTTGTTTCTCAAATGCCCTTGGAGAGGTGGGGAACCACATGAAATGGTGTTGTGGGCCAGATCCGGCCCACAGGCTGCAGGTTGGGAACTCTTGTTCCAAAAGGGAAGAGAGGAAGGCGGAAGGAACCAGGGAAGTTGTGGGGTTAAAATGGACCTCAGGACGCAACCGGAAACAGCATATATATATATGTGTTCATCTACTTTGAGACACACACGCAGAAGAAAACTTACATGGAGGGGGGAAATTAACTAACTCAGATTAAGAATTTCAATTTTCTGATTTATCAGCTAATCCAACCTGCTGAGACCCACCAGCTGTCTTAAGAACTGAACGTCATTGCAAAGAAGCCCAAATGATATGAAATTCAATTCCCATCCTCTTTCCATGCCACCGTTTCTCTCCTCTCTGCCTGACATATCTGTGTCTGATTGGAAACCCCTTGGGGCAGAGCCCTCTCACAACACTTCTTTACATAGCACACTGTTTGGGCGAGGCTTTAACGACTGCAAGGTTAACCTTGCTGGCCACAAGGATGGGTGTGCTAGTTTAGGTGGCTTTGGGGCCGAAGCAAGAATTAGGGACTTAAAAGAAATAGTCAATAATTATGGCAAGGGGGAGAGGAGCTTGCCTCAGCAAAATCCGCTTCAGTTGTGTCACCTGACTGTGATCATAATGTTCTCCTATGCTTTTTATTTTTTATTTTTTATTAAAAAAAGATGCCAAAAAGCACACACGTTTCAGGGTTACACAGAACTCTTTGTCCAATGCAGCAAGGAGCTACAGTAGAGATGCATCGACGGAGACACACACATACCCAGCACAGAAGAGTTATGTGGCTTAAATATTGGTTTTTCTGAGGTTCCTCCTCCATCAGCAGTGAATGCATTTCTTTTTTTGTTACCAAGTTAGTTCTGCGTCTCATGGAAAATGTCCCTCATCCACGTTGACAAAGAGCGCTGTGTCAGCTCTGAAGGCTATACATGTCTCCCACATCAAATGAAAGAGGAATACGAGAAAAGGGGTTCTTTGAGCAAGCAATTTCATTTGTAATATCCTTGCAGTGTTTAGAAGTACCATCCACCTCACCACCATACCTGAGACCATTTGGTTTTGTTTTAGACACTGTCTTCTTCCCTGGTTTGTGGAGGTGTTAATGCCACATTAGAGACTGTGGTGGCTTAGTGGTTAAGACGCTGAACTTGACGACTGGAAGGTCAGAGTTCAAGACCTGAGTACTGCATGACGGAGTGAGCTCCCCTCTCTGCCCCAGCTCCTGCCAACCTAGCAGTTTAAAAGCAAGAAATTGCAAGTACGGTGGAACCTCGGTTAATATAATTAATGCATTCTCCAGGACAGTGAAAATTACTTTAACCGAATTTTTTCCCATAAGAATGCATTGAAAACCAAAATACTTTAACTGAAACACGGTTTCCCACAGGAATGCATTGAAAACCAATTAATCCGTTCCAGGGGGAAAAAAATCTGTAAACCAAGCCACTGTTTTCTATGGATTTCCTTTTGTTATGCAATTTTTATGTTAACTGAGCCATTTGTTAACCGAGGTTCTACTGTAGGTAAATAGCTACCACTTTGGTGGAAAGGTAAACAGTGTTCCGTGCACTCCGGTGTTGAGTCATGCCTGCCACATGTCCATGGAAATGTCTGTAAACACAGACAGCACCGGCTCTTTGGCTATATACAGAGATGAGCACTGAGCATAGAGTCGGATATGGCTGACTTTTGAGCAAGAGCGACATTTACTTTTACTTAATACCGCATTAAATGCATCACTAAAGGCTTCCCAGAAAGGGGTAGAAGGAGATAACCAGGCCCGGGTCCCCCACCTCCTCCTCTACAATGGGACCCCAAGCAGCATTGCAACAGGCAGGAGTTCAACTGGTGAATTTTCTCTCGTCTCCCAGCCAAGAAAGACATTGGAGGCTTAAGTGTCCCGTGTCTATGGGGCTTTTAAAATTAAATGATGGACTGGGAGGGAAATGGAGAGAGGGTGTGTGTGGGAATTTTGCTTCATCTTATTCGGTGTCTAGGCCAGACGTGAAACCGCCAAAATGAGGGCACTTTTTGGTGAGTTCGTTCTGCAGTTCCTCTCGCCTGACCTAGTATGAGAAAAAAGGTTGCCGTTACCAGGTTATGCCCAATTGTGGTTCAAAAATACCACAATGTTCGAGGAGGTTCTTTCTGTGTACCCCTGCTCCATCTTAGAGCAAGAGTTCTCAACCTTTTTAAACCAGGGGCCGGGTCACGCTCCCTCAAATAGCTGTTCTGGGGGATGGCCATTTTGCCCTTCCTCCACCACATGACACTTCCTGGTGTGGTGGAGGCAGTGGGGAGGGGGGCACATGAAATGGTGCCACAGGCCGCATCCGGCCCATAGACCGCAGGTTGAGAATCCCTGTCTTAGAGGGGCAGAACTATCAATGGGCAGACGGTCTGGGACCAACAGGCCTGTGTTGCTTGGCTGTGGAGAGCTAAGTTGTGCGATTCCACAAAACAGGCGGCCATCACCGAGAGAGGTCGGTAAGGCCTGCCACAGTCTGGATTTAGGAATTCCTGAGCTGACTGTAAAATCTAGAAATGAAACAGAGCCAGCTGGTTCCACGTTTCCTTTAAGTCTCACATGACAGGCAGACACTCAACAGGAAGAGTCCCTCTGGTTCAGAGACACTCTGATATCCATGACTTCATACATGGACTGCCAAGCAAGAAGGCTTGGTTTGTTGTCGGTGTTGGCTTCTTTCCTAAATTCATGGGACAGGCAGGATTCCAACAGGTCCCGCACGCCTTTTGGCCACAGGGATGGCGGGCGGGCAGGCAGGCAAGCAAGCGGGAGAACAGCTTCCCAAACAGTTAGTAAAAGACACAGGAGGAAAGAAAAACAACCTTTACACCCACCAGCACAGCTCCTGAATTCGTCTGGAATCCAAAGCTGGAAGATTTCCACCTGGAAAAACACAGTCTGTCTGTCTGTCTCTCTTTTTCGCTCCGCGTTCAGGCGTCGCCTCGCCCGTTGCTAGGCCGAAACATCGCCAAATTTCCCTGAGAAACAGGCGAAATATTTGCCTGGTGAGTCTGGCTTGGAAGACAGACGAGGACAGCCTAGTTCAGTCGTGAATGTTTGTTCCGCAAAGTGATCAAAACGAGGGAGGGGGTTGGGCTAGTTCAGAGGTAGGCAACCTATGGCCCGTGGGCCGGATCTGGCCCACAGCACCAAATAATCCAGCCTGTGCCCTTGCTCCAGTCACCGCCACTGGTGATGGGGGACTGATTTTTATCATTTTATTGAATATATGTATCCATTATCATTATATAGAAATGTAAAGGTAAAGGTTTCCCTTGCTCAAAAACCAGTCGTATCCGACTCTAGGGTTCAGTGCTCATCTGTTTCAAAGCCGAAGAGCCAGCGTTGTCTGCTTCTGCAGACATTTCCGTGGTCATGTGGCAGGCATGACTAGACACCGGAGCGCACAGAACGCTGTTACCTTCCCACCGAAGTGGTCCCTATTTATCTACTTGCAATTTCTTGCCCGAAACACATTGTATCTACTTTATGAAATATTATAGAATTGTAGCTTTTAATATTTTTAAGAAATACTATGCAACACAATAATATTGTAACAAGGTTTTTATACACATAATAATTTATATATGTGTTAGCCTATATACTTAAACACAAAGAAATTATTCCATTGATATCATCCCTTACTTCCTTACTTTTCATCAGTTAACACATGCACACTATGATATCTATATTCATTTATTCACATATTTAGGTACATCGCTTTTAACTAAGAGTCTTTAGATAGACACACACATGATCTCATCTTGAAAAGGAACATTGTTAGCTATCTAAAGCTGGCCCGTTTGATTGTCTGGTTCATATTCAGTGCTAAGATTGTATAAACTTTAAGCTAACTCTGGGCTGAAATGTTAAGGTCTAATTTGACCCCAAAGATGTTAAATCTTCAGCTTCCCTGCCTGAAGATACATGAGAATACCGAGGACTAGGAACCAAAAAGCCCTTTGTATGGGCTGCTGCATTCCTGACAAGTACACTGGCTTGTAAAGATGTATGCCAAGGGCTCCTTTATCATCAATAATAAATGAATAAGATTTGAAATAACTTTTCTCCTTGACTGCTTCTAACTCAATTGAATTATGAGCATACCTGTCAAGTTTTGGATTTGGAAATAAGGGAAATTTCCCAGCAAATACAGGATACTTGACAGCTATGCTTACCCTGTGCTGCCCTCCAATGGCGGCAATAGGGCATTGCAGTCTAATTAATACGGGATGGCAGGGAACTGATAACTGGGGGAAAGCCGACAGGAGCTGGGCAGCATCCGGTTCGGGAAAGTGTGTACTTGAGTAGTGAGGAGGATGCAAAAATTACTGAGCAGAGCAAGGAGCTAGTCACTAGCATTCTAGCAGAAGGATGCAAGAGGCAGTCTAACAATGCAACTGGACACAAAAGACTGTGTCAGAAAAGCATATATAAATGCTTGTATACAAATGCTAGAAGCCTCCGGAACAAAATAGGGGAGCTGGAATACTTAGCAATAGATAAAAATATTGATATTATTGGTATCACTGAAACCTGGTGGACGGATGATAACCAATGGGATACAGTTATCCCAGGCTACAAATTGTACAGGAAGGATAGGAAGGGGCAAACAGGAGGTGGTGTAGCCTTGTATGTCAAAGAAGTGATAAAATCTTATGAATTGGAATATCTAGGTGATTTAGAGTCGCCATTAGAAGCTCTGTGGGTAAGAGTACCAGGCCACAAGGATGGTCTAACAGTAGGCATATACTATCGGCCTCCGACCCAAACTCTTGAGGGAGACTGGCAGTTGGAGAATGTTGTAAAGGAGGCATCCAGGAAGGGAAGCCTGGTTATAATGGGGGACTTCAATTACCCTCACATAGACTGGGTGAACTGTTGTTCAGCACATGATAAAGAGATAAAGTTCCTAGATATGCTCAATGATTGTTCCCTGGGACAGATGGTTGAAGACCCAACTAGAGGTACAAGAATCCTTGACTTGATCCTGAGTAATACTCAGGATCTGGTGCAAGATGTTAATGTGACTGATCCAATAGGGAACAGTGACCACAACTCAATTATGTTTAACTTGATCATAGACCGCAAGTCACTGATAAAATCTAACACAGAGACCTTAAATTTTCAAAAAGGAAATTTCCCAAAGATGAGGAAACTAGTAAAAAAGAAACTGAAAGGGAAAATTGAGAGAGTCCAAACACTCCAAGTGGCATGGAGGCTGTTTACAAAAACAATAACAGAGGCCCAATTGGAATGCATACCCAAAAGGAAAAAGGGCACTGCCAGGTCCAAGAGGACTCCAATGTGGCTTACAGGAGCTGTTCGGGAAGTGATCAAGAGCAAGAAAAGCTCATTTAGAAGATGGAAGGCTTGTCCAAATGAGGACAGCAGGCAGAAACATAAATTCTGGCAGAACAAATGCAAGGCAACAATCAGGAAAGCAAAGCAAGACTTTGAGGAGCGTATAGCTAAAAATACTCAGAGGAATAACAAAGACTTCTTTAAGTACATTAGAAGTAAGAACCCAACTAGGAAGGCCATTGGACCATTAGATGACAATGGAAGGCAAGGGGTTATTAAAGAGGAAACAGAGATTGCAGAGAGACTCAATGAATTCTTTGCTTCAGTATTCACTGAAGAAGATAGAGACCACATGCCCAAAACAGAACCTATCTTCGTAGGGAGGGAAACCGAAGAATTAAGCAAGATAGAAATAACCAGGGAGGAGGTCCTTGCATGTCTTGTTAAGCTAAACACTAACAAATCCCCAGGACCAGATGGCATCCATCCACGAGTTCTCAGGGAACTTAAAGATGAAATTGCTGATATCCTAGCCAAAATATATAATCTTTCCCTCAAATCAGGCTTTGTGCCTGATGACTGGAAGGTAGCGAATGTAACACCAATTTTCAAAAAAGGATCCAGGGGTGATCCAGGAAATTACCGGCCTGTCAGTTTGACATGTGTCCCAGGTAAAGTGATGGAAACCATCCTAAAAGATAGAATTAATAGGTACATAGAAGAGGAGGCGCTGCTAAAGGAGAGCCAACATGGCTTTTGCAAGGGCAAATCATGCCTCACTAATCTGTTGGAATTTTTTGAGAGTGTCAACAAGCATGTGGATAAGGGGGATCCAGTTGACATTGTTTATCTGGACTTTCAGAAGGCTTTTGACAAGGTCCCACACCAAAGGCTCATGAATAAACTTACCAGTCATGGAATAAAGGGACAGGTCTTGTCCTGGATCAGCAACTGGCTAAGGGACAGGAAACAGAGGGTAGCACTAAATGGACACTTCTCCAAGTGGAGGGAAGTAAAGAGTGGGGTCCCCCAAGGTTCAGTACTTGGACCCCTGCTTTTCAACCTCTTCATAAATGATCTAGAGGTAGGAGTAAAAAGCAAGGTAGCCAAATTTGCTGACGACACTAAATTATACAGGGTAGTGAAAACTGTGAGAGATTGTGAAGAGCTCCAGAGGGATCTCTTGACACTGGGGGAGTGGGCAAAACAGTGGCAAATGAGCTTCAACATCAGTAAGTGCAGAGTGATGCATGTTGGGGCAAAAAACCCCAATTACATTTATAAACTGATGGGGTCTGAACTCTCTGCGACAAACCAGGAAAGGGACCTTGGTGTCCTGGTGGACAGCTCAATGAAGGTGTCAACCCAGTGTGCCTCAGCAGTGAAAAAAGCAAACTCAATGTTAGGGATCATTAGGAAGGGTATAGAAAATAAGTCAGCAAGTGTCATTTTGCCTCTTTATAAATCTATGGTGAGGCCCCATCTGGAATACTGTGTACAGTTCTGGTCGCCATACCTCCAGAAGGATATTATGGAGTTGGAGAAAGTACAGAGGAGGGCAACCAGAATGATTAGGGGACTGGAACACCTTCCTTACCATCTGAGGCTGCAACGGTTGGGCCTTTTCACTCTTGAACGACGGCGTCTAAGAGGTGACCTGATTGAAGTTTATAAAATCATGCACGGTGTGGACAAAGTGGATAAGGAAAAACTGTTTTCCCTATCGCACAACACTAGAACTAGGGGACACTCCATGAAACTTTTGGGTACTACTTCTCAAACAAATAAGAGAAAGTACTTTTTCACCCAGAGGATTACTGGTCTATGGAACTCCCTGCCAGAAGAAGTGGTGACAGCTGTCAGTCTTGACAGCTTTAAGAAAGGATTAGACAAGTTCATGGAGGACAAGGCTATCAATGGCTATAATTATGGCTACCTAAGGACAACCTCCGGGTTGGAGAGATAGGCAGGATATCTCTCAATGCCATTTCCAGGGAATCCTAAGCAGGTGAAGGCATCTCCTTGGGAATACCCTGAAGGAAATGGTGAGCCACTGTGTGAGACAGAATGCTGGACTGGATGGGCTGTGGCCTGTTCCAGCAAGGCTGTTCTTATGTTCTTATGTTCTTAAGAGGGTAAAATAAGGGGTTTTCCTGGCCAATACGGGATACTTGACAGCTATGCTTATCCTTTGCTGCCCTCCAATGGCGGCAATAGGGCATTGCAGTCTAATTAATACGGGATGACGGCAGGGAAGAGGGTAAAATAAGGGGTTTTCCTGGCCAATACGGGATACTTGACAGCTATGCTTATCCTTTGCTGCCCTCCAATGGCGGCAATAGGGCATTGCAGTCTAATTAATAAGGGATGACGGCAGGGAAGAGGGTAAAATAAGGGGTTTTCCTGGCCAATACGGGATACTTGACAGCTATGATTATGAAGGTTTGGAAAGCCGATAAGAAGCTCTCCACTATAGGTGAGTGAAAAGGGAACTCACCAAAGACCTAAATTTTATTTCTAAGGGAATTGGGCTATAAGTTCTTAGAAACTAAACTAAATTATATTTGGACATAATTGTATATAAGTGTCTGGAATCCAAAACTTCTGCATTCAAACTTATTGGCTATAAAAGTTTGAAAATAATGATTCTTTTGGGCGCACAACACTGGAATCAGCCACAGACATGTTTACAGCAGCCATAAACGGTGTGGGGCCCACCAGTCCGGCCCCCTTAACTGTCTGAGGGAGTGTGACCAGACCCTTCACTTATATATAAAATATTAAGCCGAGGCTGCAGTGGCTAAGAAGCTCGCCTTGTTAGCTGGAAGGCCGGCAAGTTGGCAGTTTGAGACCCGAGTGCTGCATGATGGAGTGAGCGCCCGTCTCCGTCCCAGCTCCTGACAACCTAGCAGTTCCAACGCAAGAAATTGCAAGTCAATCAATAGGGACCACTTCGGTGGGAAAAGAACTTGGGAACATGGAAGGAGCCTCATTTGGGCATTCCCTGAGCGGAGTTTCTCCAGCAAAAATCCTTTCAACCCAGAATAATTTCTGACACGAAATTATTATTATGCTGTATTCAGAAACTGAGTCCTTGAAGAATTTAAGCCTCATCGCATCACCCAGGAGGGCATAAAAATGCACCCAAGCTTCATAGATCCTCAGGTCTCTTTGGGCAGACTAGATGTGGCAGAAAGCAGTTGTGTCAGAGGTGTGGGGAGGGGGCATATGGCTTGTTTGTTCTTAAAGCCACAGGGGGTGGGGGGGAATGGTGCCCCAGTGGTGTAAAGGGAGGAGGAGGGCTCTCTTTTGAGGTTACCTTTCCACGCACACCGCAGTGTGCTCAAGTACTGCAAGGACTGCAGTGGCTCAAGTTGCTAAGACCCTGACTGGGAAGCGGAAGGTCAGCAGTTTGATTCCCGAGTACTGCAGGACGGAAATGAGCTCCCGTCTTCATCCCAGCTCCTGCCAACCTAGCAGTTCGAAAGCAAGGAATTGCAAGTAGATAAATAGGGACCACTTCAGTGGGAAGGTAACAGCGTTCCGTGTGCGCCGGTGTCTAGTCATGCCTGCCACATGACCATGGAAATGTCTGCAGAAGCAGGCAACGCTGGCTCTTCGGCTTAGAAACAGAGATGAGCACTGCACCCTAGAGTCGGATACGACTGGCTTTCGAGCAAGGGAAACCTTCCACGCACACACCTATTCTACCCCTTCTTCCTCAGCTGGAGCCCTGGTAGTGCAGTGGTTAAAGTGCTGTAGTGCAGCCAAAAGGTTGTGAGCTCAATCCTGACTAGAGCCAAGGTTGACTCTTCCATCCTTCTGAGTGTCAGTCAAATGAAGTCCCAGCATGTTGGGAGCAAAACATGTTCATTACCTTGAGAACCACCCAGAGCAGGAGTTTTCAACCTTTTTAAGCTCCCTCAGACAGCTTGGCGGGGGGTGGGGGTGGGGTGGGAGGCAGCCATTTTGCCCTTCCTTCACCACATGGAACTTCCTGGTGTGGTGGAGGCAGGGGTGGGGGCACATGAAATGGTGCCATGCGCCGCATTTCGCCCGTGGTCCGCAGGTTGAGAATCCCTGGCCTAAAGAGTGCACACGCACACGGAGCAGTATATAATAAGTGTACAGTACTTGCTGTTGCTATTTGCCGCAGCATGGAAAATATTTTATGGTTGGGGGAGCCAAGAACAGGGCCGGCCCCTGACATAGAAACACAACACAACACACACTGGGAAGAAGTCACAAAATTAGGAACAGCCCCCACCTCCTCTTTTTTAAAAAAAAATCTCAACTATGGACAAAGAAGTCCGTCTCTCCTGAGCTCTTTGGGCAGGCAGAAATGCCACAGGTGTTGCTGCCCTCATGGAGGGCCAGACTCAACCCCCAGCCCCCCAAAAGGGTAGATTAACCATGAAGCATGTGCTTCGGGTATCCAGGGAAAGGGCCCCCACTTTTTCAAATGAAGTATAAATAAAGTGGAAGTATACAAAAAATAAACATTGTTTTCCATCTTATTGTAAGCTTTAATTTTAATAAATTATTATTATTATTATTATTATATAGATTTTTATACCGCTTTTTTTCTCCCAATGGGAGACTCAAAGCGGTTTACAACAAGGAAGCAGCAACAACAATCAGAAAAATCAACAATCAATAATTTTACAGTATAAATGCAATAAATACAGGGGGAAGATACAAATCACAACAATATTCATAAAAAAATACAGTAGAGCAACCCACAGTGCCCGGGCTAACGACACATGCGCAGCCCAGGGCTCACCCTCATAGACAAAATCTAAGACAAAACAAACACACCTCCCCGGAGAGTGGAGTGCGGTGGTGTCATTTTTAAAATGGTTTATTGTTTATGTCAGGGGTTCTCAACCTGTAGCCCCGGAGGGCCGGATACGGTCTGTCTGTGACACCACTTCATGTGGCCCATCACTACCTCTGACACACCAGGAAGTGTGCCATGAGGTATGGCAGGCAGGGCAAAATGGTCGTCCGGCCCACCCAAGCTCAGGGAGCATGGCCCGGCCCTCGCCTTGAAAAGGTTGAGAACTCCTGATGTGTGTTTTGAAAGTTTTTGTTTTGAATTAAATAATACAGTATATATGGGGGGCACCAAAACCTTTTGAGTGCTTATGGGGCCTCTAAGGGTCCTAATCCGGCCCTGCGCCCTCACCCACTCGTGGCTCCACCGGTGGGTCTATCGGCCTGCCATGTGGCGCTAGTATGGACTCTCCGGGTGGTGCTCAAGGGCTCAGGCCGCCGCTTTCCGTGGGGCACACACAGCGGCTTGGAGGGGCTGCCCAGGCCGGGCCAGGAGCCGCCCCAAGGCAAACAAACTCCGCCCGGGCGCACACTCGCCCCACTGTTTCCCCCGCACAAAGGGCGCCCTGTCTAGGCTGGGTAGAGACGCCGCCGTCGGGGGACTTGGGGGGGCCGGGGGGGGCAGAGGGAGGGATGGGGGGTAGAGACGGAGGCCAGAAGGACACGCACCACCGACGGCGGCCCTTTAGCCCTCCTAAGCACCCCACCTCTCCAGAGATACACCCCGGCGGCGGCCCTCCCTCCCCGTCTAAGAACGAGCAAGAACCCCCCTCCCCCCAAAACAACAACCACAACAACAACACCCGCACCACCGCATCAAATGTGCACCAGACGGCGCAAGGAATCTTTACAAGCACCCTAGTGACACAGTGGTTAAGCTACGGTACTGCGGCCAAAAGATTGTGAGTTCGATCCTGGTTGAACAAGGTTGACTCAGCCTTTTCAATCTTGTGAGTGTGAGGATTCTAATGAAGTGTGAACTGCCCAGAGAGGGCACTAACTAAGCCAGTGGTGGCGAACCTATGGCACGCGTGCCAGACGTGGCACTCGGAGCCCTCTCTGTGGGCACTCATGCAGTCACCCCAGAACAGAGTTAGCCCTGCCCCTCTGCCCAGCAGCCTCCCCCCCCCCCAACTTTAGTTCACCCTGCCCAGCAGCCCAGTGGGAACATTTCCTTCCTCCTCTGTTGGTGTGATAAATAAGTGTGTTTTGGGTTGCAGTTTGGGCATCCGGCCTCTAAAAGGTTCGCCCACTCAGCCCTCTAAGTGGGTGGGTATAGAAGGGTAATTGTTAATGATATTTATTTCTTGAGATAAAAGAGTAGCAAGGGAATAAAAAGGTAAAGGTCACCCTTGCTCGAAAGCCAGTCGTAGTATCCGACTCTAGGGTCCAGTGCTCCTCTCTGTTTCATAGCCGAAGAGCCAGCGCCGTCTGCTTCTGCAGACATTTCCGTGGTCATGTGGCAGGCATGACTAGTGTAATTGTTATTGATTTATTGCTTGAGGCGAAAGACCCCCCCCCCCCTACGCTGCCTCAGCGCCACACCGACGTCCCCCCCCCCCCACAAAGGTGCACAGGTAAGGGCAGCGAAGGCATGACCACGTGGCGCTGCTCACACACACACACACACACACACACACACACACACACACACACACACACACACACACACACACACACACACACACACACACACACCACGGACCCCCAGGCCCCTTTACGGAGGCGCTCCTGCCCCCTGCTGGACGCACTGCGAGGCGCAGCCTGAGGTGAGAGGGGGGGCAAGAGAAAGAGATGAATGACAGCCGCGTGTCACCGCTTCCTTCCCCACGGCATCACTTGTGGGGCACTCCTCCGCAATTTCAGCACCCCAAAAGACACCCTATAATACCCCCCCCCCGACCACGACGACTTAGATTACTAGACCCTTCCTTCTTCCTTCTATCCTCAGCACGCAACTATGGGGGGAGAGGGGAGGAATGGGCCGTCCAGGGTTGTACCGCGAGGTGTCACGTCTAGGGGTGGGGGTTGTAGGAATCGGGACAGTCGCGTCCATTCCTACCAGACCCCGACCCCCTCCTCACACACACCGGATCTGCATCGTGGTGTCCCCCACCTAGCCATCTTCTGTGCCTGTGCGCCCCGACGGCTGCCTTTTCCCAACCCGACGACCGACACTCACCCGTCAAATTCAACCTTCCCCAAGCGCCCCCCTTTTTTTAATCTCTCCGAAGTGAGCTAACCTTGCCTTGACAGGAAGGGGGGGCACACCAGCCCCGATCCTCGACGGGGCGCTGCCTGGCCCGGGGTGGAGGTGTCGTGTCCCCTCCCAGCCCTTCCCAGTCCACTCACCCACCCACCCTCCAGTGCCGTCGCGATCCCCAGAAAAGTCTACCAAAAAAAGGGTGAGGGTAGCGGAGCGGTGGCCCCTCCAGCCCCGACGGGGCGCCCGCTTCGCTCTTACCTGCTCGGGCGCCCCGGCCAGGCAGCAGCACCAGCAGCGCCGGCAGGAGCAGGAGCAGCTCCATGGCTGAGGGAGAAGGCACGGCTGGCCGAAGGAGCCCCGACCGAGGCCGTCCGCTCCGTCGGATGTCCGAGGCAGGGGAGAAGAGGAGGAAGCGGCGTTGGCGGCGACTGGCTGTCTTTGGCCCCAGACAGCAGCTTCAGCGGTGCCGCCTGGCTCCCTCCCCCTCCGGCCCGCCTTCCCTCCCTCCCTCCCTCTTGGACCTGCCCCCCTCCGTCCCCCCCCTCCCCATGGCTCTGCCCCACCGACAGCCAGGCTTCAAAGAAAGCAGACCTGCCTTTTTGGGGGGGTGGGGGGGTGGGGGGCACATGCGGAGGCTGCTGCACCTGTTGGATTTCCCCCAGCCAGCCAACTACTCCAGGCGCCTCCTTCCAAAGAGGCAACACCCCCCCCACACACACACACACCCCATTTCCAAGCCCCCCCCCCCCAGGCCAAACCTTGCACCTGGAAGGCACCTGAGCCCCCCAAACGCAACCTGCTCTCTCCTGCCCTCCAAGTGTTATCGGGTTCCTCCCCATCTCCCCCTCCCCACCTTATCTCCTTTTCGCCCCCTTTCCCATTCATCTCCATGAGGGAGAGAAGAGAAGCCCGCCCTTGCTCAGCACTCAGTTGTATCTGACTCTAGGGTTGCGGTGCTCATCTCTGTCTGTAGCCAAAGAGCCAACTGTTGGGGAACCCCCGTCCAGGAAGACTTCTGAGTGAGCTACAGGGACGGAAGCACAAGTCCCTCCCTGGATGCAGATGGACTACAAACCCCATTGTCCCTCAACCAAGTCTACTGGCTGTGGTTGGTGGGAGTCCCAATCCTGTTCAGGGCAGGGTGTAAAAAGGAGGGTAAACTCAGTGATGTGCTGGTCCACAGGGATACAGGGAGGGACTCATTCTGGTGCGCCCCAGCGACTGGCGCCCCCCAGAAGCAGGCAGAGGTAATGGGAATGTATGGGATTTCTCCTCCCCAACCACCACCACCCCAATAGGCGCCCCCATCACTTCTTGTCCACCACCTTCCCAAGGTGCCCAGCACACCCCTGGGTAAACTGGCAGGTAAAGGGACTGCAGTGGCTCAAGTGGCTAAGACGCTGACTGGGAAGCAGAAGGTCAGCAGTTCAATTCCCGAGTACTGCAGGACGGAAATGAGCTCCCGTCTTCGTCCCAGCTCCTGCCAACCGAGCAGTTTGAAAGCAAGAAATTACAAGTAGATAAATAGGGACCACTTCGGTGGGAAGGTAACAGCGTTCCGTGCGCTCCAGTGTCTAGTCATGCCTGCCACATGACCACGGAAACGTCCTCAGAAGCAGACAGCGCTGGCCCTTTGGCTTAGAAAGAGAGATGAGCACTGCACCCTAGAGTCGGATACAAATGGCTTTCGAGCAAGGGAAACCTTTACCTTTTACTAAAGGTAAAGCCAGTCGTATCTGACTCTCGGGTTGGGTGCTCATCTCTGTTTATATAGCCAAAGAGCCAGGCGCTGTCTGCACCTGCAGACATTTCTGTGGACACGTGGCAGGGATGACTAGACACCGGAGTGCACGGGACGTTGTCTACCATTCCCACCGAAGTGTTACCTATTTATCTACTTGCAATTTCTTGCTTTCGAACTGCTAGGTTGGCAGGCGCTGGGACAGACGACGGGAAGCTCATGCCGCCGTGCAGCACTCAGGTCTCGAACTCCAACCTTCCAGCTGTCAAGCTCAGCGTCTTAACCCCCTGAGCCACTGTGGTCCCCCGTCCAGTCGTAAAAGGAACTGACAAAAGCAAACAAAATGGACTATCAAGAAATGTCGGGAAAAGATTCTGGTAAACCAAAATAGTGTCGACAGGAATTATGGCAAGGCGACAGGGACCCGAAAGCTTGCCGAAAGAGTTCTGCTTCCTTCAGCCCTTCCTGGGAAGACCGGACGGAGGAAGCCTGGCCCACCTTCATCAGAAGAGCCTTGTCTCTTTGGCTATCAACAGAGAGGAGCACTGAACCCTAGAGTTGGACACGACTGGCTTTCAAGCAAGGGAGACCATTACCTTTACTCTACAGATGTTGTGGGGGCTGATACCTGCCCCCCCAGCTGCTGGTTTAAGCTTGGTTTTATTCCGTGGTTCTTCTTAATTTGCGCACAATGAGAAAAGAACATCTTCTGCCGTCCTGTTTCTCTGCATTTCCCCATTACAAAAATCTAGTCAAGGTTACCCTCGCTCGAAAGCCAGTCGTATCCGACTCTAGGTTTCAGTGCTCATCTCTGTTTCTAAGCCAAAGAGCCAGCGCTGTCTGCATTTGCAGACGTTTCCATGGACATGTGGCAGGCATGACTAGACACCAGAGTGCAAGGGAATACTGTTTACCTTCCCACTTTCAATCTCTTACTGTCGAACTGCTAGGTTGGCAGGAGCTGGGACAGAGATGGGAGCTCACTCTGTCATGCAGCACTCGGGTCTTGAACTGCTGACCTCCTGACCTTCGGGACGTCAAGTTCAGCATCTTAACCACTAAGCCACCGGAGTCCAAAAATCTTGAGATACACAAACAGAACTGCTGACCTCCTGACCTTTGGGTCGTCACGTTCAGCATCTTAACCACTAAGCCACCGGAGTCCAAAAATCTTGAGATACACAAACAGAAATGAGAATTCACCCACGACCTCTGTAGCAAACACTTTTGGATGACTGAGGGATAAACTAAGAAATTATCTGCCCAGCTCTACCTAGACGGTGCAAAGTGGCTTAGTGGTTAGTGCAGTGATGGCGAACCTTTTAGAGAATGAGTGCCCAAACTGCAACCCAATACCCACTTATTTATCGCAAAGTGCCAACACAGCAACAGGGGAGGGAGGAAGCGCTCCCATTGGGCTGCTGGGGAGAGAGGCGAGGCAAACTCTGTGCTGGGCTGACTGCATGGGTGCCCACAAAGAGGGCTCCAAGTGCCACTTCTGGTATGTGTGCCGTAGGTTCGCCATCACTGGGTAAGGTGTCAGACTGGCATCAGGTTCTAGTCCCCTGTCCCCAATGGAGTGTTAGTAAGTATGCTGGTCCTTCTTTCTTACTGCACAGGTCATCATTGTGAGGGCAGACAGAGGAGAGATAAAGACAATTTACCTACCCTGGAACAGTGGCTGTTTGTGGTTCTTCACCATTGTTCCACAATTTTGGGGTTTCCAACTGAGATCAGCGTTCTGTGCGCTCCGGTGTCTAGTCATGCCTGCCACATGACCATGGAAATGTCTGCAGAAGCAGACAGCGCTGGCTCTTCAGCTTAGAAACAGAGATGAGCACTGCACCCTAGAGTAGGATACGACTGGTTTTCGAGCAAGGGAAACCTTTACCTTTACTAACTGAGATCACTGCCAGTTGGCAGTGCATGGTTAGAGCTGCCCTTAAAGGCTATGTAGGAACGGGTTCAAAACTCTTAACTGCTGATAGGAAAGACATTAATGGCAATAACCAACAATTTGGCCAAAAAGTTACTTTTAAAAAATTAAACCAGAAAAAACAACAAATTGCTATCTCCACCCCCACCCCCACCCGGGGTTCTAAAGTTACAATGAAAAGCAGTACATTTCTTATGCGCTAAGGCTACTTTCCCCTGCTTGAATGCACATCTTAATGCGGTGAGGCCGTTTTTGTGTGTCAGAGTAACTGAGAGCCACCCTCTATTAGACCTGCTTTGATTTGGATTCCTGCATTGAACAGGGGTCAGACTTGATGACCTCATGGGGGACCCTTGCAATTCAGTCCACGATTTTATTACTGCCCTCAGGAGGCTCAGAGAAATGGCCAAATCAGCAGGAGACAATATAGTCGCATGGATGAAAGCAGCAGCAACGGTAGCTGAAGGTGACACTGGCAGAGGACTCAACGACTCTCAAGCTAACTTTTGTTAGTACAGTACTGCACAGAAGGTGGCAATGGTAAAACCCCTGCTAGACCTCCCTTAGCCTGAAAAGGAAAAAAGAGATAGTGCTGGAGACTGGAACTCCCAAGTCAGAAAGCACTCAGTCAGATACTGGTGAGCAGCAAAGGACAAGTATGAACAGCACTGTCACTAATGATGCAACTCGATTGAAGCTGAAAGGACATCTAGTGGCAGATGTGCATTGGAGTGAAAGGAAAGTCCGAGGCTGCACAACACAAGAATTGGAACACGGAACGTAAGAAGTATGAATTAAGGCAAAACTGGAAACCGTAAAGCAAGATATGGATTATATAATTATTTCAGTGTTTGGTGTCAGTGAACCAAACTGGGCTGGAACGTGGTATTTTTAAAGTCAGGCAGCCACAAAGTGTTCTACTGTGGAAATGACACTCTGAAGAAATGGAGTGGCTCTAACATTGAGGCAATATGTAGTGCAAGCAGTTATGGACTATAATTCAACATCTGACAGAATAATATAAATCAGATTCCGGCAATGAAAGGATTAGGAAAAACCATTTAATTTAATTTAATTTAATTTAAAAAATAATGCTGCCCACTCAGGCGGACCCGACTCAGGGCATCAAGTGACCAAGACCAAGTTCAGCCATAGTTTTTCCAATAACCATGTACAGGTGTGAAAGATGACAGGGGAAAAATAATATTTGTTTGAAATCTGGTGTTGGAGGAGGGCTTTGCGGATACCCTGGACTACCAGGGAGACAAGCAAGTGGGTTCTAGAGCAAACCAAACCTGAACTGACCCAGGAGAGGCAAAATGATACTGCTTTGAGGCTGCTCTACTTTTGGGCCCATCCTGAGAAGGCAAGATTTTCCCCGATGGTGTGAGGAAAGGTGGAAGGCAGCAGGAAAAAGAGGAAGGCAAAATGCAAGACGGACCTGCTCTCTAAAAGAAGCCACAGGCATGAATTTTATTGGGTGGGTTTTATAAGGTTTTATAATGTTTTTATGTATTTTTTGGAGTTGTTGTAATGCCGCCCTGAGTCGGGTTCTGCCTGAGTGGGCGGCATTTACAAATGTGAATGATAAATAAATAAAAATAAATAAATTTCCAAGACCTAAACAGGGCGGTTGAAGATAGGACATTGTGGAAATCTCTCAATGATAGGGTCACCATAAGTCGGAGATGAGTTGACAGCGCTTAGGAGAGATCAGCAGAGAAGTAGCAGCGGACGCCGAGAGAAGAACCCTGGATGGAGATGCCAACTCAAGTCTGCCAGCTCAGATCCAGGAAGAGCTTTATGGCAAGAACAAACATTCTTGAGGGTACGCAAGGGCAACACCAAATTAGAAGATGGAGGAAGGAGCTCACTGGACAAGGAACATCATTAAAGGAGGATATAGCTGAAGAAGAGACACCTTTGAACTGTGGTGCTGGAGGAGACTCTTGAGAGTCCCATGGACTGCAAGGAGATCAAATCAGTCCATCTAGAAGGAAACCAACCATGACAGCTCCTTGGAAGGACAGATACTGATGATGAAGCTCAAGTATTTGGCCACCAGATGAGAAGAGAGGACTCCCTGGAGAAGGCCCTGTTGTGTTCTAACAGTGTACCCTTCTACATGTGATAACAATGTATCTGAACCAATGTAACCTTGCCTACGAGTAACAATGTAACCTTCAGCTGATCACTATAAACCCTGTAATGGGACGCGAGCTAATGACCACCAGCTGGCAGCAGCGAGCGTCCAAGCTCTCTTGGTTCAAACCCATCAAAGGCCACAGCGCGGGAAGTTTCCCGCCGCTACCTACACCTGGACAAGAAGGGCGTGACCAGCCATGACGTCACGCGGGCAGTAGCCAATGGGCTATCGTGGAGCCACATTCAAATACGTTACTACCATATATATAGAGCTGTTCGTCCGCCATTACCTCATGTTCCCTCTGTCCACCATGCAATAAACCTGAGTTAACCCAGCCCTTGGCTGTTTCCTGTGTCTTGACTCTCATACACTAAAGGCCCTGAGGCTGGTGAAAGATTGAAGGCAAAAGGAGAAGGGAGTTGCAGAGGATGAGGTGGCTAGATGGCATCATTGATGCCGTGGGCATAGATCTGGGTGGACTACGGAAAATGGCACTTGAAAGAGGAGCCTGGCATGTGGTGGTCCATGGGGTAACAGAGTCAGACTTGACTGTGTGCAACTGAACAACACATAGATGAAGATCTCAACCTTCCCTACATCACTTGGTGGACCCTGGATAGGCTGAGGGTCAGAGTCCCTAAATGCAAGGCCAACATGCTCAAGTGGGGGCTGTCGGCGGACAACAACACACTGTGCGAAAGTGGAGAGAGATACAGAATCCGGCTCATTTGCTGCTGGAAATGTGCACGGTGAGGACTTGAGTTTGGCCAATGACACCTAACGACAAAGCCAAGAAAGTGGCTTCGTTGTGGCAGTCAAGGGTTTGATCGGCACTTAGGGACAACAGCAGGGATAGCTTTATAATAACAACTTCCACCCCCTCCAGCCATAGTCACACACACACACACACACACACCCCCACCAAGCTGTAAAGTGTCCATCATCCTGTCACATCCACTCCTTTGCCCAACTTAGGTCCAGTTGCATGCATAGCATCTTAGGGCAGGGCAAGATTTCACCTGGCCACGATCCACTGCTGCGGGAATTCCTCGGCCAACTGGGGCTCTTGATTTGAGGCCTGCCTCTGTCTCCTCTGGCTGGACCCAGAGGTCCCAAAAATGGGACTATAATCAAAGAGCATGTAATTAACCATCTGGCTTCCTCTCCCTGCCCTGGGTAGAAACAAGCCTAAGCTGTGGAAGGGGGGGGGGGGAAATGGACGGACGGGGATCGTGGTATGGGGAGAGAGACTCACACCGCAAATGGCATGTGTATGTGGGGGAACCCTGGGGAGTAGGGTATTGGCACACTGGTGGGGCGTAAAACGTAAAAGGCCAGCCTTGTACAGAGACAGTGAGCTTAGGCTTTGCATTGCAATCTTAGGTGGATGGTTTCTCTCTTATGCCCGCCCTTCTTGGCAAAGGGTAAAAGAGAAAGGGGGCATCCGAAACTTTTGCAAACTCAACAGCAGCAGCAGCGTCTGACAGAACCCTCCATTCGTAGCATGAAAGGAGCTCAAGGAAACGTGTCGTCGTCCCCCACCCCACCCCCAGGTTTGGAGGATGGAGGGCAACAGCGCAAGGAGAGAAACAGCAATAACGATAGCAATTACACTTACAGTACAGTATATACTGTTGCTCTGTCCCAGCTCTGCCAACTTAACAGTTCGAAAGCAAGGAATTGCAAGTAGATAAATAGATACAACTTCAGTGGGAAGGTAAATAGCGTTCCGTGCGCTCCGGTGTCAAGGCATGCCTGCCACATGTCCACGGAAACATCTGCAAACGTAGACAGCGCTGGCTCTTTGGTTATGAACATAGATACAACTGGCTTTCGAGCAAGGGCGATCTTTACCTTACTATTGCTATTCATTTCATTTCTAGGACTTGCATGCCACCCACTCGACCAGGCAACTCTATGGCTATGGCTATTTCTCTCCCTATGTTGCCTTATGGCAAGAACAAACATCCCTGAGGGTACCCTACTGTTATGTAGGTTAACTCCCTGTAACTTGTAAATTGTACTTTGTAAACCACATTGAATCTCCCATTGGGCAGAGAACTGCGGTATATAAATTTAATAAATAATAATAATAATAACATGAAACCTACCCAAGAGCAAAACAGAAGAGGGAGGAAGGAGCTCACTGGACAAGGAGCAACATTAAAGGAGGAGGAGATAAGACCAACAGGCTCAAGTGGGGCACTGCGTGCAGAAAACAACATGCTCTGTGAATGTGTAGAGACACAGAATCTGGCTCGCTTGTTGGTCTGCCGATGACTACCAGAGACATGCGCCGAGGAGGACTTGGATAACAAAGCGAAGGAAGTGGCTTCATTTTGGCTTGATCGGGACACGAAAGAAGACTAATATACTGCCCGATAGCACTTAGTGTACTCATGTGGTCATTAGCATTTTGCCACACACACACACACACCCGCCACCCCACGACATGCTGGCTCCTCATTTTACCAAACTTGGAAGTATGGAATAGTCTGAATCCACTTGGAACCCTCCCCATCAGGATCGAACTCACAATGTCCTGGCTGCAGGACAGCAGTTTAACCACTGTGCCACCAGGACTCATTTTTCAACCAAAGAAACATCCCTGAGATCCACCCAGACTTCCCAGAGCAATGTAAAAGGGGGACTTGCCTTTCCCAAAAGGGACAGAGTGACCCCCACACCCACCCAGTTGCACAGGAAGGGCAGCCCGGTTGCGTGTGTTTGTTACTCCCTTCCAGATAGGGTTGCCAAGCTGTTTATCATTTGTTTGCATTTACCCAAATGCGCATAACTGTACTTGCCAATGAAAAGGAAGTCAAAGCTTTCTGGGGCCGCCGTCAGAAATTTCTGGGCCCCATACTGAGCAATCCTATTGCCCCCCCCCCCTCCAGTAATGTCACAGTTATGGCCGGCGACGGCATGGCCCCTGTCAGCTCCGGGCCCCGTACGACAGTAGTGGTAGTACTGCCCTGATGGCGGCCCTGGCTTCGGGGTGAAATTCTGATATATGGAGTAGTCCAGATGTTGGGACCGAAGTTTTTGAGCCCTTCCCTGCTCGGGTCCAAGCCCTGGACTTAAGAACCAGTGAGGTATTGCCACTGCTCTATTGTGATCGAAGGCAGTGGTGGCGAACCTTGGCACTCGAGCTGTTCTTGGACTTCAATCCCCAGAAGCCCAAGTCAGCACTCCTGCTGATCAGGGCTTCTGGGAATTGAAGTTCCAAAAATCTAAGGCATACAAAAGCACACTTTTAGGATGGTTCCATGCGCTTCTGTCACTCCTGGTATGGCTGTTGCTCTTTTCTGCCAGAGATGCTGTACTTTTGTTCTCAGATCATAGTCTGCTAAGGTAATAGTGTAGACCAGTGATGGTGAACCTCGGCACTCCAGGTGTTCTTGGACTTCAATTACCAGAAGCCCAAGTCAACACTCCTACTGACCAGGGCTTCTGGGAATTGGAGTTCAAGAACAGCTGGAGTGACAAAGTTCACCATCATGGGTGTAGAACATACTGCCAGCAGCTCAATGCCAAGTGTCAGGCTGCGGTTAACTAACCTGACCACACTGAGGACTCACAGCCTTGGGTGCCGAGGTCCACAGGGAAGCGTGATGGTCCCCAAGTGGATCAAATCCCACTTGAGTCCATCTTGATGGAGGGCATCAGCTTCATCCATCCTAGCCTGGAGCTGAGGAGGACTTTGTGCACCAAAAGGGCTCAGGACCAGAAAAGGACTCATGGAACTGGATCAGTGGTATTATGGGGGTCATGCTGCTATGTGGAAGGCAGATGAAAGGCCACTGCATTATATTCTCAGGACAGTCATCATGGCTGATAGCCATGACAATGGCCAATATTCAGATTTGGATACAACAGAAGAAGAAGAAGAAGAAGAAGAAGAAGAAGAAGAAGAAGAAGAAGAAGAAGAAGAAGAAGAAGAAGAAGTAATTTTCAGATCCTGATATCTCATGAGCTTTTCAATCTCTTTTTTCTTCTACCTGACAGTCACCTGAGATGGCCACTTCAATCAGCTCAACCCATCATTATTTGCTCAACAACAGAAATGTCTGCTGTGTTGAGTCTGAGCTTCTTATCAGTTTGTAACTTAAAGTCCCACAAGATCCTACTAGGCGTCTTCTCCTCGTTCTCAACCCCCTTTTCAGGCTTATGTTCCCACCAGGAGTTTGAAGATGGTGTTCCACAAGTCTTGCACAAATTCCAGTGTAACGTTGCTGCAACTTGGTTATGGTGTCCTTTGTAGTACACTACCCCTGTGCCCATCCATCCCAGGGTAGTGTGGTAGGTCCAGAATGTTGTTGGGTTGTTTCTCCTGCGAGGAAAATGCTGGATCTGGACGAGTAAGAACAGCCCGCAAGCCTCCTGGCATGCCCGCCTTCAACTCCCACGCGCACCCAGTGCTAATTGCAGCCTCTGATGCCTTCTGGGCCACCGCCAGATCCGGCCAAGTGACATATATAGATTGTCTTAGCCCTCCAGCTGGTATGTGTGCAGTCTGGACCATCTGGAGAAGGACCAGAGGAGGGTGGGTTGTGTTCTTCTTCCAACTGTTGGCTGGGAAGGGGAAGCCTTTTGTTGGGTGGAATCAGGGGTCAAGTGCACGATGTTCTCTCTCCAAGGGGACAGCAAGAGAGCGCAACTGGGATCTCCCTTTGGCTAGTCCTGTTTCATGTAGCCATCACCATCTCCTCCAGAGAGGCAGAGATGGTTCTGGACTCTTCTTTGCATACCTGTCAAACTCCCCGGATTGGCTGGGATTTCCCGATTTTCGGTGCCGATTTGCGCCATTTCCCACCCGCAGCTGCCCAAACCCCGGAATTGGCAGTGGGGGGAAAGAGGTACTGCACATCCCTTCTGCGCAGATCGCCTTCTACGCATGCATAGAAGGCGACCTGCGCAGAACCGTTTGCGCAGGTCCCTATTTTCCGGAGCCGCGGTTAACAGGTATGCTTCTTTGTGGTGTCAAATCTATTACAAGGGAAATCGATCATGCACCTGAGCAACAGACAGATAGTCTGCCCATCTAGTGAACGATCATTAAACATAGATGCTTTGCATAGGAAAATAAAATCCTACTCCCCAACCCGTCTCCAGTCATAAAGGTAAAGGTCGCCCTTGCTCGAAAGCCAGTTGTATCAGACTCTAGGGTTCAGTGCTCATCTCTGTTTACAGCCAAAGAGCCAACACTCTCTGCATCTGCAGACATTTTCATGGACATGTGGCAGGCATGGCTCAGCACTGGCGTGCACAGAACACTGTTCTTTTTTTTTTTTAATGTGGGTTTATGTGGGTTTTAAGAGAAATGGAGTAGGTGGGTGGGTATGTTGGGTTTTAATTGGTTTTACTTGGTTGTACTGTTTTATGTGGGTTTTAACTTCTTGTGAGCCGCCCAGAGTCGGGTTTACCTGATTGGGCGGCATATAAATTTGAATATAAATAAATACCTTCCCACCAAAGTGGTACCTATTTATCTACTTGCAATGCCTAGCTTTCAAACTGTCTCAGCTCCTGCGAACCTAGCAGTGTGAAAGCAAGACATTACAAATAGATAAATAGGTACCACTTCGGTGGGAAGGTAAAAAGCATTCTGTGCACTCCAGTGTTTAGTCACGCCTGTCACATGTCCATGGATTGGTCTGCAGATTCAGACACCGCTGGCTCTTTGGCTGTAAGCAGAAATGAGCACTGAGCCCTAGAGTCGGATACGACTAGCTTTTGAGCAAGGGTGACCTTTACCTTTACCTGCTGACCTTCCAGTCATCAGCGGTCCAGATGAGGGAGTCAGAGGCCCACCCTCCGAGAGAGGGGAGGCACGATCCTGAAGTGCTCAAAGCCGTCTCCATCGAGGCATGCACAGGTATCCAAGTCTAGTCACTTTGTGCCATCCTGAAAAGATCTCTGCACACGCCCAGAGGAACTCCACCTTCCTCATCATCAGCAGCACTCCAGCTAGTTCATACTGGGAGGGAAGTGCTGTGAGACCGACGGTGGCACACCGGCCGCTAGGATAAGGATGCTTGGGGGGTGGGAGGACATGTGCTTCAAAATGTAGCCAACAGACCTATGGCTTTTTTTTTTTTGGGGGGGGGGTGTTTGTCCCTGCTTAGGGTGCTTCAAAAAGTGTCCATCTGACCTACGATTGGGGGTGGGTGGGTTGTCCCTGCCTTCCACTTGGCTTGCTTTGCCATCCGCCTCCCCCTATATATATGAATATATATATATATATAGGGTGGAGTCTCCCTGGATGACCAAGAGGGGAGGACAAGAATGTTCATTTTGGGATGAAGCCAAAAGCCAGGCTATTCCTGTTCCCAGGCGTGGCCCGAGCCCTGGCCACAGAGATGATGATGATGATGATGATGCCACACACACACACACACCACACAAAGCCTCCTCTGCTTGGGATGCAAAGTAGGGAATCAGCCGAGCATCTAAAAAAAGAGCGAGAGAGAGAGAGAAACATTCTTGTCGTTGTTGGCTGTAACTTATATCTGAAAATGCATTTTTTTCCTGAAGCATGAAAAAAATGCCATTGCCATGAATTTGATTGAGGTGGATCCCAGCTTGCCATGAAGTGACCCGCACACTAGGATCACGGAGCCATCTCTTGCGGCACACATGAAATGAGACATGCAGGATTCAAAACCGGGACTGCAATGGACTGCCGCAGCCTTGAGGATATGGACAAGGTGCGCCTTCCACAGCCAGTCCATCTGGAATGGCCTCTTCTGCCTCCATGACCCCGTTGGGAATCCGAGTTCCTCCCCCACTCATTTTGCTGTTGTGCTCTAATATACAAATATATCCAAATTCTCTGATATACAAATTCTTGTATATCAGAGAATAAACCAGGGGTCCTCAACCTTTTCAAGATGAGGGCCGCATCATGCTCCCTCAGACAGCTTCTGGGGCCGGATGGCCATTTTGCCCTGCCTGCCACACATGGCATTTCTGGGTGTGGCGGAGGCGGTGGGAGGCCACATGAAATGGTGTCGTGGGCTGCATCCGCTCCCCGGGCCGCAGGTTTGAGAACCCTTGGAATAATCTAAACAAAAACCATTGTAGCACCTTGAAGACTAAGTGTTTAAATTTCAGTGTGAGCTTTCGTGGATCAAGTCCACTTTCTCAGGCATGGGAGTGGAACTTCATGGCATCGATTTATATACAATGCCAGGTATTCGTTTTGTATCTTCCCACTTTTTCGCATCTTCCCACTACAGTATTTACAACTGAAAAGGGGACATTTGCAACTAATCCGAACAACAGCCAGAGATCATCTGCTACTGCCAGTTGTAAAAAGCCATATTGATTTCACGCCATGAATAAAATAAAATTTAAAAGCCATGTTGAGTGAATTCAACCAGTGATGCCAAAGGGGTCTCAAATGAATGAATGAATGAATGAATGAGTAATGCATTAAAAGTGAACCGGCTGCTGCCAAAGGCACAGACAGTCTTTCTATGCTCAGGGGCCCTCTTGCTTGCACAATTGCTCTGGATATATTCCGTCCCTCATACGCTTTCATCCAGCTGCAGTGGCTCAGTGCTTAAGAGGCTCGCCTTGTTAGCTGGAAGGCAGGCAAGCTGGCATTTCGAGGCCCAGGTACTGTACAGGCCAGCAAGCCGGCAGTTCGAGACCCGGGTACTGCATGATGGATCAAGCACCCATCGTCTGCCCCAGGTCCTGCCACCCTAGCAGTTTGAAAGCAAGAAACTGCAAGTAGATCAATTAGGGATCACTTCGGTGGGGAAAAGATCTTGGGGACACGAAAGGAGCATCATCCGGGATCTTGGGGACATGAAAGGAGCATCATCCGGGATCTTGGGGACATGAAAGGAGCATCATCCGGGATCTTGGGGACATGAAAGGAGCATCATCCGGGATCTTGGGGACATGAAAGGAGCATCATCCGGGATCTTGGGGACACGAAAGGAGCATCATCCGGGATCTTGGGGACATGAAAGGAGCATCATCCGGGATCTTGGGGACATGAAAGGAGCATCATCCGGGCGTCCCGAGTGGAGTTCCTCCAGCAAAAATCCCTTCAACCCAGAGTAATTTCTGACACGAAATTATTATTATTATCTGGTTCTGCTTCAAACCACCCTGCTTTGCTGACTATGTGACTTTGTGACTAAGTACACAAAATATGTTTCCAGGGTTGCGCCATGAAGGGGTCAAAACCTTCCTAGCATGGCTGGAAGGGAAGTTACTTTCTTCGGGAGGAGAGGAAAATGCCTGAATTTGCAACACCTTTTCTCCCCTTAAGATGGGTGTTGAAAGGGGTGGGAGGAGAAGGAGGCTTCCAGCGCCCAGCCTCCTCCTCCTCCCGCTTGCCAGGGTCTATGGGGCCTGCCAGGGCCGCCAGGTGAGGGGGGCAGGACAAGGACCCATTGATGGGGAGGGGGGGAACAAGCCCCCCTTTGTGTGGCTCCTGGCAGTCGGTCCGGTGGTGGTTGTCAGCCCAGCCGGGGAGGGACTGAGCTCCATTCATGGCCAGGATGCAGCCCTGGGTGTGTGTGTGTGTGCGCACGCGTGTGTATTAGCAGCATATGCAATGCCAGAGTGGGCACCTGGGGGTCAACCCAGGCCACGATTGCAAATTGGGGAAGGGAGGGGGAGGAAAAGGAAGCAGGCCAGGAGAGGCCGAAGGAGGAAAGCCAAGCAAGACGTTGGACCTGAAACCATCTTGCATTTCTTTTTGGTGTGTGTGTGTGTGTGTGTGCGTGTGTGCACATGTGTGTGTGTGCATGTTTGGCTGGTTTGGGCTCAAATACCTCTTGATGGGTCCCCCCCCCCTCCCGTAAAGCAGTTTTCACCCTGGCTTTATGGTATGCAAAATATCCCCCAGGTTTGCAAAAAATAAACGCCCGTCTGTGTGCTTTGAAGCCCAGCAACGTGAGTGGAAAGTGTGTGTTTGTGTGTGTGTGTGTGTGTTTTTCCAATTTGAAAGGAATTCCTTTGCTCCTTGGAAAGGGTACCATGAATGTAGTGGCAAAACTACCCATCTCTTCCCCCACCCTCACCCTGCCCGCCCCGCCCCAAGCAATTTGGGCAGTTCAGAAGTTCATCAGATTTATCTTGCGAGGATGGGCCATAGGGGCGAGAGTAAAGGTCTCCTTTGCTCAAAAGCCAGTCATATGTGACTCTAGGGTTTGGTGCTCATCTCTGTTTATATAGCCAAAGAGCCAGCACTGTCTCTGCATCTGCAGACGCTTCCGTGGACATGACTAGACACCAGAGTGCACGGAACACTGCTTACCTTCCCACTGCTCTATTTATCTACTTGCAATTTCTTGCTTTTGAACTGCTAGGTTGGCAGGCAGGAGCTGGGAGAGATGACAAGAGCTCACTCTGTCATGCGACACTCAGGTCTCGAACTGCTGAGCTGCTAACCTTCCAGTCATCAATCTTAACCACTAAGCCACTGCAGTCCCCCAGGGATCTTTCTCCCTCTGTCACTGATTTCTAGAAGAAAGGAAACACCAAGGGTGTCTGCAAACGTTCCCATGGACATGTAGCAAGCATGACTAGATACCCCAGTGCACGGAATGCTGTTTACCTTCCCACCGAAGTGGTACCTATTTATCTACTTGCAATTTCTTTCTTTCGAACTGTGAGGTTGGCAGGAGCTGGGAGCTCATTCGGTTGTGCAGCACTCGGGTCTTGAACTGCTGACCTTCCAGTCATCAAGTTCTGCACCTTAACCACTTGAGCCACTGCAGTCCCTCATAGGGACAAACAACCACACTCACACTCATTCACTCTCTCTCTCACACACACACACACACACCACTGTGGGAGCTCAAGAGTCCTTCCTGGTGGTGGAGCCAGAAATTATACCTGGAATCTTCACCTCCACGGGGGAAAAGGATGGGATGGGGAAAAGTACCAGCCAGGGGTGTGCTGGGCATATTGGGAGGGCGGTGGACAGGAAGTGATGGAGGCACCTGTGGGGGGGGAGAAATCCCATACATTCCCATAACCTCTGCCTGTCTCGGGGGGGGGGGCACCAATCGCTGGGGTGCAACGGGATAAGTCCTTGTATCCCTGTGGTCCAGCACACCACTAGTACCAGCCTGAGAGGCTTCCATGGCACTGAGACAGAGGCCCACTTGGGTCTTACTAGATGTTGGCAGGTAGGGTGACCATACCTGTCAAGTTTTGGATTTGGAAATAAGGAAAATTTCCCGGCAAATAAGAGATACTTGACAGGTATGCTTATCCTGTGCTGCCCTCCAATGGCAACAATAGGGCATTGCAGTCTAATTAATACGGGATGATGGCGGGAAATAAGGTAAAATAAGGGGTTTTCCTGGCCAATAAGGGATACTTGACAGCTATGAGGGTGACCAAAGGGGAAATAAGGCAGGATTAAGGTCCCAGATTGGGACCCTCTTTCCCAAAAAGGACCACAATGGCTTAGCGGTTAAAACGCTGAACCTGACGACTGGACGGTCGGCAGCTTGGCAGTTCGAAGCCCGAGTGCTGCACGGCGGAGTGAGCTCCCGTCTCTGCCTCAGCTCCTGCTAACCTATCCATTCTAGCAGCCGCAGACAGCACTGGCTCTTGGGCTGTAAATGGAGACGCGCACTAAATAATAAACTTTGTGTCAGAAATTACTCTGGGTTGAAAGGATTTTTGCTGGAGGAACTCTGTTCATTCAAAGGTTTCCCTTGCTCGAAAGCCAGTCGTATCCGACTCTAGGGTGCAGTGCTCATCCGTTTCTAAGCCGAAGAGCCAGCGCTGTCTGCTTCTGCAGACGTTTCCGTGGTCATGTGGCAGGCATGACTAGACACCGGAGCGCACGGAACGCTGTTACCTTCCCACCGAAGTGGTCCCTATTTATCTACTTTCAATTTCTTGCTTTCGAACTGCTAGGTTGGCAGGGGACACCCAAATGAGGCTCCTTTCACGTCCCCAAGATCCCAACCTTCCAATCTCCGCGTCTTAAACACTAAGTCACCGCAGTGCTGCGAAATGAGCAACGAACCCTAGAGTCAGATATGACTGGTTTTCGGAGCAGGGGAGTCCTTTACCTTCCCACAACAACCCAGTTTGTGGGGTGCTTCTTCCCTCTGCTGGTGAAGAGAAAACCTCAGTCAAGAATGCAAAATCTCAACCTTCCCTGACAATTAATTGGGGCAGGCGAGGAATAAGACTCATTTAACACTTTTTGTCGGGAGGTGAAATTAAACATGGGGAGGAAAACAAACAAGTGGCAATTTGACACTTACCACCACCACCACCACCACCTAGTGTGAGCTTCTGTGCATCAAGATCCACTTCTTTGGCCATAAGACACACACCCCCCACACTGCTAAATCCTTCCTTTCTCCCCATCCCCAATTGCCAACCTTTGCTGGAACATGAAGAAAGCAAAGGAGTGCCAGAAAAACATCTACAGAACTTCTGTTTCATTGACTACACCTAAGGTTTTGATTGTGTAGATCACAATAAACTGTGGCAAGTCCTTAAAGAGGTGGGAGTACCAGACCACCTCACCTGTCTTCTGTGAAATCTACATGCGGGTCAAAGAAGTGAGTTAGGACAGGATACATGATTGGTTTAGAATAGGAAAAGAGTACAACAAGGCTGCATACATACCTGTCAAGCACAGCTCCGGAGATTACGGGACCTGCGCAGAACGTTTCTGCGCAGGTCCATTCTACGCATGCGTAGAAGGCTTTCACGCATGCGTAGAACGGACCTGCGCAGAACAGTTCTGCGCAGCTCACTTCTATGCATGCATAGAAGGCTTCTACGCATCCCCTTCTGCACAGAAGCCTTCTACGCATGCGTAGAAAGGTTCTACGCATGCGTAGAAGAGTTCTACATATGCGTAGAAAGGACCTGCGCAGAAGGGATGCGTAGTAACTCCTTTCCCCGTGCTGCTAAATTATGGGGTAGCGGCAGCTCTGGGCAGGAAATGGCAAAAATCAGTGCGAACATACGGGAAATCCCGGCCAATACGGGATACGTGGCAGGTATGTGCATATTGTCACCCTACTTACTTAACTTATATGCAGAGTACATCATGCGTAATGCAGGGCTGGAAGAAGCACAAACTGGGATTAATATTTATTTATTTATTTTTCTCCAAAGACTCTGGGCAGCTCACCGAAAACAAAACCAATCACATTTTGAAAAACCAAATTAAAAACCCCATTAAAACTGCCACCAAATATTACTCTGACCCCTACAGATTAAAAGAGACTAAAAGAGGGAGAGAGTGTTCTTATTACTAAATCAGACAGCAGGCAGGGGGTTCACCCCATTGCTGGTGCCCCACATGTGCTTTGCCAGCCAGGTTTTTAGCCCTTCCCTGAAGGACAGCAACTCTGTCTGGAGACGCAGCTCAAGTGGCAGGAGGTTCCATAGGGCTGGAGCAGACACGGAGAAGACCCTCTTGTGCTAGAGAAACGAGACCCTCTAGCTGATGGTACCATTAGAGAGCCTCTCTGGTTCGCTCTGGTGGGATGGACAGATGTTCTCAGGGTGACGCGGTCTCATACGTATCTTGGCCAACTACCATGTGACTGGGAAGCGGAAGGTCAGCAGTTCGATTCCCAAGTACTGTAGAATGGAATGAGCTCCCGTCTTCGTCCCAGCTCCTGCCAACCTAGCAGTTCGAAAGCAAGAAATTGCGCTCCGGTGTCTAGTCATGCCTGCCACATGACCACGGAAACGTCTGCAGAAGCAGACAACGCTGGCTCTTCGGCTTAGAAACAGAGATGAGCACTGCACCCTAGAGTCGGATACGACTGGCTTTCGAGCAAGGGAAACCTTTACCTTTACTATGAATTGCACCCGGAGGCATACCGGTAACCAGTACAGCTCCCGAAGCAGTGGTGAGGCAAGGGCATACCACCCGCACCCCATCACCATCCGGGCAGCCGCATTCGACTCTGGTCAGGCCACTGCCCAGATCCACAGCCCGTAGCCCATGCCCTCTTTCTAACGCCTGGGGGGGGGGGCTCTGCCACCAACCCCATGCGCTGAAGCCAGAAAGATTGCCAGGAGAAACCTCAACAACCTGAGCTATGCAGATGATACTACCCTAATGGCAGAAAGCAAGGGAGATCTAAAGAGCCTCTTGATGTGGGTGAAAGAGGAGAGCGCAAAAGCTGGCTTGAAACTCAACAATGGGAAAAAAACATGTTCATGGCATCTGGCGCCGCCACTCTCTGGCAAACAGAAACGGAAGCCGTGACAGACTTTACTTTCCTGGGATCCAAGATTACTGCAGATGCCAGATGGTGACTGCAGCCACGAAATAAAAAGACGCTTACTTCTTTGGGAGGCAAGCTATGGCAAACCTTAATAAAAAGTAGACACATCACCCTCAGCCAGCAAAAGTTTGCATAGTTAAAGCATTGGCCTTCCCAGTAGTAATGTATGGCTATTAGAACTGGACCCATCTTCAAGGGCCTCAATTGAGATCCAGGCTTCGTGGCACACTACTCATAGGAGTAAACCAACTCTCTGCAATACTTAGGTAAAGGTCACCCATGCTCCAAAGCTAGTCACATCAGACTCTCTAGAGCAGGGATTCTCAGCCTGTGGGCAGATTGTGGCCCGTAGCAACATTTCATGTGGCTCCCCACTGCCTCCACCACACCAGGAAGAGCCATGTGGTGGAGGAAGGGCAAAATGGCCATCAGACCCCCGAAACTGCCCGAGGGAGCGTGACCCCGACTTTAAAAGGTTGAGAACTCCTGCTCTAGTGTGGTGTTCATCTCCGTTTGGAGCCAAAGAGCCAGCACTGAGGGGAAAATGAGAGCCAGCGCTGTCTGTATCTGCAGACTTTTCTGTGGACATGTGGCAGGCATGACAGAACACTGTTTACCTTCCCACCAAAGTGGTATCTGTTTAGTAAAGGTTTCCCTTGCTCAAAAACCAGTCGTATCCGACTCTAGAGTTCAGCGCTCATCTGTTTCAAAGCTAAAGAGCCAGTGTTGTCTGCTTCTGCAGACGTTTCCATGGTCATGTGGCAGGCATGACTAGCCATGGAACACTGTTTACCTTCCCACCGAAGTGGTCCCTATTTATCTACTTGCAATTTCTTGCTTTTTAAACTAAGTTGGCAGGAGCTGGGACAGAGACGACGGGAGCTCACTCCATTATGCAGCGCTCGGGTCTCGAACTGCTGACCTTCCAGTCGTGGAGTTCAGCGTCTTAATGACTTGAGGCACCACCGTCATTAATTCCAGTGTCTCTAAGGCATTGATGTTTTTTCAATTCATTGTGCATACATGTCATCAGTGCTTTACTTTGCAAATGCAGATGAGCAAAATAATTGATGCTGGTTGAAGAAAAAAACTTTTTTTGGGGGTTACTTCCTGGTTTCACATCTGGCACACCCATTGGGCTGTTGGGCAAAGGGGAGGGGCAAACTCTGTGCTGGGGGAGGAAGTGCTCCCATTGGGCTGTTGGGCAAAGGGGAGGGGCGAACTCTGCTGGGGGAGGGAGGAAGTGCTCCCACTGGGCTGTTGGACAGAGGGGAGGGGCGAACTCTGTGCTGGGGGAGGGAGGAAGTGCTCCCATTGGGCTGTTGGACAGAGGGGAGGGGCGAACTCTGTGCTGGGGGAGGGAGGAAGTGCTCCCATTGGGCTGTTGGACAGAGGGGAGGGGCGAACTCTGTGCTGGGGGAGGGAGGAAGTGCTCCCATTGGGCTGTTGGACAGAGGGGAGGGGCGAACTCTGTGCTGGGGGAGGGAGGAAGTGCTCCCATTGGGCTGTTCGACAGAAGGGAGGGGTGAACTCTGTGCTGGGGGAGGAAGTGCTCCCATTGGGCTGTTGGACAAAGGGGAGGGGCGAACTTTGTGCTGGGGGAGGAAGTGCTCCCATTGGGCTGTTGGACAGAGGGGAGGGGCGAACTCTGTGCTGGGATGGCTGCATGGGTACTCACAGAGATGGCTCCGAGTGCCACCTCTGACACACGTGCCATAGGTTCGCCACCACTGGCTTAGACTTACCTGATGCAGGCAGGTAGGTAAGCTACCCTCTCTCACGCTGGTTCTTTGCATCCATTAATAAAGCTACCACTGCTTGGAAATTAAGCCACTTGAGCAATGTGGAATTAAGCAATGTGTCGAGACCTTGGAGACCAAGGTACTTTGGCTGGGTCTGGGTCATGGTTTCGAATTAAGCCCACTGCTCTGTCTAATGTGGAGGAACTCGTTATTTTGCATAATCCACCCCAGGGCGACCTCAGCACAGTAATAATAATTTTGTGTCAGAGGCAATTCTGGGTTGAGAGGATTTTTTTGCTGGAGAAACTCCGCTCAGGGGACGCCCAAATGAGGCTCCTTTTATGTCCCCAAGAGCTTTTCCTCCCCCACCAAAGTGGTCCCTTTTGATCTATCTGCAATTTCTTGCTTTCCAACTGCTAGGTTGGCAGGAGCTGGGACACACTCATTCTGTCATGCAGTACTCGGGTCTCGACCTGATGACTTGCTGGCCCTTCCAGCTAACAAGGGGAGCTTCTTAACCACTGAGCCACCCCAGCCGCGTACCTCAGCACAGTGAAACAGAAAGCGCCCCTTCTGCCTTTCTTTGCTGTGTTACGTGAAGGAAAAAACCAAAATAAAGCAGGCCACGTGGGTCGGAGGGTCGGGGGGCTGAGGAGCCCTCTGGAAAGAGCAGCTTTTATTAAATCAACATGTTCCAAAAAGCGATTATCATCATCATTCCAGGGGAAGAAAGAACCAGAACCAAGTCAACTAAACTGAGCAGAGAATGAGGTGGCAAAGAGTGGGGGGGGGGGCAAATAAAGACAGTCCTGGGGGGGGTCTGCCCCCCCTTCCCAAGAAGACTCTTCCAGATGTTGGGATGATGGTCTATGTTGTATTGTATTACGAGCGTCCTCTTGGTCTGTCGGATCAAGTGGATCCTGAACCACGGCCCACAGCCCTTCCTTGCGTAACAAGGAGCATTTTATGAACCATGACTGGTAGTTTGTACCATCCAGCTGTGGAAGCAGAGATATACTTGAAGCGGCCATTCTTCAGGTATTTGGCAAACACTTGTAGCACACAGGTGTAGTAACTCTGTTGAAGGGACGTGGTAACGATGTCCTCACAGCAGGTGTGCAGTGTGGGAAGAGCCGACATCCTCCTGGAGGCAACTCCTCAGGGCATGCCATCTCCTTGCAGGCTTAGCGAAGCCGCTGCTCTGCTATACACGCACACACGGACTCCATATCCAACACCAATCTTTCCACTTGTTAAGCCAGGGGTTCCCAACCTTTTTACGCCGCATGCTGCACCATGATCTCCCCTGGACAGCTTAGTGGGCCAGAACACGCCACCTCCCAGAAACAGGCGCATTTATGGCTGACGCAAACGTGTTTACGACCGCTGTAAATGCACCCACTTCCACTTTTATGACAGTCATGGCCACATTTATACCTGATGTAAACACATCCGCTTCCACGTCCGGGTGCAGCCGCGGCGGGCCGCATGGAATGGTGTTGTGGCTCGATTCCGGCCCACAGGTTGGGAACCCATTTTAAGCCCTTGCTCTGTACTTTCCCCGCTCACCAAACAAGGATGGGGTGGGAGTGGGGATCCACATCCAAACGGGGGGTTGCCCTGGCCATCCGTGTTGTGTGTTTCCCGCTCCCACAACTATGTCTATCATCCTGGCTTCAAGAGTAAGGAAAGGAAATTATCCCCTTCTTTTACACCCCCAGAGAGCTTCTGGTGACCCACCTTAAAGGGCCTGGCAGAGATTCCTCCACCACCACCACCCCAACATCAAAACCTCATTTCTGGGGGGGGGGGGCTGATGCACTCACACACACCTCAAACATAGTGTCACAGAAACACAACTCCCCGCCACACTAGATCCACTGCCTTCTCCTGTCCCCCAAACATTGCCAACTCCACCCCCTTTGCATAGATGAGGGACACCCCCAGATCCAAAGTGCAGCTAAACCTGAATTGGGGGAAGGAAGGAAGGAAGGAAGGAAGGAAGGAGATGCTGTTCCATCCTTCTGGGCGGGTGGCAGGAAATCCTTACTTGAGGTAAAAACTCAGCCCTTCTCATTTTGGGCCATTTCCTAAACCAGGGATCCCCAAACTTTTAATGCTACGGGCCTGATCACGCTCTCTCCACCGGACAGCTGAGCGGGCCAGATCACACCCCCTCAGAAGCAGAATTAAATGGCCCGCTTCTGCATTTACAACAGCCGTGGGCACATGCATGGCTGACGCAACCATGTTTACGCATGCGTGGGTGCGTTTTACGGCTGTCATAAACGCATCCACTTCCACATGCGGAGGGCCACATGAAATGGTGCCACAGGCCGGCCTGCAGGCTGTAGGTTGGGAACCCCGTCCTAAACACATTAAAACCATCCATCTCCCCCCACCAAAAAAAGGTCTGTTTTGGGGGCAGAGGAAGAAGAGTTAAAAGGTGAGGAATGGGGTGGTGGGTGGATGAGTGATAAACTCACCTGTGGGATGATGGGTGAGGAGATCGGTGATGCCATTGGCCCCCTCCCCAAACACACACACACATTGGGGGGCACACACACACACACAGAGAACTTTACTATGTCCAACAAGCACAAACCCCACAACCTGCCTACCTGCCTTTCAAGTGCCAAAAAGGAAGGGTGAAAAGGGGGGGGGGATCTCTCACCCTCTCCGACCCCCCCCCCCTGAAAGCGCCAAGTGGACATGGGAAGGGGACGGGTCTGTGACTCTCAAGGAAAACAACTGGCAGAACCCCACCCCTCCCCACCCCAACCGAGTACCATGTCTTTAAATCTGATTCTTGAGCAGTCCAACCAGAGAAAGGGGGGTGGGTGGGGATAATGTCTTCTCCCCAACCTATTCCCTCCCCCCCCCTCCAGCCATAAAAAGGAGTATGGGTGGGGAGGGAAGGCCAGAGAAAGACAAACACACCTGCAATGTACTATGCAAGCAAACCAGGGGAGGCAGGTCACCCAAAATCCAGCAGCTGAGGGGGACACACACACATACCCCGGCCACCTGGCCCTCCTGCAAGTCAGCGGGGGGGGGGGGGGGAGGTCTTGGGGGGAAGAGGACGGGGAAAGCGTCATCATCATCATAAGGAGGAGGATAAGGATGGAAGATTACAGGTGGTGCAAGTCCGCCAGGGCTGTGAAGTTGGGGCTGGAAAGTCCCTCTCGCCAAAGACCCCCCCCTCTTCTTTCTCACAGTGGAAGCGTCAAGAGACTCTCTCTCTCTCTCTGGGTGGGTGTGGGTGTGGTGTCACGACATCTGGTGAGGCGCCTCCAGCATCTCCATGAGGAAGGTGTCGATGGGGGTGTCTCCAATCAGCTTGAAGAAAAAGAGGTGCTCCAGGCACTTCAGGCCGATGGACCGGAGAGCAGGGAGGCGGAGCAAGAGCTTAGCGAACCTGGAGGGAGAGAAGAAAGAAAGAAAGAAAGGGTAATGTCCCACAGGGTGCAGGCTGGGAGAGCAGCACTCTCACATGCAACCAACACTGGGCATCAGTGGGAGGAACACAGAGGAATGCGGTTGACATTTGCCACTAATAGGTATTTTATTTCTCTCCATTGGCAATAGATTTTTTGTTTTGGTATATTTATATGTATTTTTTTTAAAACGTTCAACTGTTGTTAATAATGTTTTTAATGTGTGTCTGTTTTTAATGCGTGAGTTTTCAGTTGTTAGCTGCCCAGAGTAGGAAAATCTCCTAGATAGGTAGGGTATAAATATAAATATAAATATAAATATAAATATAAATATAAATATAAATATAAATATAAATATAATAATAATAATAATAATAATAATAATAATAATAATTATTATTATTATTATTTCATGTCAGAAATTATTCTGGGTTGAAAGAATTTTTGCTGGTGAAACTTGGCTCAGGTGATGCCTGAATGAGGCTCCTTTCATGTCCCCAAGATCTTTTCCCACCAAAGTGGCCCCTATTTATCTACTTGCAATTTCTTGCTTTCTAACTGCTAGGTTGGCAGGAGCTGGGACAGAAATAAATAATAAATAAACAACTTCTTTTCCCGCCGCTGGCATTCAAGGCAAGTCCCTGCCCTCCACTCTTCCTCTTTGCTTCATCCGATTGTCTTCATTATTGATACGTCTTCATTTGACCAAGCAACAAGCATTGAGTTTCTCTCCACATGCTGGAGATTTTTTTTGTCTGACTTTTAAGTACAAATGGTAACTGTCAGTAAACACATCTTTTTTTCTACTTTAAATGTTTCTAGAATGATTTTTATCATACACAGTGCTAAGTTTGTGTAAAGGAAATCAAAGGGAGGGGGGCGGATAGTGAAGAGACTGAGCTAATGGTTTCTGTGTTGTTGTTTTCTACCTTTATGCTCTGCTAACTAAGAGGAATAGCTGGAGTTCCCCAATAGCATAGCGGAGAAGCACAGGGCCCAAGGAAGCTGCCCAGGACTGCCAACCAAAAGACGTCTGGGAAAGAGGAGACCTTTTGCAAAAAAAAAAATAAGGCCCTGTTAAGTGTAAACACCGTCTCCCTACAAAACATCAGGGCAGCTAACAAAAACAGATTGTGTTTTTGCTGAGTAATACTGTCACCTCTGAGTAGGAACACTGGTCACGCTGGAACTGAAGTCCTTCTCCTAGAACAGGGGTGGCCAACCTATGGCCCACAGCACCATTCCATGTGGCCCGCCACTATCACTACTGGAAGCAGAAGCAGACGTGTTTACAACAGCTGTAAAATGCACCCATGACAGCTGTAAATCACGCCCGCTGTAAATGCTGCCATAAATGCACCCACAGCTGTTGTAAACATGTATACGACAGCTGCGGATGCTTTTTACAGCAGGAACCATGTAACCGGCCCACTCAGCTGTCCAGGGGGCATGGTCTGGCCCATGGCGCGAAAAGGTTGGGAACCCCTGTCCTAGAAAGACTTCTAAGCCACAGGGACGGAAGCCCAAGTTCTTCTCTGGATGCAGATGGACTACAAACCCCGCTGTCACTCACCCAAGTCTACTGGCTGTGATTGATGGGAACTGAGTCCCAATTCTGTCTAGAGGATGGTGTAAAAAGGAGGGTAAATGTACTTTTTGGATTGTTGTACTTTTTCTGATCTGTAATTTATAAATTGTACTTATTGCATTTATGTTACTAGCTTTTTTTGCCCGGCCCTGCTGGAAGTTATTATCTGTGAGTGGGTGGTTGGGGTGGTTTTGCATAGTGTGCACACCCCACACCCCAAAAAAACAACAACACCTCAATGACCAACACACAGATAATAACTGCCTGGCAAGGCAGGGGTGTCCAGTGTGTGAGAGAGAGACAGAGAGAGAGGGTGGGACACACACAGCCCTTGCCTGGAGGGGAAGGGGGCTCCCTTCCTCTGTCAGGCAAGGACTGAACGGGGCGCTGGCTTTGGCCATTGCCTGGCGGGGAAGGTGCGCGCTTTCTCCGTCTCTCTCTGTTCCCCCCTTCTCTCTCTTTTCCCCCCTCTCGTTATTTTCTCCCCCTTTTCTCTCCCCCCCCCCCCCCGGGCAGGGAAGGTGGCCTCGCTCGGTGGGGCTGCGGGAAGTTGAGGGGTTCCTCCTCCTTCCCGCAGCCCTGCCGAAGCTGCTGCAAGGCCGGCGCTGGTCTCGCTCGCCGGGGCCGCGGGAAGATGAGGGGCTCCCTCTGCTTCCCGCAACCCTGTCGAATCCGTGGCGAGGCCGGCGCCGGCCTTGCTCGCCGGGATGGCAGAATGGGTTCCCTCCGGGAGACCAAGAGTCTCCTGGAGGGAAGTGTTTTGCGGCCGGCGCTTTCGAGTGGCGGCGGTTTTTTTTAGCACATGCACTGGCTTTCCTGATTGGCTGAGGGGTCACGCAGAGGACACTGGGACTTGTTGTTAGTTTTTTGTGTAGTTGTTTTTTTGTGGTTGCCCCACTCGCAGCTGGCAGACCCTTGCGGCGATGATCCCAGGGTGTTAAGGTAAGTGCTGGCGGCTCGGTTCGGGATGGTTGGGCCGGGTGTGGACATGCATGCCGGACACGCACGGTTAATGCACCTTCTTATAGGTAAAGATTGTATCCTGATATTGTATTTTCCCCTCTCCTATTGTACTGGTTATATTGTATTTGCATTTAATATGTTGTAATGCTGCCCTGAGTCGGCCTTGTGCTGAATAGGGCAGGGTATAAATCCAATAAACTAAACTAAAGGATGCCCTTGCTCAAAAACCAGTTGTATCTGACTCTAGGTTCAGTGCTCATCTCCAGGGCTGTCTGTGTCTACAGACAAATCCAGCATCTCAACCACTTGAGCCACCGTAGTCCCTGCTGGGAGAGCCCTAACCAGATCCTCTGGCTGGAAAAGGGTCCGGACTTTGCCCTTGGCCGTTACCTGCCCTGTTGCTCCGGGTATTTCTGTTTGCAGTAGGACTCCAGCGAGGCGTAGACCTTCTCCCGCAGCAGCTCCACTTCGGCGGGATTCGAGAGCCCTTTCGCATCTATGGGGGGGGATGCAAGAGTCAACACAGGACAGAACGGGGACCATCTAAGCCAAAACCACCTTCCACCACCTGTGCACACCTGGACTGAATGTCTCTGAGCCCACTGCTAGAGGGAGTGGAGGAAGAGGGCATCAGGGACCAGACACCCTCCCCCGGTCCCTCACCCCACCAGGCGCTAACCCGGATTGAAGAGGATGATGGCCCGGAGGCAGCCCAGCTCCGTCTTGTCCATCCGCATGTCGCGCATTTTCGACACCAGTTCCGTCAGCACCCTAAGGTGAGGAAAGAGAGATGCTTATTTATTTATTTTTATTTAGTTAGTTAGTTTATTTATATCCTGCCCTATTTGTGTAAACACCACTCAGGGCGGCTTACAAAAAGAAAATCCCATATCATAATAAAACTCTAAAAGACATCTAAAGCTAAAAACAATATTATAACCTCTATCTAAAGAAGAAGAATGAAACAAGTAAACCCTACAATGCCCACCCTAACCCCTTAATTAAAACAGGGATTAAAAAGGTTTTTAAAAAAGGTGGGAGGAGAGGGTAGAATAAAATCAGACAGATCAATTGAAGGTACTATATAAGCCAGCGGGACTGGGCCGTCACACCTGCCAGCCCCCACACCCGCTGGAATAACCAGGTCTTCACAGCCTTCCTAAAGGGGACCAGCTCTGACTGGAGGCGCACTTCAGGTGGAAGGAGGTTCCACAGGGCCGGGGCAGCCACCGAAAAGGCTCTTCTTCTGGTCCCCATCAGGTGAGCTTCTCTTGTAGAAGGGACCAGCACTGAGGCTCTCTGGTCTGCCCTCATAGGACAGGTAGAATACCTTGGGGTGATGCAGTCCCTTAAGTATCCAGGTCTTATCCTGGAGTTAAGGCCACCAAGGCCTAGCTTGGGCGGCGTGTATGTGTGTGTGTTTTTTAATTTCTCCTGGGGTGGGTGGGTGTATGCCTTCTTGTCAAAGTATCTAGGGCCAGGATGGTGAACCTTGGCACTCCAGATGTTCTTGGACTTCAATTCCCAGAAGCCCAAGCACCCTGTGAATCCACATGAATGGGTTTACTGTGATTCATCCAGCCAGCGATGCCCTCGTCGCTCCCGGAAGCAAAACGCGCCGGTTAAGACTCTTCTGAGTTAACCTTTCCTTCGTACGGGCGTGTTTTACTTCCGCTTCCAGGAGCGATGAGGGCAGTGCGGGCCGGATGAATCGCAGTAAACCCATTCGTGCGGATTCACGAGGGCTTGGGCTTCTGGGAATTGAAGTACAAGAGCATCTGGAGTGCCAAGGTTCACCATCACGGGTCCAGGCTGCTGTTCCACTGGTAGCCTAGGCTTTGGCCCAAATGTAGGGCACTTCTCACGTCTCTGTTGGCACGCACACTGTCGCCCCAGCACAGAGTTCGCCTCGCTTGTCTGCCCAGCAGCTCAATCGGAGCGCTTCTTCCCTCCCTCAGCACACACCCAAGAGGAAAGGAAGGGGAAGCCCTTCTTGAGTACTTGTAACCCAGAAAGCCCCGGCATCTCTTAGGTGGCCCGGCTGTTCTACAACATAAGGGCCGCTGTTGCTGACTCAACCTCCTGCGCTCAAAGGGACCCACAGATAACCACCACCCTGGCATCTCTTGGGTGGACCCACAGGGCCGCCCGTCATGGCTTACTCAATACCCCACGCTTATAGCCCCCCCCCCCCCCCCCGAGACCTCCCCCCTGATGCCCATTTGCTTCTCGGTGCCCACCTGTCGAAGATGGCTCCCACGCCGGCACTGTGGGCGCTGTTGCGGTGGACGTGGAGCCCCGTAGCCAGCAGGATGCCGTCCTTGACCGAGATGGAGCGGTGGGAGAAGGAGGCGATCAGGAGCTCATTCCAACCTGTGGGAGGAGGAGGAGGAGGTGGTGATGGTGATGGTGGGGTTAACCCTGGGCGGGCAGGAAGGGGTGGTGGTGGTGGTGATGTGTGTCTCCACTATCCCGAGTTTTATTTGCTCCTTCCCTCCCTCCCACACCTAGCCTGATGTGAAAGGGGTCCCCAAGGGCTGCTTCCAACTTCATCCACATACAATATTGAGGAGAGAGGAGACAAATGGGGATTGACTCCTTGAAGGCAGTGTTGACCAACCTTTGGTTTTGAGACTTCAATTACCAGAAGCCTCAGTAAGTACATTGGCTGCTCAGAGCTTTGGAGAATTGACTTCGGCCCTTCTGGGAATTGAAGTCCCAAATCCAAAGGTTGGGCAACACTGCTCTAAAGGACACGTGGCCCACAGGGGTACACGGAAAGAGCCTCCTCAAAGATTGTGGTATGTTTTAACCACAATCAGGATTACGCTGAGCAATGGCCACCTGGTGTTGCCAGCTAATCTTTCTCACACTATGTCGGGCCGAAGGAACTGCAGAATGGACTCACTAAACCTGGGGTTCCTAACCTTTTCAAGCCAGGGGCCGGGCCATGCTCTCTTAGGCAGCTTTGAGGGCTGGACGGCCATTTTGCCTTGCCTGCACAATGGGGACGGGGAGCATTTTGTCCCAACAGCTTCAAAGGGGTAGCCATTTTGTTTCTCAAATGCCATTGGAGGGATGGGGGGGCACATGAAATGGAACCACGGGCCGGATCTGTCCCACGGGCCTTAGGTTGGGAACTCCTGCACTAAACGGTGGCTTCCATTATGGCACGTTCACGTCTGATCTAGATGCGGAAGAAACAGTAGCTGAACCCCAAGGGAATTGAGGGGCTCCCTATTCCAAAGGGCCACATCCATCCATCCATCCATCCATCCATTCAATGACTCACCCGCCCGGAGCAGGATGACCTGGTCATCGAGGGGCAGCTCGGAAAAGTGCGGGATGCGCTTGGCCCACTCCACCAGGGTGAAGAGCTGCTTGTCGGCCGCTTGGCAGATGTTGGTCACTGGGTCGTTGGGCTGCAGGAGAGGAGGAGGAGGAGGCGGACGGGATGGGACAGGACAGGTGGGTGGCAGGAAGCCCCCCAAAGTTTCACCCCCAAACCTCCCTGGGCTTCCCACCCACCCACTCCCTTCCTCGCATCCTAAGGCTCCTTTGAGCTGCTATTCCCCCCCCCCCAACTCCTACCAGTTAAGGTGGGGAGGGGAGTCAAGCCCAATCACATGCCACTCCCCCCCCCATGAGGACTTCGGCCACAAAATCCACCCACCCATCTGGCTACGGACCCCTCTCTGCCCACTCCCCCGCCCTCTCCTGGTTTCTGAGGATTAAACGTCCTGCCCATTCGCGGGGTATTTACCTCGTTGGCGTCACACGTCTGGGGTGAGCGTTCTGATCCCGCAGCACCACCGCCCCAACTCACCGAACTGCCCCCCGTGCCGGCTCCGTCGAGGCCCTGGTCGGACTTCTGCTCCACAGCCAGCTCGGCCTCCAGGATCTTCTCCACCGGCATGTCTTCGTTGGCGCCCGAGCCCATCAGCTCCCCCTCCCCATCCTTTTCCCGGCCCCGCTGGCGCTCCTCTTGCACGGCTGGGGGGCGGGCAAGGGGGGTGACAGGGGAAGCAGCAACAGAAGAAGAAGAGGAAGAGAGACGTGAGCGAGGGAGACAACCAGGACCAGCCCCCCGACACACATATGGCCCCATAACCTACCCCTGGATGGCAGAGACGGGGAAGGAACAAAAGACCTGCTCCACTTCAGACCAGGTAGGAACGACCCCAGGCAAGAACACACACACCCTCTTCAACACAACAATCCTAGCATCATCACTGAGTTGGAAGGGGGGGCTTTGAGGTCATCAAGTCCAAGTCTAATCCATCCCTGCCCGCCCTAAAGGTGGGAATTCGAATCGAGTTGGAGAGGGAGAAAGACCCAAAGATTCGGACCATGCCTCGCGACTCTTTCCTGATTTTTTTATCGTGTCAGAAGCACACAAAGGTGCTTTCTAGGTTGAAAGGATTTTTGCTGGAGAAACTCCGCTCAGGGGACGCCCGAATGAGGCTCCTTTCATGTCCCCAAGATCTTTTCCCCCCACCAAAGTGGTCCCTATTGATCTACTTGCAATTTCTTGCTTTCCAACTGCTAGGTTGGCAGGAGCTGGGGCAGACGACAGGCGCTCAATCCGTCATGCAGTACCTGGGTCTCTACCTGCCGACTTGCCAGCCTTTAGGCTCACAAGGCGAGCTTCTTAACCACTGAGCCACCACAGTCCCATTGCGCCCCATGGTGACAGAAAGAGGCCCAAGAAAGCCAGGAGGCCACGCTCAATGGCTGGAGTAATGGCCACATGGCCTACTCCGCCCGGAGCCCATGGGGGGCCCCTCCAAAGGAATGGCAGGAGGAGAAGGGCGAACAGAGAGCGGCCTCTTGCCTTGGCTGCTGGAAGGGGACCCCCAAGCAAAGCCCTTCTCTCCCCCTGAGCCAGGAGGGTTTTTGTGTCTTTGTGGGGCACCTACAGATGTCCATAGTCAGGGGAGCCAAAGGGCTGAACGGGGGGCGGGGACGGGGACGGGGGCTAAGTCCAAGCTGGGGCACCCAGGGGGGGAAGGTGCCACTAAGCCATGAAGACAGACTGAAGACAGACCCTTTGCCCATCTACCACCACCACCACCACCACCACCACTCTTTTCCTGAATTTCTACCCAGCTTCCCCCTTTCCCCCAGATGCAGCTGGAGCCTCATGGAAACCAAGACAGGCCTTCCGCCCTTGACCCTGGAAGGCTCAAGGGGAAAAGAGCTGGACTTTGGGACCGGAGGAAGAGGAGGGCCAATTCCTCCCACTGCCTCCAGCCCAAGAGCTGCACAAGCAGCAGCCTCTTCCAAGGACCAGGGAGAACCCATCGCCTCTGAGCCGCCACCCCTTGGGACCCCCCTCCCCGCCCCCCCTCCTCTACCTTCGCGCTTCATGCCGGTGGCCAGGCATTTCTGGTAGCGGCAGTACTGGCAGCGGTTGCGCTGCCGCTTGTCCACGATGCAGTCCTTGTTGTCCCGGCAGGTGTAGGTCAGGTCTTTCCGGATGGTGCGCTTGAAGAAGCCCTTGCAGCCTTCGCAGCTGTACACCCCGTAGTGCTTCCCTGGGTGGTGGGTTGGAGGGGCAGGCGGGAGGGGGGAGGGCAAGGACTGAGTCCAAAGAAGCAGTATTACCCCGCTCCCCACCCCACCCACCCCATCTGCCCAGTAAGTCTCCCCTCTCTGGTCCCACCAAGTCTCTTCTCGCCCCCATCCCCACTCGGCCCCATTCCCCCCATACACTGAAGAAGAGGGTTTACGGAGATTTTGGGCCGGAATTGCCAAAGATCTCCCATCCCCCTCCAAGGAAGAATTCTGCTCCGAATCAGAATTTTTACAGAGACCGTTCTGGCCAGGTTATCCTGCTATAGTAATAGAGTAGACCTTACTTCTTCTTCCATGTCTAGGCCAGACGTGAAACTGCCAAAATGAAGCCACCTTTGGTGAGTTCATTCTGCAGTTCCTTTGGCCTGACCTAGTGTGAGAAAGATGAGCTGGCAACACAATGTTGCCGTTACCAGGGCACACCCCATTATGGTTCAAAAATACCACAATCTTCAAGCAGGCTCTTTCTGTGTAGAGTAGACCTTACTGCCAGCGACTCAACGCTGAGTGTCAGGTAGCGGTTAACTAACCTAATGGCCTTGTGTGCCGAAGTCCCCAAGTAGATTAAATCTCACTCGAATCCCTCTTGATGGAGGGCAGCAGCTTCATCCAGCCTGGCCTAGGACTGAGGAGGACCTTGCGTGCCAAAAGGGCTCAGGACCAGAGGGGATTTTTGGAACTGGATCAGTGGTACTATGGGGGTCATGCTACAGTGTGGAAGGCCGATGAAGGGCCACTGCATTATAGTCTCAAGACAGTCTTCATGGTACGGGTACACAGAAAGAGTCTTGAATTACCAAATTGGATACCAGGGGTTAGCATTAGCAAATTTCCTCCAAGCTCTGTATTCCCTTCTCCCCCCACTCCCCGCATCCGAAAGAGAAATCCATTTTTCCTATCCTCACTCCCTCTCTTCCGGCTGAAAGCCAATTTCGGTTGCCCCCTCCCATTTTAACCTTCTTCAGAGCCCTGCAGACCCAGCAACCCCCATGAGCTAGCCCCTCCCCCAAACAACTGGGCTTCCTCTGGGGGGTCTGCACACCTGATGACCGGTCACCGCAGATGGCACAGAGGCGCTTCCCAGGCATCATGCCGCTGTGAGGGTGCCCGGGCACCACCCTCATGCCCAGTGGGGGCTTCACATCGTCCGAGCTGCTGACCGAATGGAGCCCCGACAGGTTCACCGTGGAGTTGATCTGTGATGGGCAGAAAGGAAATCTATGGAGTTAGAGCTGCCCAGGTTATCATGCTATAGTCATAGAGTAGACCCTACTGCCAGCAACTCAACGCCGAGTGTCAGGTGTAGGTTAACTAACCTGACCACACTGAGAACTAACAGCCTTGGATGCCGAAGTCCACAGGGAAGAGCGTTGGTCCCCAAGTGGATCAAATCCCACTTGAATCCATCGTGATGGAAGGCATCAGCTTCATCCATCCTGGTCTGGGGCCGAGGAAGACTTTGTGTGCCAAAAGGCCTCAGGACCAGAAAGTGACTTTCCGAACTGGATCAGTGGTACTATGGGTATCATCACTGCAATGCAAAAGGCTGTCGTGGTCCAGCCCGCATTGGACTCTGAGGATGATCTAGATCAGGAGGCACAGCCTGTTCCCAGCCCAGTTCTGCCTCCCCTGCCCGCATCTGAATCGGAGGATGTCTTGGAACAAGAGCCTCCGCCTGCTCATGGCCCAGCTCTGCCTCCCCAGATGGATGACCTGTCAGATCAGGAGTCTGATAGCAATCATCCCTCAGCCAAAGAACAGTGCTGAAAAGACTTGCAGCTGCGTTGTAAAAGGGCCAGGGCTTGCTTCCAGAAGAAGCTCCCAGCTGACAGTCCTTAGCTGGGAGGCCTCTTAAGAACATCTGCTGCACTGGCCAAGCGTTGGTACAATTTCTCTGTGCAAAAGCCAACACCCTGCTTGACTTCCATCTGTTCCTGATATCTCTCATGATTGACTGCCATGACCCTAACTTCTCTGCTAAACCTGATGATGCCCCCAGACATCCCTTGGAGTAGACCAGTGTTTCCCAAACTTTGGTTTTTGGACTCCATTTCCCAGAAGCCTAAGTCAATTCCTCAAAGCACCGATCAGCCAATATACTGACTTAGGCTTCTGGGAATTGAAGTCCCCTGTGGGGTGTGGGGACCACTTTGGGAGCCACTAGACTTGCTGTGAGCTAAACTGGTAACCAGACTTTGGCTTTCTCTTTAGACCTTTCCTCCTCAGCTGGGTGTGTGTGTGTGTGAGGGTGTCCACTTGCCTAGTGAAGGAGGGTAACTTGGGAGAGGTTTATTTACCTGGGGGCTGCTGACTGGCCCGTAGCCAATGGAGGGGGTGGCGGGCATCCCTGGAGACCCCATAGACGAGCTGATGACAGGGAAGGGGGACCCCAGACCGCCGATGGAGGTGGTCATGGCCGACCCAATCATGGAAGGATGAAGAGGTGCAGAGGGCTCCGGTGGAGGCGGCGTTCCCGTGCACCGCAGCGGAGGAGAGGAGCTGAGCGAAGAGCTATCGGGACTCCGGCAGCCTGGAAGGAAGTAAAGGAAGAAGTAAGGCAAAGGTGGCAGGAGGAAGGGGGGGTAAGAAAGTCTTCAAAGGCCCGTAACATCCCCTCAAACACGTGGACGCTGGAAATGAACATCAAGGCACACAGTAGCACCAAGCATGCACAGCGCCAGACAGACAAGACACAGACAGGCAGACACAGGTCTCTGCCCCCCCCAGAAATGCTCACGACACACACACCCTCGGCTTCCTCGTCAGAGGTTTTGCAAGCCCACAGGAAGCAGAACAGCCAACCCGTTTCCTGACTACGTCTCCCGTGACGAAGAAGAGCAATCACATCTCTGTATACCCTTCCCCATAGCGTTTTGTGCCCTCTCTGGTCGGTTCACAAGTTAATTAGCATTTTCAGCCCCCCTCCCCAACATGTTGGGTCCTCATTTTAGACCTTGGAAGGGTGAAGGGGGAAAGTGCTAGATTTTGGGACCAGAGGAGCAGGAAGAGGAGGAAGGCCAATTCGTCCCACTGCCTCCAGCCTAGCAAAGCAATCAATCACACTTATATACACACACACCCCAGTGCAACAGTTTTAACCACTGTCCACCAGGGCACTTAAGGTCAAGCAGGTGGGGGGGGGGCACAGCTTCTGTCCCTAGAAAACACACACACACACACACACACACACACCAGGAAAAGGCTTCTCCGAGCCAGCCCCATGAAGAGACCGCCCAGGAGAGGGTGACACACAGGGCCATTCGAAAGGGAGGGAACATTTACCACCCTCCTCTCCCCCACCCCACTGGCAGGAAACACCACAAAGAGACAGACAGACAGACAGACAGATCCATGGCACTGAGTGCCCACCCTCCATATCTGCGGACCAACCCCTGGGCTTCCATGGGGCTTGCAAAAAAGACCTTGGCAGGAAAGGGGCACCGATCATCCGTGGTCATCCTTCGATGGAGTTTGCCAACAACCAAGCCTGGGGCATTAGATCAAGCCCTCCTGCCTTGGTCTAAGACCCTTCCCCAGACAAGATCAGGTAGGGAGGTGAGAGATCACTCACCCACTCACACACACACTCACTCTCACTCACACTCTCTCACTCACACACACACACACTTGCTGGCCACTGCATACCACCCTGCTAACCATTTACATCAACAGAAACCTATGCACAAATTTAATATACTGATCAAGTACAACCTAAAGCAGAGGTTCCCAACCTAAGGCCCATGGGCTGGATCCAGTATGTGGCAACATTTCATATGCTCCCCACCCCACCCCTCCAAGGGCATTTGATAAACAAAAGGGCGGCTCCTTTGAAGCTGTTGGAGCAAAACGGCCACCCCTACAAAAGGAGTGAAAGAAATGAGTAGAGAACGGAGGGTAAAGCATGGACAATTCCCATCACGAACCAACACATTGGTTCAGGTTCCAAATGATGGACGCCAAAGCTGTCATTTTATGTTGACAACCCTGCGAGCACCTCCTGTCTGGCCAGGGTTATCCTGCTATGGTAATAGAGTAGACCCTACTGCCAGTGACTCAAATGCCCAATCGTCAGGCAGTGGTTAACTCACCTAAACCACCCTGAAGACTAATGGCCTTGGGTGCCAAAGTCCACAGGGAAGGGTGAAGATCCCGAAGTGGATCCAGGAAATTACCGACCTGTCAGTTTGACATGTGTCCCAGGTAAAGTGATGGAAACCATCCTAAAAGATAGAATTAATAGGCACATAGAAGAGAAGGCGCTGCTAAAGGAGAGCCAACATGGCTTTTGCAAGGGCAAATCATGCCTCACTAATCTGTTGGAATTTTTTGAGAGTGTCAACAAGCATGTGGATAAGGGGGATCCAGTTGACATTGTTTATCTGGACTTTCAGAAGGCTTTTGACAAGGTCCCACACCAAAGGCTCTTGAATAAACTTACCAGTCATGGAATAAAGGGACAGGTCTTGTCCTGGATCAGCAACTGGCTAAGGGACAGGAAACAGAGGGTAGCACTAAATGGACACTTCTCCAAGTGGAGGGAAGTAAAGAGTGGGGTTCCCCAAGGTTCAGTACTGGGACCCCTGCTTTTCAACCTCTTCATAAATGATCTAGAGGTAGGAGTAAAAAGCAAGGTAGCCAAATTTGCTGACGACACTAAATTATACAGGGTAGTGAAAACTGTGAGAGATTGTGAGGAGCTCCAGAGGGATCTCTCAACACTGGGGGAGTGGGCAAAACAGTGGCAAATGAGTTTCAACATTAGTAAGTGCAGAGTGATGCATGTTGGGGCAAAGAACCCCAATTACATTTATAAACTGATGGGGTCTGAACTCTCTGCGACAAACCAGGAAAGGGACCTTGGTGTCCTGGTGGACAACTCAATGAAGGTGTCAACCCAGTGTGCCTCAGCAGTGAAAAAAGCAAACTCAATGCTAGGGATCATTAGGAAGGGTATAGAAAATAAGTCAGCAAGTGTCATTTTGCCTCTTTATAAATCTATGGTGAGGCCCCATCTGGAATACTGTGTACAGTTCTGGTCGCCATACCTCCAGAAGGATATTATGGAGCTGGAAAAAGTGCAGAGGAGGGCAACCAGAATGATTAGGGGACTGGAACACCTTCCTTACCATCTGAGGCTGCAACGGTTGGGCCTCTTCACTCTTGAACGACGACGTCTAAGAGGTGACCTGATTGAAGTTTATAAAATCATGCACGGTGTGGACAAAGTAGATAAGGAAAAACTGTTTTCCCTATCGGATAATACTAGAACTAGGGGACACTCCATGAAACTATTGGTTACTAGTTCTCAAACAAATAAGAGAAAGTACTTTTTCACCCAGAGGATTACTGGTCTATGGAACTCCCTGCCAGAAGAAGTGGTGACAGCTGTCAGTCTTGACAGCTTTAAGAAAGGATTAGACAAGTTCATGGAGGAGAAGAGTATCAATGGCTATAATTATGGATACTTAAGGACAACCTCCGGGTTGGAGAGATAGGCAGGATATCTCTCAATATCATTTCCAGGGAATCCTAAGCAGGTGAAGGCATCTGCTTGGGAATACCCTGAAGGAAATGGTGAGCCACTGTGTGAGGCAGAATGCTGGACTGGATGGGCTGTGGCCTGTTCCAGCAAGGCTGTTCTTATGTTCTTATGTTCTTATGTAAATCCCATTTGGATCCATCAGGATGGAGGGCAGCAGCTTCATCCATCCTGGCCTGGGATGATGATGAGGAGGAAGAGGACTTAGCGTGCCAAAAGGTGAACAAAGTGACTCACGGAACTGGATCAGTGGTACTATGGGTGACACGCTGCGATGCGGAAAGCAGACAAAAGGCCACGACGTTATATTCCCAATACAATCTTCATGGCTGATCGCCAGGAGGATTGCCAATAATTTGGATAGGGCAGAAGAAGAAGAATCTTGTGAGGCTGACTTAACCGCAAGCTAGCCCAAAATCACCCAATACAGCCAAGCCAAGTTTAAAACGTCGGCCATTATAGTCCAACACCAAGCAATGCGCCTGGTATCCTTCTTGGCAAAGGTGGCCTGTCCTACAGCCACAGAGAGAAGACCAAGAATCCAATGTGTGTGTGTGTGTGTGTGTGTGTGTGTGTGTGTGTGTGTGTGTGTGTGTGTGTGTGTGTGTGTGTGTGTGAATAGATTAGATAGACACAGATAGATAGATAGATGGATGGATGGACGGACGGACGGACGGACGGACGGACACAGACAGTGGAACCTCAGTTAACAAACCGCTTGGGTAACATAAAAATCGCATAGCAAAAGGAAATGAATAGAAAATAGTGGCTCGGTTTAAGGAATTTTTTTTCTCCAGAACTGAGTATTTGGTTTTCAATGCATTCCTATGGGAAATTTGTTTCATTGACTACACCAAGGCCTTTGACTGTGTGGACCACAACAAGATGTGGCAAGTAATTAAAGAGATGGGAATACCAGAGCACCTCATATGCCTCATGAGAAATCTGTACAGGAACCAAGAAGCAACAGTTAGGACAGAACACGGAATAACAGAGTGGTTTGGAATAGGAAAAGGAGTAAGACAAGGCTGCATTTTGTCACCCTGCTTATTCAATATATGCACAGAGCACATAATGTGCATTGCAGGGATGGAGGAATTACAAGTTGGGATCAAAATTGCTGTGAGAAACATCAACAATCTGAGATATGCAGACTATACCACCCCAATGGCAGAAAGTGAGGAAGATTTAAAGAAACTCCTGATTAGGTTGAAAGAAGAGAGTGCAAAAGCTGGCCTGAGACTCAATATCAAGAAAACCAAGATAATGGCAACAGGACCGATCAGTCCCTGAAAAATAGATGGGGAAGAAGTAGAAACAGTGACAGATTTTACTTTCTTAGGATCCAAGATCACTGCAGATGGAGATTGCAGCCATGAAATAAAAAGGCGACTGATTCTTGGGAGACAAGCTATGAGAAACCTGGGGAACATAGTCAAAAGCAGAGACATCACCTTGAAAACAAAAATTCGCATAGTCAAAGCAATGGTTTTCCCAGTAGTGATGTACGGATGTGAGAGCTGGACCATTAGGAAGGCTGAGCGCAGAAGAATAGATGCCTTTGAGATGTGGTGTTGGAGGAGAGTCCTAAGAGTCCCTTGGACAGCAAAGAGAACAAACAGGTCAATACTGGAAGAAATCAATCCTGACTGTTCATTGGAGGGACAAATAGTGAAGATGAAGCTAAAGTACTTTGGACATCAAATGAGAAGGGAGGACTCACTTGAGAAGGCCTTGATGCTGGGAAAGGTGGAGGGCAAGAGAAGAAGGGGGAGGCCAAAGATGAGATGGCTGGATGGTATTGTGGACACAATGGGCACAGAACTGGGAGTGCTGAGGGGGATGATGGAGGACAGAGTTGCCTGGAGGTCAATGGTCCATAGGGTCACAAAGGGTCGGAATCGACTGAACAAAAATATTTTTGCTTTAAGAAACATCCTGAGGATCGCATTAATTATGTTAGCCGAGGTTACTGTATATATTTAGCACGCAGCACTTCTCCACCGTTCAGCTTCTTTCACCATGAGATATTTCTCCCTCCGCAGATCTGTCTGTCTTTGCCTTCAAACTGCAGAACTCCTTGCCACGGGAATGTCAACAAGGCTGACGTTTTTCAGAAGCATGAGAGCATCTAAAGTCCTTCCCCCCAACTCCGCTGCTGCTAATAGTGGGATTAGAATTAAGCTGGTGTGTGAGGTTACTTCAAGGGTTGCCAGAAATAAAGACACGGTGGCCCAGAATTACCTGGAGGTCAAGATCCTAGTGTCACCCTGCCTGAGGTGCTCTCCGGTGACACTTCTTCCCTTTCGCCCTTAGCTTTCATCAAGAAGAAAATCAACATATAAAAATGTGTACTCAGCAGTTTGTATGCTAAATAAGTCCCGCTCAAAGGAGAAGGAAGCGCATAGGAAAAGTGGTGGCAAACCTATGGCACGCGTGCCACAGGTACAGCCTTCTCTGTGGGCACGCATGCAGTTGCCCCAGCACAGATTCCGCCCCTCTGCCCAGCAGCCCAATGGGAGCGCTTCCTCCCTCCCCTCAGCACAGAGTTCGCACCACCCCACAGTTTGGGCACTCAGTCTCTAAAAGGTTCGCCATCACTGCCATAGGAAATTGCATCTGGTACTAAGAACAGAGGAGAGAAATTCTAACTTCCACTTAGATACACTTGGTGCCATTTTTGGTCTCTCCATGGGGTGCAGGTATGGAGTTACCAACACTGCCAAAGGCTCTAGGGTGGTGGTTCCCAATGTGTGGCCCACAACCCACCGGGAGGGGGTGGGCTTCAATTCCCAGAAGCTTAAGCCAGTACACTGGCTTATCAGGGCTTTGGGAAATTGACTTAGACCACTAATGGTGAACCTTTGTGCTGGGGGAGGGAGGGAGGAAGCGCTCCCATTGGGCTGCTGGGCAGAGGGGTGGGGTGAACTCTGAACTGGGGGGAGGAAGCGCTCTCATTGGTCTGCTGGGCAGAGGATCGGGGTGAACTCTGAACTGGGGGGAGGGAGGAAGCGCTCCCATTGGGCTGCTGGGCAGAGGGGTGGGGTGAACTCTGAACTGGGGGCAGGGAGGAAGCGCTCCCATTGGGTTGCTGGGCAGAGGGGCGGGGTGAACTCTGAGCTGGGGGGAGGGAGGAAGCGCTCCCATTGGGTTGCTGGGCAGAGGGGCGGGGTGAACTCTGAGCTGGGGGGAGGGAGGAAGCGCTCCCATTGGGTTGCTGGCCAGAGGGGCGGGGTGAACTCTGAGCTGGGGGGAGGGAGGAAGCGCTCCCATTGGGTTGCTGGCCAGAGGGGCGGGGTGAACTCTGAGCTGGGGGGAGGGAGGAAGCGCTCCCATTGGGTTGCTGGGCAGAGGGGTGGGGTGAACTCTGAACTGGGGGGAGGGAGGAAGCGCTCCCATTGGGCTGATGGGCAGAGGGGTGGGGTGAACTCTGAACTGGGGGGAGGGAGGAAGCGCTCCCATTGGGTTGCTGGGCAGAGGGGCGGGGTGAACTCTGAGCTGGGGGGAGGGAGGAAGCGCTCCCATTGGGTTGCTGGGCAGAGGGGCGGGGTGAACTCTGAGCTGGGGGGAGGGAGGAAGCGCTCCCATTGGGTTGCTGGCCAGAGGGGGGGGGGTGAACTCTGAACTGGGGGGAGGGAGGAAGCGCTCCCATTGGGTTGCTGGCCAGAGGGGCAGGGTGAACTCTGAGCTGGGGGGGAGGGAGGAAGCGCTCCCATTGGGTTGCTGGGTAGAGGGGCAGGGTGAACTCTGTGCTGGTGGAGGAAGCGCTCCCATTGGGCTGCTAGGCAGAGTGAACTCTGTGCTAGGCTATTGTACTGTTTGAGTTATATGCCGCCCCACTCGCAGAGCGACTCTGGGTGGCGTACAAAAGACAATATACAAGTATCACATTTACAAAAAAATCACATCGCAAAAGCATATCAAAGCATTTCCATAAATCCCCAATCCCAAATTTAACATCACAAAAACGTATCGGAACATTTCAACGAGTCCCCCATCCCAATCACAAAATATCATCTCACAAGAGAACATGTCGAAAGCGTTACAATAGATCCCCAATCATAATTACAAAGCTGCCGCATCCTTCCCCTCTCAGCCGGGCTGGCAGAGGGTGCGGCGGCGAGGCTCTTATAGCCGCCAGCCCTCCGACACAGCTGACCCCCCTTCCTCCGGGGGTGGCAGCGCATGTGCCCACAGAGAGGGCTGTGAGTGCCCCCTCTGGCAGGGGTGCCATAGGTTCGCCACCACTGCCTTAGGCTTCTGAGAACTGAACGACCAAAACCAAAGGTTGGGAAACACTAGTCTAGGTTAGGGCCTTTGCTCCCTCTTTTCAGAATCTGGGCAAAGAACAACATCCGCAACTCAACTGTTTCAAGTAGCCCGCCTCGGGCAGAGTCCGTGTCGAGGGTCATCAGGAATCGGAAGTGAAACTACCCAAACTTATTATTTCCCACGGAGAGGGAAATACTGAGCCTCCCAAACATTCTTGAGCAAGAACTTCCCGCACTGCCGACACTGCCAAAGCCAGCAGGGGCCAAATGACAGATGAAGCCTTGCCACATCTGGGCTGCAAATAGCTCTCGCTGCCCATGCTTTGCAGAAAAACCGATTAGATGTTGCAGACAGCACAGGAAATAGAGTGAACCATCCGGGGGCACTGCAAATGGGGGGGAAAAGGGACAGGTGAGCGGACCAGAGGTGTGGTTCCCCTGGCATAAATGCTGCCATAAAACGTGCATGCGGCTGCCGTGACCGTGTTTACATCAACCACGGGGCACATGTACGGCTGACCTAACCGCATTTACGACAGCCGCGGGCACACTTATGGCTGACCTAACTGCATTTACGACAGCCGTGGGCATATTTATGGCTGATGTAAATGCGCCCGCTTCCACTTCCTAGTGTGGCGCTGGTGACGGCGGGCCACATGAAATGGTGCCACTGGCCAGGAGGTCCAGCCCGCAGGCCATAGTATGGGAATACCTGCTCAGCAACATCACAGCGGAAATGCTGACTGGCTTGAGTTTGGAAATGAGGATTCCTTCCCGCTATCAGACGTGCTTCTGGCTCTGCTGGGCAGAAAGAAGATAAATCCAGTGAGGGCTCCCCTCCCTCCCCCCGCGCATGAGAGCTGTGCACTCATTTACGTGGCTCTTCTTCTAATCCTCCTTGCCACTCACGCATCACACAAACTGGGCTGCTTTGCAGTTCAAGAAAGCTTAGGCCAAATAAAACATGTGACCCTTTAAGGAGCCACGTGATTCTCATGCACCCGAGCATGGTAAAGCAAAATCCCTTCTGTGCATAACCTTCTGTTTCCGATTATTCTGTGGATTACCTTTCCAGCGTAACATTCAGATACCTTCAAAACAGCTTTTAAAAAAGGTGGCCAACAAAGACAAAAAAATGTTGTGGCACCTTAAAGACTAACCCATGTACAGTGGAACCTCGGTTAACAAATGGCTCAGTTAACATAAAAACCGCATAACAAAAGGAAATCCATAGGAAACTGTGGGTCAGTTTACAGAATTATTTTGGAACAGATTAACTGGTTTCAATACATTCCTATGGGAAACTGCATTCAATGCATTCCTACAAGAAACTCGGTTAAAGTAATTTTCACTGTAAGAAACATTCGGGAAAACGCATTAATTACGCTAACCGAGGTTCCACTGCATTTAAATGTGAGCTTTCGTGGACCAATTCTACTTCATCAGACATAAGAGTGAAGCCTCACAGCATCACTTTATAGCAGGGGTGGACAGACTACGGCCCGTGGGCAGGATCCAGCCTGCTGCGCCCATTAATCAGGCCAATGCCACCCTCACCACTCCCAGAAGCAAAACGTGCATGCATGTGCACAGAACGTACCTGTGCATGTGCAGAACACTGCTATAAATGACCCGCGGCTGTCCTAAATGCGTTTATGACAGCCGTGTGTCATTTATGGCAGCGTTCTGCGCATGCACATTTTACTAAATAAACATGCACATTTTACTTCCGCTTCTTTATACACACAAGCACACAATTGGTCAGATTAGCAGAATAGTAACATTGTAGTTTTGTTCAACTGACCATTAATAATAATAATAAACTGACCAATAATCCCTGGTTATTATTCAAACCTGTTGCAAAGCCTGACCTCCTGTTGCAAATGGTTTCAAAACAAACTTCTCTTGCAAGCTGATGCATCACATCAAAAATGTGGATGCAACAAACGCATAGGACAATGATATTGACCATGATATGACTGCACAGACTAACATGGCTACCACTTATGTGCATATATAGGTATGTGTCTCTAAGGCTAAGCCAACACAAGAAAAGCCCCTTCTAGCCAGAATCCTTTCCCCAGAAGGTGTCCATCTGTTGCTTGTGGTGGTCCGTCTGTAACACACACACCGTGCGCTAGCAAGGGACATGTCAAGAGCTGTCCTGATCAACCACATCCAACAATGAGTACCCAGCATGTTGGGGTTACAAATGCGAATTCCCTTGTGAACTGCCCTGAGGGGGTCAAATGCAAAGTAGTTCCCCAAAGGAGGCAGCTGGAAGTAGCCTTTCAAGAGGGTTGGGGTGGCTCAAGACATTCTGGTGCCTGAGGCAGCGGCCAAAGTGTTCACCTCTCCCACCTTTTACACATATACTTTACACAGACCAATAAATGAAATAAATCCCCCCCCCCCCCCGCACGCCCGAAATTTCAACCCTGGAGACGGAACCAATGATTGGAGTGGGTTGAAACAGCAGGTTGGATCTGCAGGCCCAACAAGAGGAAAGCCAATGGGATCAGAAAGGGAATGGGTGGGGTGGGGGTGTTGGTCATCAAGGCTGCCCCTCCAGCCTCTGCCGCCTGAGGCCCTCCTCTCACTTTTTAAGGTATTTCTGGCGATCCAGTGTTCACTATGGGGCAGTCTACAAGCATGACAGCTTTATTGCTATCCCCCCCCCCTGTTGTCGTTCAAAAGAGGGGGGCTGTCAGTGGAGTGGGCCCAGAAGCCCCACCAGGAACGAGCCAACAAGAACACCAGCCATGAAAAACAGTGCCCAACTCTTGAGGTTTTGCTTGGAGGAATGGGACCGTTTGCAATGGGACCGTCTTCTCCACCACCACCACCCTCTCTCTCTCTCTCACACACACACACACACACACACACACACACACACACACACACACACACACACACACACACACTCATTCCCTCTTCCTCGACCCCCCCTCCTGCAGTCATGGAGGTCACCGCTTCCGTCTTTCCAGGTCCAGTTAGAGGTGGGCAATTCCCAATTCAGGGAACGGGAAGGTGCTCCACGAAAGAGGGTGTCTCGAGGAGGTGCGCGCGTGTGTGTGTATATGTGTGCATCTCCCTCCCTCTTTTGTGTTCTACCTGCTCCTCCAACCCTTCCTCTCAAGGGGGGGAGGAGGAGGGCCTGTCAGCACAGGAGGCCCGGAAGGAAGCACCACCAGGAACAATATAAACAATAACACCAGCTAGGAAAACAGTGCGCAACTCAGGGTGTGTGTGTGTGTTGTTGAAATGGCTTGCAATGCAGCCGACTGGTCCCCTCCTCCTCCCTCACACACATATACATTCCCTCCCTCCTCCTCGACCCCCCCCCCTCTTCACACATATGTACCCCTCCCTCCTGGTCTTCCCTGAACCCATTCCCCATATACTTTCCCTGCTCTTCCTCCTCCTTGACCTCATCCCCCCCCCCACACACACACATATACATTCCCTCCCTCCTCTTCCTCGACCCCTTTCCCACACACATATATATTCCCTTCAAGTGGCTCAGAAGACGCTGTCTGGGAGGCGGAAGGTCAGCAGTTCGCTTCCCGAGTACTGCAGGAGGGAATGAGCGCTCCCGTCTTTGTTGTCCCGACTCCTGCCAACCTAGCAGTTGGAAAGCAAGAAATTGCAAGTAGATCAATAGGGACCACTTCGGTGGGAAAGGTCAACAGCGTCCCGTGCGCTCTCCGGTGTCCAGTCGTGCCTGCCACATGACCGCGGGAACGTCTGCAGCAGCAGACAGCGCTGGCTCTTTGGCTTTGAAACAGAGGTGAGCACTGAAACCTAGAGTCGGATACGACTGGCTTTCGAGCAAGGGGGAAAAACCTCGTCCTTGACCCCTTTCCCATTCCCATACAGACCCCCTCCCCACACACGTATACATTCCTTCTTCTTCCTCATCTCCACCCCCCACCCACATATTCCCCTCTTCCTCTTCCTCGACCCCCCTCCCCTCCCCCCCATCTAGATTGCCTGCCTCGACCCCACCGACATGGAGGTCAGGGATAAGCAACCCCACCGTCCCTCCCTCCCTCCCTCCCCCCCCAGGCCCTGTCAGAGGTGGGCAGGCAGGGCCCCGGTGCAGAGGGGGGGGAAGGTGCCCCCCCATGAAAGTGTGTGTGTTGGGGGGGGGGAAGAGTCCCTGCTCCCTCCCCTCTTCTCCCCCCTCCCTCTACCTGGTCCGGCCCTTCCGGAGTCTCCCATGGCAACGCCTCAGGAAGGGGGAGGGGCGGGTCCTGCGGGGCCCCCTGAGCCGACCCCCCCTCCCCGCCGCCGTCACTGCAGGGCCCCCTCCCCGCCGCCTCCGGCCCCACTCTCTGCCTGCCAGGAGGACGACGGGGATCCTCCCCCACAATGCACCGCGCGCGGGCTTGAGGTGCGAGGCCTACGACGCTCCGGGCCTCTACATCCGGGCCTCTCTCCGTCTTACTCCTCCTCCTGACGAAGAGTTGCTTATTCGCTACCCAACATGCACTACTGCGGCTGCTCCCCCCCCCCCCAGACACACACCCGGAAAAGGGGCCTCGGGAGGGCGGGGCGAGCCCACTCTCCGCTTGAGCACGTGCGCGCGCGATGCATGCTGGGAGACCTGCTCGGTGCACGATGGGAAAACTCCCCTCCTGAGAGTTCAACAAGAGCATGTGTGGGTGGAACCTCCCACAATGCACTGGGGGGCCCAAAGGGACGGGGAGGTGGGGGCTTTTCTCCATGGAGGTATATAAAAAAAAAACACCAGATGACATGACGTCACAAACTTGAAGCCGACTAATCTGACAGTCCGCCATGTTAGTTGGCCCAAAACGTTGCCTTATGGTGCTTTGATTGTGTGGAGTCGTGAAAGTAGATCGGGGTTTCTCCTTTAATATCAGTGGGTGAGGGGTTGCGATCCCCCTCTCTTCTGGCTCCCCTGGGTCCAGAAGGGTTGGGGGGACAAAAGGGGTCTGACCCCCCCCCAACCCTTCTGGACCCAGGAGACCTGGGAGAGGGGATCAATTTCATCCCCCTCCCAAACAGTCAATTTTTAAAACCAAGCGGTTTCTTCTCTTTAATAACGGGGTGTCCTGCGGGGGGGGGGGAATCCCCTCTCTGCCGGGTCCCCTGGCTCTGGAAGGTTGGGGGGGGGACAGACCCCTTTTGTCCCCCTTTAGTGCCTTACAATGAAGACAATGGACACAGCATTGCGTGACACGCCCATCTTCTCCAGGTGTTGGTGTGGCCGCCCATCTTCTCCAGGTGTTGGTGTGGCGGGAAGGTTTCCCGCCATTCAGGTATTTGGGGAATTTGTACCATGTGAGCTGGATGCTCGCTACTGCCACCTGTGGTCACTTAGCCTGCATCCTCAACAGCCTGTTACAATGAGTTCTTGATGAGATACAATTGGTAACAATCATTGGTTACGTTCCGTTAAAGATGTCTTACAGAGTTTCATGGCACTGCATTCAATACATAACACCCCTCCCCCCTAGGTGAAGACAAAGTCCTTCAGCCAATGTGGCTTTCCACAAGAGTGCTTGGGGCGAGTGGCAGCCGTGCTTGGCCCTGGGGTAGCTGCGTGTCCCTGTTCGCTCGGTCCTCGTCCTGCAACGGGAGAAGGTGACTCGTTAGCGATCGGCTGCTGACTCTGAGTCTGGGATTGGGGAGGTCGAGGGGTAAGAGTAAACTCCAGGGACATGAAACCAGGGGTTCTAGGGACTAAAGAAAAACCCCGCTCTTTGCTCGGACAGGTGGGGGACCACTCCAAAAACACCCCCTGGTTTCTTAACTCAAAATCTAACTCTTCCGAATCCTCCTCTTCTGAATCGTTCCTGTAGCCCTGGGGGTCCAAAGGATACGGATTTGTGTCATCCCCTTCCCCCCAGTAGTCTGTGTCTCCCCCTTGGGATAAGCGGGTGGGGGAGGACCCTATCGTTGAATTCCCCGCTTCGGCTCCCGTGTCCTGCCTGTTTACCACCCTACTCCTGAGTTGATCAGCGGAGGAGGCCTGTGCTGGTCTCGACATTATACGATACTGGCCCCGTTTGCCCGACTACTACTCCGGGAACCCAGTTCGGCCCTGTGGCCACATAATTCCTGCAGTGCACGGTGTCGCCTACCCCGAAACTTGTAGTATTTCCTAACGCTATGTTCCTTCCCGTGTCCTCCACCCTGTTTGGATCTAGCCGTGTGAGGATCGTGGCGGGTCTCCTTCGCATGAGGAGCTCGGTGGGCGATAACCCTGACGCTAGAGGCGTTACTCTATATCCTAGCAGGAACTGGCACAACTGTAAATTCAAGTCCCTGGGGCTCATCCGATGCCAAGCGTCCTTCGTTGTTCGCACTAAGCGTTCCGCCTGGCCATTTTTCGCGGGGTGAAACGGGGCGGAGGTAATGTGGTGAATCCCATTGATATCCATGAATGCTTTGAACTCAGCTGACGTGGAATTTGAGGCGTTATCGCTCACAAGCATGTCTGGTAACCCGAAACAGCTGAATACCTTTCACAATTGCCTCACAGTTGCAGTTGATGATGTGCTAGACATTGGGATAACCTCCAACCACTTGGAGTACGTGTTGACTATTACTAGGAACAGGGTGCCCCTGAAGGGCCCCACAAAATCTATGTGTAGGCGCGACCACGGCCCGCGAGCTGTGCCCCATTCTCTATGGGGAAGTCGGGACTCCTCGGGTTGGGTACTCTGGCAGCTTTCACAAGTGCCTACCAAGTTTTCAATGTCAGCATCTAACTTGGGCCACCAGAAGTAGCTTCTGGCTAGCACCTTAGAGCGCACGATCCCCGAGTGGCTGATGTGTAACATTTTTAGTACCTGTGATCTTAACGCTTTGGGGATTACTACCCGCTGCCCCCACAGGAGGCAGCCCTTCTCTAAGGACAGTTTGTCTCTCCTCCTACCATATACCTTGAATTCCTTTGTCGGGGAGGTCGCTGGCCACCCCTTTTGCACCCAGGACTTGACTAAGGTTAGTGACCTGTCCTTCGCTGTAGCTTTAGCTATGTCCGCTGGCAGTATTGGGGGAGTTTCTAGGGCCTCGATCAGTAGCACCTGGTGGTCCTGCTCTACCTCACACCCCGGGTCTCCTAGCTGTGGGAGGGATGACCTGGAAAGGGCGTCTGCATGGCTGATTTCCTTGCCGGGACGGTATGCCAATGCATACTGGTATGCGTTGAGGAAGATTGCCCACCTCAGCATCCTCGGGGATAAAATCTGTGGGGTGGGCTTGTTTGTGGTAAAAATTCCTAGCAGGGGCTTATGGTCGGTCATGACTGTGAACGGTCGACCGTACAAGAAATCGTGGAACTTTTTGGTTCCTGCAACTATTGTCAGGGCTTCCCTGTCTGTCTGCACGTAATTGCACTCCGCCTTGGACAGGGATCTCGAGTAAAATGCTACTGGGGCTTCCCGCCCGCTCTCTAGCACGTGGCATAGGACCGCCACCGCCCCCACCGGTGAGGCATCGCAAACTAATACAACGGGTTTCTTGGGGTCAAAATGGGTTAAGACAGCCTCGGAAGACAAAAGCTGCTTAAGCTCTCTGAATGCCCATTCCTGACTTTCTCCCCACCGCCAAACCGCGTCTTTCTTCAGCAGCTTGTGCAGCGGTTCTGCCACCAATGCCTTCCAGGGCAGGAAGGAGTGGTAAAAATTCAAAAGCCCTAGGAAGGACTGTAGCTCGAGTTTGGTGGTGGGGCGTGGGGCATTTTGGACTGCTGATACCTTCGACTCAGCTGGCTTGATGCCTTCAGGGGATATGCGAAAACCTAGAAACTCGACTTCCTCTGCAAAGAACACACATTTATCTTTTCTCAACCTGAGCCCCGCTTTCTCGAACACGGCTAACACTCGGTCTAACCTCTTGGCCAATTCTTGTCCCCCCCCCCCGCTGTTATCAAAACATCGGCGAAGTAGGGGATAACACCTGGAAGTCCTTTCAAAAGCCGTTCCACGAGGGACTGGAAAATCCCGGGAGCCGAGTTCACGCCGAACTGAAGGCGTGTTACCTTAAAAGCTCCCTTATGTGTGACTATAGTCTGTGCAGCGGCTGCAGTTGGGGTCACCGTTAATTGCTGGTATGCCTGTGCCAAGTCCAGCTTGGCGAAACACCTCCCCCCATGCAATGTTGCCAATAGGTGGCTGACTACCGGCACCGGATATGCATTCGGGCGGATTGCCCTATTGATGGTGCACTTGTAGTTGGCACAAATTCTAACCTCCCCGTTAGCCTTAAGTGCCGTGACAATAGGGGTTTCCCACTCAGCAGAATCTACTGGTACCAAAATCTCCTGGCCCACCAATTTGTCCAGTTCTGTCTCAATTTTGTCCTTCAGTGCAAATGGCACTCTTCGCGGTTTGAGTCTGATGGGCCGGATGTCGAGATCCACGTTGAACGAAACTGGGGGACCCTTGACCTTCCCGAGTCCCTTTTTGAAGACTGCCGGGTGTGTGTTACACACCTCTGTGATCGGGTCCACCTGCACGGCGTGTATGCCCCCAATGAAAACCCCCAGGAGGCCAAACCACTGTGTTCCAAGGAGGCAACAGGTCCCATCCCTTAAAACTACTAGGAGCAACCGTGCGGTGCGCCAATTGAATTGAACCTTGAACTCTCCCACCCCCAACACTGGGATGCTCTTCCCTTGAACATCCCGTAAGTTTGTCCTTAGGGCTCTTAGTTTGGGGCGCGAATTGGGGGAATAGGCAAAAATTCCCGTTGGGAGATGATGGAATACGATGACCCCGAGTCTATCTCCATTTTAACAGGGACCCCTTGTAACTGTACCTCCACGAAGAAATGGGGGTGCCTCAAGGGCACACTGTGTACTGCCTGGTCCTGGTTGTCGGGAACTCTTCAAGACACGTGGCGTTCCTCCGGCTCGTCATCGTCGAAGATCCTGCTGACTCCGTCTGCTTTTCTGTGCGGCCGTTCCGCCGGGCCCTTGCCTTCGTCTCGTTGCTGCCTGCAGACCTTGGCAATGTGGCCGCGCGGCCTGCAGTTGTGGCACTCCGCCTTCCGGAATGGGCACCTGCTCTGGTCGTGAGGTGCTCCGCATCTGTCGCAGCGGCGGTCTCCCCTGGCGCAGTCCCGAACCTCGGGCCTCTTCTGTACTCGTTGCACGTCGTCGTCCTCACTGCATTCGGAGGTGGACGTAGTGGACTCAGGGGCTCCCTGCTCTCCGTGGGACGAACAGCTGTGGACTGGGACCGCAGACGGCCCCCCCCAGCTGTTGCGGTCCTGGCCCGGCATACTCGCTCGCCGTGTTGCACCGACTCGGCGGCTTGGGCAATTCGCAGAACTTGCTCAAAGGAGATGCCCTCATCTTTGGCCAGTAACTTTTTCCGGGCGCCTGCATCTCGCAGGCCTAGCAGGAGCAGGTCCTTCAGCGCCTCGCTCAGGTGTGTTCCCCACCGGCATGGCACTGCAGCCACCCGTAGGGCTGCAACGAACTCTGCCACAGACTCACCGGCCCACTGGTTTCGCTGTTGGAACGCTAACCTCGCCGGGAAGACGGACACCTTCGGGCGGAAATGCTTCCTCAGCTCGTTGAGGATGTTGTCAAGGGGAACATCCCTGAGTGGCCTCGGCATCAGGAGGTTCATAGCCAACTCCAGAGTCTCCAGGCCACACTGAGCCAGCAGATACACTCGCCGCTGGGCTTCGTCCTCGATGCCCTCAGTGTCCATTGCGTAGAGGAACTGCTGCTCGTAGAGTTTCCATCTCTCTGGCTTCGCAGTGTCGAAAGTAGCGATGTTCACTTTGTGGGACGCCATCCCACCTTCATTGCCAATTTACTGTCTTGCAATGAAGACAACGGACACAGCCACAGCGAGGCTGAACACAACTTTATTGCATGGTAGTCAGGGTGAACATGTGGTAATGGCGGACAAACAGCTCTATTTATATTGCATTATACATTTGAACATGCAGGTATCGCAGCCCATTGGCCCCTGCCCCGCGTGACATCATTGCATGACACGCCCATCTTCTCCAGGTGTTGGTGTGGCAGGAAGGTTTCCCGCCATTCAGGTATTTGGGGAATTTGTACCATGTGAGCTGGATGCTCGCTACTGCTACCTGTGGTCACTTAGCTCGCATCCTCAACAGCCTGTTACAATGAGTTCTTGATGAGATACAATTGGTAACAATCATTGGTTACGTTCCGTTAAAGATGTCTTACAGAGTTTCATGGCACTGCATTCAATACATAACACCCCCCAACCCAGGGAACCCAGGAGAGGGGATCAATCCACCTCCCTCCAACACAAGAAGCAATCGTAAATGGTAGTCTGCTAATGTTTTGGTCCACCTAATATGGCGGCAGGCCACGCCCACTGGCTTCAAAAAACTTACAGCATGAAGCCTGTAGTTCCGCCATCATCTCCTGTTTTTATACTGTACCTCCATGGTTCGACAGGATCATGGGGGGGGGGAAGAGTGGAGCCGCCCACAATGCACTGGGGGCCCCAAAGGGACGCAGGGGGGGCTTTCCTTTGTCCACCAAGCTCCTACTCCTCACATCTCTCTTCCTAGTTTATTTATTTAGCAGTTTATTTATTTATTTGGTTAGTTTTATATGTATTACTAGCATAGTTTGCCCGGCGTTGCTGGGCTGTTTACCCCCTGTGCTATATATAAGACAATGAATTCATTTTTATTTTGGTAAAAAAAAATTTTATTTGTTAAAGTTTGTAAACAATATGTCAACAGAATATTTGTATTATGCAAGGTCATTTTGATGTTATATATTTTTAAAAAATTTTTTTTGAAAAATATAATTTTTAACATTGTGTAATCCAAAAATGTAACTTGAAAATTTAAGTTGTTTATTAGTTAAATTTTTTGTATGAAACTATTAAAAACATATTTCAAAGTATTTTTTAGCTAAATTTTTTAATAACTGTGGTTGTTTCTGATGTTTTGAAGTGTCTTCTTTATCTGTAAGACATAATATGAAATGATTGTTATTGATATTGGTTTTGATTTTTGGTTTTTTTAAATATTATTATTTCTTTCATTTAAGTGTGCATAAATGTTTTCATTTATTTTTGCTTACATTTCTATTGTGTAAAATATATTTTTCAGCTTTTTATAATTTATTTACCTTCATTGTTAGATATCATCGTTTAGATGCTTCATTGTGATGATGTTTGTTCTGTTGATTTTCCTGTTTAAAGATATAATTGACAAAGATAAATAAATATTTTTTTTACAAAATGAGTTTATAAAAATATTATTTATACTCACCTTTTTTTCCTGGATCTCTTTAGATTTTATTTGAAGGAAATGCTTCAGCATTAATTCAGCAAGCTCCTGATTGTAGTTTGATGGTGGATTTTTCATGATATGAATATGTCTCTGAATTATTTTGTCAATAGTGATGACATTTTGGTTATCTTTATCTGATTTTGTTTGTTGTTGTTGATGTTGTTATATGGAGACTTATTTTCCTGTTGTATTGTTTGTTTGCTGTTTATTTGCTTTATGATTTCTTCTAAAGATTGTTTCTGTTCTTGTTGTGGGTCTTCTCTCTTTTGTTGTTTCATCTGGCTAGTGTTTGGTTGTCCGTTTTTGTGTATTTGTTTGTTATTTATTTGTTTTATTATTTCTTCCAAGGTTTGATTCTGTGGTGTCTGCGGTGTTGCTTTTTGATTTTCTTTTCTTCTGACTATTTGAATTTCTTTTGGTTCCTTGTTGTTTTCCAGCATGTTGTTATTTGTAAGATTTTTTAATTCTGACTCCTTTTTCATTGAGTTTTCCTCAATTTGTAATTTCCAAGGCAGCACAGTTTTTTGGTTCTTTGTTTGTGGATTTAAGTTAGTTTTGTTTATTTCTGGTTCTGTCTTTTGATGTTGTGTTTCGTTTGTTTGGTCAATTTGAGTGTCCATTTTGGTTTTTTCCTGATGTTGTGTTGCTTTGTAGGTATTGTTTGATGATTCTGTTGTCTGCATTTTCCATGGCAGTATTAACTTGGTGGGTTTATCTTTTTGCATTTTGTTTTGGGTTTCGCTATTAATATCTTGGATTATTCTGTTGGTGCTTTCATTCTCTCTATGCTGTGTGTCTCTTACAATTTCTTCCTGGGGAAGCGATTTATTATTTTCTGTCTCCATTGTTTGATCAAATTTCCTATCGGGACGATGGCTATATGTCCCTTTCTAGTTTGAGTTGTCGCTGCTGAGTGATGTGGTTTCGTTTTAAAGGTGCGTGAATCCGGGTGTTTTTGAAATAACCTCGTGATCGGGTTCTTCTCCTCCGCTGATGTTTCGTTTGCGAAGTGCTTTGCGAGTGAGTGCGATTTGCATATTTGGAGGTGTGTATCTTTTAAGCTGTACTATAGGGCTTCGCGGAAGGCATGTATGTAATTGATTGGTTTATTTTATCCCTGTTATTTATATTTAGATTTCTGTTATTGTACTTATTGTTATTTATGTTGGGCTTACAATTAATATGATTTTTGGATTCGCTAGATCGGCGACGTTTGAGGAAGGTTTTTTCATGTATTCGTGTTGCGTTTATTTAATTAGTTATCCGTGATGTGTTCCCAATTGAGCCCCAGTTATTTCATTATGTATTTTTCGCATTAATGTGATGATTGTATGGCGTTATGTTTGTTTGTTTTTATAATTTATCATCTTTCTGCAAAACTTGCTGATAGACGATGTTTTTGGTTTGGTCATGTTCTGCTAGTATGAATAGGTTTTGCGCAGCAACAACACGTGAGCATGCAACATATAGTTGTCCGTGAGCAAAACATGGTTTTGAAAGATGAACTCCGCAGTGTTTTAGTGTCTGACCTTGTGATTTATTAATTGTTATTGCGAAGGCAAGTTTAACAGGAAATTGGAGTCTTCTGAATGGAATAGTTTGATCAGTTGGTATAAGTGGTATTCTTGGAATACATACTGATTGCCCTGCACCTTTCCCTGTTATAATTATAGCCTCAATGACATTTGGCATCAGATTTTTAACACACAGTCTTGTGCCATTGCATAAGTTTGGTGGATTCATATTTCTTAGTAAAATAATTGGTGCTCCTTTTTTAAGCAATAGATGGTGTGATGGCATCCCAGACAATTCTAATGAGTTCAAAAATTCTGTTGGGAAATTTACAGCATCATCCTTGTCAACTACTGTGTCTATTGATTTATATACAGTTGGCTGGTCTGGTAACATTTCAAGTATTTCAAAATTAATATTGTTTACATCATCATTTCTGGCTGCTAAGATTGCTCTCTCAGTGAGCCATTCATGTTGATGGATATTGGATGTTATGTCAGTGTAAATTGCATTTATTAATTCAGTTTCAGAATGTACCATTGTGCAGAAGTAGTTTGGAAATGTGATGTTGTTATCCTCATTTTTTTGAACTTTTCCTTCTCCTATATTTAGTAGGAAGTCAGTGAATTTTTTTGTGTTTATGTCATGTCTAACTCTCATATTTTCTTTCAAAGTTATGCATTGGACATTATTCCATAGGTATGATTGATTAATGCATGCGTTTATTTGATCTGATGGTGTTGATTTTGGAATAACTGGCAGTGTTTGCCTAAAATCACCACATAGTAGTAGTAATATTCCACCCATTAATTTCTGATTGTCACTTAAATCCTGAAGTGTTCTGTTCAGTGCTTCAATGGATTTTTTATGTGCCATTGTACATTCATCCCATATTATTATTTTTGATTCTTGAAGTACTTTGGCACGTGCACTGTCCTTTGAAATGTTGCACGTTGGTGTTTCTTGTTTAGCTATGTCTAGTGGAATTTGGAGAGCAGAATGTGCTGTTCTTCCACCTTCCATTAAAGTCGCTGCTATTCCTGATGATGCTATTGCTAATGCCACATGGCTTTTTGATCTAATCTCTGCCAAAATTAAATTTGTTAGAAATGTTTTTCCCGTTCCTCCTGCTGCTTGTAAGAATATTATACCTCCTTTTTCTTCCTCTATGTGATTCATAATTATATGATATGCTGCTTTCTGTTCATTATTAAGTAGTGGTTTGTTTTGATTAATGTACAGTTTTAAATCATCTATGTTGTATGTTGTCTCTCTGATGTAATCAGCATTTAATGCATCTCCTTTGTGTCTGTTTGGTTTTGGTAGTCCTACTTGTTTCAGTGTTTTGTGTAGCGATGTCTGGCCGCTAGGGCGGCGTTAGAGCCCGGAGGAGACTGATCAATGACAACACGAAGCAACAGGAGCGAGATCAGATCAGTACTTTATTGGAAAAAGGCAACATCATTTATAGGGAAAAAAGCGCAACGGTGGCAAGCTGTCACCTGACAGGAAAATTACCTCACTCATGTACACGGGTTAATGGGGAATTCTTCAAAGGGGAGTTTAATCAGCTGGGGCAAACATGGATTCAGGGACCTCATTGTCTTGGGGATTAGGCAGGGACAAACATGGTTTATTTGCGCCAGGGATTTCCCGAGCTGGGAGATGAACTATGTACTTAATGCTTGACAGAAGTCAGCTATCTGCTTACTTGGCCGAGTCGCAGGTCAGGTCACGGTAATTGGGTGAATCAAACCCTATACTTTATTCGCCCCCCTTAATTTGGCGGCCGCAGAGCCCACGGGCTGGGAGCGTCTCTCACCGCGGTAGCCTCTGGCGGGCCGTTCCATGCCCTGCGGGGCACGGGGAAACCGCATCTCCCCTTTATTTTCTATTTAAGGACCTGACTGGCGACCTTGCGCAAGAGCGGCATCAGCTGTTGAGCGGGTATGACGTCACGGAGTTTCTCTCTGGGGCGGCACTTGGAGATCAGTGAGGGAATGCACTGAGCAAAACAACAAAGCGTAATGCCTAGTATGGTTATCCCCACCACTACCTTAAGCACCGTTTGCAGCCACCCCCAGGGAATCCATGACCACATCCAATTCCACAGGGAACTCCACCAAGCCCCCCATGCGGAACCCTCAGTAATACCCTGGACTATGGTGTGGAGGTTCGTGATCTGGCTTTGGATCTTACGGGAGTTATCAGTAAGATTGAAGCAGCACATTCCATGAAAGGATTCGCAACCCAGGTGGTGCAGCAAGAGGAGGTAGTCGATAGCCGCTCGATTGTCAAGAACGGCCTGGCGAAGTTCTGCCTGTTCCTGATTGAGGAGCGCTATCGCTGTGGAGGTATGGTTAATGGCTTTTGCCAAACCGCAAGCCAAGCGGCCAATCCTCCGTGCGTTGCCGACGGCCAAGCCTGGCACGCCGACAAGGCTGACTGCTAGGGATACATACTCAGCGGGACTCATTACTCTGAAGCTGCTGTCACAAGAGCTGTCTAACTGGGTCGTGCGTGTGTGCCGTATGAGTGGGGAGACATTTGAAACATTGGAAACATGTGAAACATTAGAAACATTTGTGCTTGGGGCAATCATGTCCTTAGTAGGAAGTAACAGTGTCAAACGACTGATACAACACATTGAGTCCGACAAATTCGCAGGAATATAGTTCCATGTGAACTGGTTGCAGGTGAAAAACCACCCTGAAGGTAGGGTGACGTGAGCGTACAGCGAAATGAGGGTTTCTGGTTTGTTGCAAGTCCAGTTGCCGCTGCCGGGGTCCAGGCAGCGGCGCCGAGTCGGACCGCCTGAGGTGCAGCCGGTCATTCGGGTGCAAGCAGCGTCCGGGCTGACCGCCACTCGAGGGGTATGGAGAGTGGCTGCGTCAGCCGGCAAGGTTGACGCAAGTCGCCGTCCCCCCCAGCGGGCGTATGCTGAGAAGGTGGTAGGAGTGTGTGGACCAAAGAACGCCTTCAACAACCAGTCGCCATCCTTGGTGCGCGCGTCCAGAGCGTGGCACACGGGGATGAGACAGGTGCTGAGGATAGATGCAGAACCAATGTCCTGCCGTAGACAAAAATCGGACTGGTTGACGAGACCCGCCAACCTTTCCCACAAGTTGTACCGCATTCGTGCGGAAATATCTTCACCAGGCGGCAAACCGTCAGCCTGGATCGGAGTAGCCTGAACGCCTCCCCCCAAGAGCAGGGAAAGGGCCAGGATGATGGTGATCGCCGCTGTGTTGGCGTGAATCAGGGCAAAAACTGCAGCTGTGAGGTTCTCCGGTGTCGGCTCTTTCTCCTCGCGCTGCACGGCGTCCTGGGCGTCACTGCAAAGAGCCTTGACCATCCCCCAGGTGATCTTGGGCATCGGCGGCCGTTTCCTCCGGCGGGTCCTCTCGGTCAGGGTGAGGTCCTCCATTTCCGGGATCGGACTCGGGCCGGCCTGGTTCCACGCCATGCGGTTCCACGTAGGGCTTGACACACCGGGCTGGAATCCAAACGACACCTGTAGGAGACATAACTGCAGCATACCCTCTTCCCCAGGTTATGAGCGGCACCGGGCCCCTCCAGGAAGGGTCTGGTGGCACTCGGTACCGGACCATAGGTCGCGGGAGAGCTTCCGAACGGCGGAAATGCTTCTCCTGCGGCGTGCAGTCCGAAAAAACATTAAGGTGATTGTACGTGAACAATACCTTGTTGAGACACATCTGTGCTTCTCCCTGTGACTTGGGGAGGGCTGGTGGCTCCCCCCTTTCTGTTTGTTTGTCAATATAGGACTTTAGCGTCCGATTGACCCGCTCTACAATCGCTTGCCCTTGCGGATTGTAGGGAATTCCAAATGTGTGCTTGATGTCCCAAGTAGCCATGAAGGCGGCCAACTGCCTGGAACTGTAGGCCGGCGCGTTGTCCGTCTTCACGTGCCGCGGCTTGCCCATCGCCGCAATGCAGGAAAGGAGGTGCTGCTCCACGTGGGTGGCAGCCTCCCCTTTCTGCGCCGTTGCCCAAACGAACTGGGAAAAGGTGTCAATGCAGACGTGCATGTATTGCCATCTGCCGAACTGCGGCACATGCGTGACGTCCATCTGCCATACCTGATTAGCCTCTGTCCCTCGTGGGTTGACCCCCCACGAGGGCCCCCCCGGCGCTCCTGCGCAATGCTGGCAAGAGCGGACTATACCTTGGGCTTGAGAGAGTGGCAGATTGAACTGTCTGGCGAGTGCCTTGGCGTTTTGGTGAAAAAAGGCATGGCTCTGGATTGGAGTAGTGAAAACTCCCAAAACTGAACGTTGCTGAGTTTCCTTTGCCGCCGCATCCGCTCTGCTATTGCCCGCGGAAATTGGACCCGGTAGGTCTTGGTGACTTCGGATGTGGGCAATATAGAGCGGCTCTGTGCGGTTCCGCAAATGAAATTGAGCAGTGAGAAACAGGCTGAGCAAGTTCTTGTCTATCGCGGGAGTAATGTAAGCTCCCGGTAGACTGTGAAGCAAATTCCTTACATACAGACTGTCAGTAATGATGTTTAAGCGTTCCTTGGCGAAGGTGCGCAAGGCAAGGTTCACGGCTGCCAACTCTGCCCGCTGCGCGGACTTCTGTGGAAGAGTTAGCAGCGTGCGCCAAGCTTCGCCCTCCTGCCAAGTCAGGACACCATATGTGCGTCCCCCATCGGTAAAAACTGTCTTGGCCCCCTGAAGCGGGACCAGCGAGAGCAATTCGAACAAACCGACTGTTCCTGTCTGAAGTGAGACAAGCCTAGGGTCTTTGGGCAAGTGGTATGCCAAGCTTCCGGTGAATCCTTCCAAGGCTATCGGAAGCGAGTCACCTAGCTGCATCAACTGATGGATTTGTTCCTTGGTGAACGGGACTGTGATCTTAGCTAAATCGTGCCCAGAAATGTCCCTTGCTCTCAGCCTGCCGCGGTAGATCACCGCGGAGACCAGTTCTTGGGGCGGAACGATGTTCCGAGAAGAGGTGTTAGGCAAGTAGACCCACTCCACAATTTTCGCTCCCTTCTCTGAGTCTACTCCTAGCGCCCCGGTGAACATGGACCCTGACCGTACGATGTACAAATTCAGGATCGGGGCGTATGGCCCCGGGGCGATCCTATCCACCCACCTCTGGCTGAGAGCTTGGTTCACCTTCTCGAGCGCCAAGCGCGCGTCTCGAGAGATCTTTATCCGGTCTGCCGGCTGCTTACCTAAGGTTAGCAGCGAGAAGAGCGGTTTTAGAAGATCCGTATCTAGACGAAAATACGGTCTGGCCCAATTGATGTTCCCCAAAACTTGCTGCAATTCTACAAGGGTGACTGAGTCTTGTAAATTTATCTGAGGCAGGACTGGTGCTGCGAAAGAGCGGAGAAGCCGATGGCCCAAGTATGAAAAGGGCTCGGTTCTCTGCACTTTCTCAGGGGCAATAAGTAAGCCTTTGTCCCCCAGGCTGGCCTGGAGGTCAGAAAACATTTCGCTGCCGAGCTGCGGCAACGCTACTAAGATGTCGTCCATGAAGTGACAAACAATAGCTTTAGGGTAAAGGCTTCGGAACTTTGCCAGTGCGCCGTGAACATAAATTTGGCACAGGGTGGGCGAATTGAGCATGCCCTGTGGCAAAAATCTCCACGCGTAACGCTGCGTGGGCTCCCCGTGGTTCACGACCGGCACCGTAAAGGCGAACCTTTCCCGGTCCCTGGGGTCTAGGGGGATTGTATAAAAGCAATCCTTGAGATCTACAACTAGGATCTCCCACCCCTCGGGAATCATATTAGGATTTGGGATGCCGCATTGAAGCGGGCCCATCGGCTGAATGCATTTATTGATCTCCCTGAGATCGTGGAGGAGTCGCCACTTCCCCGACTTCTTCTTAATCACAAAAATTGGCGAATTCCAGGGGCTTGTGGACTGTTCTATGTGTCCTGCGTCTAGCTGTTCCTTAACTAGCTGCTTGAGGGCAACTAATTTCTCTCCCACTACCGGCCATTGTTCTACCCATACCGGAGTGTCGGTGAGCCATTTAAGTGGCAACGCCATTACCCGAAGGTAAGCGTAGCACCGTACTGCTGGAGAATGTCTCGCCCCCAAAGGTTGATGTGCACGTCAAGAATGTGCGGCCGAATTACCGCTGTGCCGTCAGCCTTTGGGATTGTGACTTCTACCCACTCTCGGCTCCTGAACGCTTCCTGGACTCCTACCCCCCACACATCGGAGACCGGCTCAATGGCCCACTCTCTTGGCCACTGGCTCCTGCTTATCACGCTCACATCCGCTCCGGTATCGAGTAACCCTGAGAACACCCTTTTGTTCAAAAATACCTCGATAACGGGGCGCTGTTTCCACTCAATGTTGGTCTCCACTGTCGCTAAGACCTGGTATCCTTGCACTGCCTCACTCGCGCTCGAGCGGTCTGCTGAACCGGACTCTGAGCTGTCCCTGAGCCTTCCCTGGCTGCCTGCTGGCGAGTGACAAGGAACCATGATCAGTTGCGCTAACGTGTCTCCCTTGTGGATGGTTTGGGGCAGGTGCGCCCAAAGCTGGACCTGGAGAATGCCTGAAAAATTCGAGTCAATGACTCCTGGAATTATAAAAATTCCGCGTGCTCCAGCTACACTACGGGGCAAAACTAAACCTATAAAGCCTCTGGGCAGGGGTCCCATGTACTGGGTGTCGACTAGATAGACTGTGCCTGGCAGATTGCATGTAACGTCCGCCTGGCAAGTCAGTTCTAGCCCCGTGCTGCCCTTGGGGCTGGCCTGTGCCCTCGCAGTGCCTGGGATGTGCCTAGAATCTAGTCTCGGTCTGGGGAGCTCTGGATCTGGGTGAAGGAAGCCTCTGTTTGGACTGGGGCCAGAGACGTGCCCGGATTCCGGTTTCCCGAATTCGGACAAAACCTGGCCCAATGGTAGCCTTTCTTGCACTTCGGGCAGAGGGTGTTCGGAGCCTTGGGGCGGCCGGACTTTTGTCCGCTTCCCTTGGATCGGCACTCCCGAGCGAAGTGACCGACCTTGCCACAAGTGTGACATGCCCCCTTGTTCTTGCCATTGGATCTTCTTCCCCCCTGCACCGCTGCCGCTAGCAGACCCATCTTGTAGGAGTCTGTGCCAACGTCGGAGCATGCTCGGATCATGTCCGTTAAGGTTATGTCAGGGCGATTGCCCAGGGACTGCAAGATTTTACGGCAGTCCAAGTTGGCGTTGTCTTTGGCTAGCTTAATCATGAGCTCTTCCTGGGCGTGCTCATTGTCAATCTGCCTGCTAATTGCTTCTTCCAGGCGATTGATGAAGTCCATGTAGGGCTCTTGGGCTCCCTGCTTAATAGCGGTGTAATTTTTGGCCGTTTTGCCAGACGCTGGGACCTTGAAGTATGCCCTATAGGCAGCCTCGGCTGACATCTCCAGGGTGGCGAGAGGCAAGTTGATTTGAGCGTTGATGGACTCAAAGGCACCTGAACCATACAACTGGTCAGGGATTACCGCGCCTCCCATCCTGGCAGCCCGAGCTTGCGCCTCTAGGCGGAACTCGCTGTCCCAAATCATGTACTGGCTGGGGGTGAGCATCATCCTCATGACGGCTTTCCAATCATGAGGAATCCACATGGTGGTTTCGCACACTTGCTGGAGCGTGCGCCTCGTAAAACGACTTTGGAGCCCTGTCTCTGAAATTGCTTTCCGTAAAGCCATGAGAAGCTTGTACGGGACTGGGGAGTGTACTACCTGCTGTGCGCCCGTGAGCGCGTCCATCTCCAAGCGGATGGGACAAATCTGTCGAAGCTCTGCTAGCTGTTCAACTGGCAATTCCCCCTTCTTGAGTTCTATCTCAGCTGTGCGCTGAAGGGCACTCTTCACGACTAGGGAACCTGGGGTTGTCAGAGAAGCGCCAGCGCCTCTCATTCCTTGCGTTCCCTCGGTGACGTCTGCAGCTGTCACCGCGGGAAGGCTCCCTGCGCTACTCTGCTGATACTTGAATGTCGGGTAGAGTGCGGTGGGCGCAGTCGGCTCGACTGGCGTGCCTGATGGCTTCTCTAACAGGGGTTCTTCCGCTTCTACCCGGACTGGCTCGATCTGCTCTAAGAGTCTCCTACATTTCCTCCATGTGCGGACTATCCCTCCCGGAGCTTTCGGGGTTTGCTGAATGCAGTCTCCTATCTGATCCCAGAGCTTCAGGGTTAACGTACCTACTTCTGGGTAAAGTAGGCAGTGTTCCCTGAGGTACGCCAGAAGTCTCGCTAGCTCCCTGCTGTGAAATCGTAACTGAAAAACCCTGGCCAGGATTATGAACTCTTGCTCCCGAGTTCTTTGGCTAGCGGACGGACTTGGTCGAGGAGAACAAGTCCCCATATTACCTGCGATGGTCCTCCGAAGTTTCCTTCTCGGGACGAAGTTCGACGCGTCTTTGCAGGCAACAGGTTCGGGCGACGAGTGTCTGGGGTAGACCTCGGAGCGTGGACCTTCTGCCACGGGCCCTTCTAACGGCCTCTGCGATGTCAGGGGCTCACAGCCTGCCCTGAGCGGAACGCGTTTCCCTCTATGGCAAACCTCGCGAAAGTGAGGAGTAAGCTGTAGGAATGCCTCTCTGGAATGCCTCGCGGCGGGCCGTCCTCTGTCCGGCTGGCTGCCGACCAGAGCGCCGCGCTATCCTCCGGGCTGGCGGGTCGCGGCTCAAGCGCAGAACCGGACCGCGTGGATCGCTACTCACGAGTAGACCTCTCCGGGGTCTCTTACTCACGAGTAAATCACGTCGGGGTCACCAGCTGTAGCGATGTCTGGCCGCTAGGGCGGCGTTAGAGCCCGGAGGAGACTGATCAATGACAACACGAGGCAACAGGAGCGAGATCAGATCAGTACTTTATTGGAAAAAGGCAACATCATTTATAGGGAAAAAAGCGCAACGGTGGCAAGCTGTCACCTGACAGGAAAATTACCTCACTCATGTACACGGGTTAATGGGGAATTCTTCAAAGGGGAGTTTAATCAGCTGGGGCAAACATGGATTCAGGGACCTCATTGTCTTGGGGATTAGGCAGGGACAAACATGGTTTATTTGCGCCAGGGATTTCCCGAGCTGGGAGATGAACTATGTACTTAATGCTTGACAGAAGTCAGCTATCTGCTTACTTGGCCGAGTCGCAGGTCAGGTCACGGTAATTGGGTGAATCAAACCCTATACTTTATTGGCCCCCCTTAATTTGGCGGCCGCAGAGCCCACGGGCTGGGAGCGTCTCTCACCGCGGTGGCCTCTGGCGGGCCGTTCCATGCCCTGCGGGGCACGGGGAAACCGCAGTTTTGTTTGCAATGTGTATGCATTGGTCTTCTATTTCAATTAATGTCAAATTGTATATGTATGGTGTGTAGTCAACTTGTAAATTTGGATTTTCTTTTTTGGCTTTGAGTAGGTGGTCTTCACTTAGTTGGTTTTTGAATTTTTCCCACAATTGTAGTGGATTTGATGGACTGCAACATGTTAATATTATAGCTATTAATGTTCTCATTTGCTGTGGCATTGAAAATATGTTTGCCTCTTCCATAGTTGTCTCCCAATGTTGGTCTGCTTCCAATAATCCCATTAGCTGACATACCTCTCTGTATGTTTCTTGAATGTTACCATTGAAAGTTTTTAGTTCCTGAAATGATTTTGGCCCAGGAATAGTGTGAAGCAACATTCTCAAATAGAAGCATTCACTATTGTTTGGGTGGACAGTATATAGTCTTCCAATAGCATCTGATTGGTACATATCTAGTTCTGGAATATATGTGCCTGTCTTTCTCCGTGAGAATTTTCTCTTACTTTTATCCCATGTGTAATATGTGGCGACATCATTGTATAGGATTGTTTGTGCAAATGTATCAGTGTTGCATAATTGAAAAAATGCTGTTAAAGTTGTTTCTTTTGGGTTTTCAGCCACACTGGTTGCTGTATCTGGCGTGAAATATACTCTTTGGCCATTTTCTAGATGAACACTTAAATGTAGGACTGTGGGATGTCTGTCATGAATGTGAAATCCTAGAATACGCCAGAAATCCTCATTTGTGCTAATGTATCTGCCACATTGGTATTGAAGTATTTCATCATTCTTGTTTTGGTTTCTGACATCAAAAACTGCCATGTCACTTCCTTTGTTTATGTACTTGCAGACATATTTAATGGATTTGACACTATTACAGTATTCCACATTTATATGTGCATTGAATATTTTGGATAGTAAAGGACTGTATGGGACTATCCATGTGTTGTCAATTTCTACTTCCCCTTGTTTTTTCATGTTTATTTTTGTTGTTCTTCCACCATCCTCTGTTGATCGTCTTCTATATTGTGGGTATCCATCTTCTGATGTTTCTGTTTCTTTCAATAATGGCCTTGGATATCTTTTGGTGCAACATTTGTCTTTCATACATGTTGATTGTGGGTTAAGTAGTCCACATGGACCATGTATCATGTTTTTTTTAACTATTGCATGTAATTCAGAGTCTTCTGTTTCGTCTGGAATTTCTGCAGAAATTATGTTATCAATGTCTGTTGGATGTAGTTTGTTTTGCAGCCAAATTAGATTGTGTGAATGTGGAAGCCCGCGTTTTTGCCATTCTATCGTGAACATATGACAAACCGTTTTCCCAAATATTTCATTTTTGGTGATCAGATTTATTAATTGTGTTTGTTTTTGTCTGAATACTCTTGCAATTAAATCGTGTCTGTCATTAGATGTTTCATTGGTGTCGAGGTTATTTTTAATTTCAGTCCATGTTGGGTTGCATGTAAATGTAATGAATAAATCTGGTCTTCCATGCTTTCTAACATAAGTCATGGCATCCTGAGTGTATTGATGCATATGTCTCGGGCTTCCTGTGTATGTTGCGGGCAGTATGAGTAGTGCTCCAACATTAGATGGGTTGCCATCTTTAGCAATTGCATCTTTTAAATGTATGTATTGTTCTGCTCTAAGTGTTTTTTGATTGTTTCTAATGTACAGTAGTCTTTCAGATTCTATTTTTGCATACATATCCACCACAAACTGGTTTAGTAATTTTTTGCAATGCAAAATGTGATTTTTCCCCTCATTTCTAATCATTAAAATATATGAGTAGTAGTCCATTGCTGTTATTTTTTTGCTAGTTTCTGTACCTGTTTTTGGATCTATTTGTTTCAAATTAAAATTATACCCATCTTCCCCATATGGAAATAGTATTGGATATTGAAGTGCGTCATAAGATCTATGTGTTTCTGAAATCCTTTGTAGTTTTTCATCATGTCTTTGCAGTATAATATCTCTTGGGTGGAAAGTGTCCCCTGAAATGATGGCTGCTACCTCATTTGTTTCAGGAGCATTATATCTTCTTATATGGTCTCCTGTGGGTGTTTTGTCTGCAGATATAATTATTTTGAATTGTTCTTGTGGCATATTTTCCATTGCATTTTTGAAAGTGCGGATCAGGTTATTGTGTTCATGAAGCATTCTCTGAATGTTTAGAACTATGTGTGTTTTTGTACCATTTATGTATGTGCATCTTTGAGTGGTTTCTTTTTGTTCATCTCCCATGAAATATATTTGAAGGAATTTTGGTTCCTTATCTGGTAGTGGTAGTAGTGAACCAATTTTGTGGTACACTTGACCTTGTATGGTGAATGTTGGATTAAAACCTTTGTGCTGTATTATATTTGTTGCTCCAAATGAGGTCATTTGAAAACATGAGTTATATTTTCTAATGTTTTTTAAGAAATGTTTGGAATCCTGTGTTTCTCCTCTGGTGTATTCTATAAGTTGCTGTGGTGGTAATTGTTGATGGATTTTTACTTCCCCCCCCCCTTACAACATAATGTCTTTGTTTCATTTTTAAATTTTCTTGCATTGCAGAATGTGCAGATGTTGTCTAGATTTCCTATGTTTAAATTAAATTGCAAGCAATAATTTGTTTCAGGAACATAGGAAAATGCAGCCATTTGTAATGTTGTTGTCTGTTCTTTTTTTTCACCTTTCTTTTTTCTCTAGTTACCTTATTCTGTATTAATCTCTCTTCATGTTTTTTATTACTTTCTTTTGCCCTTGCAGCACTATCTATTTCTCTTCGTTCTGCTAACATTATTTCATGTTCTTCTGCATTTGTTTGTATTGTCTTTTGTAAGTAATATTTTCTTCGTTTAGTTAGGTTAAACTCCCTTTCTTGTTGTGTCTGGTCAGTTATTTGCTGTTTCCTTTTTAACCTTTCACTTGTTCTTTGCGCTATATTTACTCTTTTTTTGGGTGGCATTGTTAAAAGATATTCAGTAGATGTAAACTATTTGTTTGTTGTAGCGATATCTGGCCGCTAGGGCGGCGTTAGAGCCCGGAGGAGACTGATCAATGACAACACGAGGCAACAGGAGCGAGATCAGATCAGTACTTTATTGGAAAAGGGCCACATCATTTATAGGGAAAAAAGCGCAACGGTGGCAAGCTGTCACCTGACAGGAAAATTACCTCACCCACGTACACGGGTTAATGGGGAATTCTTCAAAGGGGAGTTTAATCAGCTGGGGCAAACATGGGTTTAGGGACCTCATTGTCTTGGGGATTAGGCAGGGACAAACATGGCTTATTTGCGCCAGGGATTTCCCGAGCCGGGAGATGAGCTATGCACTTAATGTTTGACAGGAGTCAGCTATCTGCTTACTTGGCCGAGTCGCAGGTCAGGTCACGGTAATTGGGTGAATCAGACCCTATATTTTATTCACCCCCCTTAATTTGGCGGCCGCAGAGCCCACGGGCTGGGAGCGTCTCTCACCGCGGTGGCCTCTGGCGGGCCGTTCCATGCCCTGCGGGGCATGGGGAAACCGCATCTCCCCTTTATTTTCTATTTAAGGACCTGACTGGCGACCTTGCGCAAGAGCGGCATCAGCTGTTGAGCGGGTACGACGTCACGGAGTTTCTCTCTGGGGCGGCACTTGGAGATCAGCGAGGGAATGCACTGAGCAAAACAACAAAGCGTAATGCCTAGTATGGCTATCCCCACCACTACCTTAAGCACCGTTTGCAGCCACCCCCAGGGAATCCATGACCACATCCAATTCCACAGGGAACTCCACCAAGCCCCCCATGCGGAACCCTCAGTAATACCCTGGACTATGGTGTGGAGGTTCGTGATCTGGCTTTGGATCTAACGGGAGTTGTCAGTAAGATTGAAGCAGCACATTCCATGAAAGGATTCGCAACCCAGGTGGTGCAGCAAGAGGAGGTAGTCGATAGCCGCTCGATTGTCAAGAACGGCCTGGCGAAGTTCTGCCTGTTCCTGATTGAGGAGCGCTATCGCTGTGGAGGTATGGTTAATGGCTTTGGCCAAACCGCAAGCCAAGCGGCCAATCCTCCGTGCGTTGCCGACGGCCAAGCCTGGCACGCCGACAAGGCTGACTGCTAGGGATACATACTCAGCGGGACTCATTACTCTGAAGCTGCTGTCACAAGAGCTGTCTAACTGGGTTGTGCGTGTGTGCCGTATGAGTGGGGAAGCATTTGAAACATTGGAAACATGTGGAACATTAGAAACATTTGTGCTTGGGGCAATCATGTCCTTAGTAGGGAGTAACAGTGTCAAACGACTGATACAACACATTGAGTCCGACAAATTCGCAGGAATATAGTTCCATGTGAACTGGTTGCAGGTGAAAAACCACCCTGAAGGTAGGGTGACATGGGCGTACAGCGAAATGAGGGTTTCTGGTTTGTTGCAAGTCCAGTTGCCGCTGCCGGGGTCCAGGCAGCGGCGCCGAGTCGGACCGCCTGAGGTGCAGCCGGTCATACGGGTGCAAGCAGCGTCCGGGCTGACCGCCACTCGAGGGGTATGAAGAGTGGCTGCGTCAGCCGGCAAGGTTGATGCAAGTCGCCGTCCCCCCCAGCGTGCGTATGCTGAGAAGGTGGTAGGAGTGTGTGGGCCAAAGAACGCCTTCAACAACCAGTCGCCATCCTTGGTGCGCGCGTCCAGAGTGTGGCACACGGGGATGAGACAGGTGCTGAGGATAGATGCAGAACCAATGTCCTGCTGTAGACAAAAATCGGACTGGTTGACGAGACCCGCCAACCTTTCCCACAAGTTGTACCGCATTCGTGCGGAAATATCTTCCCCAGGCGGCAAACCGTCAGCCTGGATCGGAGTAGCCTGAACGCCTCCCCCCAAGAGCAGGGAAAGGGCCAGGATGATGGTGATCGCCGCTGTGTTGGCGTGAATCAGGGCAAAAACTGCAGCTGTGAGGTTCTCCGGTGTCGGCTCTTTCTCCTCGCGCTGAACGGCGTCCTGGGCGTCACTGCAAAGAATCTTGACCATCCCCCAGGTGATCTTGGGCATCGGCGGCCGTTTCCTCCGGCGGGTCCTCTCGGTCAGGGTGAGGTCCTCCATTTCCGGGATCGGACTCGGGCCGGCCTGGTTCCACGCCATGCGGTTCCACGTAGGGCTTGACACACCGGGCTGGAATCCAAACGACACCTGTAGGAGACATAACTGCAGCATACCCTCTTCCCCAGGTTATGAGCGGCACCGGGCCCCTCCAAGAAGGGTCTGGTGGCACTCGGTACCGGACCATAGGTCGCGGGAGAGCTTCCGAACGGCGGAAATGCTTCTCCTGCGGCGTGCAATCCGAAAAAACATTAAGGTGATTGTAAGTGAACAATACCTTGTTGAGACACATCTGTGCTTCTCCCTGTGACTTGGGGAGGGCTGGTGGCTCCCCCCTTTCTGTTTGTTTGTCAATATAGGACTTTAGCGTCAGCGCCTCTCATTCCTTGCGTTCCCTCGGTGACGTCTGCAGCTGTCACCGCGGGAAGGCTCCCTGCGCTACTCTGCTGATACTTGAATGTCGGGTAGAGTGCGGTGGGCGCAGTCGGCTCGACTGGCGTGCCTGATGGCTTCTCTAACAGGGGTTCTTCCGCTTCTACCCGGACTGGCTCGATCTGCTCTAAGAGTCTCCTACATTTCCTCCATGTGCGGACTATCCCTCCCGGAGCTTTCGGGGTTTGCTGAATGCAGTCTCCTATCTGATCCCAGAGCTTCAGGGTTAACGTACCTACTTCTGGGTAAAGTAGGCAGTGTTCCCTGAGGTACGCCAGAAGTCTCGCTAGCTCCCTGCTGTGAAATCGTAACTGAAAAACCCTGGCCAGGATTATGAACTCTTGCTCCCGAGTTCTTTGGCTAGCGGACGGACTTGGTCGAGGAGAACAAGTCCCCATATTACCTGCGATGGTCCTCCGAAGTTTCCTTCTCGGGACGAAGATCGACGCGTCTTTGCAGGCAACAGGTTCGGGCGACGGGTGTCTGGGGTAGACCTCGGAGCGTGGACCTTCTGCCACGGGCCCTTCTAACGGCCTCTGCGATGTCAGGGGCTCACAGCCTGCCCTGAGCGGAACGCGTTTCCCTCTATGGCAAACCTCTCGAAAGTGAGGAGGAAGCGGTAGGAATGTCTCTCTGGAATGCCTCGCGGCGGGCCGTTCTCTGTCCGGCTGGCTGCCGACCAGAGCGCCGCGCTATCCTCCGGGCTGGCGGGTCGCGGTTCAAGCGCAGAACCGGACCGCGTGGAGCGCTACTCACGAGTAGACCTCTCCGGGGTCTCTTACTCACGAGTAAATCATGTCGGGGTCACCAGCTGTAGCGATATCTGGCCGCTAGGGCGGCGTTAGAGCCCGGAGGAGACTGATCAATGACAACACGAGGCAACAGGAGCGAGATCAGATCAGTACTTTATTGGAAAAAGGCCACATCATTTATAGGGAAAAAAGCGCAACGGTGGCAAGCTGTCACCTGACAGGAAAATTACCTCACCCACGTACACGGGTTAATGGGGAATTCTTCAAAGGGGAGTTTAATCAGCTGGGGCAAACATGGGTTTAGGGACCTCATTGTCTTGGGGATTAGGCAGGGACAAACATGGCTTATTTGCGCCAGGGATTTCCCGAGCCGGGAGATGAGCTATGCACTTAATGTTTGACAGGAGTCAGCTATCTGCTTACTTGGCCGAGTCGCAGGTCAGGTCACGGTAATTGGGTGAATCAGACCCTATATTTTATTCACCCCACTTAATTTGGCGGCCGCAGAGCCCACGGGCTGGGAGCGTCTCTCACCGCGGTGGCCTCTGGCGGGCCGTTCCATGCCCTGCGGGGCATGGGGAAACCGCAGTTTGTTGCTGTAATTGTAAAGAAATAAATGATTCTAGGTGTTTTTCCTTAAAAATGAATATCACAGTAGATGTTTTGTGTCAATGTCAAAATGGCTGCCATACATTAATGCTTTCTGTATTTTGAAGTTAAGTTACTGATTTGTGTAGTAAAGGCCCTTTTGTTTTGTGTATTTTCCTAAAATTATTTTATATAATCAATGTATTTAATTATTTCAGTAAAGGTATTTTTCTATTTCTGTTGAACTTTAATTCAATTAGGTGTAGAACACAAACATAGTTATGTTTCTTTGATTTTTAAAGATAATGTTGGTCGTTGTTCAGTATTGTTGCTCAGTGGATTTCTGTGGTTTTATGAAATATATTTATTATTTTAGCATTATTCTCCCTTTTGAAGTATGAATAATGTTTTATTTTCCTTTGCTAGTTACTATTTTGTTTGCAAATGATACTGGTCTCTCTTTCACTCTCCAACGGTTTTTCCCCCCTGTTCGTGTTAAAGTTAAAACGCTGTATTGCATTTGTTATTTAAGAACGTCTTCTATTAGCTTTGTCCAGAATGTGTAGTTTTTTAGATATCTGATCGTAAATATTATGTAACTTTAATTGCGTTCAATTATGTTTAGGTTTCGTAAAGTTCAGTAGGCCGGTATGTTTTGTTTTTTTTAATATTCGTAGCGCGTTACGGATTGCGTAACGGCTCAAAGTACAGTTGGCAGCAACCTTTTGCGTTGTTAGTCTGTTTTTCAAGTGTTTAAACGACTAAATTCCGTAATTACTCGTTTGGAGTATGATTAATTTTTTGAACGGGACTCGTTTCGTTCCCAAAATCACTGCGGTCTCTACCGTAAGCTCGCAAAAGGCTTTAGATTTCTACATCTACGCTGAAGTAATAGCAGGAATCTAAGTTGGTTTGGCTCGGAATGATGGCTTTTTAATGGCCTGGTGAATTTCGTCACTGATGACTCGCACAACTCCTTATATGGCTTTAAAGTGAAAAGGAGTTTGGGATATGTAGTTTTTTAATTTTTTTCAGTCGCTCGGCAAGCTTTTGGATACGCAATGTAGTATTTAGAATTTATGTGTTTGAATTTCTAATTTATATTTCCAAAAATTGCCATGGACTAACCTACGTACCACTATGCTGAAATGAAAGTAGGTATGTAAGTAGTTTTGCATTGCAATTATTTTCTGTTTGTAGCGTTGTGGATTACTTCAATGATGACGCGTACATTCCGAAGCATTTCATTGGCTGCAGCAGAAGACCTTTCTGGGGGTTAGAGTGTAAAGGATGCTGGGATATGTATTTTGTGTTTAGTTTCTGTCGTCCGTCGCTCGGCATGGTTTTGATACGCTATTTTGGATTGGTTGCGGCTCGTAACGCAAAGACTGTCTCCGTTGTTTTTATCATCGTGATTGGATAACAGTGGGCGAAACACGGCGAAACGCAATGCTTTTCGGGTAATGAAGTTGTTTCCCTTTCTTGCCATTGGTGGGGCTGATGCCCCAATCGCGATTTTTTAAACCATTCGTTGACCTGTGTAGCCACTTCGCCCGTGCTCTCGAAGGGAGGGAACGGGTAAGTAGGGCGACGTATAGCAACCTATAGCCAATTCCAACACTTGGTTTTATAGGTTAAGATAGGAGAAAATGGGGCCAAACGATGTGACTTAAGAAGGAAAGAGCAAAAACCGTTTTGAGAAAAATTAATTGGCACGTTATTTCTTGACTGTTTATTTTCAAAGTCCATGTAGGTAATAAATTGAAAAAAATAAATTTCCTTATTTTCAGGTATCAAACACACAAAAATATTCTACAGCAGTATTTTCAAGTGAAGAGTTTGTAAAACTGTAACACATAGGGGAAAGGGCTCAGCTGCCAAAACTTAATTCATGAGAGTCTGTAATGTTCAACTTGTGTCAATTGATTTTTGTAGATATAATATTTCCGAAGCTATCCAGTATATTAGCTTTTCAGACTGACTGTCTTTTATCAAGGAATCTACAAATAATTAAAGACATTTAGTTAGAGTATATTACATAAAATAATTATAACATGCAAATGTGCATACAATATACTTATATTTTTTTAATTGCAGTATGCATATATGTGTAATTAATTACAGCAATTGTCTTAATATGCAAATGGGGTAAAACATTCCAAATTCTAACTTATACAGAAAAATCATTTATACATTTCTTATCACAAAAGAGAGCAACCTTTTCTTAAATGGAAGCTTACTATTTCTTAAGTAAAAGTATACCCTGCATCCATCGCCTCTCTACGTACTCTGTATGTTGTGCTTTGGGATGTCAATTGGTCTGTGTTCTCAAGGCTTAATATAGAGAAAATGTATTTCCAGGTGCTTGATTAAAATCACCCATTTGAGAAAGGCTAGTAGAACTGTCAATAATTACAGACTTACGTTGTATTTTTTTCATTAATTTTTATTAGTTTTCAAAAATATAAACATAGGTAAAATTGGCATTATACAATACAAAAAACTTAATAATAATGATATAAAAATAAATGAACTTTAAAAAACAACAAGAAATACATCATATTACGTTTAACATACTCAATTTTTATCCAACTTCTTTTTTAACTTTTTCATCATATCAATTATATATCTCTTTCTAGACAATCCTTTTATTATTTATCTCTTATACCTTCAAAGTGACTGCAGTGGCTCAAGTGCCTAAGATGCTGACTGGGAGGCGGAAGGTCAGCTGTTCGATTCCCTAGTACTGCAGAACGGAATGAGCTCCCGTCTTTGTCCTAGCTCCTGCCAACCTAGCAGTTCGAAAGCAAGAAATTGCAAGTAGATAAATAGGGACCACTTCGGTGGGAAGGTAAACAGCATTCCGTGCGCTTCGGTGTCTAGTCATACCTGCCACATGACCACGGAAATGTCTACAGCAGCAGGCAGCGCTGGCTCTTCGGCTTTGAAACAGATGAGCACTGCACCCTAGAGTCGGATACGACTGGCTTTCGAGCAAGGGAAACCTTTACCTATACCTTCAAATCCATTTTTTTATCCATTCCATAAATTTATCTATTACTTTAATTAATCTTAACCTATAAAATCGAGGGTTAACCGTTGGAACTTTGCATAGGCTCCTTAGCCAGGCCCTACTAGCCCGCACTCACCATTCGTGCACACGCCCGAACTGGGTACGCAAGTAAACGCAAGATTGAGAAATGCGCCAATGGGGCAAGAGCCCCACAAACGCGAAAAAAGGGAAACAACTTCATTTCCCAACATTCTTTGCACCACGCCGCGCCACAGCCAATCAGGCTGAGAGGCACAACCACAAAGAACATTGAGAAACGCGCCGGGGCCAATCAAAATCGAGCCGCAGGAAAAAAAAAACACCACAATTACAAATCACAAACCCATAACTACAATCCCCAGAATCCTGCGCGCCATGAGCGTGCAGAACGCTGAGGAAGCCGGCACCCTTTTTTTTTTTAAAAAAACAACTCACCGCCTCACAGCCACGCAAACACCAACCGCCCTTCTTTCCCTCACCCACGGCGCCTGAAGGTCCCGACTGGAGTTTCCCCTTTAATATCAGTAGGTGGGGGGTGGCGATCCCCCTCTCCGCTGGCTCCCCTAGGGTTGGGAGGTTTGTGGGGACAAAAGGGGTATGTCCCCCCAACCCTTCTGGACCCAGGATCCCAGGGAAGGGTTCGATTCCCCCCCAAAAAACGTCCGTCTTTAAAGAGAAGAAACCAAGCGGTTTCTTCTCTTTAAAAACGGAGTTGTTTTAAGGAGGGGGGGAATCGATCCACTCTCCCTGGTCTCCTGGGTCCAGAAGGATTGGGGGGGGTACATACCCCTTTTGTCCCCCCCAACCCTCACGGACCCATGGGACCCGAGAGAGGAGATCGATTCCAACCCAACCCCCTGATATTAAAAGGGAAAATCCGATTGGAGTTTCCCCTTTAATATCAGTAAGTGGGGGGTGGCGATCCTCCTCTCCGCTGGCTCACCTGGGGTTGGGAGGTTTGTAGGGACAAAAGGGATCTGTCCCCCCAACTCTTCTGGACCCAGTAGACCAGGGAGAGTGGATCGAATACACCACCACCACAAAAAAACCCTCCGTCTTTAAAGAGAAGAAACCAAGCAGTTTCTTCTCTTTAAAAATGGAGGTTTTTTTATTTGGAGGGGGGTGGAATCGATCCCCTCTCCCTGGTCTCCTGGGTCCAGAAAGGTTGGGGGGACATACCCCTTTTGTACCCCCAAACCTCCCAACCCTAGGGGAGCCAGCGGAGAGGGGGGTCGCAACCCCCCTTGCACTGATATTAAAGGGGAAACCCCGATCTACTTTCACGACTCCACACAATCAAAGCACCATAACACAATAAAGCCCCCCTCCCCACCACCTAGCCCACCCTTCTTAACCCCCACCGACCAGGCCCCCTCCCCACCACCTAGCCCACCCTTCCTAACCCCCAATGACCATGCCCCCCTCCCCACCACCTAGCCCACCCTTCCTAACCCCCAACGACCACACCCCCTCCCCACCACCAATTAAATAAATAAATTTTAAAAATTACTAAAAACACAGTCAAAAACATCCAAAAATACACAAAAACAAACAAAAACAACACCAAAAAAACAATACAAAGTAAACAAAAACACAATCAAAAACAAAACAAACAGACAAAAATACAAATTACAACCCACCCACCCCACCCACACACACAAAAGAAAGAAAACAAGCAAACTTACCAAAAGATGTCCTACCTCCACGAGGCCCGGAAAAGAAATGAATAAAGAAAGAAAGAGACTACCCACCAGAAGAAGCTCCACCCAGAAGCCAGGAGAGAAAAAACAGTCAAAATACAATAACCCCTACCAGCACCACCTGCTGGCCACAATAGTAAAAACAATTCAAAAACACACAACAGCCCCAAACAAAAGGCCACAAGAATACAAACAAATCAAAAACATAACAAAAAATTACAATTTTACACAAAAGGTCACACCAATAAAAACAAGTCAAAAAATTACACTAAAACACACTTTAACACAAATCACAAACATATGTCAATAAAATACAATAGAAACTTTTAAAAATCCTGTGCTGAGTTTTAACTCAAATGAAAACCCAAAACATTTAAACACATTTTAAAAACATTGAATGTAAAAAACATTTACTTTTACATTATTAGAATTATTACCTACGGTACAACTAATTAAAAAAATTAAAAAAACTAAAACATTCGCTTACATAAAACAATTTGAAAAAATTATATCATACTTTGTTCTTTTATTAATCCTAAAAAACACCAAAAAAGCAGATCACAGTTAATAACAGCCAAGCCAAAAAATTTTACATAAATAAAAATTTAAAAAATTAAAATTACAGACAAAGCAATTTTAAAAAAACATTAACACAATGTAACCTTCCAACACAATTTAAAACAACCCGGCAATGCCAGGCAACCTCTGCTAGTATTACATAAAGAAGCATGTATTGTTTTTAATAGTTAAACAAAAAATAAAAATAATAACACCCAGTGATATTTACAAGCCCCGAGGATCACAATTTTTATATTTCTAATGTCTCCAAAAACTCATATGAAAAGGTACTGGTTTATTTCCTTTATCATCTACTAGTACATATTCTACAAAAGGTCTCCATATTTCCCAAAACTTATTTTCCTTTATCCCTTTTTTATATTCAACTAGCAAGGGTTGCCCGGCGTTGCCGGGCTTTTTTTGGGGTTATTTTTTAAAAATATGAAAAATGGTTGTTGGATGATTTTTGTTGTATGTGTATTTAAATGAGTTTTGTTATTTTTTTAAATAATTTTTTTATACGTAGGTAGTGTTTTAAAGTATTATAATAAATTTGGATTTTAAAAAGAGGAAAGGTTTATATATAATTTTTTCAAATAATGGAATTTTTTTAAAAAATGTGTAAGTGTATGTTTTTTTTAAATTTGATGTTTTTGACTGTTTTTAGATGTTTGCTTTTTGTTTTAGTGTTTTCTTATTTATTTATGTTTGATTAATTTTTTTCGTTTGGATATGTTTGATTGTTTTAAAAACTAATTTACCTTTTGTAAATTCTGGGAGATAAAATTGAAATCATGGAGTGTAATTTTTGCTGTAGCCACTGGGTGGTGCTGTTGCACTATTTTGAAATGGTAACTCAGTTGTGGGCTGTGTTTTCTTCCCGTTCTTTTTTCATTGCACATGTGCTCCTCGGTGAGGCTGGAGGTTAAAGGTGTGTGCTCCTTTCTGTTATGGGTTGTGTTGTTGGGTTTTGTGGGGGGTGGGGGGATGTAGGTTGGGGGTATTTTCGCAGGCCGGCCACGTTGGAATATCCATGCCACCGGCCCGTGGGAATCCCCCTATTGTGTTTGTTGCTTTGTTTGTTTTGGTGGGGGTGTGGGCATCGCGGCTCGGTCTTGGTGGCCGGACTGCACAAATCCCCACGGCGTTTTTGTTTGGGGGGGGGGAATCCCAGCGTCGTGTTGTGTGTGGGCTTTCCTTCCTGGGGGCTGGCTTCTGGGCCGCAGTAAGTAAGCCCAGTGGCGTGGTGATGGTGGTGGGCTTTCTTTACTGGGGGCTGTATTCCCTGGGTGCGCAGGACCCTGGGGATTGTATTTTTCCATTTGTGTTTTGCCTTTGTGCTCGGTTTGTTTTCATGCGGCTTGGTTTTGTTTGTCCGCGCTGTGTTTCCCCAGGGTCTTTGTGCAGGGGTTTGCAAGGCAATGGAGCTCCTTTTATAACGTTTGGTCATCATTTGTTCCGTCATGTTTGACGCGTTTGCTCCGAAGCTGATGATTGGCTATAGTAACTCCTTATATGTTGTTAAAGTGAATAGGATGCTGGGATCTGTATTTTTCCCTGTGGTTTCAGCGTCCTTGACTCGGCAAGGTTTTAATACGCATGATTTGATTGGCTGCGGCGCGGCACGGAAAGACTGAGAGCGTTGTTTTTGCGCTCTTAATTGGCTGCCGCTCGAAGAAGCAGGGCGAAACGCAATGCTTTTTGGGTAATGAAGTTCTTTGCGTTTCTTGCGGTTTGTGGGGCTGAGGCCCCCCGTACCGGATTTTTAAATCCTTCGTTGACCTGCGTAGGCAATTCGGCCGTGCGCACGAAGGGTGGGTGCGGGTCAGTAGGGCGACGCATAGCAACCTATAGCCAGTTCCAACGGTGCACCCTTGGATTTATAGGTTAAGATCCCCATGTCAATTTATCATTTAATGCAATATCCCACATTTCTTTATACTGTACCATTCTTCCATTTTTAAAATTACATCGTTTTTCCAATTTCTAGCTATACATTGTTTTGCAGCAGTCAACGTTATAGAAAGCAATTCTTTATTGTTTCTACATATATTTATATCGTCTATTTCTATCAATAATGTATTGTAATGTAGCTACAAGAAAGAAGAGAATTCGATTTCCGAATTTAGTCCCTCCAGGGCTAAAGTGTTAAAGAAATGAATGTAAAAGGCTTCGTGCTGCAAATAAACATATGTTTATTTTTTCATATTTAGAAGGATGAACTTGTTCCAGTACAACGAATTTGATATATCGACTTATTTAGCCGTCCCCTCGCCTATATAAAACTGAGCATCCATTAATTAATTGACCAATTGACCAATTAATTAATTAATTAGTACTATACTTTGAAGAGTGTGGGTTCCGTGCACACAATTAGCATACTGTCCCTAACAGAACCACGGCTTGGGGGAACGCTCCTTAGAGCCTGGTTCCAAAGGGACAGACATTGGGGTGCGGATTAATAGTTTAATTCACCGATTGCTGACCTGACAGGCAGTTCGGACTGTAGAGGGCAAAAGATCGCCGGGTGGTGATCTCGATAAACATGTAATGGGTAATCTTGCCTCCGCAGGGACTCTGAGCTGAAGAGTCAACTCAGGCAGATGTTTACTCCCGATAGCAGTAGACAATGCATGTCCCCCTGGCCGTAAATTAGATAGATAAGGAACTTCCCCGGTGAAGTCACCCCTAATGAGTAATTTGTGTAATCTTAAAGTGCAGACTTGCAGCTTTCCTGTAACGGCCACGCGCAACGTATGCACGCGGTCAAGCTAGGCAGAGTATATAGTTCAGAGCCTTCTGATCAATAAACGCTAGTCATCGCTCCATCTTGCCTCGTGTGTCTTTACTTGACCAGTCTCCTCCAGGACCTTCCAGCCCGCATCGGGCCCCGATCCAACAGAAGAGCATATCAAAGAGTAAACAAAACAAAAACAAAAAAGTTGTGGCACTTGAAGTGAGAGTAAAGACTAGTAAACGGTAGGTAGTTAATGGCGCGGAATTGCATTTCCAGAAAGAAAAATGGCGGAATGAGGAACAGATAGGTGTGTGTGTGTGTGTGTGTGTGTGTGTGTGTGTGTGTGAGAGAGAGAGAGAGAGAGAGAGAGAGAGAGAGAGAGAGAGAGAGTTGTTGTTGTTGTTCAGTCGCACAGTCGATTCCGACCCTTTGCGACCCTATGGACCATTGTTCTCCAGGCGCCTCTGTCCTCTACCATCCCCCTCAACCCTCCCAGCTCTGTGCCCATTGTGTCTATAATACCATCTAGCCATCTCATCCTTGGCCTCCCCCTTCTTCTTTTGCCCTCCACCTTTCCCAACATCAATGCCTTCTCAAGTGAATCCTCCCTTCTCATTTGATGTCCAAAGTATTTTAGCTTCATCTTTACTATTTGACCTTCCAATGAGCAGTCAGGGTTAATTTCTTCTAAGATTGACCTATTTGTCCTCCTCGCTGTCCAGGGGACTCTCAAAACCCTCCTCCAACACCACATTTCAAAGGCATCTATTCTTCTGCGTTCAGCCTTCCTAATTGTCCAGCTCTCACATCCATACATTACTACTGGGAAAACCATTGCTTTGACTATGAGAGAGAGAGGTAAGGTAAAGGTTTCCCTTGCTCGAAAGCCAGTCGTATCCGACTCTAGGGTGCAGTGCTCATCTCTGTTTCTTAGCCAAAGAGCCAGCGTTGTCTGCTTCTGCAGACGTTTCCGTGGTCATGTGGCAGGCATGACTAGACACCGGAGCGCACGGAACGCTGTTACCTTCCCACCAAAGTGGTCCCTATTTATCTACTTGCAATTTCTTGCAAGAGAGAGAGGGAGTGAAATAAGGCACTTCCTCTTCCCCAAGAACCACCCTGTCTGTCTCTCTCTTGCGACGGTTGGGAGCCCTCGCCCTCAACAAACATGGCGGCCCTGATTAGTAAGGGCGATCTCTCTGCCTAGGGCTGCGTAGGCGCCGCCATGCTATGTGAGGGCGAGAGAGCGCCGCAGCCGCCATCTTAAAGAAGGGCAGAGAGAAGGAACGCTTTTGAATGGGGGCAAGATGGGGGGGGGCAGATCCCGCGAGGTTTGGGGCTGTAGTGCCACGTCAGGCCAGGATAAGCCGACCCGGGAGAGAACGGATCCAGGAGGAGAAGTGAGTGAGACCTTCTTCCCGGGGGTGGGGTGGGACAGATTTGGGGAAAAGCGGGTAACTAGAGGGTATAGCTAGGTCACCCACCAAAGGGGTCCTCCAAGACCATAGAGACTGAGGACAGACTAGGATGGGGTGGTGGAATAGAGGTGGGGTCATTATGGGGGTCCCCGTACCCCCAAGAGAAGAAGCGAGTTCCTCCTCCTCCTCCTCCTCCTCCTTAGTTATCCCAATAAGAAAGAAGGAGCCTCAGTAATGGCAGCAGGAGGGAGGCGTCTCTCTTCCCCCTACCACCCCCCACCCCGGTTCCCATTCTTTGCCCCCTAAAAAGTACGCAATGGGGTGGAGCAGGGGGTGCATGAGAGAAAGAGCAAGATCTCCCCCCCCAAAAAATAAATAAATATAACACCCTTTTTTGTCCCTAAATAGTGAAGCTGCCCGTGCACGTGCACACCCTTTTTAAAAAATAAATAAATAAACAACTCCCCAAAGACTTCCTTGGACTATAGATCCCATCATGGCCAGGTTGCCTGGGAGATGTAGTCCCTTCCCTGGAGTTCATGCATGCATGCCCGTGATTTGCCCTCGCGGCGCAGTGGTTAAACTGCTGTCACACAACCAAAAGGTTGTGAGTCTGATCCTGACCAGGGATCAAGGTTGACTCAGCCTCTTCCATCCTTCCGAGGTCTGTAAAATGAGTACCCAGCTGGTGGTGGTGGTGGGGGGGGGCAAAAATACTAATTAACTTGTGAACCACCCAGAGAGTGTGCACTAAGCACTATGGGGCGGTAGAGAAGTGTGAACACTTTGCTTTTGCTGTTGAAAAAGGCCCATTTGCCCTGTGCATGATTCTCCCCACCGCATTGCATGATCTGAACATTGGGAGGAAAAACCCAAGCCTTGTTCAACATCAGTAAGTGCAGAGTGATGCATGTTGGGGCAAAAAACCCCAATTACATTTATAAACTGATGGGGTCTGAACTCTCTGCGACAAACCAGGAAAGGGACCTTGGTGTCCTGGTGGACGAGAGCTCAATGAAGGTGTCAACTCAGTGTGCCTCAGCACACAATGCTAGGGATCATTAGGAAGGGTATAGAAAATAAGTCAGCACGTGTCATCTTTATAAATCTATGGTGAGGCCCCATCTGGAATACTGTGTACAGTTCTGGTCGCCATACCTCCAGAAGGATATTATGGAATTGGAGAAAGTGCAGAGGAGGGCAACCAAAATGATTAGGGGACTGGAACACCTTCCTTACCATCTGAGGCTGCAACGGTTGGGCCTCTTCACTCTTGAACGACGGCGTCTAAGAGGTGACCTGATTGAAGTTTATAAAATCATGCACGGTGTGGACAAAGTGGATAAGGAAAAACTGTTTTCCCTATCGCACAACACTAGAACTAGGGGACACTCCATGAAACTTTTGGGTACTAGTTCTCAAACAAATAAGAGAAAGTACTTTTTCACCCAGAGGATTACTGGTCTATGGAACTCCCTGCCAGAAGAAGTGGTGACAGCTGTCAGTCTTGACAGCTTTAAGAAAGGATTAGACAAGTTCATGGAGGACAAGGGTATCCATGGCTATAATTATGGATACCTAAGGACAACCTCCGGGTTGGAGAGATAGGCAGGATATCTCTCAATGCCATTTCCAGGGAATCCTAAGCAGGTGAAGGCATCTGCTTGGGAATATCCTGAAGGAAATGGTGAGCCACTGTGTGAGACAGAATGCTGGACTGGATGGCCTGTGGCCTGTTCCAGCAAGGATGTTCTTATGTTCTTATGTTCTTATGTTCTGCCCTGCTGAAAGTGATGGGAGAGGTGTGTGTCAGAGACAGAGGGATGGATGGGTGGGGTGGGGTGGGGGTGGGGGTGTCTGATAAAGCAGAGGGAAGGTACCCTTTTCTCAACAATGTTTGCTACTCACCCCACTGGATTCTTGGAAATCTCTGTAGGCAGACCATACCAGGGACTCATCCTGTTCTTCAGCAAGATGCAAAGCCTTGGAGCATGACCTGGCGCCTGGCTTTAAAAGGTTGAGAACTCCTGGTTTAGGGAATCAACTCCCAATTAACGCCCTCCTCCCTGTGGGGGTGGGGGAGGACCTGGTGGCATTTGGAGGGGCTGGACCTTGCTTAGCAAGGCAAAACAATCCCACTTATATCTTGTTCACAAGTTATTTATTTATTACTCGATTTATAAGCCATCTTTCTCGCCTCGGTGACCCAAGGCGGCTCACATCAAACAAACATCTTGTGCGTTAAAAAAACATTGCTAAAATAGTAAAACGATTAAAATCTATAAAACCTCATAGCCCCTTAATTAAAACCCCAACAGGGCTAAATGAGTCAGCAAGGCTGAGATGTGCCCCATTTACCAATCGCAGAAGTATGGAAAAGGCCGAGTCAGCCTTGAGCCCTGGTCAGGATTGAACTCACAATATCTTGGTTTCAGTGCAGCAGTGCCACTAGGTCTCCTGGGGACAAGTTACCTGGACACGTAGGGTAGGATTTGGGGCCGGATGGGTGCAGAGATGCCCGGCTTGACACTCTACCTCTTCCCTCCCAGACCCACCACCATGGCTGCTGGCAAGTCATTGTCGGGGGGCTGCCTTTGTGGCGTGATTGCCATCGTGATGGTTTGCACGGCCGTGACAGGAAGAGTCTCTGCTCAGCACGAAGGCTTCCATGGGCATGCTCATGAGGACTTCCACCATGGCCATGCTGACCACGGGCATACGCATGAGCATATTTGGCATGGGCAGGGCCATGGAGAGCATCCACATGACCATTTGCATGGGCACGAGGACTTTCAGCATGACCACTCGCACAAAGACCCCCATCATGGGCACAGTCACTCACACAATGAGCACAGCCATTCACATGAGGATTTTCACCACGGGCATAGCCACTCGCACAAGGATCCTCATCATGGCCACAGCCACTCGCACGAGGACTTTCACCATGGTCACTCACACGAAGGGCCCCATCACAGTCACAGCCACTCGCACAAGGACCCCCATCACAGCCACTTGCACGAGGACCCCCATCACAGCCATTCCCACTTTCAAGAGGATTCCTTCAACCACGTGCACAAGGATCACAGCGGTGGACCCAGCCAGGCCGAATCATCCCCTCGGCATGAGAAGCCAGTTCTGAGAAGAGAGAAAATGGAGCCTCTGCAGCTCTGGACTTATGTGAGTGCTTGGGCCTGTGGTCGGTTCTGGTTCTGAGGGCCCAGTTGGTTCCTTGTGCAGATTTCTCTCTCCCCCACCCCACTTGGATTGGGTAAATCCGCCTCTTAGGCATAGTTGGGTGTTTTGTTCCCCCAACGGATTTTGTCCACCTTATGACACCGGGTGGGAGGTTGGATTTTTCACTGGCTTCACATCTGTCCGTGTTAAAACAAAACTGATGACCACTTTGCTAATTTTCTGGTCATCGTTATCCTTCCAGCTGCCCCTGAGGTTTAAGATTAAATTCTGAAGTTTTAGCGGACGAACCTCTGCAGCTGACTGGCACGGTCTGTCCATTTCGGTGGTTTCTAATCGGCTGTGGCTTATTTTGATATAATAATAATAATAATAATAATAATAATAATAATAATAATAATAATAATAATAATAATAATAATAATAATAATAATAATAATAATAATAATAATAATAATAATAATAATAATAATAATAATAATAATAATAATAATAATAATAATAATAATAAATTTCATGTCAGAGATTACTCTGGGTTGAAATAATTTTTGCTGGAGGAACTCTGCTCGGAGGATGCCCAAATGAGGCTCCTTTCATGTCCTCAAGAGCTGGGACAGAGACGGGCCCTCAATCTGTCACCCAGGTCTCGAACTGCTGACTTGCCAGCCTTCCAGCTAACAAGGCAAGCTTCTTAACCACTGAGCCACCACAGCCCGGCGTGTCTCATTTCCAAAAGGCCCTCCCCACAAACCTCTATCAACCCCTCTAACTGGTGCGTGTGCGTGCGTGTGCGTGCGTGTGTACGTGCGCACACAAAGGTTTGATGCAGGAATTCCTGACTCCATCCATCCTCCGATTCGCCTGACAGGCAGGTGCTTTCTCCACTATAATTCACTATAAACACACCTTCTCCACTATAATTCTCTTATTCTTCTTTATATTTTATTTAAATCTTGCTCTGCCTCTAGGGACTGCTGTGGCTCAAGTGGTTAAGATGCTGAACTTGACAACTGGTCAGCCGTTTGAGATCCGAGTGCAGCGTGACAGAATGAGCTCCTGTCATCTGTCCTGGCTCCTGCCTACCTAGCAGTTTGAAAGCAAGAAATTGTGACTAGATAAATAGGGACCACTTCGGTGGGAAAGGTTACAACGTTCTGTGCACTCCAATGTCTGGGCATGCCTGCTCCATGACCACAGAAACATCTGCAAATGGAGTGAGCTCCCGTCGTCTGTCCCAGCTCCTGCCAGCCTAGCAATTCAAAAGCAATAAATTGCAAGGAGATAAATAGGGACCACCTTGGCGAGAAAGGTAACAGTGTTCCGCATCTAGTCATGGCTGCCACACGTCCACAGAAACGTCTGTTGTCACAGTTAGCGCTGGCGCTTTGGCTATAAACAGAGATAAGCACTGAACCCTAGAGTCGGATATGACTGGCTTCTGTGCATGGGCGGCCTTGACCTTGACCCTCTTCCCACCTTTTGACCCCCAACCTCCCAATTTCTCACAGGCCATCGGGGCCACCCTCCTCATCAGTGCCGCCCCTTACTTCATCCTCTTCCTCATCCCGGTGGAGTCGAAGACCTCCCAGCACCAGTCTCTCCTCAAGCTGCTGCTCAGCTTCGCTTCGGGAGGGCTCCTTGGAGACGCTTTCCTCCACCTCATCCCTCACGCCCTGGGTGAGTGGCAGACTTCCACGCCCCCGACCCCTGCCTCACCCACCCTAAATCCCCATCTCCCCAGTGCGGCCTTGCCAATGGGTTGACTGGCTGGCCCCAGAGGGAGAAGAGAGAGGCCCCCTTTCTCACGTGGTCTGCTTCCCCCCCTCTGTCCCCCTCCCCACAGAGCCTCATTCCCACCACGGAGAAGGACCCAGGCATGCCCACACCCCTCTGAAGCAGCCTGGGCACGGGCATTCGCACCAGGGTAAGAAAGAACATGGAGCTGAGTCCTGCGGCTGGGCTTCCTCGCCAGGGTGGGTTTGGCAGGATGTGATAGGGTGTGTGTGTGTGTCCTGCAGTATATATGGCAGACCGAGTGCCCAAGTTGCATCCCAAAACCCACTTATTTAGCGCAAAGTGCCAACACAGCAGGAGGGAAGGGAGGAAATGCTCCCATTGGACTGCTAGGCAGAAGGGCGGGGCAAACTCTGTGCTGGGGTGACTGCACATGTGCCGACAGAGAGGGCTCTGAGTGCCACCTCTACCACACATGCGATAGGTTTGCCACCACTACTATATGGCAAGGGTGCCCAAATCTTTTGCTCTGGGGGCCTGACCATGCCCCTGGAACAGCTGGGTGGGCCTGACCATGCCCCCCCCCAGGAGTGGGCCTGTTTGCACATGTGTGTCAGGAACCACTCCCGGAAGTGGTTCTGTATGTCTCTGTGCATGTGCAAATGTGTCCCCGCCACTCCCGGAAATGGTTCAGGACACACATGCGCATTGGTGGAGGTGTCCCCCATCCACTTCCAGGAGCAGCCAGGGTGTTGGAGGCCGGAATAATTGGCATCGGGGCCCTGGTATGACCCGTGGGCTGTAGTTTGGGCACCCCTGATAAGTCACCCATAAGGGGAGCAGAGGAGCCCTGAGGCGCTAATGCAGTGATGGTGAACCTTTTAGAAACCGAGTGCCCACACTGCAACCCAAAACCCAATTATTTATTGCAAAATGCCAACACAGCAACAGGAGGAAGGAAACTCTCCCATTGGGCTGCTGGACAGAGGGGTGGGGTTAACTCTGTGCTGGGGTGACTGCACTGGTGCCGACAGAGAGGGCCTTGAGTGCCACCTCTGGCATGCATGCCATAGGTTCGCCACCGCTGCTCTAAGGCCACACTGGCAAACCTGTGGTTCTCCAGGTGTTCTTGGACTTCAATTCCCAGAAGCCCAAGTCAGCACTCCTGATGATCAGGGCTTCTGGGAATTGAAGCCCAAGTACATCTGGGGTGCCATAGGTTCGCCATCAGTGCTCCTAACGCAAGTAGTCAGACAGGAGCCTGGAGAATAACAAAAGCGATCACACCTGTATGCCACCCCATAGCACTTTAGTGCGCTCTGGTAATTAGCATTTGTGCCCCCCCCCCCACATGCTGGGTCCTCATTTCACCAGCCTCAGAAGGATGGAAGCGGCCGAGTCAACTCTGATCCCTGGTCAGGATTGAACTCATAACATTCTGACTGCAGTATAGTAGTTTAACCACTGTGCCCCTGGAGCTCTTCAGGACAACAGGAGGGGTGGAGAGGTGGTGGGTCGAGGCCCTAGAGATGGGGAGGGGAAGAAGCATCTGAGGACGAAAGGTGCCCTAAGTAATTTCCCTGACTCTTCTCTCTAACAATGGCTTCCCCTCCCCAGGTCCTGAGCACCAGCACATGACGATGGTTGGCCTCTGGGTCCTCGGCGGTATCGTGGCATTCCTGGTGGTGGAGAAGTTCGTCAGACACGTCAAAGGTGGCCATGGGCACGGGCACAACCATGGTGGGTACATGCCAGGACCTAGCCAGAAACCTCATTCTCCCCACCACCACCCCAAACCCCTTTCTTTGTAGCCCCCCCCCCCCCCCCAGGAAATGGCCAGAACTGACTTTGAAAGGGTCTCATTTTGCTGGGTGGCGAATGGATATCTTCCAAATCTGAAGTTAGAAGTTCTTAACCTGCAGAGCTCTTTACCTTATTTAGGGTTTAAGAAAAAAAAGGGGGGGCTCAGTGGCTCAGTGGTCAAGACGATGGGAAGTGTTAACAGGTCAGCAGTTCAAGATCCGAGTGAGCTCCTGTCATCTGTCCCGGCTCCTGCCAACCTAGCAGTTTGAAAGCAAGAAATTGCAAGCAGATAAAGAGGGTGGGCTCTGGCAGGGAAGGTAGCAGCATTCCTTGTGCTCCAGCGTCTAGCCCTGCCTGCCACGCGTCCACAGAAAAGTCTACAAACGCAGACAGTGCTGGCTCTTTGGCTATAAATGGAGACAAGCACCATCCCCAAGAGCAGGGGTTCTCAGCCTATGGCCTGTGGGCCAGATCCAGCCCATAGCGCCATTTCACATGGCCCACCGCCCTCTTGCTGCTGCCGCCAGAAGCAGCGGAAACATCTAAACGCATCTGCGACTGTTGTAAACGTGTTTTATGGCAGTGTTTACAGCGGAGGAAACCACCAGTCCGGCCTGCTCAACTGTCTGAGGGAGTGTGGCCCGGCCTACGGCTTTAAAAGATTGAGGAGCCCTGCCCTAGAGTCAGATACGACTGGCTTTCGAGTAAGGGAGACCTTTAACCCTTTATTATGTTGACGTTATTTGTCCGTAAGACACCCAGAGTGGGAACTCTCCCAGATGGGCAGTATAAAAATGTAATAAATCAAATAAATTGTCTCCTTCACCAGCTGCCAAGGCAAAGAGCAGCGATGATGAGGCGGAGGAAGAGCCCAGTCGGGGGGCGGCAGAGAAGGCAACCTCCAGGAAGAAGAAGAAGGAGGAGGAGACGCCACCGGAGTCCAGTAAGATGGTGGGAGGCATGTTCTGATCTGGACTTAACCCTGGCTTCCCCATGGCCCCTGCCTCACCTGCCCCCCGGCTTTCTCTCCCTTCTCCAGCCATGCTCGTGGCCGGGTACCTCAACTTGGCGGCCGACTTTGCCCACAACTTCACGGATGGGCTGGCGCTGGGGGCCTCCTTCCTGGCCGGGAGCACCATCGGGGCCATCACCACCCTGACCGTGCTGCTTCACGAGGTGCCCCACGAGGTGGGCGACTTTGCCATCCTGGTGCAGTCCGGCTGCAGCAAGCGGAAGGTAGCGTCACTTTTTTTTTTTGGTAGGGCTGTTTCGCTGTCTTGTCTTTAACCCCTGCCCTTTGGAACGATCTTTTTTAAAAAAAAACAAGGGATAGTGCCGGAAGATGAGACTCCTGGGTCAGAAAGCACTCAAATCAGCTGCCGGGGGGAATTGTGAAAGGGAAGTACGCACGGCATTGCCACTCAATGACGTAACTGAAGTGGGAGAAAGATTGGGTGGAAAGAATCATAATCTGACAGGGTAAATCTGGGTTTTTTTTTTATTTAGCTTGCTCTGGTCTCAAATTCCTGGGATAGATGCATTGCATAAATAACCTGTGGGAGCTTAAAGAAAGATGGTTATTTAGTGGGTGGAGGAAAGGGCCTGGAGGCCTCTCAGAAGGGCAGGAGAGGTGAGAGGAAACAGGCGTCGCCAAGGCATTTTTGCTGCCTGGGTCTGCTCTCTCCTCCTGCCGACAGAGGTCAAATAGATGAGCGCTTGAATCTGCATTGGGGAAGGGGCCGCATTCATTGCCGCACAAGAAGGCACCAAGTGTCTTCCAAGAGACAAGGGACAGCCGGCCAGTGGGGGCCGCTGCTGCCCTTTCCTAAACCATTTGAGGGTTTGTTTAGTGGTGAAGATGCTGAGCTTGATTGCCGGAAGCTGGGCCAGGTCAACAGTTCGAGACCCTCGTGCTGTGTGACGGAGTGAGCTCCCGTCTTCTGTCCCAGCTCCTGCCAACCTAGCAGTTTGAAAGCAAGACATTGCAAGTGGATAAATAGGGACCACTTCGGTGGGAAAGGCAAACAGCATTCCATGCGCTTGGGTGTCTGGTCATGCCTGCCACATGTCCACAGAAACGTCTTCAAATGCAGACAGCGCTGGCTCTTTGGCTATAAACAGAGATGAGCACTGAACCCTAGAGTCGGATAGGGCTGGCTTTCGAGCAAGGGAGAGCTTGACATTGTGCCCCCAATAGAAATCTCAATCAATCAATCAAATTCACCCAACAATTCCAGAGGCAGAGTTTCTGTGAGTTAAAAAAAAAACAACCCCACACCTACAGGTGCCTACATTCCTGTTGTTAATGTACCTGGTGACCCAGTGGTTAAACTGCTGTCTTGCAACCAAAAGGTTGCAAATTCAATCCTGACCAGGTCGGTCAAAGGAGTACCCAGCATGTTGGAGGTAAAATGCTAATTAACTCCATCCAAGTGGCATGGAGGCTGTTTACAAAAACAATAACAGAGGCCCAATTGGAATGCATACCCAAAAGGAAAAAGGGCACTGCCAGGTCCAAGAGGACTCCAATGTGGCTCACAGGAGCTGTTCGGGAAGTGATCAAGAGCAAGAAAAGCTCATTTAGAAGATGGAAGGCTTGTCCAAATGAGGACAGCAGGCAGAAACATAAATTCTGGCAGAACAAATGCAAGGCAACAATCAGGAAAGCAAAGCAAGACTTTGAGGAGCGTATAGCTAAAAATACTCAGAGGAATAACAAAGACTTCTTTAAGTACATTAGAAGTAAGAACCCAACTAGGAAGGCCATTGGACCATTAGATGACAATGGAAGGCAAGGGGTTATTAAAGAGGAAACAGAGATTGCAAAGAGACTCAATGAATTCTTTGCTTCAGTATTCACTGAAGAAGATAGAGACCACATGCCCAAAACAGAACCTATCTTCGTAGGGAGGGAAACCGAAGAATTAAGCCAGATAGAAATAACCAGGGAGGAGGTCCTTGCATGTCTTATTAAACTAAACACTAACAAATCCCCAGGACCAGATGGCATCCATCCACGAGTTCTCAGGGAACTTAAAGATGAAATTGCTGATATCCTAGCCAAAATATATAATCTTTCCCTCAAATCAGGCTTTGTGCCTGATGACTGGAAGGTAGCGAATGTAACACCAATTTTCAAAAAAGGATCCAGGGGTGATCCAGGAAATTACCGATCTGTCAGTTTGACATGTGTCCCAGGTAAAGTGATGGAAACCATCCTAAAAGATAGAATTAATAGGCACATAGAAGAGAAGGCGCTGCTAAAGGAGAGCCAACATGGCTTTTGCAAGGGCAAATCATGCCTCACTAATCTGTTGGAATTTTTTGAGAGTGTCAACAAGCATGTGGATAAGGGGGGTCCAGTTGACATTGTTTATCTGGACTTTCAGAAGGCTTTTGACAAGGTCCCACACCAAAGGCTCTTGAATAAACTTACCAGTCATGGAATAAAGGGACAGGTCTTGTCCTGGATCAGCAACTGGCTAAGGGACAGGAAACAGAGGGTAGCACTAAATGGCCACTTCTCCAAGTGGAGGGAAGTAAAGAGTGGGGTCCCCCAAGGTTCAGTACTGGGACCCCTGTTTTTCAACCTCTTCATAAATGATCTAGAGGTAGGAGTAAAAAGCAAGGTAGCCAAATTTGCTGACGACACTAAATTATACAGGGTAGTGAAAACTGTGAGAGATTGTGAGGAGCTCTAGAGGGATCTCTTGACACTGGGGGAGTGGGCAAAACAGTGGCAAATGAGCTTCAACATCAGTAAGTGCAGAGTGATGCATGTTGGGGCAAAAAACCCCAATTACATTTATAAACTGATGGGGTCTGAACTCTCTGCGACAAACCAGGAAAGGGACCTTGGTGTCCTGGTGGACAGCTCAATGAAGGTGTCAACCCAGTGTGCCTCAGCAGTGAAAAAAGCAAACTCAATGTTAGGGATCATTAGGAAGGGTATAGAAAATAAGTCAGCAAGTGTCATTTTGCCTCTTTATAAATCTATGGTGAGGCCCCACCTGGAATACTGTGTACAGTTCTGGTCGCCATACCTCCAGAAGGATATTATGGAGTTGGAGAAAGTACAGAGGAGGGCAACCAGAATGATTAGGGGACTGGAACACCTTCCTTACCATCTGAGGCTGCAACGGTTGGGCCTTTTTACTCTTGAACGACGACGTCTAAGAGGTGACCTGATTGAAGTTTATAAAATCATGCACGGTGTGGACAAAGTAGATAAGGAAAAACTGTTTTCCCTATCGCATAACACTAGAACTAGGGGACACTCGATGAAACTTTTGGGTACTAGTTCTCAAACAAATAAGAGAAAGTACTTTTTCACCCAGAGGATCACTGGTCTATGGAACTCCCTGCCAGAAGAAGTGGTGACAGCTGTCAGTCTTGACAGCTTTAAGAAAGGATTAGACAAGTTCATGGAGGACAAGGCTATCAATGGCTATAATTATGGCTACCTAAGGACAACCTCCGGGTTGGAGAGATAGGCAGGATATCTCTCAATGCCATTTCCAGGGAATCCTAAGCAGGTGAAGGCATCTCCTTGGGAATACCCTGAAGGAAATGGTGAGCCACTGTGTGAGACAGAATGCTGGACTGGATGGGCTGTGGCCTGTTCCAGCAAGGCTGTTCTTATGTTCTTATGTTCTTATGTTAACTTGTCAACCGCCCAGAGAGTGCACTAAGTGCTATGGGGTGGTATACAGTAAAAGTATATATAGGGAGGTATATATATAGGGGCCGTAGCCAGTGGGGCAAAAATCCTCCTGAGCTAACAGCCCCCCCCCCCACAACCCACCCCAGGATGCCAGTGTTATATGTGTGAGTGTGACATTGTTGCCCCTCATGAAAAAAAACAACCCATTTCTTCAATCTGGAATCCTGTACTGTATGTAGAAGTGTGGAAAGTCCAGCTTGTCTAGTCATGTCTACCATATGTCCAAAAAAACAACAACCCATCTGCAGAGGCAGACAGCGCTGGCTCTTTGGCTGTGAACAGAGACATGCACTGAACCCTAGAGTCAGATACGACTGGCTTTCGAGCATGGGCAACCTACCCTCTGTACCGCTTCTAACATGTTTTCTTCTCTGATTGTATTTCTGCCTCCCCCCCCCCCCGCCCCCCCCCTACCCACCTCAGGCGATGAAGCTTCAGCTGGTGACGGCCCTGGGAGCCCTGGCAGGCACCGTCTGCTCCCTGCTAGCGGAGGGCATCGGCGAGGCGGCCACTGCCTGGATTTTGCCCTTCACGGCAGGCGGTTTCATTTACGTGGCCACCGTCTCGGTCATCCCTGAACTCCTGCAGGAGTCGGGGCCGGTCCAGTCTCTGCTGGAGGTGCTCGGCCTCTTAGGCGGGGTGGCCATGATGGTCTTCATTGCCCACTACGAGTAAGAGAGGAGGAGGAGGCAGCAGTGGGGCCTTCTGCAGGCAGAGGAAGGCTTCGGTGGGGCCGGAAGGAGCAGACTCAGCACCCTCCACGGTTCCCGGCTCCCCACCCCACTCGGCTTGGCTTCCCCTGCCGAGAAGCCGCGGGCAGGATCCGAGCAAGTCTTCCATGCTGGGCTACCGCTTCGCTTTTTGGTCTCTTGTGAACTCAAAACTCTTGGCTTCCGGCTTTGATTTTCCCTCCTGGCAGAAGATGGAATTGAATCTTGACTTTTGCTAAGGAGTTCCTAGATGGAAATGAAAGGAAGAAGAAGAACTTGGGGGGGGGCATTGGGGGGCACAGAAGGGATTTAGCAAGGGTGGGCCTTATCTCTCTGTGTGTGTACCTGTGTGAGATGGAGGGGCTTCATTAGTACGAAGGGCTTCCTCCAACCCACTCCAATAAGAGGCTTTGGGCTGTGGTTTCATGCTTCCACACAGCACCCCTGGCGTGTCCTGGGGGGAAAGTGGGGTGCTTTACACCAATATTCCCCAACCTTTGGTGTTTGGACTTCAATTTCCCCGAAGCCTCAGTCAATTCCCCAAAGCATTGATCAGCCAATGTACTGACTGAGGCTTCTGGGAATTGAAGTCAAAACACCAAAGGTTGGGGAACACTGCTTTAAACTCCTCTGTGACCCCTGGGACCCCCTTCTAGTGCCCCCACCCCATTATTGAATTCAAAAGTCTGGGAGAATCATCAGAGAGACCAATACAGAGAAGAGACAGCTGTGTTAAAAAGGAGGAGCATCGTTCTCTGGATCAGGAGCTTTGGGTGGGGGGATTGAGGGATGGGGAGGCCTTTTTGCAAAGCTTGGGGAAGGAGGAGAGGTTATTCGGGAAAATCATGGTTTCAGATGGGGACATGTGAATTGTTAGTGGAGTCCCGGTGGGGTGGGGGGTGGGGGACAGGATTAGAGACGTAGTTTGGTGAATGAGGTTTTGTGATCTCAGGTGTTGCTGAAGGCAGGGTGCAAGGTGGGTGGGGTGTCATATGGTGCCATAAGAAAGTCCCTCCCTCGATGGGAGAGTGGGGGGGCACATTGGGGTCTCTTGCGGCTGCCATTGAGAGGTGAGTCTCCACTTCAGGGTGGGTGGTAGACTTTCCCCTGCCCATGCTAATTACAGAGGCCTCGTTTATACTTTCAAAGTGGGTTGGTGGGTTACTCTTTCTTTGAACCCTATTCTTTTGCATATTTTTTTTAGGGTGTAGGGGGGATTTTTGTTTGTAATTAAAAGGAGATAACGAGAGCGGCACATGTCTCAAATCTTTCCCCACGCTGAACAGCGGGGTGGAGGTAAAATTCTGGGATGTCCTGGCTCAGCCTTTTCCCCAACTTTGGTAAATGCCAGATTTGTCTCTGGCTAGGCATGATTGGGGAGAGACTGCAGTGGCTTAAGTGGTCAAGAAGCTGAGCTTGATGACTAGAAGGTTGCAGGTCAGCAGTTCGAGACCTGAGTGTTGCGCGATGGAGTGAGCGCCCATCGTCTGCCCCAGCTCCTGCCAACCTAGCAGTTCAAAAGCAAGACATTGCAAGTAGATAAATGGACCACTTTGGTGGGAAAGGTAACAGTGTTCCATGCACTCCAGTGTCTAGGCATGCCTGCCATGTGCTCTTTGGCTGTAAACAGGAGCACCAGCCCCTTAGAATCGGACGTGACTGACTTTTGAGCGAGGGTAACCATCTGGTGATGGCAAACCTTGGCACTCCAGGTGTTCTTGGACTTCAATTCCCAGAAGCCCAAGTCAGCACTCCTGCTGTTCAGCGCTTCTGGGAATTGAAGTTCAAGAACACCTGGAGTGCCAAGGATCACCATCCTAATCTAATAATGGGGCTTTTTTTCTGAGCGCTAGGTCCTCAAATCTCCCACCCACCCCCATTGCAGTCCAGAGAGAGCATCACTTTCCCGCCCTCCTCCGCTGCCCCTTCCTTTGGTTGGCTTCCCCTTCCCATAAGACTTGGGCTTTCTCTGCTGAGCCCTTTGGCAGGCAGAAATTCAGCAGGTCCACATTTAGCTTCTGACGCAGGGAATCTCAACCTGTGGGCCGGATGTGGCCTGCAGCACCATTTCATGTGGGGTCCCCACTTCCATCACACCAGAAGTGCCATGTGGTGGAAGAAGAGCAAAATGGGCATCTGACCCCCTGAGCTGTCTGAGGGAGTGTGACCCGGCCTTCAGCTTAAAGAGGTTGAGGGCTCATAACACCACTGGCCCATACCTGTCAAGTTTTGGATTTGGAAATAAGGGAAATTTGCCGTCAAATAAGGGATACTTGACAGCTATGCTTATCCTGCGCTGCCCTCCAATGGTGGCAATAGGGCATTGCAGTCTAATAAGGGATGATGGCATGGAAGAGGGTAAAATAAGGGGTTTTCCCGGCCAATAAGGGATACTTGACAGCTATGCACTGGCCCCCCACTCTTAGTTACCCAGATGTTATTGGACTCAAACTCCCAGCAGCCTTTGCCATTGGCTGGCCTGGCCAAGGCTGCTGGGGGGCTGCCGTCCACCCTCAAAGGAGAGGGTCCCTCTTCAAGTGGATGGCTGGGGCTGATGGGATTTGTTGGCAGGAGGAAGGAACATTCTCCCCCACCCATAGAGAACCGAAACATCTTTCTAACACATACACACACATCAAAAACCTGTTTGGAGGACCAAAGGCAGCGAGACGTATGCCTAGAAAAGTGCACCCTTCCTGCAGGAGACCTCTATGGCCGGTGCTTCCGCTTCTCTCCCTGCCCTTCTTCCGCCCTGCCCTTCTCACTGGGGAAAGGCATGGCTGCACACCTGAGGCTTCGGGGGGCTCTGGCTCTGGTCACAGGTCTTGGTGGTGGGGGGAATCGATGGGGAGGGGCTTTCCATATCCCCCTCCGTTGAAATTGGGGGGGGGGGGTTGAGATCAAAAGGGGGAGGGACTATGTGAAGAGGGGGGCAATTATTCATGATGCAAAAAGACAGCAGGATTATGGAATATGTAGTCCAGAAACCTTTTCTTGGAGAAAATTTGGGAGATGGAGACCCTCCCCAGGGACAGCTCCTTGAGGTTCAACAGGTGAAGCCTTCATTGAGCACAGCCCTGCAAAGAGAGGAGGGGGCACAGGGTTGTTGTTGTTGTTGTTGTTATTATTATTATTATTGGATGCAGCCTCCTCTCTTACCACAAGCCTTCTGTTCAGGAACCTAGTTTTTCCCTACGCATTGCAATAAGGCAGGGACTCTCAAACTGCGGCCCGGGGTGCAGCCCACAGCACCATTTCATGTGGCCCGCCTCCACCACACCAGGAGGTGCGATGTGGTGGAGGAAGGGCAAAATGGTCGTCCGGCCCCCAAAGCTGTCTGAGGGAGTGTGACCCGGCCTATGGCTTTAAAAGGTTGAGATCTGCAATAAGGGCAGCCTCACATGTTGGATTTCCGGCCTCTTGCAAGACCCTTTCGTTGGGCCTCCAGAGGTTTCAGTGCAGCAGGCAGGCGGGCAGGCAGAAGATTCAGCAGGTGCTGCCTTGCTTGTCAAGGAGATGCTCCAGTTGGGGTTTCTTAGCTGAACAGTTGGGATCTCTGTCTGCTGTTAGCCCTGTAAAGCTCTGGGGTGAACAGAATCAGGAGAGACTGAGGAGGAGGTAGCAAGGAGGGGAGTAATCCAGTGGTGGGGGTAGGTTCTGACCTCAGGCATCTCTTTCACAGGGGGCGGCAGTGGCATCGGCCGGGCAATCTGTGTCCGCCTGGCCCAAGAAGGCGCCGTAGTAGCCATCGCGGACTGCAACGAAGAGGGGGCAGCCAAGACACTCCAGGGGCTGCTTCCCGGGGACCACGTGGCAATGCAAGTCGACGTGGGGTGCGCCAAGAGCGTGGATGACCTCATGGCCCAGATCCAGGTGGGTCCATGGCACCACAGCAGCCACCTGCACCTTTGCACATGTATGTGCAAGACTCATGCTTCTGAAGCACCATCTCGTTAGGTCAAGGTCAAGGTCACCCTTGCTCAAAAGCCAGTTGTATTCGATTCTAGGATTCAGTACTCATCTCCATTTATAGCCCAAGAGCCAGTGCTGTATGTGTCTGCAGATGTTTCCATGGACATGTAGCAGACATGACTAGACACCAGAGTGCATAGAATACATAGAAGAAAAATGGTGCCTATTTATCTACTTGCAAGGGGGCTGTGGCGGCTCAGTGGTTAAGAAGCTCGCCTTGTAAGCTGGAAGGCCGGCAAGTTGGCAGATTGAGACCCAGGTGCTCCATGATGGTTTGAGTGCCCATCCTCTGTCCTGGCTCCTGCCAACCTAGCAGTTCAAAAAGCAAGAAAGTGCAAGTAGATCAACAGAGACCACTTTGGTGGGGAAAACGATATTGGGGACATGAAAGGAGCCTCATTCGGGCGTCCCCGAATGAGGGGGGGGGGAGTGGAGTTTCTCCAGCAAAAATCCCTTCAACCCAGAGTAATTTCTGACACAAAATTTATTTAATCATATTTCTAACGCTGTCCCCTCACCGACTCTAGGGTTCAGTGCTCATCTCTGTTTCAAAGCCGAACAGCCAGCGTTGTCTGCTTCTGCAGACATTTCCGTGGTTATGTGGCAGGCATGACTAGACACCGGAGCGCACGGAACACTGTTACCTTCCCACCGAAGTGGTCCCTATTTATAAGTTGGCAGGAGCTGGAACAAAGGTGGGAGCTCATTCCATCCTGCAGTACTCGGGAATCGAACTGCTGACTTTCTTGCTTTTAAACTGAAATATGGGGAGACCTTTCAGAACGTCATTTCTCTCTTCGCCCACTTCCCCTGTTGGTCTAACACCTGCCCCCTTTCCATGCCCTGGTTCCAGACCCGCTTCTCCCGCCCAGCTACCGTCTGCGTCAACTGCGCTGGGATCACTATGGATGATTTCCTACTCAAACAGACGGAAGAGGCATTTGACGCTGTGCTCAGGGTGAACCTCAAGGTAGGCCCTTCCTCAGCCACGTCTCTTGAGTTGGTGAGCTTTTTAAAAGTGTGTGTGTGTGTGTGGTCTTCACAGGTTTTTTTCTTTTGATTAGGTGTGTGTGTTGTCTTTATAGTTTTTTTGTTATGGTTAGGGGTGTATGTTGTTTATAGGTTTTTTTGTTTTGGTTAGTGTGGTGTTTGTGTCTTTATAGGTTTTTGTTGTTTTGGTTAGGAGTGTGTGCGTCAGGGGGGTGGCTGGGGGGGATCAGCCCCTGTGACAATCCACTTACACCCAGGCCAAGCTTTTCCAGCTTCTTGACAATGGGATTGCAAGAGTGTACCAGATCTGGCTCCTTGGGCCAGATCTGGCTCTCTCAGTTCAGGCTTCTCCATCAGGCAAATCAGGTAGCGTCGAGCAAAGAAATCCCTCCAAGTCTCTTCAAGCATTCTCATAATTGCATTACAAGCATAGCAAAGTTCAAAGTACAGTTCCTTAAAAGCAATTCAAAGTAAAGAAATAAAAAGGCAGGCTATTGGGGGGGCGTCGCCCCCTTCTTCCAAGAGCTCACATTTTGACTGATTTCCAGTTCAGCCTCCCAAGCATGTCTGACTGAGACTGCCTTTCTCTCAACTCAAAAGTTCAGGCAAGCCCTCAATTGGTCAAGAGAGTCACATGGAGTTTTATTACCCTTTCTTCCTCTGTGCAAAAGATCACACACTCAATGAAGACCCCCAGGTATAGAGCCATAAATTTACCAATAAAATTGTCACCCCATGTCCCTTTGCCGAATCAGGGCCAATAGGATAACCTAGAGGTAGGTTATTCTATTACAGCCCCCCTTGAGCTAACATATACTACCTTGGGCTGGCGAGATCAGCACTGTGGGGGGTCACAAGCCCCATGGGGGGGCATACACCCCCCAAATTGGGACGCAATTGATCTATACAATGTGTGTGTTTCCCAGTGATGTAATTGAGTTAATGTCATAGTCCCAAGTAGGTTGAGATTGTGACATCTGACTAGCTGAGCTGTAGTTTTTCCAGTAGGCCCAGCCCTACAAGATCTCCTACCTTTTGAAGCTGGAAAATTGCCGTCGGTGGGGTCCCTGTTTCAGGCTCTCTGCCTCTCCAGCAGTATGTGGGAGGCTTGGAGGACCTATTCTGCACTATTCCCACCTTCCTAGGTGCTCCCTGTGCGACGCAACCGTTGATAATAGTTGCGGCCGCCATTTTGAAAAATCAAACAAAAATGGCGGCTGCAACTATTATCAGCTGTTGCACGGCATAGGGAGCACCTAGGAAGGCAGGAATAGTGCAGAATAGATCCTCCAAGTCTCCCACACACTGCTGGGGAGACAGAACCGGAAACAGGGACACCCCCCGACGGTGATTTTCCAGCTTGGAAGGTAGGAGATGAAACACGGTGCCTTGGTTAACGATGCCAGATCGTTAACCAAGAGATGACTTTTCACAAAAAGTCACGTCGTTAACCGAAAACGACGTTGTCCGAACACATTGTTAACCAGGGGTTTACTGTATTGTGTTATTGATATATTGATATGATGATGTTTATTTTTGAACTCTTGCTGTACTTTTGATATGTTGTTTAGCCGCCCTGAGTCGGTGCAAGCTGAATAGGGCGGGATATTAATAGAAATAGAAATTTTAAAACAAAATAGATTTTGGGACATTTCAAAGCCATTTCTACAGCATACATTGGGGAAAAATAAAGGAGACAAGCATGTACCAGAGGTAATGAGTTTCTGGCAGAATAAATAAGTTAATAGATGACAACTGGTAGACTTAAGGACATACAGTTGGTGCGCTAGGGTATTTTATGTATTTGTATTATGAGAAAATTGGAATACCATGTTAAAGAGAATAATTTGAATAAAGTATGTATAAATGCATATATAAAGCAGAGGTGTGGGTACCGTATCTGGAATGGGCTGCCACACACCTTACCCAAACCTCATGAAATTCGGCACATAGTACCTTGTGCACATGAGCAGGTCACTACCCAGAGGGGGGAGGGGTGTCCCCCTAAATTGATCTTCAAAGGGAGTATGATCAACAGGAGGGTTTGTGTCTGCTCCAGTGCTAGGCCAACCGGGGGGGGGGGATTGTGATGTCATCGCCAAGCTCACATCATAGGCCCAACCCTGGCCACTGGATTTCCTGGGCAACACTGGCACTCAGCTAGCCCGGTTGGGACCACCCGGGCGAAGCCAGGCACCCCTGCTAATATATACATATAAGTAGAATGGTTAAGAGATTGAATGTAGTGAAATGATTAATTTGTATTAATTTTCTTTTTATATATTCTTGTCATTATTTTTCTCTCTTCATTATGTCTATGTAACTTTTTTACTTTGTTATTATGATGATGATGATGATGTTAAAATCTTAATAATTTTTTTTAAAAAAGGGGTCTTTGGGAGGGGGGGGTTAGGGGTGTGTGTGTTGGGTTGTCCTTATAAATCAGAACTTCTCAACCTTTTTAAGCCAGGGGCTGGGTCACGCCCCCTGAGACAGCTTTGGGGGCCAGACAGCGATTTTGCCCTTCCTCCACCACATGGCACTTCTGGTGTGGTAGAGGCAGTGGTGGGCTACATGAAATGGTGTTGCGGGCCGCAGGTTGAGAATCCCTGTTATAGATCCAAGCATGTATTTTAACTCTTCCTTCTCTTCCTTCCTTCTCAGGGGACGTTCCTGATGACGCAAGCTGTGGCCCGGGCACTGGTGGCAAGCAATGCCTCCGGGGGCTCCATCATCAATATGGGCAGCATTGTAGGGAAGGTGCAGTGACTCCCATCCCCAAACACCACCACCCCCTCCCTCACCTCCAGTGAGGTTTGCCATTTGCAGCCAGGCATCCTGTGGCACACTTTTGGAAGGGAAGGGGGGCTTAATGGGCTCACTTTCACTCCCTCCCTACACCTCCCTCTCTTCTTCCCCCTGGCCAGGTAGGCAATTTGGGACAGGTGAACTATGCTGCATCCAAGGCTGGGGTGGAGGCCCTCTCCAAGACAGTGGCCAAAGAACTGGCCAGGTAAGACCCCAAGAAGAGGGTCTTGTGTAAGCCGAGACCGCCGGGGGGGGGGGGGAGGGACCTGTGGAGCACAGGAAGCGGGCCTTCTTCTGACTCACTGATCCATTAACATTACTGTTGTCTGACAGGCAGGGTTGAGACCCGGCTTCTTTTCCTGATCCCTCCCTGGGAGGGCGCAATCAGGATCTAGTTTTCTCATGCAACATACTGGCTCTCTTCAGCTGAGCTCCTCCCCATACACACAAATGTACCTTTGAGGATGACAAATGGGTCCAGGGTCATTTAATGTAATTAAAACTGTGCATGCGTGCGTGTTGTTACAGTTGTAAAAACTCAGTCCATCGTGATTTCCTGCATCATTTTATTTCCAGGCTGTAGTCGGTGCATATCGAGAGATACAGTAAATGGGTTTGTAGTATAACAATGACACACTCGCACAACAAGATGTCTTTATGCAAATTTATGCAAAAAATGTAGTGGGGTGGGGTAGTTTGTACCAAATGGGCAGCCTTCCAGATGTATCGGTTATAATAGCCATCTCTTTCTTTGGATGATGGGACATGTAGTCTAGGAACAACCAGGAAGGAAGCGTGTGTTTGCACTTCCTGGTTACATCCATGGTTTCATCCATTCCAGAATTCCTCACACACACACACACACACACATCTGGCCACCTCACCTCATCGCCCTGTTTTGTGGCACTGCAGGTACAATATCCGGTGCAACACGGTCCTGCCGGGCTTTGTCCGCTCCCCGATGACGGAGAAAGTTCCCCAGAAAGTTCTGGATAAGGTCAGGGGGCATTTGCACTTAAGAGAGGCTGGCTGGGTGGGGGTTCGAGGCTGAATTGGTGCAACCCCCTCTCCCCGGTCTTTTGTATCTCACTGCCTCTAGAAGGGGATCCTCACCCCCCCCCCCGAGTGACAGGAGGGTCTTCTTATATTCAAGTGACAGGAGGTTTTTTTTTTATATTCCCTATTTTCTTAGCATCTACTTAGTGGTGAGCATCCCAGTTTTTTCCCCTCCTGCTGTCTACGTTACGTCTTGAAATTCTGAACTGTCTGAACTTGTTCTTTCTCTCCCCCCTCCCCCAGTTTGCAGCGATGGTTCCACTGGGACGGCTTGGGGAGCCTGAAGGTTAGAGGGTTCTTCTTCTTGGATTGTCCAGGGGTCGTGGAAAGATGGTTGTTGTTTTTTGTGGGGAGGTTGGGGTGGAATACTACCAATAAGGATCCAGGAGGCTCAATAGAATCAATGTTTGAGCAATGTAAGGGAGGCTTAAAGTAGGGAAGAGCAATTAGCAATAGCTTCTCTACCGCCCTCCCTAGGGCTTAGTGCACTCTCTGGGCGGTTCACAAGTTATTTAGCATTTCGGCCCCAACATGCTGGGTACCCATGTTACTGACATCGGAAGGATGGAAAGCTGAGTCAAACTTGATTCCTGGTCAGGATCGAACTCACAAACCTTTGGTTGCAATACAACAGTTTAACCACTGCATCACTAGCACTCTATAATGACAGGTTGCTTGCAGTGGCTCAAGTGGCTAAGATGCTGACTGGAAGGTGGGAGGTCAGCAGTTCGATTCTCGAGTACTGCAGGACGGAATGAGCTCCCGTCTCTGTTCCTGCTCTTGCCAACCTAGCAGTTTGAAAGCAAGAAATTGCAAGTAGATAAATAGGGACCACTGCGGTGGGAAGGTAAACAGTGTCCCGTGGGCTCCGGTGTCTAGTCATGCCTGCCACATGACCACGGAAATGTCTGCAGAAGTAGACAGTGCTGGCTCTTCGGCATTGAAACAGACAAGCACTGAACCCTAGAGTCAGATACGACTGGCTTTCAAGCAAGGGAAATCTTTACCTTATCTGTAACTTCTTCTTTGGGGGCTGTGGTGGCTCGGTGGTTAAGAAGCTTGCCTTGTTAGCTGGGAGGCTGGCAAGTCGGCAGTTTTAGACCTGGGTACTGCATGATGGATTGAGGGCCCGCCTCTGTCCCAGTTCTTGGGGACATGAAAAGAGCCTCATTTGGGCAGAGTTTCTTCCACAAAATTGCTTTCAACCCAGAATGATTTCTGACACAAAATTCTTCTTCTTCGTGGTCCTCTGTGAATCCACACGAAGACCTTGATTGAGACATAGTAGATAGCTCTTAATTAGAACGTTGCTATAGTTAACAAGGATATAGCAATAGCAATTTAGACTTCTTTACCTGTCCCGTAGTGTTTATTTAGTGCCTTATCTAGGCACTTCACAAGGTAATTAGAATTTTGCCCCCTAACATGCTGGGATGCATTTGTAGTTGTTTTGAAAACAAGTCTCAGGAACAGCAAATAATTCTTTTCTTTCAAAGGAGCACCCAAAACAGATCCAGTAAAAGGGTTGAACTTTGGTTTTCTCCTGGATTTCCCGGCACTCTGAAGCCCCCAGAGAGCTGATGTCGATCTCCTGTTTTCCTCTTCATGTGCTCTTGTGGGTCAGACCCACAGGGCTGGAGGGAAGGGTCTGTATTATGTCAGGGCAGGAGAGAGGGCAGGAGGGGTCCTCTCTGTGTGGGGCAGGAAAGGAGACCCATGGGACTTCTAGGGCACCAGGACGGAAGAGCACAGGGTGGGGTTTCTTTCCTTCTGGGGGAGATTGAAGGTCTGGGGGTCTTGCTTGGTGGGCCTCAGAGAATGGCAGGACCACTGGTGGGAGGGGCTCATCCTTCCCTCTTCCTCCCTGCTAGATGTTGCTGACGTTTGTGCTTTCCTGGCCTCAGACGACAGCCGTTATATCACCGGAGCCAGCATGGAAGTGACAGGTGAGGCAGTTGGGGGGGCTGGGATGAGATGCCCCCCCCCTTGACTTCTTTGTGTAGAGCTAGAATGGGACTGCGGTGGCTTAGTGATTAAGCTGCTGAACTTGATGACTGGAAGGTCGACAAGTCAGCAGTTCAAGACCCAACTGCTGCATGACGGAATGCGCTCCCGTCCCTGTCCCAGCTCCTGCCAACCTAGCAGTTCGAAAGCAAGAAAATTGCAAGTAGATAAATAGGGATCACTTTGTCACTCCAGTGTCTACTCACGCCTGCCACCTGTCCACGGCAATGTCTGCAGACGCAGACAGCGCTGGTTCTTTGGCTGTAAACGGAGGTGAGCACCGAACCCTAGAGTCGGATACGACTGGCTTTCGAGAAAGGGTGACCTTGACCTAGGGTGGGTAGCAGCCAGAGGGCTGGTTGAAGCCGGGCCGTGAGAGAGATCCGTGTTCAAATCTCCACTCAGCAAGGGGGGAATTGGGCGGGCAGTGAGGTTTAAGGGAGGGAAACGGGGTCTTGGAGTAGTTGCAATGGGATAAAGAGGGGAGGGGTCCCTACAAGTCCAGCTCTGACTCCCTCCCCGTCTCCCTTTTCTCCTTCTTCTTCCCTAGGGGGTCTCTTCATCTGAACCAGCCCTGCCTCCCCCTCCTCCACTTGGGGATCCCAAAGGCTACATTGCTTTTGAAGATGGCACTCCTGATTTCGAGCCCCTTCCATCCCCGGAAGGATAGTGTGTTTGTGGGTCCTTCCACTGGGGAAGATGCTGCACTTTGTGGAGAGTGGGGTGGCCTTGCAAAGGGTCCGGAGGCTGAGTAGGCGGGACCTCCGGCTTCTACAACAAGGGGTTCCCAACCTCTAAGGCTTGGATCCGGCCTGCAGTGCCATTTCGTGTGGCCCTCCACCTCTCCAAGGGCATTCAAGAAACAAAATGGCCACCTCGTTGGAGCTTTTGGGACAAAATAGCCACCCCCCATTGTGCATGCGAGGCAAAATGGCTGTCCAGCTCTCGAAGCTGACTGAGGGAGTGATTCCTGGCCCCCAGCTTGAAAAGGTTGGGAACCCCTGGCCTACAAGAAGAAAGAGTCAAATCCCCTCTCTGAGCTTTTTCTTCCTCCAATGAGATAATTTATAATTGATCTTCTGAGCTTTTTTTTCTTCGCGAAGGAAACAAAGCCAAGCAATCACACTTATATACCGCCCCATATAACGCTTAGTGCACTCTCTGGGCGGTTCACAAATTAGTTAGCATTTTGCCTTCATTTTTACCTACCTTGGAAAGATGGAAGAGACAGAGTCAACCTTGAGTCCCAGTCGGGGATTGAACTCACAACCTTTCGATTGCAGGACAGCAGTTGAGCCACTGCGCCACCAGGGCTCTTGCTTTCAACGCAAGGTTGGGAAGGGCAGGTGGAAATTGAAGGTGCCAACAAGGGGCAATAATGATGCTGTGGTTGATTATTATTCCCTGTGCCTTTTGGGGTGGAATAACCACTCTCTTAATTATTTTTGAAATAAACATGCACAGCTACTCCAAGAGAATCTCAAAAGTGATTTCTTGATAACAAGTGGGAAATGGGTGGGGGTGACATGTGCAGCTCCCGAAGTAGTGGTGAGGCGCAAGCATAACACCCACACCCCATCACCACCCGAGCAGCCGCATTTTGGACCAACTGCAGCCTCCAGATGGTCGTCAAGGGCAGCCCCATGTAGAGCGCATTGCAATAATCTAGTCTAGAGGTGACCAGAGCATGAGTGACCATGAGTAAGGAGTCCCGGTCTAGGAGTGGGCGCAACTGGCGAATCACCCGAAGCTGGGCAAAAGCCCTCCTGGCCACGGCCACTACCTGATCTCCAAGCAGCAGTTGTGAGTCCAGGAGGACCCCCAAGTTGCGCACCAGATCTGTCTGGGGCAGACTCACCCCATCCAAAACCAATGATGGTAGCTCCCGAGATAACACCAGCCCCCTAATCCATAGCCACTCGGTCTTGCCAGGGTTCAGTTGTAACCCATTGTCCCCCATCCAGACCCCAACAGCCGCCAGTCACTCGGACAGGACTTTGTCAGCATCACTGGGATCACCACGAGACGAGATGTACACTTGGGTGTTTTAGTATATGAGAGTCAAGACACAAGGCACAGCCAAAGGCTGGGTTAACTCAGGTTTATTGCATGGTGGACAGAGGGAACATGAGGTAATGGCGGACGGACAGCTCTATATATATGGTAGTAACGTATTTTGAATGTGGCTCCACGGTAGCCCGTTGGCTACTGGTCCGCGTGACGTCATGGCTGGTCACGCCCTTCTTGTCCAGGTGTAGGTAGCGGCGGGAAACTTCCCGCGCTGCGGTCTTTGATGGGTTTGAACCAAGAGAGCTTGGACGCTCGCTGCTGCCAGCTGGTGGTCATTAGCTCGCGTCCTATTACAGGGTTTATGTGATACAGCTGAGGGTTACATTGTTACTCATAGGCAAGGTTACATTGGTTCAGATACATTGATATCACATGTGGAAGGTTACACTATTAGAACACAACACTCCTCCCCCCTAGGATGAGACGAAGTCTCTCAGCCAAGGTGGCTTATTTCGAACACGCTGGGGTCTCGGCGCGGGCTGCCCTGCCCTGGCTTCGCTCCCTCCCTGCCTGCCCTGTAACGGGAGAGGATGACTTGTTAGTGGTTTGCCGCGGTTCTGCGGCTTTGTTGGAAGGTGTGTGCTTTGTTTGGGAAGAACCGGGGGCACTGGGGGCTAACGAAAAACCCCTCTTCTCGCTTGGATGGGTGGGGGAACACTCCAAAACCCCCCCCCGGCTAGCAAAATCAAAATCAAAATCGGCTTCGGGGGAAACGGCAGCGGCGGCCGCACACTCCTTTTCCCTCCCCCCGGCCTCGGACAGAACTGGGGTATCAAAAGGATATGAGTCGGGCTCACTGCTTTCCCTCCTGGCTTCGGACTGGTGTCCCTCTCTGTCTCCCCCTTGGGCTAAACGGGTGGGGGAGAACCCTATCGCTGAATCCTGTCGCTGAGCCCCACTGATCGGCCCCTCACTCACTCGGTGCCTCAGTTGGTCAGCGTGCCTCCTCCAGAGGAGGCCGGTGCTAGTTTCCACCCGATATGACACTGGCCCCGTCTGTTCTATTATCGTCCCTGGCACCCAGGCTGGGCCTGCGTTGGCATAGTTCCTGCAGTGTACAGGATCGCCTACGCCGAAACCTTTCGAGACCGCTAAACCTATGTTCTTCCCTTTGTCCTCGACCCTCGACGGGTCCAACCTGGACAAAAGCGTCGTCAGTTTCCTCCGCATCAGCAGCTCAGCCGGCGAGTAGCCAGACGCTAAGGGGGTCACTCTGTACGCTAAGAGAAATTGACAAACTTGGTGATTTAGATCTCCCGAGCCCATGCGCCGCAGCGCATCCTTTGTGGTGCGCACCAACCGTTCCACTTGGCCATTCGTGGCCGGGTGAAACGGCGCGGATGTGACATGCCGAATTGCATTTGCTTCCATGAATGCTGCGAACTCAGCGGACGTGAAGCAACTGGCGTTATCGCTGACCAAAGTGTCGGGTAAACCGAACGTGGAAAAGACCCTCCTTAGCTGGCGAATGGTAGCGGCGGAGGATGTGCTCTTTACCGGAATGACCTCCAGCCACTTTGAGTATGCATCCACCACCAGGAGAAACATGGTTCCTCGGAACGGGCCAGCAAAATCTACGTGCACCCTGGACCACGGTCCCCTTGCTGCGTCCCATTCCCTATGCGGGAGGCGGGCCACCTCCGGTCGGGAGCACTGACATGCCTCACAAGTGCCAACCATATGCTCTATGTCGGCGTCCAGCTGGGGCCACCAGAAATAACTCCGGGCCAACGCCTTGGAACGGACGATTCCCGGGTGGCTGACGTGCAACAGCTTTAGCACCTTCGGCCGCAGGGACGTAGGAACCACCACCCGTTGGCCCCACAAAAGGCACCCCCTCTCTAAAGACAACTCTACTCGCTTTCGGAAAAATGGGTCGAATTCCGCGCCTGGGGATGACGCCGGCCACCCCTTCTGCACCCACGAGCATACTTTCTCTAGTGTTCTATCCTTTCCGGTCGCCCTGGCAACGTCGGCCGGTACTATCGGGGGTGACTCCAAGACCTCTATTAATAATACCTGGCGGTCTCTTCTTACCCCTGCCTTCTGGTCGTCCGACAAGGGTAACGGCGACCGTGAGAGCGCGTCTGCATGGCTGATTTCCTTCCCTGGCCGGTATTCTAACTCATGTTGATATGCGTTAAGAAAAATAGCCCACCGCAGCATCCTCGGGGACAGGATCTGTGGCGTGGGCTTATTTGCAGTGAATATTCCTAACAGGGGCTTGTGATCAGTAACGACCTTGAACGGCCGACCATACAGAAAATCGTGAAATTTCTTGGTTCCCGCTACTATCGCTAGTGCCTCCCTATCGGTCTGTGCGTAATTCCGCTCTGCTTGGGACAGGGACCTTGAATAAAACGCTATCGGGGCCTCCCTTCCGTCGTTTAACACGTGGCAAAGCACCGCCCCCACCCCCACCGGGGATGCATCGCAGACTAAAACTATGGGCCGTTTGGGGTCGAAATGAGTCAGGATTGCCTCGGATGTGAGGAGTTGCTTTAACTCTGTGAACGCTCTTTCTTGCTCGTCACCCCACAGCCATTTTTCCTCTTTTTTAAGTAACCGATGGAGCGGCTCGGCAACAGACGCCTTCCGTGGAAGGAAGGTATGGTAGAAATTGAGAAGCCCCAGAAACGACTGTAGCTCGGTTTTGGACGTGGGGCGAGGGGCTTTCTTAATGGCGGCTACCTTAGATTTGGACGGCCTAATTCCCTCGGGTGTGACACGAAACCCTAAAAACTCAACCTCTGTTTCGAAAAATACACATTTGTCTTTTCTCAGTCGCAGCCCCGCTTTTTCGAACACGGTCAGGACCTTATCCAATCTGTGAGCCAGCTCGGCCTTACTCCCCCCCGTTATCAACACGTCATCAAAATATGGCAACACCCCCTCCAGCCCCTTCAGGAGGCGTTCCACTAGCGACTGAAAAATGCCAGGTGCCGAGTTCACGCCGAACTGTAACCTCGACACCTGGAACGCCCCCTTATGTGTGACTATTGTTTGTGCCGCCGCTGTGGCGGGGGTTACCGGGAGTTGCTGGTAGGCCTGTGCTAAATCGAGTTTAGCGAAACACTTTCCCCCATTTAGCCTGGCCAGAAGGTGGCTGACCACTGGCACCGGGTATGCATTAGGGCGGATTGCCTTATTAATGGTACACTTATAATCAGCGCAAATGCGCACCTCCCCGTTAGCCTTCAGTGCTGTTACAATTGGAGTCTCCCACTCCGCGGAATCCACAGGAACAAGAATCCCTTGACCCACCAGTTTGTCCAGTTCCGCCTCTATTTTGTCCTTTAGCGCGAACGGTACCCTGCGCGGTTTAAGTCTTATCGGGCGGACCTCCGGGTCTAAGTCGAAGGCTACAGGGGGTCCCTTGAACTTTCCCAGTCCACTTTTAAAAACAGCGGGGTGTGCGTCACACACCGCTTGTATTGGGTCCTCGCCTACGGCATGCACCCCCCCTATGAACAGACCTAAGGGCTGAAACCACTGGGTTCCGAGGAGGCTACAACTCCCCCCTTTGAGCACCACTAGGGGAAGTTCCGCAGAATGTCTCTTAAAACGAACCCGGAATGTCCCGACCCCCAACACTGGAATGCTGTTCCCCTGTACGTCCCGTAGTGTGGCCCTCAGCGCTTTAAGTTTGGGCCGCACGTGGGGGTCGATTTTCAAGAACTCTCTCTGGGGAATTATAGAATAGGAGGACCCCGAGTCAACTTCCATCCTAATGGGGGTCCCTTGTACTAGTACCTCAACAAAGTAATGGGGCTGTCCCGCAGACACGCTGAACACAGGAGCGTCGCCCTCGCTGTCGTCCGAGATGCGGCCCACGCCGTCCTGCTTCCTCGTGGCCCGGGCGCCATCTTTGGACCTCGCTGGACGGTCCGGTCTGGCTGAACGGTCTTGCGACTGTCTCCGGCCCTCTTTCCATTTCCTGCACGCCTTGGCGATGTGCCCCCGACGTCCACAGTTGAAACACTCGGCTTTTCTGAATGGGCACTTCACGCGCTCATGGGCCGCTCCGCAACCATCGCAGCGGCGCCCGCCTCTCCGGACCTTCTGGACCTCCTCGCCATCGCTGCTTTCTGAAGACGATTTCGAGGTCGGTCGGGTCGCATGCACCGACTGACCGGACTTCCCGTGCAACGAGTTTTCCGCTTTGCCGGCCCTCGGACGCCACTCACGCCACTTGTGCATCTCATCTACTCCAGCATTCGTGGATTCCGCGGCTTCCGCGGCCTCTACAACCTCTTCCAATGTGGGTGGTGGCTCCTTGTTCATCAGGCTGCGCTGTACTTCCTTGTCCTTCAGGCCACACAGCACTCCGTCCCTGAGGGCCATCTCTAGGAAGTGGTCCCATTTGCAGGGGGCGGCGGCTATCCTCATAGCCGTTACGAAGACTTCTACCGACTCGTCCGGCGCTTGAACACGCCTCCAAAACGCGCTCCGAGCGGGAAACATTGCCCTCGAGGGTCGGAAACGCTCACGCAGCAGTCTCATGATGTCACCGGCTTTGAAATCGCTCATCTTCTTCGGTGCAAGAATGCCCACCAGCGTCCGCTTGGTTTCCATCCCAAGCATGCGGGTGAGGATGGCCCTCTTCCTTTCCTCGTCGTCTTCTTTGACTTTGAGTTCCACCAGTGCCGCCTGGAAGTCCATCTCAAAAAGCTCCCAGTCTTGCGGTTTGGTGATGTTGAACCCGCTCTGTGTCCTGGCTCCATGGGGATCCATTATCCCACCTTCGTCGCCAATTTAGTGTATGAGAGTCAAGACACAAGGCACAGCCAAAGGCTGGGTTAACTCAGGTTTATTGCATGGTGGACAGAGGGAACATGAGGTAATGGCGGACGAACAGCTCTATATATATGGTAGTAACGTATTTTGAATGTGGCTCCACGGTAGCCCGTTGGCTACTGGTCCGCGTGACGTCATGGCTGGTCACGCCCTTCTTGTCCAGGTGTAGGTAGCGGCGGGAAACTTCCCGCGCTGCGGTCTTTGGTGGGTTTGAACCAAGAGAGCTTGGACGCTCGCTGCTGCCAGCTGGTGGTCATTAGCTCGCGTCCTATTACAGGGTTTATGTGATACAGCTGAAGGTTACATTGTTACTCATAGGCAAGGTTACATTGGTTCAGATACATTGATATCACATGTGGAAGGTTACACTATTAGAACACAACAGGTGTCATCCCCGTACTGATGGTACCGCGCCCCGTGGCAATGGATTATCTCACCCAGCGGTTTCATGTAGATATTAAATAGGAGAGGAGATAGTACCGAGCACTGAGGCACCCCATATTCACTCTCCAACCACACCGACTGGGTACGGCCCTTCAGGGATGAGGAAAACCAGGACCACACCGTGCCCTGGATCCCCAATCCTCGGAGCCGTTCCAGAAGGATACCATGGTCGACAGTATCGAAAGCCGCTGAGAGGTCAAGGAGAGCAAGGATGGCTGTACCCAGTCGGTGTGGGTACAGCATCCCTTTGTCTTTGGCCAAACTTAAGTTTAAGGTTTCCGGCAGCAATCAGCAGGCCAATAAATGAGCCGGATTCTGTGTCTCTCCGCATTTACACCATGTGTTGTCTGCCAGCAGCCCCTGCTTGAGCCCGTTGGAGTTGCATTTAGGGACTCGGACCCCCTCAGGCTATTCAGGGTCCTCCAAGTGACGAAGGGGAGGTTGAGATCCTCAGCCATATCCTCCTTTAATGTCTTGAGCTCCTTCCTCCATCAACACTTCATCTGGGGTGTTAATCCTCCAACCCCTAACCCACCCACCCCCCAATTCTGCCCTATATATAGGGTGGCCTGTAAGTGCCACTTATTGTATCCAGAGTGTCACCAGTATTCCTGGGCTCATGTACTCACATACTTGTCAAAATACGCTCTTCGAGTATAAATGGGTTTAAATCGGCCATATTTCTCGAGGGGTGGGTGGGAGAAAAACTTATAATAAATATGGACAGGTAGGGACTGAAGGCCACCCTGTAGAGAGCAGGGATACTCAACCTGCAGATCATGGGCCAGATGTGGCCCACAGCACCATTTCATGTGCCTTCACCACACCAGGGAGTGCCATGTGGTGGAGGAAGGGCAAAATGGACATCCGGCCCTCCGAAGCTGTCTGAGGGAGTATGACCCGGCCCCCAGCTTTAAAAGGTTGAGAATTCCTGATTTAAAAGTCTCAGCCTGTAGTTTAAGGTAAGGTGGGGGAGCATTGATCATCCATCATCACGCCTGCATCCCTAAATCTTGCCCTAATCCCCCTGGGAGGAGATTACGGGGGAGAAGAGCCGGCCACTTGTGGCACCTGCACTAATTAATGTTTGCCAAAGAGATTATTTGAGGGGTGGGGGTGAGCTTGGGAAAGCCAGGATGGTACATGAGAGGGAGAAAGAGGATTAGCTGGGATAAATTTGGGGGTGGGTGGGGGGCAGAGAAAGGGTGAGCTATCTTCCTCTTCTGATACGTGGTGGCTCAGTGGTTAAGAAGCTTGCCTTGCTAGCTGGAAGAGTCGGCAAGTTGGCAGTTCGAGACCCAGGTACTGGCATGACGGATTGAGCACCCGTCTCTGTCTCAGCTCTTGGTGACACAAAAGGAGTCTCATTCGGGCATCCCCTGAGTGGAGTTTCTCCAGCAAAAATCCTTTCAACCCAGAAGAATGACACGAAATTATATTATTATCTGTCCCAGCCAGGCTGGGCTCTCCCCGCTCGGCCCTGAGTGTCGAAGGCCAAAGAGGGCTTGACGTTTTGAGTTCGCTTTCCAGGGGAAGCATGAAAGGTAGGTAGGAAGGAAACGCCCTGCTTGCAGAGTAGACCCTTGGAAGGACTCCACTCTTCCTCCCCTCCCCGCCTTTGTGGAAACCCCACCACCACCACCCCCATCTCCATGAGCAAACCTTGGGAAAGTTATTTCCCCTGACTTAGAGAAGTATGCTGCTACGAGAGGGGAGGGTATATAAATGCCACCATAAATAAATAAATATTGATGAAGGAGGCCCTGTTGGAAGGTCAGCAGTTCGAGACCCGAGTGCTGCACGACCTAGCAGTCCGAAAGCAAGAAATTGCAAGCAGATAAATAGGGGACCACTTCGGTGGGAAGGTAAACAGCGTTCCATGCACTTCGGTGCCTAGTCATGCTTGCCACATGACCATGGAAACGTCTGCAGAAGCAGACATCACTGGCTCTTTGGCTATAAACAGAGATGAGCACTGAACCCTAGAGTTGGATGCAACTGGCTTTCAAGCAAGGGTGACCTTTACTTTCACATCTCGTTGTGCTGGTTTTGTAAGATCCTTTGTCATTGCCTTGTGCCAGAGTTCCACAGATTAAGAGTTGGCTGTAAAAAGAAAGATGGAGGATAATACATTGATCCCTCCACCTCCACCCCGTACGTTTGCACCCATGTTTATGCAAGATTGAGTACGTGGCATTCTTCCACAGTAGGTTTATCTTCACTACAGCCCCATTGAGGATAGGTCAGGCTGAGAGAGAGAGAAAGAGAGGATAACTGAACCCATGTTTTCTCTGATGGTCATTCGGGTATTTGAAGTGGTCTTTTTGTATGCATGCTGACTGCATTGGCTTAGTCAGTGGTTAAGATGCTGAAATTGACAACTGGAAGGTCGGCAGGTCAGCAGTTCGAGACCTGAGTACTGCACGACGGAGTGAGTGCCCGTCTCCATCCCGTCTCCTGCCAACCTAGCAGTTCGAAAGCAAGGAATTGCAAGTAGATCAATAGAGACCGCTTCCGTGGGAAAACATCTTAGGGACATGAAGGGAGTCTCATTCGAGTGTCCTCTGAGCAGAGATTCTCCTGCAAAATTCCTTTCACATCAGAATAATTTCTGATATGAAAATCTAATTCTTAATCTTAAGAATTTTTTTTATAATAGTTTTTATTAAATTTTGCTAACACATACAAACAATACAAACAATAAATAAAATACAAAGTATTTTATAGCTAAAATACAAAATAATCAAAATCTCGTAAAAGAAGGAAAAAACACATCACAACCTATCCTAATACATTTTTTCATCTATCCTTATAATTTCAAATACATTAAAACCTCCTTACACTAAATCCCGTTAAACACCACAACAATATTCTGGATAGGTGACCACAACACAAACAAAATTAAATTCCACCCGGTGTTTATATACAATACCCTGGAGAACTCAGAGTGACTATTTTACCTCCAAAAACTACTTTGATCCAGTACAGGTCTATTTCTTTCACCTCCCATGAGTGCGTGATCCACAAATGGCTTCCAAATATTCCAAAATCTATTTTCTTTCAGATTACCCCTTTTTTCTTTTATCTCCCAAGTTAATTTATCGTTCAATGCTAAATTCCACATTTCTTTATATCATTCTTCAGTCTGTATAATTACATCATTTTTCCAATTTCTAGCAATACATTGTCTACCCGTTGTGAGCATTATTTCTAATAACTCTCTCTCATCCTTATTTAAACAAATACATACCACATTTGTGGAATGTATTTTAAGAATCTTAAGAATCTTAAGAATCTTAAGAATCTTAAGAATCTTAAGATTCTTATTCTTATTCTTATTCTTATTCTTATTCTTATTCTTATTCTTATTCTTATTCTTATTCTTATTCTTATTCTTATTCTTATTCTTATTCTTATTCTTATTCTTATTCTTATTCTTATTCTTATTCTTATTCTTATTCTTATTCTTATTCTTATTCTTATTCTTATTCTTATTCTTATTCTTATTCTTATTCTTATTCTTATTCTTATTCTTATTCTTATTCTTATTCTTATTCTTATTCTTATTCTTATTCTTATTCTTATTCTTATTCTTATTCTTATTCTTATTCTTATTCTTATTCTTATTCTTATTCTTATTCTTATTCTTATTCTTATACCACCCCTCTGGAATACTATCCATTTTAGGCAGTGTACAGGCACACAAACCACAGCAGCATAATAAAATAAAAATAAAATAGTTCAATAGTTCATAGTTCCTAAGTAGTTAACAGTTAATATTTGGATAGTTAAATAGTTTAAGAAACTTGACAGTTTGGAGTCTATATTTAGTAATAAATAGTTATTCATAGTTGTTAGTTCTTAGTACCCTAGATAGTTTTACTAAGTGGTTTTTAAAAGGAGTTTAAACTTCACTTTTTACTGTAGAAATTCGGATCTTGCCTTCCAAGGGTCCTGCACTGGACTCCAAGGGTCCTGAGCTGGGCTTGGGTGGTTGGTGGTGGTGGTGGTGGTGGTGGTGGAGAGAAATGCCCACACTCAACTTGCAGTTTTGATGCTTTTGCAGAGAGAGAGAGAGAGAGAGTTGTTAACAGTTGTGAAAACTCAGTCCATCAAGAGATTTCCAGTGTAGTTTTATCTCCAGGCCACAGTCAGAGGTATGGAGAGATACATGGGTTTGTAGTATAACAATGACACAATCGCTCAACAAGATGTCTTTATGCAAAAAAGTGTGGGTGTTGGGGTGTTGTACCAAATGGGCAGCCTTTCAGTTGTGTCAGATACAGTACAATAGCCATCTCTTTCTATGGATGATGGGACATGTAGTCTAGGAACAACCAGGAAGGGCGCCAGAACTGAAAAATGCAAGAAGTTACTTTTTTGAATGTAGTTGGGGTTTACCCACCCCACTCCGGTGCATATATTTAACACACATACAGGGAATTGTACCTCTGTGTGTGTGTGTTCTTTTTTCAGGACAAACTTTTGTGGCGGTTCGCATGGCAGGCCCAGAACTGGCTTAATTTTACGCCACACCAGTTCCCCCACCAATGGCTGTGTGCATGGGGGTGAGAGCCTGAGGTGGGTTTTGCCCATTGCACTGCGGGGTGGCAGCATCTCCCCGGCAGGCCTGACCTGGCCCCATTTGGGCCTGCGTTCACATGAAGAAGAGGAGGTGGAGGGAAAGTGTGTGTTGAGGGGGGGATTAGGGTTAAGGGGGTTAAGATAGTAGGAGGGGGAGAGGAGGGGGGATTATCCGGGGGTCTCTCCTCCACAGCCCCTATTCTTCTCTGGACCCCTTTGAAGCCTCCGTCTCCCAATGCCTTCCATTCAGGCCTCCATCACCATGGGCAACGGATGGGGGTCTTGAAAGGGGATGGAGGTGTCTGAAAGAGGGGGCCTCCTCTTTTCAGCCATAGTGCTGGGTGGGGTCTCCTCTGGCCCTCTGGGGGGTCCCACTCAGCCCCCACCCACTACCTTTCTTGGCATCCCTGTCCGTCACCCTGGCAACAGGATCCCCCCCATCTTCACCATGGATGACCCCCCACATCTCCCTTGGTGGATCTCTCTCTCTCACACACACACAGAGGAGGGGTCTTTCCCGCTGCCGCCCCCCCCATTCATCCATCTTCCCCCCTTTGCCACTCGGCCCCCATTGTTGGCACATCTGCAGCGGGCTGAGAGACAGCGGGTGAGGCTGAGTGGGACAGAGGGCAGGCCGGTCGACCCTCCAGGCTTAGCCGTGAAGGAGCCCCCCCAAGAATAAGCGGGGTTTTATGGGGGGAAATAAGTGGGGAACTCTGTGTGTGTGTGTGTGTGTGTGTGTGTGTGTGTGTGTGTGTGTGTGTGTGTGTGTGTGTGTGTGTGTGTGTGTGTGTGTGTGTGTGTGTGTGTGTGTGTGTGTGTGTGTGTGAAGAGAGCCCCCCCATCCCATGTGGGGCAGAAGAGACCCTTCTTTCTCCCTAGAATAACTTTTTTTAAGAAGGGACCCACAGATGAATGAGGAATGGGGGGCTATAGGTTAATGGTTTTAAAAGCTAATTAAAGTCAGGGTTTAGGGTCTTGCAACAGAGGGGAGGGCCTACAGGCTGGACCCCCCAAGTGACCTTCCTCTGCTGGGGATGGGGTTCGCAGGCTGGACCCCCACGCAACCTTCTCCCTACGCCCTTCCAGTGGGAACTGGTGGGGAGATGCCTGAAAGCACCAGGATGAAGGAGAGCCCAAGGAGTAAAGTAAGAAGGAAGCCAGAGGAAGATGGCATTGGGGTGGTGGTGGTGGTGGTAAGTTGGGGGTGGTGGTGAGTAAGCTGGGTTCTTGCAAAGACATTTTTGGGGTGCAGAGAAAGAGTAGCACTGTGAATGCGAATTCCCTTGTGAACCCCCTGAGAGAGTGCACTTTAGCCCTATATGGGGCAGTACAGTATAGAAGTATAACTGCTATTCCAGGGGCTGCAAGGTGGCTCAGTTGGTTAAGAAGCTCCCCTTGTTAGCTGGAAGGCTGGCAAGTCGGCAGTTTGAGACCCGGGTACTGAATGACAGTGTGAGCGCCTGTCGTCTGTCCCAGCTCCTGCCAACCTAGCAGTTCGAAAGCAGGAAATTGCAAGTGGATCAATAGGGACCACTTGGGTGGGTGGTGGAAAAAAGATCTTGGGGACGTGAAAGGAGCCTCATTTGGGCGTCCCCTGAGCCGAATTTTTCCAGCAAAAAATAAATAAATCCTTTCAACCCAGAATAATTTCGGACACAAAATGATTATTGCTATCAAACCAAAAGGTTGTGAGTTTGATCCTGACTAGGAAACAAGGTTGACTCAAAGCCTTCCATCCTTCCAAGGTCAGTAAATGAGACCCCGGCATGTGGGAGGCAAAATGCTAATTAACTTGTGAACCATCCAGAAAGTCAGGGCCGTAGTCAGGATTCTAGATGTAGATGGGCTAAAAAAAAATCAGGATGGGCAACAATGTCACATATACAGTATATGTCATTAATTTAATTTAATTTAATTTAATTTAATTTAATTTAATTTAATTTAATTTAATTTAATTTAATAGATTTATATACCGCCCTATCCAATGGACTCTGGGTGGTACACACAAGTCGAAACCAATATAAAACAATTAAAAAACCCTTAGACATATATAAGCAGGTGGGAGTTTGAGGGTGGGCAAACTGCTAACTCAGGTGGGCAACGTCCACCCTGGTCACCCCCTGGCTACAGCCCTGCAGAAAGTGAACTAATAGGTGGTATTATGGGGTGGTATATGTGATTACAGTACTTTAACGGCGATTGCTAATTGCAGTTTGGGATCGCCATCCAATTTTTCGGTGTGTGTGTAAGGCAATTTCATATATATATATATATATATATATATATGAAATTGCCTTACACACATACCAAAAGAAGGGGTTGGGTGGCTCAGCGGTTAAGAAGCTTGCCTTGTTAGCTGAAAGGCCGGCAAGTCATCAGTTTGAGACCCGAGTACTGCATGACAGAATGAATGCCCGTCCCAGCCTCTGCCAACCTAGCAGATCGAAAGCCAGAAATTGCAAGTAGACAGGGAAGAACCGGAGACCCCTTACCTCCCCAAAATTTGGGACACCGCCCCCCCCCTAAATCGGGGTGTTGGTTTTTTTTTTGGGGGGGGGGGTTGCAAATGTCAGAATATGGATGAAACTGGAAGAGTCCTTTCAGGTTGTTGGAGATTTTGGGGGTTTTACATGTCGGGTTTTTTGTCCAAACGGTGATGGCCAGATGTGGATGAGGCACACCCAGGGGCGGAGGGTGTGATCCTTCCAGGATAAGACAATTTCAGAGGGTCATCCATCTAAAAATCCCAACCAGCCTCTATAATAATAATAATAATAATAATAATAATAATAATAATAATAATAATAATAATAATAATAATAATAATAATAATAATAATAATAATAATAATAATAATAATAATAATAATAATAATAATAATAATAATAATAATAATAATAATTTCGTGTCAGAAATTATTCTGGGTTTAAATTTTTTTGCTGGAGGAACTCCGCTTAGGGGGACGCCCGAATGAGGCTCCTTTCACGTCCCCAAGATCTTTCCCTCCCCCACAGAAGTGGTCCCTATTGATCTACTTGCAACGTCTTGCTTTCGAACTGCCAGGTTGGCAGGAGCTGGGACAGAGACGGGCGCTCAATCCGTCACGCAGTACTCGGGTCTCGAACCTGCCCGACTTGCCGGCCTTCCAGCTAACAAGGCGAGCTTCTTGGCCACTGAGCCACCCTTGCAGCCCCAATCAGCCCCTGAAGGAGCACCACCAGCCGGTGTGTGTTTCCTAGCTTTGCTTCTCACGCTTTGGCTTTATGGCCGTTTTCAGAAAATGCGCAGGAATATAGAGTGTGGTTAGATCTCAGATCTTGGGAAAGTTACTTTCTTGCAGTGGCTCAAGTGGCTAAGACGCTGACGGGGAGGCGGAAGGTCAGCGGTTCGCTTCCCGGAGTACTGCAGGACGGAATGAGCTCCCGTCTTAGTCCCAGCTCCCGCCAACCCATGGGCCGCAGGTTGAGAATCCCTGGAGTAGTCTCCGCCCCAGGCCCCATCCAGTTTCCAATACTTGGCAGGTGCCCACCTTCCCTCCAGCGTGACTGCGGTGGCTCAAGTGGTTAAGACACTGAGCTCAACGACTGGAAGGTAGGAGTTTGATTCCTGAGTACTGCACGACGGCGTGAGCTCCCGTCTCTGTCCCAGCTTCTGCCAATCTAGCAGTTTGAAAGCAAGACATTGCAAGTAGATAAATAGGCGGGAAAGGTAAACAGAGTTCTATGCACTCTGGTATCTAGTCATGCCTGCCATGTGTCCACGGAAAAGTCAGATATGACTGGCTTTTGCGCAAGGGCAACCTTATTTATTTATTTATTTATTTATTTATTTATTTATTTATTTATTTATTTTTCACGCTTATATACCGCCCACTCAGTTACAACCCAACTCAGGGCGGTTTACATAGCGGACAGTAAATACATAAAAGACACATAATAAAACAAAGTTAAAAGTTAAAAAACCCACCCCTAAAAGGTGCGCAAGAACCGAAGGGACCTTGGGGGAAGGCACACCTTTACTGCCGCCTTCTTCTTCTTCTTCTTCTTCTTCTTCTTCTTCTTCTTCTTCTTCTTCTTCTTCTTCTTCTTCTTCTTCTTCTTATTATTATTATTATTATTATTATTATTATTATTATTATTATTATTATTATTATTATTATTATTATTATTATTATTGGCGGAAGAGTGGGGGGCCACATGAAATGGTGTCGTGGGCCACATCTGGCCCCCAGGCCATAGGTTGAGAATCCTTGCTTTATCAAACAATATTCTGAGGTCGGTCTTCTTCTTTTGTGTCCCGATCAAACCCTGGACTGCCAAAATGGAGCCACTTTCTTTGCTTTTTCGTTGTCCAAAGCCAAGTCCTCATCGGTACATATTTCGGGTGGTAATCATCAGAGACCAGTAAATGAGCTGGATTCTGTATCTCTCCACCTTTACACCGTGTGTTGTTGTCTGCCAGCAGCCCCACCACCCCCCACTACCATCTGAGCCTCTTGGTCTTGCATTTAGGGACTCCAACCCCCTCAGCCAATTCGGGGTCCTCCAAGTGACGTAGGGGAGATGGAGAATTTAGGAGCCCTCTTGTTTAGCATCAAGAAATGGGACTTCTTTGAATTGCTGGAACAAATTGCCCCATTTTGGCTTGGTCCAAGAGGGATTGTTTTTTAGGCACAGCTGGAAGACAGATGGGCAGAAAAGAGGGATGGCGGAGGAATTGACTAGTGTGAAATGCAGCACTGAAAGAGAGAAGGAAAGACTCTCTGAGGGGTAGAAAACACAGTAATGCTAAGAAAGGTGGAAGGCAGCAGGAAAAGAGGATGGCCCAAGCGTGAGATGGATTGACTCTGTGAAGGAAGCCACATGCTATAACTTGCAGGAGTTGAGCAGGGCAATGAACGGCAGGACACCCTGGAGATCTCTCATTCATATGGTCACCATAAGTTAAAGACAACTTGACAGCATGTAGCAGCAGAACCTAGAAAGAACCTCAAAGATTATATAATCCAGTCCTTGGCTAGTGCAAGAAGTGCACGCCGTTACCTTTCCCACCGATGTGGTCCCTATTTATCTACAGTACAGTACTTGCTTTCGAACTGCTGGGTTAGCAGGAGCTGGGACAGGGATGGAAGCTCATTCTGTTATGCAGTACCCGGGTTTTGAACTACCGACTTGCCAGCCTTCCAGCTAACAAGGCGAGCTTCTTAACCACCGAGCCACCGCAGCCCCTTTGGGAATCCCTGATACTGTATAATCCAATCCAAGAAATGCACTAGAACTGTGCTGGCCAAAACTGCTCTTATTTGGCCTGGGAGATTGTAGGAATACCTGAACGAACGAACGATTTACTGAGGCCCGTGCTCTGACTGATTACTCTTTACCTCTGCATTTGGTGTATATAAGCTCCTGCCTTTAAATTTCACTCCTCTGTCTGATGAAGTAGACTTGATCCATAAAAGCTCACATTAAAAATATAGCAGGTTTCCTTTGGCTAGAATAGGAAGACCTCTATGCCAGGGATTGTCAACCATTTCATGTGCCACCACCACCACCACCTCCACCACACCAGGAAGTACCATGTGGTGGAGGAAGGGCAAAATAGCCATCCTGCTCCCGAAGGTGTCTGAGGGAGCGTGACCCGGCCCCTGGCTTTAAAAGGTTGAGAACTCCTGTTCTATGCCTTTCCCCATTGCCCTCCACAAGAGAACAGAGCTTGCACATTCATTCATTCATTCATTCATTCATGCCTGTGAAATCATTGCAATACCCAAAAGGATTCTATTAATGTTCAGTTTTAAACACTTTAAACGGATGTACATCAATTACAACAACATATGAATACAACATATGAGTACTGTACTGTAATATGATCACCCAATCTTTCTTTCAGGAGAAAGGGGTGGTGTAGGTAGGTGGGTGGGTGGATGAACAGATAGGGGTAGATGAATGGATGGATGGATGGATGGATGGGTGAACAGTCAGGGATGGATGGATAGAAAACGAATTAAAAAGTTTCTGGTAAAAATCCTTCTACAACAATCATCCTCATCCTCATCTCTCTTGTTCAATACATGAAAAACACCATCTATACTTTCATTGCTTCGGTCCTTTCATTTTTAAATGCCTCAGGATTTTGAAAAACTGGTGTATTTTTTAAAGCCAAATATTTACATAAATTATTTTTCTCCTTTTACAGGGTTGCTGCGTTCCAGAAGAAGTCCTTTGATTTTTGTTTTCATTTTTAATTACCTGTCCATCTCCCTACCTGCCAGCTTGCCTCTGTTACTAGACATGTGACCATGCTGTTTATTCTAGGCAGGATTGGTGCAAAGTTTGCATCCAGCCATTTGGATAAGATCATTCGTGTTTTGAGGTGTGTATGTGTGTGTTTTCGTGTCAGAGATTACTCTAGGTTGAAAGGATTTTTGTACAGGATGCCCAAATGAGGCTCCTTTCATGTCCCCTATCATGCACTCAGGGAATCAAACCCTGTGCTTTTGGTCTCCAAGCACAGTGCTTTTACCCACTGAGCCACAGGGGAACTGCTTTTGGGGGGGTTGACTGCCTGCTTTCCACAGAGGGCAAAGCCACCAGCTCCCAAGACTCACAGGTCTTCCAGAGTCCCAGATGGAAACCGAGTTTCTTTCACTTAATGTGGGGAAATAAAAGTTCTCTGCTTAGACTCAGGGGCACTCTTGTTTAGGTCAAACTGCTGATCTGCCGACCTTCCAGCCATCAAGTTCAGTGTCTTAAAGATTAAACCATCCATTTTGCTAATGTGTTTCCCTCTAAAGCATTGATGGCGAACCTTTTAGAGACCGAGTGCCCAAACTGCAACCCAAAACCCACTTATTTATCACAAAGTGCCAATACAGCAACAGGGGAGGAAGGAAGTTCTCCCATTGGGCTGCTGGGCAGAGGGTGGAGTGAACTCTGTGCTGGGGGAGGGAGGATGTGCTCCCATTGGGCTGCTGGGCAGAGGGGCGAGGCAAACTCTGTTCTGGGGTGACTGCATGGGTGCCCACAGAGAGGGCTCCGAGTGTCACCTCTGGCACGTGTGCCATACGTTTGCCACTGCTACCTTAAAAGCAGTGGTGGGCATCAGCAGGTTCACACCTTTGCCAGAACCGATAGCAGAAATTCTGGCTGGCCGCACCCATCCAAGTTTTGAAATAAAGTAGTCCCAATTCGGGTGCAACGCAGGGCTTTCCCCCTGGCCACACCCACCATACTACGCCCAGAGTGCTTTAGGGCAGGGGTGGCAAAACTACGACCATGGGCTGGATCCGGCCTGTGGCACTAAATCATCTAGCCCATGCTGCTATTTATTTATTTATTTTACAATAGATTTATATACCGCCCCAATCAATAGACACTGGGCGGTGTACACAGTCCAGCGATCACCTCACTGGCCGCTCAGCAACAATTAAAAACCAATATAAAAACAGTTAAAAGCCCTTACATCATAACAACGCTGCCCTCCGCTGTGCCTTTACTGATCTCTTAAAACAGGTATAAAAACAGCATGACTTTAAAAAAAGATATAATCATTAAATCATTAAAATCATTAAAAACCAATTACAAGAGTCAAACGAGCCAAAAAGGGGAGCTTGTTGAATTTAATTTAATTTAATAGATTTATATACCGCCCTGTCCAAAGGACTCTGGGCGGTGTACATTAAGACCAATATGCAGGTAAAACAATTTTTTAAAAACCATAAAAACATAACAATATTACCACCACCCCCGCCGTGACATCTATTATCTAAAAACAAATATAAAATATAAAAAACCTTTAAAAATTAATTGGAGGAGGGGGGAAACCTCAGACTAACCAAAAAGGGGAGCTTGTTGACAATCCCGGCCCCCAGACCCATTTTGCCAACCACGTCTTCAATTCTTTCCTAAATGGTAGCAACTGGGTCTGGAGGCGTAGTTCTACTGGGAGGAGGTTCCTTAGTGTGGGGGCTACGACCGAGAAGGCCCTTTTCCTTGTGCTGGAGAGGCGCGCCTCCCCAACAGATGGTATATGGAGGGTGCCCTCTTAGTTTGCTCTCATGGGATGTCCTAGGGATGATACGGCCCCTGAGGAATCCTGGTCCGCTACCATGAAGGGCTTTAAAGGTGATAACCAGCACCCTGAATTGCACCTGGAGACGTAGGCAGCCAGTGCAGCTCCCGCAGCAGTGGAGAGGCGCGGGCGAAACGACTACACCCTACCACTGCGTGGGCGGCCGCATTCTGGACCAACTGCAGTCTCCGGATGGTCATCAAGGGCAGCCCAATGTAGAGCGCATTACAATAGTCCAAACGGGAGGTGACCAGGGCATGAGAAGTAGAAATAAAATGTGGCCACGCATGCGCAAAACGCTGCCATAAAGACACCTACAGCTGTCATAAACGTGTTTACAACAGCCGTGGATGCATTTTGCAGCAAGAGGAACCACGTGGCCGGCCCCTGGTGCAAAATGTTTGGCCACCCCTGGTTTAGGGGGAAACACATTAGCCAATGGATGGCTTAATCTTTAAGTTGCTGAACCTGACAACTAGAAGGTTGGCATGTCAGCAGTTCAAGACCTGAGTGCTGCACGACGGAGCGAGCTCATGTTGTCTGTCCCAGCTCCTGCCAACCTAGCTGTTTGAAAGCAAAAAATTGCAAGTAAATAAACAGGTATCATTTCGGAGGGAAAGGTAAACAGCGTTCCATTCACTAGTCTAGTCATGCCTGCCACATGAGCATGGAAACGTCTGCAGACGCAGACAGCGTTGGCTCTTCAGATACGAAACAGAGATGAGCACTGAACCCTAGAGTCAGATACGACTGGCTTTTGCCCACAACATGCTGGCTACACATTTTACCAACCTCAATAGGATGGAAAGCTGAGTCCATCTTGATCCCCATCAGGATCAAACTCACAATGTCCGCAGTTTTAACTGTAGTACAGCAGTTTAACTACTGGCGCCACCAGGCCTCTTATAAGAGCTTGGGAGGAACTTCTTGCATGGCATGTTACTTCGTCTCTGCCTAGATAACCCTGGAAAGGGTCACCATACATCGGGGTTGACACAATAATAACAATTTAGTGTAAGTATTTATTCTAGGTTGAAAGGATCTTTCATGTCCCCAAGAGCTAAGACATAGATGGGCACTCAATCTATCATGCAGTACCCGGGCCTCGTATTGCTGACTTGCGGGCCTACCAGCTAAATTCTTAACCACTGCGCCAGCGCAGCCCCTGGGATTGACTCAATGGCATGTAATGATTGATTCGCTTAATGTCACCTTGCCTAAACGCCAGGCCAGAAAAACACAAAGAAATTTTATCTCTCTGGTTCCCTCTAGTTGCCCGTTTTGATGTTGCACCTTGAAAATAAATATTTTTTTTTAAGGGGTGGAGGGAGTGAGTTCAAAACAACCCAATCAGTGATGCACTGCAGCAGGTTCTGTTAGGTTCTGCAGAACGGGGAGCAGAAATTTCCCCAGGCCACGCCCATTTGGTTGGCCATGCCCAACTCCATAGCCCATAATGCAGGATGTTTGGCCACACCCACAGATTTGGCCCCACCCACAGATTTGGCCAGCCCACAGAGTAAAATTTTTTTTGCAGTGCATCACTGAACAAAATGTTCCCCTCGTTGCTTTAAATTGGAAAGGCAGTGGCATAAAAATCCTGTCGAAGTCTCCCCAAATATGCCTCGAAATGCCCTTAAAGATTAATGTTCAAAAGTACAGTAACTTGAAATCATTTCAGGTTAGATCTAGCAGATAGCTTTGCCACTATTTATTACATTGCGCTGCTTTTACAGTAACCTTCTAATTACTTATACAGTTACATGTAACTAGTTACTTTCAGTGAAATAAGTAATTATACTAATTTCCCCCAAAGTACCCCCCCTCCTTCCTATCTTCCCTCTCTCCCTCCTATCTTCCTTCCTTCTCTTCTTCCTTCTTTCCCTCCTTCCCTCCCTTCTTCCTATCTTCCGTCCTTCTCTTCTTCCTTCTTCCCTCCCTCCCTCCTTCCTTCTCTTCTTCCTTCTTTCCTTCCTTCCCTCCCTTCTTCCTATCTTCCTTCCTTCTCTTCTTCCTTCCTTCCCTCCCTCCCTCCTTCTTCCTTCCTTCTCTTCTTCCTTCTTTCCTTCCCTCCCTCCCTCCTTCCTATCTTCCTTCCTTTTCTTCTTCCTTCTTTCCTTCCTTCCTCCCTTCTTCCTCCCTTCATTCTTCCTTCCTTCCTTCCTTCCCTCTCTCTCTCCTTCCTATCTTCCTTCCTTCTCTTCTTCCTTCTTTCCTCCCTTCCCTCCCTTCTTCCTTCTCTTCTTCCTTCTTCCTTCCTTTCCTCTCTCCCTCCTTCCTCTCTTCCTTCATTCTCTTCTTCCTTCTTTCCTTCCTTCCCTCCCTTCTTCCTATCTTCCTTCCTTCTTCCTTCCTTCCCTCTCTCCCTCCTTCCAATCTTCCTTCCTTCTCTTCTTCCTTCCTTCCTTCCCTCTCTCCCTCCTTCCTATCTTCCTTCCTTCTCTTCTTCCTTCCCTCTCTCCTTCCTATCTTCCTTCCTTCTCTTCTTCCTTCTTCCTTCCCTCCTTCCCTCTCTCCCTCCTTCCTATCTTCCTTCCTTCTCTTCTTCCTTCCCTCTCTCCCTCCTTCCTATCTTCCTTCTCTTCTTCCTTCTTCCTTCCTTCCTTCCCTCTCTCCCTCCTTCCTATCTTCCTTCTCTTCTTCCTTCCTTCCTTCCTTCCCTCTCTCCCTCCTTCCTATCTTCCTTCCTTCTCTTCTTCCTTCCTTCCTTCCCTCTCTCCCTCCTTCCTATCTTCCTTCCTTCTCTTCTTCCTTCTTCCTTCTTCCTTCCCTCTCTCCCTCCTTCCTATCTTCCTTCCTTCTCTTTTTCCTTCTTCCTTCCGTCTCTCCCTCCTTCCTATCTTCCTTCTCTTCTTATTTCTTCCTTCCTTCCTTCCCTCTCTCCCTCCTTCCTATCTTCCTTCTCTTCTTCCTTCCCTCTCTCCCTCCTTCCTATCTTCCTTCCTTCTCTTCTTCCTTCCTTCCTTCCCTCTCTCCCTCCTTCCTATCTTCCTTCCTTCTCTTCTTCCTTCCTTCCTTCCTTCCCTCTCTCCCTCCTTCCTATCTTCCTTCTTCCTTCCTTCCTTCCCTCTCTCCCTCCTTCCTATCTTCCTCCCTTCTCTTCTTCCTTCCCTCTCTCCCTCCTTCCTATCTTCCTTCTCTTCTTCCTTCCTTCCTTCTTTCCCTCTCTCCCTCCTTCCTATCTTCCTTCCTTCTCTTCTTCCTTCCCTCTCTCCCTCCTTCCTATCTTCCTTCCTTCTCTTCTTCCTTCCCTCTCTCCCTCCTTCCTATCTTCCTTCCTTCCAGGGCCACAAGCTTAGAATCTCACAGAGTTCTCTCCCTGAGGAACCCGGAAGGATCTTCCCCAAAAAGGGACTCCTGGCCCCTGATTGTCCAAACGCAATTCTTGTCTTTGTGTCCGCCCAAGGGTTGAGTTTGGGCATCATGGGCCGGGGGTTCAATGGCAGCCACCATCCAACCAAGGGGGACACCTTGAACCAAGAAGAAGATAGGGGTTCTGGTCTTCCCCACCCCACCTTTCTCTGTTATAACAAACAAGAAGTCTCCAAAATGCTCGGCTTCTGTTTCTCTTTGCTCTGCTTTGAGGTCAGGGAGGTCAATTAATTGCCATGTGTTAATTCAGAGAGAGAGAGAGGGGTGTCAGTCAGTAAAAGGCAGGGGAGCTTTAAAATTCCTCAAGTGGTTAAAAGTTGCTGTACTGCAACCAAAAGGTTGTGAGTTCCAGTGTTGTGTCCTAATAGTGTAACCTTCTACATGTGATATCAATGTATCTGAACCAATGTAACCTTGCCGATGAGTAACAATGTAACCTTCAGCTGTATCACATAAACCCTGTAATAGGACGCGAGCTAATGACCACCAGCTGGCAGCAGCGAGCGTCCAAGCTCTCTTGGTTCAAACCCATCAAAGACCGCAGCGCGGGAAGCTTCCCGCCGCTACCTACACCTGGACAAGAAGGGCGTGACCAGCCATGACGTCAAGCGGACCAGTAGCCAACGGGCTACCGTGGAGCCACATTCAAATATGTTACTACCATATATATAGAGCTGTTCGTCCGCCATTACCTCATGTTCCCTCTGTCCACCATGCAATAAACCTGAGTTAACCCAGCCTTTGGCTGTGCCTTGTGTCTTGACTCTCATACACTAAATTGGCGACGAAGGTGGGATGATGGATCCCCACGGAGCCAGGACACAGAGCGGGTTCAACATCACCAAACCGCAAGACTGGGAGCTTTTTGAGATGGACTTCCAGGCGGCACTGGTGGAGCTCAAAGTCAAAGAAGACGACGAGGAAAGGAAGAGGGCCATCCTCACCCGCATGCTTGGGATGGAAACCAAGCGGACGCTGGTGGGCATCCTTGCACCGAAGAAGATGAGCGATTTCAAAGCCGGTGACATCATGAAAATGCTGCGTGAGCGTTTCCGGCCCTCAAGGGCAATGTTTCCCGCTCGGAGTGCGTTTTGGAGGCGAGTTCAAGCGCCGGACGAGTCGGTAGAAGCCTTCGTAACGGCTATGAGGGTAGCCGCCGCCCCCTGCAAATGGGACCACATCCTAGAGATGGCCCTCAGGGACGGAGTGCTGTGTGGCCTGAAGGACAAGGAAGTACAGCGCAGCTTGATGAACAAGGAGCCACCACCCACACTGGAAGAGGTTGTAGAGGCCGCGGAAGCCGCGGAATCCACGAATGCTGGAGTAGACGAGATGCACAAATGGCGTGAGTGGCGTCCGAGGGCCGGCAAAGCGGAAAACTCGTCGCACGGGAAGTCCGGTCAGTCGGTGCATGCAACCCGACCGACCTCGAAATCGTCTTCAGAAAGCAGCGATGGCGAGGAGGTCCAGAAGGCCCGGAGAGGCGGGCGCCGCTGCGATGGTTGCGGAGCGGCCCATGAGCGCGTGAAGTGCCCATTCAGGAAAGCCGAGTGTTTCAACTGTGGATGTCGGGGGCACATCGCCAAGGCGTGCAGGAAATGGAAAGAGGGCCGGAGACAGTCGCAAGACCGTTCAGCCAGACCGGACCGTCCAGCGAGGTCCAAAGATGGCGCCCGGGCCACGAGGAAGCAGGACGGCGTGGGCCGCATCTCGGACGACAGCGAGGGCGACGCTCCTGTGTTCAACGTGTCTGCGGGACAGCCCCATTACTTTGTTGAGGTACTAGTACAAGGGACCCCTATTAGGATGGAAGTTGACTCGGGGTCCTCCTATTCTATAATCCCCCAGAGAGAGTTCTTGAAAATCGACCCCCACGTGCGACCCAAACTTAAAGCGTTGAGGGCCACACTACGGGACGTTCAGGGGAACAGCATTCCAGTGTTGGGGGTCGGAACGTTCCGGGTTCGCTTTAAGAGACATTCTGCGGAACTTCCCCTAGTGGTGCTAAAAGGGGGGAGTTGTAGCCTCCTCGGAACACAGTGGTTTCAGCCCTTAGGCCTGTTCATAGGGGGGGTGCATGCAGTAGGCGAGGACCCAATACAAGCAGTGTGTGACGCACACCCCGCCGTTTTTAAAAGTGGACTGGGAAAGTTCAAGGGACCCCCAGTAGCCTTCGACTTAGACCCGGAGGTCCGCCCGATAAGACTTAAACCGCGCAGGGTACCGTTCGCGCTTAAGGACAAAATAGAGGCGGAACTGGACAAACTGGTGGGTCAAGGAATTCTCGTTCCTGTGGATTCCGCGGAGTGGGAGACTCCAATTGTAACAGCACTGAAGGCTAACGGGGAGGTGCGCATTTGCGCTGATTATAAGTGTACCATTAATAAGGCAATCCGCCCTAATGCATACCCGGTGCCAGTGGTCAGCCACCTTCTGGCCAGGCTGAATGGGGGAAAGTGTTTCGCTAAACTCGATTTAGCACAGGCCTACCAGCAACTCCCGGTAACCCCCGCCACAGCGGCGGCACAAACAATAGTCACACATAAGGGGGCGTTCCAGGTGTCGAGGTTACAGTTCGGCGTGAACTCGGCACCTGGCATTTTTCAATCGCTAGTGGAACGCCTCCTGAAGGGGTTGGAGGGGGTGTTGCCATATTTTGATGACGTGTTGATAACGGGGGGGGAGTAAGGCCGAGCTGGCCCACAGATTGGATAAGGTCCTGGCCGTGTTCGAGAAAGCGGGGCTGCGACTGAGAAAAGACAAATGTGTATTTTTCGAAACAGAGGTTGAGTTTTTAGGGTTCCGTGTCACGCCCGAGGGAATTAGGCCGTCCAAATCTAAGGTAGCCGCCATCAAGAAAGCCCCTCGCCCCACTTCCAAAACCGAGCTTCAGTCATTTCTGGGGCTTCTCAATTTCTACCATACCTTCCTTCCACGGAAGGCGTCTGTTGCCGAGCCGCTCCATCGGCTACTTAAAAAAGAGGAAAAATGGCTGTGGGGTGACGAGCAAGAAAGAGCGTTCACAGAGTTAAAGCAACTCCTCACATCCGAGGCAATCCTGACTCATTTCGACCCCAAACGGCCCATAGTTTTGGTCTGCGATGCATCCCCGGTGGGGGTGGGGGCGGTGCTTTGCCACGTGTTAGACGACGGAAGGGAGGCCCTGATAGCGTTTTATTCAAGGTCCCTGTCCCAAGCAGAGCGGAATTACGCACAGACCGACAGGGAGGCACTAGCGATAGTAGCGGGAACCAAGAAATTTCACGATTTTCTGTATGGTCGGCCGTTCAAGATCGTTACGGATCACAAGCCCCTGTTAGGAATCTTCACTGCAAATAAGCCCACGCCACAGATCCTGTCCCCGAGGATGCTGCGGTGGGCTATTTTTCTTAACGCATATCAACATGAGTTAGAATACCGGCCAGGGAAGGAAATCAGCCATGCAGACGCGCTCTCACGGTCGCCGTTACCCTTGTCGGACGACCAGAAGGCAGGGGTAAGAAGAGACCGCCAGGTATTGCTAATAGAGGTCTTGGAGTCACCCCCGATAGTACCGGCCGACATTGCCAGGGCGACCGGAAAGGACAGAACACTAGGGAAAGTATGCTCGTGGGTGCAGAAGGGGTGGCCGGCGTCATCCCCAGGCGCAGAATTCGACCCATTTTTCCGAAAGCGAGTAGAATTGTCTTTAGAGAGGGGGTGCCTTTTGTGGGGCCAACGGGTGGTGGTTCCTACGTCCCTGCGGCCGAAGGTGCTAAAGCTGTTGCACGTCAGCCACCCGGGAATCGTCCGTTCCAAGGCGTTGGCCCGGAGTTACTTCTGGTGGCCCCAGCTGGACGCCGACATAGAGCAGATGGTTGGCACTTGTGAGGCATGTCAATGCTCTCGACCGGAGGTGGCCCGCCTACCGCATAGGGAATGGGACGCAGCAAGGGGACCGTGGTCCAGGGTGCACGTAGATTTTGCTGGCCCATTCCGGGGAACCATGTTTCTCCTGGTGGTGGATGCATACTCAAAGTGGCTGGAGGTCATTCCGGTAAAGAGCACATCCTCCGCCACTACCATTCGCCAGCTAAGGAGGGTCTTTTCCACGTTCGGCTTACCCGACACTTTGGTCAGCGATAACGCCAGTTGTTTCACGTCCGCTGAGTTCGCAGCATTCATGGAGGCAAATGCAATTCGGCATGTCACATCCGCGCCGTTTCACCCGGCCACGAATGGCCAAGTGGAACGGTTGGTGCGCACCACAAAAGATGCGCTGCGGCGCATGGGCTCGGGAGATCTAAATCACCAAGTTTGTCAATTTCTATTAGCGTATAGGGTGACCCCCTTAGCGTCTGGATACTCGCCGGCTGAGCTGCTGATGCGGAGGAAACTGACCACGCTTTTGTCCAGGCTAGACCCGTCGAGGGTCGAGGACAAAGGGAAGAACATAGGGTTAGCGGTCTCGAAAGGTTTCGGCGTAGGCGATCCTGTACACTGCAGGAACTATGCCAACGCAGGCCCAGCCTGGGTGCCAGGGACGATAATAGAACAGACGGGGCCAGTGTCCTATCGGGTGGAAACTAGCACCGGCCTCCTCTGGAGGAGGCACGCTGACCAACTGAGGCCCCGAGTGAGCGAGGGGCCGACCAGTGGGGCACAGCGACAGGATTCAGCGATAGGGTTCTCCCCCACCCGTTTAGCCCAAGGGGGAGACAGGGGGGAAAGCAGCGAGCCCGACTCATATCCTTTTGATACCCCAGTTCTATCCGAGCCCGGGGGGAGGGAAAAGGAGTGTGCGGCCGCCGCTGCCGCTTCCCCCGAATCCGATTTTGATTTTGATTTTGCTAGCCGGGGGGGGGTTTCGGAGTGTTCCCCCACCCATCCAAGCGAGAAGAGGGGTTTTTCGTTAGCCCCCAGTGTCCCCGGTTCTTCCCAAACAAAGCACACACCTCCCAACAAAGCCGCAGAGCCGCGGCAAACCACTAACAAGTCATCCTCTCCGATTGCAGGGCAGGAAGCCAGGGAGCAAGGAGGAGGGAGCGAAGCCGGGGCAGGGCAGCCCGCGCCGAGACCCCAGCGTGTTCGAAATAAGCCATCTTGGCTGAGAGACTTCGTCTCATCCTAGGGGGGAGGAGTGTTGTGTCCTAATAGTGTAACCTTCTACATGTGATATCAATGTATCTGAACCAATGTAACCTTGCCGATGAGTAACAATGTAACCTTCAGCTGTATCACATAAACCCTGTAATAGGACGCGAGCTAATGACCACCAGCTGGCAGCAGCGAGCGTCCAAGCTCTCTTGGTTCAAACCCATCAAAGACCGCAGCGCGGGAAGCTTCCCGCCGCTACCTACACCTGGACAAGAAGGGCGTGACCAGCCATGACGTCACGCGGACCAGTAGCCAACGGGCTACCGTGGAGCCACATTCAAATATGTTACTACCATATATATAGAGCTGTTCGTCCGCCATTACCTCATGTTCCCTCTGTCCACCATGCAATAAACCTGAGTTAACCCAGCCTTTGGCTGTGCCTTGTGTCTTGACTCTCATACACTAAATCCAGCCTGACCACGCACAAGGTTGACTCAGCCTTCCATCCTTCCGAGGTCAGTAAAATAAGTACCCATGATGTTTTTGGGGGGGGGGGAGAGAATGCTAATTAACTTGTAAACGACCCAGAAAGTACACCAAGTGCTATGGGGCGGTATATATACGTGTGATTGCTTTGCTTTTTGCTTTTACAGAAAATAAGTGTGCACATTAAGCCTGGAAAAATAGCATTTCTCGGATGACAGATCGGCAGGAGTTTTCAGAAGTTGCCACAGCCCGAAAAAGTCCAGCTTGGGTCATTATCTTAGCATACAGCAATAGGGAATGGTTTGCGGCTTAGTGGTTAAGCTGCTGAACTTGACGACTGGAAGGTCAGCAGGACATCAGTTTGAGACCCGAGTACTGCATGACGGAGTGAGCTCCCATTGTTGTCTGTCCCAGCTCCTGCCAACCAAGCAGTTTGAAAGCAAGAAATTGCAAGTAGATAAATAGGGTCCATTTCAGTGTGAAGGTAAACAGCATTCTGTGCGTGCCTGGAAACATCTGCATATGCACATAATGCTGGCTCTTTGGCTATAAACAGAGATGAGCACTGAACCCTACAGTCGGACAAAACAGGCTTTTGAACAAGGGTAATCTTTATCTTGACTTTTAATTAATAAAGTCCTGAACCTCGTTACCTGGCTGAGCCTCTCTCTCTCTTTCTCCCCAGTGAGCTTGACCAAGGCGACCAGAAATTCCCAAACTTGTGGACTGCAGTTGCCCACCTCAACCTATGCCGGAAGAGGGTCTTCTCAGTGGTGGTGCCACCGTTATGCAATCCCCTCCTGCCACATGTCCGGCACACATGAACATATATCCTCAATATACTCTGTGGGTGTGGTCAGGGGAAAAGCCCTGCATTGCACCTGAATTAGGACTACTTTATTTCAAAACCTGGATGGGCACAGCGAGCCAGAATTTCTGCTACTGGTTCTGGCGAACTGGTGCGAACCTGATGATGCCCACCACTGAGTAGACCCTACTGCCAATGACTCAATGCCAAGTGTCAGGCAGTGAGTAACTAACCTGACCACACTGAGGGCTAGTGGGCTTGGGTGCCAAAGTCCAGAGGGAAGGGTGATGGTCTCTAAGTGGATTAACTCCCACTTGAATCCATCTTGATGGAGGGCAGCAGCTTCATCAATCCTCGCCTGGGGCTGCAGAGGACTTTGTGCGCCAAAAGGGCTCAGGACCAGAAAGTGACTTGTGGGAACTGGATCGGGGTATGAGTGTCACGCTGCGATACAGAAAGCAAAGAAGTCTTCATGGCTGATCGCCATGAGGATCTCCAATATTCGGAATCGAATAAGGCACAAGAAGAAAGCAAAAGAAGCAGAATTTTACCAGGGAGGGTTTGGTGTCTTGCACGGAAGACAAGGAAGGAGTCGCAGTAAGGACTAACACAGGTTTATTGGTTGATGATCAGTACGAACATGTGGTAATGGCGGAGATACATCACATTATATACTGTGGTACAATACATTTGAATCTTGTTGCACGGTAGCTTATTGGCTGCTACCGGCGTGGCGTCGTTCCAGTCATGCCCCCCCCTCGGTTCCAGTAGTAGTTTGTGGGTGCGGGAAAGTTCCCGCGGCTGCCGGCTATTTGAGGAATGAGAACCATGTGAGTTGAACGCTCACAGCTGCCCTCTATGGGCAGCTTACTCGCGTTCCTTTAACAGCTGCGCTACATTGTAATTGTGGTCAGGTTACATTCATACATTGCTTAAAGTAACATTGTACATACATAACATCCCTCCCCCCTAGGATGGGACGAAGTCCCTCAACCATTGTGGCTTGCCGCACGTGCGCCTGGGGCGTGCGGCCGCTTGACTTAACACAGGGGAGCCTGGTTCTGCGGAGTCCTGTCCTGCAACGGAAATGGAGGACTCATTAGTGGCTTGGTGTGGGCTCCGCGGTGACCTTACACTGGGGGACGGGAATGGAATGAACAGTTGGGAAGTGAAACCCTGCCTACTGTTTGAGGAGCTTGGGGTCCCCCCTAGTACGAATCTCGGGACCGACGAAGAGGCCCTCGTGGCCTCGCCACCCCCCGTTCTCTGCCCGGGAGTTCTAGAGACTGTGGTGGGCAGACTCCTCCCCGTTGCCTGTCTGGGGGGTGTTTGTCTCCGGGGAGCTGGCGCTATGGTATATTCTAAAACAAAAGGACTGGGGGGACTGGAGGTACCAGGGGCTGAACTGAAACCCCTCTTCTCGCTAGGACGGGTGGGGGACCACTCCGCTACACCCCCTGGTACTGCAACTCATAATCATAATCAAACTGATCCCTCTCTTTCAAAGTATCCTCCTCTGTGGTCGAGAGCCCAGGATATGCATTTGTATCCGCGGGTTCCGCCGTGTCTCCCCCTTGGGTAATGCGGATGGGGGAGGACCCTAACGCTGAATCCCCTTCACTAGTGACTCGCCTTCTGAGTTGGTCGGCGTGCCTTCTCCAGAGTAGACCCGAACTAGTCTCGACCCTGTAGGATACTGGCCCCGTCTGCTCGATGACTGTCCCTGGAACCCGTGCTGGCCCTGAAGCCGTGTAGTTCCTGCAGTGAACCGGGTCCCCTGCCGAAAAACTTTTGGAGCTCTCTCCCCCTATGTTTATATTTCTCTCTTCATCCTCCACCCTGGACGGATCCATCCGGTCAAAAAGTGTTACCGGACGCCTCCTCATGAGGAGTTCGGCTGGGGAAAATCCTGAAGCTAGGGGGGTTGTCCTGTAGCAGATGAGGAACTGACACAGATGAAGGTTCAACTCACCGGGACCCATGCGCCGCAGTGCGTCTTTCGTAGTGCGCACTTGGCGCTCTACCTGACCGTTTGTGGCGGGGTGAAATGGGGCAGCGGTGATGTGCCTGATGCCGTTCCGCTCAATAAACGTCTTGAACTCTGCAGACGTGAAGGTACTAGCGTTATCGCTAACAAGGACGTCTGGCAGGCCGAAACAGGCAAAAAGCTTGCGCAACTGCTTGATGGTTGCGGCAGAGGAGGTGCTGTTCATAGGGATTACCTCCAACCATTTGGAGTAGGAGTCGACTACCAGCAAAAACATGGACCCGCGGAAAGGGCCGGCGAAGTCGACATGAATTCGGGACCATGGCCCGCGGGCCGTGTCCCATTCCCTGTGGGGTAACCGGGACTCCTCGGGTCGAGAGCTCTGGCAGCTCTCGTGCGTGCCCACTAAACGTTCTATATCCGCGTCTATCTGGGGCCACCAAAAGAAGCTCCTGGCCAGAGCCTTGGAGCGCACGATCCCAGGGTGACTGGTATGCAATAGCCTCAGTACTTTGGCTCTCAGCTTTTCTGGGATAACTACCCGCTGGCCCCAGAGTAAGCAGCCCCTTTCCAGCGAAAGCTCTACTCTGCGCCTGACAAATGGCTTGAATTGTTCCTCGGGGGGAGTAGTGGGCCACCCTTTCCTCACCCAGGAGCTAACTTGGGCCAGCGTCTTATCGGCCGCCGTGGCCTTGGCGAGGTCGGCCGGGAGGATGGGGGGGTGAGTCGAGAGACTCAATCAGCAGGACTTGGTGGTCCTGTTCTACCTCACATGTGGGGTCCCCTACACTTGGGAGGGGAGATCGGGACAGCGCGTCCGCATGGGATATCTCCTTCCCTGGGCGATAGACCAGCTCATACTGGTAAGCGTTGAGAAAAATGGCCCAACGCAGCATCCTGGGGGATAGAATTTGCGTTGTGGGTTTGCCGGTAGTGAAGATCCCCAGAAGTGGTTTGTGATCCGTCACTACCGTAAACTCACGGCCGTATAAAAAGTCATGGAACTTTTTTGTTCCCGCGATGATGGCTAGGGCCTCCCTATCAGTTTGTGCGTAGTTGCGCTCGGCCTTCGAGAGGGACCTTGAGTAGTACGCTACCGGGGCTTCACTCCCGCTCTCCAACACGTGGCATAGAACCGCCCCCACCCCCACTGGGGACACATCGCAGACTAGAACCACTGGTCTCTTAGGGTCAAAATGGGTCAGGACAGCACTTGAGGATAGGAGTGCCTTCAGCTCCCTAAACGCTTTCTCTTGCCTATCTCCCCACCGCCAAACCGCCTCTTTCTTCAATAGCGTGTGCAGTGTCTCAGCAACGGATGCCTTCCTCGGCAGGAAGGAATGGTAAAAATTTAAGAGCCCTAGAAATGACTGCAGCTCCGGTTTCGCGGTGGGGCGAGGGGCGTTTTGCACAGCCGCAACCTTGGACTCGGAGGGCTTAATGCCTTCTGGGGTTACCTTGAACCCAAGGAACTCGACCTCCCTCACAAAGAAAACACACTTGTCCTTCCTCAGGCGGAGGCCCGCTTTCTCAAATATGGAAAGGACCCTGTCTAGCCTTTGCGCTAATTCTGACTCGCCCCCCGCTGTTATCAACACATCGTCGAAGTATGGGAGGACGCCTGGAAGCCCCTTTAAAAGGCGTTCCACGAGGGACTGGAATATTCCGGGGGCCGAATTCACGCCAAACTGAAGGCGCGTTACCTTAAATGCCCCCTTGTGCGTTACGATCGTTTGCGCAGCGGCAGCAGCCGGGGTTACAGAGAGCTGCTGATACGCTTGCGCCTGATCTAGCTTGGCAAAACACTTCCCCCCATGAAGCGTGGCCAGTAAGTGGCTGACCACGGGCACCGGATATGCATTTGGCCGAATGGCCTTATTAATCGTACATTTATAGTCCGCACAAATCCTAACCTCCCCGTTTGATTTGAGGGCTGTCACAATCGGCGTTTCCCACTCCGCCGAATCAACTGGAACCAAAATCCCCTGCCCCACCAATTTGTCCAGTTCCGCCTCGATCTTGTCCTTGAGGGCGAAAGGCACTCTCCTTGGCTTGAGGCGTATGGGTCGGATTTCTGGATCCAGGTCAAAGGAAACTGGGGGCCCCTTGTAAGTCCCGAGCCCCTTCTTGAAAACGTCCGGGTGTGCGTTGCACACGTCCCGCATTGGGTCAGTCTCTATGGCGTTAATGCCGGACAGTTCGATACCAAGGGGAGCGAACCACTGCGTTCCCAAAAGGCAGCACCTCCCCCCCTTGAGGACCACTAGGGGCAGTTTCTCGGAGTAATTCTTGAACTTCACCTTGAAGTTCCCCACCCCCATCCCGTTCCCTTGCACGTCCCGTAGGTGTGACCTCATGGCCCACAACTTGGGCCGCGCATCTGGAGGAATGCGCATAAACTCTTTTTGGGACAGGATGGAATAGGACGACCCCGAGTCTATCTCCATCCTCACTGGGACCCCCTGTAACTGTACCTCAACGAAAAAACGCCGGTGCTTCAGGCCCACGCGGTTCACGCCTGCTCTGCTGTGGTCGTCTGAGACCTTCCTGGTGCCGGCCGCCTTCCGTTGGTGCGTCTGGGGATGGTTCGAATTGCCCTTGTCCTCGACTCGCCCGCGCCTGCACAACCGGGCGATGTGCCCCTTTCGGCCGCAGTTGTGACACTCGGCCTTCCGAAACGGGCACCTCGTGCGGTCGTGGGACGCCCCACAACCGTCGCAGCGGCGGTCCTGCCGCTCGCGGGTCTGTCGCTTCTCTCCTCGCTTCTTGACCCGCTGGACGTCGTCCTCCTCGCTGGAGCAGGGGTCTGCCGTGGTGGACGACTCCTCGGACGCCGTTGGTGTGCCAGCGGGCGGCTTGGGGGCCCACCAGGCTGCTTTCGTTGGTGTCCGCCGGGCCGCCTGTACTGGTGACTTGGCCCTTTCGGACGTGGCCCCTCGGGACCTAAACACTCTGACCACGCTCCTGGCCGCCTCGGCCGCTTGGGCCTCCCGCAGCACCTCGTTGAACGTGAGGCGGTGGTCGCGGGTCATGAGCTTCCGCTGGAGCTCCTCGTCCCTCAGGCCACACAGCATGCGGTCTCGGAGAGCCTGGTCTAGGTCATCCCACTGGCAGTGTACCGCTGCCAGTCTGAGGGCCGCCGCGTAGGTGGATACGGATTCGCCCGGTCGCTGGTCTCGCCTGTGGAACGCGACCCGGGCCGGAAAAATCGACACGGGAGGCTGGAAATGCTCGCTCAGCAGCCCCAGCATGCGGTCGATGGACACTTCTTCTACTTCTTGGGGGCCACCAGGTTCATCAGGATGCGCAGCGTGGCCGTCCCGACCTGGGCCAGGAAGTAAGAGCGCATCCTCGCGTCGTCGTCGACGCCCGCGGCTTCCATAGCGTGCCGGAATTGGCATTCGTAGAGCTCCCACTGTTCGGGCTCGCTGACATCGAACTGGTACGGCTTGACCTTGGGATTCGCCATATCCCATCCTCGTCGCCAATTTGGTGTCTTGCACGGAAGACAAGGAAGGAGTCGCAGTAAGGACTAACACAGGTTTATTGGTTGATGATCAGTACGAACATGTGGTAATGGCGGAGATACATCACATTATATACTGTGGTACAATACATTTGAATCTTGTTGCACGGTAGCTTATTGGCTGCTACCGGCGTGGCGTCGTTCCAGTCACGCCCCCACTCGGTTCCAGTAGTAGTTTGTGGGTGCGGGAAAGTTCCCGCGGCTGCCGGCGATTTGAGGAATGAGAACCATGTGAGTTGAACGCTCGCAGCTGCCCTCTATGGGCAGCTTACTCGCGTTCCTTTAACAGCTGCGCTACATTGTAATTGCGGTCAGGTTACATTCATACATTGCTTAAAGTAACATTGTACATACATACATAACAGAGGCGGAGGTGGCTCTCCCACAAATTCTTCAGATGTTTCTGCCCTCCATGGAAATACATTTCTGTTCACTTTTTAAGGGTTAAATTGCACATAAGTGTTCCAGAGATGTGATCCCAGTGGATCACCGTAATTGATTATTAGGGACTGCGTTGGCTTAGTGGTTAAGAAGCTCACCTTGTTAGCTCGAAGGCCGGCAAATCGGCAGTTCGAGATCCGAGTCCTGCAGGATGGAATGAGCACCTGTCGTTGTCCCAGCTCCTGCCAACCTAGCAGATCAAAAGCAAGAAATTGCAAGTAGATCAATAGGGACCACTTGGGTGTGGGGAAAAAATATTGGGGGCATGAAAGGAGCCTCATTCGGGCGGAGTTCCTCCAGCAAAAATCCTTTCAGCCCAGGATAATTTCTGACATGAAATTATTATTAGTGGAGCATCGTGCCTGAATAATCTTATTTTCATGCATGGGGCACCAGCAGGGACTTTTCGGGGGAAGAGGGTGCTGCCCGGTGCTGCTGCTACACCACATGGTGTCTGCTTGTGTGCACAAAATGATGGATAAACTTGTGATTCAAGGGGAGGCTTGCGGAAAGCAACGAGAAGATTGTTCTGCGACAATCACACATCTTCCATCACTTAAGGAATCCCTGCTCTCGTACACGGGCCGTCTGCAACCTTAGATGAGGCAAACACTTTGGAGACCACGGGAATGTTTTCCTGTCTTCCTCGAACTCTTCCCAGCTCAGTCTGTGAAGAAGTTTCCTCCGTTAGGCTCCCTAAACGTTAGATAAGTGGGACTACAAGTACCATCTTCCCCAACCAAAATGGCACTAGTGGGTGGGAATTATCGTTAAATTATGGAGTGGTATTTAGTTCTGGAGGACTGCCATGGCTTAGGGGTAAAGACGCTGGACTTGATGACTGGAAGGTCAGCAGTTCGAGACCTGAGTGCTGCGCGACGGAGTGAGCTCCCGTCTCTGTCCCAGTTCCTGCCAACCTAGCAGTTCAAAAGCAAGAAATTGCATGTAGATAAATAGGAAAGGTAAACAGCGTTCCGTGCGTCCTAGTCGTGGCTGCCACATGTCCACGGAAACCTCTGCAGATGGAGATGGCACCAGTTCTATGGCTATAAACAGAGATGGTCAGTGAACCTTAGAGTCTGATATGGATGGCTTTTGAGCAAGGCTGGCCTTTACCTTTACCTGTTTTAGTTCCAGGGTGGGATTTTCTGAGACATATTCCAAGTTTGCGACCGAGACGAACTGTTGAAACAAGACAGGATAATTTATTCAATGACAGGACAAGGAGCTCTGTACAAATTTGGGGGCCCGTGGTCATGGAACCATAAGGATGGAAGGGCACCTCAAGATCATCTGTTCAACCCCCAGCTAAAGCAGGGGGAAATGTCATTCTTTTTCTGGCCTGGCCTGGAAACACTGGCAGCTCTTAAACCCCTGCTTTCGTTCTTTAAAGGTAAAGGTTTCCCTTGCTCGAAAGACAGTCGTATCCGACTCTAGGGTGCAGTGCTCATCTCTGTTTCTAAGCCGAAGAGCCAGCGCTGTCTGCTTCTGCAGACGTTTCCATGGTCATGTGGCAGGCATGACTAGACACTGGGAATGAAAGATAGTAAGAGTTGATGCTTTGAGAAGGCCAACCCAACTTTAGAAAACCCATCTCCTTTTAATTTCTTCAAAGTAACTCTTTACTGGTATTCTGACATTCAAAAGCAGGGTCCTCAACACCTTAACAGCATCCGTCCTACTACGGAGCATCACCAGGGACACACCCAGCCAAATAGAGGGGACAAGGATTGAGGCGTTGCCAGTGGAAGAGGCAGCTGGAGCAAGGGCACGGGCCAGATGATTTGGTGTTGTGGGCCATATCCAGCCCATAGGCCATAGGTTGAGAATCCCTGTTCAGAAGCAACCCACACTGATTTTTCAAAATAAATCAGAATATCAGAAAACACTGGCTTTTCACAGCACAGGATGCAACTCTTCAAGAGAGAGGCCTGCACATGTACTTTGTAACTGAACAAGTAACTAACAGTTACATTGGAAAAGGAGTGAAACTTCTTTAAATTTCAGTGGTGGATGTTGGTCTTGTAGTGTCTGGAGGAAGAACTTTTGGCTCCTAATAAGCTTCTGATCTCAGAATACAACTAACTTTTCCCCATATTTAGAAAACCAATAAACAAATAAGGGAGGAAGCCCCCGAAACCTTTGGTTGGAAACGAAGCGGCACCCAAAACGGAGAACAAAATTAGATGCAAATCCTTGAGGTTTTTTTTTTTTAAAAAAAAGTTCGCAAACAGGATGTAGAAAGAACTACCACCTTAATAGCTTTAAGAAAGGATTAGACAAGTTCATGGATTTGGTGTATGCAAACCAAGACACGGGACACAGCCTCGGGCTGGGTTAACTCAGGTTTATTGCATCGTGGACAGAGGGAACATGAGGTAATGGCGGATCAATAGCTCTTTATATACAGCAGTAATACATTTGAACGTGGTGCCATGGTAGCCCATTGGCTACTGTCTGCGTGACGTCATTGCAGGTCACGCCCTTCTTGTCCAGGTGTAGGTAGTGGCGGGAAAACTTCCCGCGCTGTTGCCTTTGATGAGTTCGGACCAAGAGAGCTTGGACGCTCGCTGCTGCCAGCTGGTGGTCATTAGCTCGCGTCCTATTACAGGGCTTATATGATACAGCTGAAGGTTACATTGTTGCTATAGGCAAGGTTACATTGACTCAGATACATTGCAATCCATGTGTACAGTAAAACCATCAGAACACAACATCCCTCCCCCCTAGGACGAGACAAAGTCTCGAGCCCACCTTAACACACTCCCCCCCCCTTAGGAGACAAAGTCTCTCAGCCAAGATGGCTTATTTCGAACACGCTGGGGTCTCGGTGCGGGCTGCCTCTCCCCGGGTTTGCTACCTTCTCTTTGTCCCCTGGTCTCCTGTCCTGCAATATGAGAGGGAGACTCGTTAGTGACTTTCCGCGGCTCCGCGGCGCTGTTGGGAGGTGTGCTCTTTCTTAGAGAGGAACCGGGGGCACTGGGGGCTAACGAAAAACCCCTCTTCTCGCTTGGATGGGTGGGGGAACACTCCTGAAAACCCCCCCGGCTCGCTAAATCAAAATCAAAATCACTATCGGGGGCAGTGGTCGCGAACTCCTCTCCCCCTTCCCCGGCCCCTGCTAGAGCTGGCGTATCAAAAGGATATGAGTCGGGGCCGCTGCTTCTGCTTCCTTCCCCCCATGCTTGGGACTGTTGTCCACTGCTGTCTCCCCCTTGGGTTAAGCGGGTGGGGGAGAACCCTAACGCTGAATCCTGTTGCTGAGCTCCACTGACTGGCCCAATCACTCGGTGCCTCAGTTGATCTGCGTGCCTCCTCCAGAGGAGGCCGGTGTTCGTCTCGACCCGGTACGACACTGGTCCCGTCTGCTCTACAACCGTCCCTGGTACCCAGGCTGGCCCTGCGCTGGAATAGTTCCTGCAGTGAACAGGGTCACCGGCAGCGAAACCTTTCGAGACTGCCAACCCCACGTTTTTTCCTTTATCCTCGACTCTCGTTGGGTCTAGCCTGGACAGGAGCGTGGTCAGTTTTCGCCGCATCAAGAGCTCTGCCGGCGAGTAGCCGGACGCCAAAGGGGTCACCCTATACGCTAAGAGGAATTGGCACACTTGGTGATTCAGGTCCCCCGGGCCCATGCGCCGCAGCGCCTCCTTCGTTGTACGCACCAACCGTTCCACTTGGCCATTCGTGGCCGGGTGAAACGGTGCGGACGTGATATGCCGAATGGCGTTTGTCTCCATGAATGCCCCGAACTCAGCGGAGGTGAAACAACTAGCGTTATCGCTGACTAAAGTGTCGGGTAAACCGAACGTGGAAAAGACTCTCCGTAGCCGGCTAATTGTCGTGGCGGAGGACGTGCTTTTTACCGGGATAACCTCCAGCCACTTGGAGAACGCATCCACGACTAGGAGAAACATGGTTCCTCGGAATGGGCCAGCGAAATCTACGTGCACCCTGGACCATGGTCCCCGTGCTGTGTCCCATTCCCTATGTGGAAGACGGGCCGCCTCAGGGCGGGACCCCTGGCAAGCCTCGCAAGTGCCAACCATGTGCTCAATATCCGTGTCCAGCTGCGGCCACCAGAAGTAACTCCGGGCCAGCGCCTTTGAACGAACTATGCCCGGGTGGCTGACGTGCAGCAGTTCGAGCACCCTCGTCCGCAGGGGCGCAGGGACCACCACCCGTTGGCCCCACAGAAGGCACCCCCTCTCTAGGGACAACTCTAGCTTTTTCCTAAAGAATGGGTCGAACTCCGTACTCGGGGACGAACCCGGCCACCCCTTCTGCACCCATGAGCAAACCTTCGCCAGTGTCCTGTCCTTGCCTGTCGCCCTAGCAATGTCGGCTGGTACTATTGGGGGAGCGTCTAAAACCTCAATTAGCAACACCTGGCGGTCCTTTTCTGCTCTCGCCTTTTGGGCGTCCGACAATGGCAAAGGGGATCTCGAAAGCGCATCAGCATGGCTGATCTCCTTTCCGGGCCTGTACTCCAACTCATGTTGGTACGCGTTGAGGAAAATAGCCCATCGCAGCATTCTCGGGGACAGGATCTGCGGCGTGGGCTTGTGCGCCGTGAAAATCCCTAACAGCGGTTTGTGATCGGTCACGATTTTGAACGGGCGGCCATACAAAAAATCGTGAAATTTTTTGGTCCCCGATACGATTGCTAATGCTTCCCTGTCGGTTTGCGCGTAATTCCGCTCCGCTTGGGACAGGGACCTTGAGTAAAATGCTACCGGGGCCTCCCTTCCGTCCTCCAACACGTGGCAAAGCACCGCCCCCACCCCCACCGGGGATGCATCACAAACTAGGACCACAGGCCGTTTGGGGTCGAAATGCGTCAGGATTGCCTCAGATGTTAGGAGTTGCTTCAGCTCTTTGAACGCCCTCTCGTGCTCATCACCCCACATCCACGGCTCCTCCTTTTTCAGCAACCGATGGAGCGGTTCGGCCACGGACGCCTTCCGCGGGAGGAATGTATGGTAAAAATTTAGGAGCCCCAGGAAAGATTGCAGCTCGGTCTTGGATGTGGGGCGAGGGGCCTTTTTAATGGCTGCTACCTTGGATTTAGACGGCTTAATCCCCTCGGGTGTGATTCGGAACCCTAAAAACTCGACCTCTGTTTCGAAAAAAACACATTTATCCTTCCTCAATCTCAGCCCCGCTTTCTCGAACACGGTCAGTACCTTGTCCAACCTTTTCGCTAGTTCAGCCTCACTCCCCCCTGTTATCAACACGTCATCAAAATAAGGCAACACCCCCTCCAGGCCCTTTAGGAGGCGTTCCACGAGCGATTGAAAAAGACCGGGTGCCGAGTTCACGCCGAACTGTAACCGCGACACCTGGAACGCTCCCTTATGTGTAACTATCGTTTGTGCCGCGGCCGTGGCGGGGGTCACAGGAAGTTGCTGATAGGCTTGTGCCAAATCGAGCTTGGCGAAACACTTTCCCCCATTTAGCCTGGCCAAAAGGTGGCTTATCACTGGCACCGGGTATGCATTAGGGCGGATCGCCTTGTTAATTGTACACTTATAATCTGCGCAAATGCGCACCTCCCCGTTAGCCTTTAGAGCCGTTACAATTGGAGTTTCCCACTCCGCGGAATCAACAGGAATAAGAATCCCCTGGCCCACCAGTTTGTCCAATTCCGCCTCTATCTTGTCCTTGAGTGCAAACGGCACCCTGCGTGGTTTGAGTCTTATCGGGCGGACCTCCGGGTCTATGTCGAAAGCTACAGGGGGTCCCTTGAACTTTCCGAGTCCTTTCTCAAAAACGGCGGGATGCGCATCGCAAACCGCTTGTATTGGGTCCCCCCCCACGGTATGCACCCCCCCTATGAACAACCCTAAGGGCTGAAACCACTGTGTTCCCAGGAGGCTACAGCTTCCCCCTTTCAGGACAACTAGGGGCAGTTCCGCAGAATGTCTCTTAAAATTGACCCGAAACTTCCCAACCCCCAATACCGGAATGTTGTTTCCCTGTACGTCCCGTAGTGTGGACCTCAACGCTTTAAGCTTTGGCCGCACGTGGGGGTCGATTTCCAGGAACTCTTTCTGGGGAATTATGGAAAAGGAGGACCCCGAGTCAATTTCCATCTTAATAGGGGCCCCTTGTACTAATACCTCAACGAAGTAATGGGACTGTCCCGCGGACACGCTGAACACTGAGGCGTCGTCCTCGCTGCTGTCCGAGACGCGGCCCACGCCGTCCTGCTTCCTCGTGGTTTGGGCGCCATCTTTGGGCCTTGCTGGACGGTCCGGCCTGGCCGCGCGGTCTTGTGATTGCCTCCGGCCCTCTTTCCGCTTTCTGCACGCCTTGGCGATGTGCCCCCGACGGCCGCAGGTGTAACACTCGGCCTTCCTGAACGGGCATCTCGCGCGCTCGTGGGCCGCTCCGCAACCCTCGCAGCGTCGACCACCCTTCCGGACCTTCTGGACCTCCTCGCCGTCGCTGCCTTCCGTAGACGACTTTGAGGCCCGCCGAGTCGCGTGCACCGACTGTCCGGCCTTCCCGTGCACCGAATTTTCCGCCTTGCCGGCTTTAGGACGCCACTCACGCCACTGATGCATCTCGTCCACTCCGGCATTCGTGGACTCTGCGGCTTCCGCGGCCTCTATGACTTCGGCCAGCGTGGGTGGCGGCTCCTTATTCATCAAGCTGCGCTGCACCTCCTTGTCTTTCAGGCCACATAACACGCCGTCCCTGAGGACCATCTCCAGGATGTCGCCCCATTTACAGGGGGCGGCGGCTATCCTCATGGCGGCCACGAATGCCTCAACCGACTCGTCTGGCGCTTGGACTCGCCTCCAAAACGCGCTCCGAGCGGGAAACATTGCCCTCGAGGGGCAGAACCGCTCTCGCAGCAGCTTCATGATGTCGCTCGCCTTAAAGTCGCTCACCTTCTTCGGAGCGATTATGCCCACCAGCGTCCGCTTGGTTTCCATCCCGAGCATTCTGGTGAGGATGGCCCTCTTCCTCTCCTCGTCGTCTTGTTTGACTCTGAGTTCCACCAGTGCCGCCTGGAAGTCCATCTCAAGCAGCTCCCAGTCTTGCGGTTTGGTGATGTTGAACCCGCTCTGTGCCCTGGCTGTTCCGTGGGGATCCATTATCCCACCTTCGTCGCCAATTTGGTGTATGCAAACCAAGACACGGGACACAGCCTCGGGCTGGGTTAACTCAGGTTTATTGCATCGTGGACAGAGGGAACATGAGGTAATGGCGGATCAATAGCTCTTTATATACAGCAGTAATACATTTGAACGTGGTGCCATGGTAGCCCATTGGCTACTGTCTGCGTGACGTCATTGCAGGTCACGCCCTTCTTGTCCAGGTGTAGGTAGTGGCGGGAAAACTTCCCGCGCTGTTGCCTTTGATGAGTTCGGACCAAGAGAGCTTGGACGCTCGCTGCTGCCAGCTGGTGGTCATTAGCTCGCGTCCTATTACAGGGCTTATATGATACAGCTGAAGGTTACATTGTTGCTATAGGCAAGGTTACATTGACTCAGATACATTGCAATCCATGTGTACAGTAAAACCATCAGAACACAACAATGGAGGACAAGGGTATCCATGGCTATAATTATAAGAGATACCTAAGGACAACCTCCAGGTTGGAGAGATAGGCAGGATATCTCTCATTGCCATTTCCAGGGATTCCTAAGCAGGTGAGGGCATCTCCTTGGGAATAATACCCTGAAGGAAATGGTGAGCCACTGTGTGAGACACAATGTGGGACTGGATGGGCTCCTGTGGCCTCTTCCAGCAAGGCTGTTCTTATGTTCTTAAGTAGCCAAAGACAGAATGTCTACTTGTGTGTAAAACATCTGAGGTTATCCATCATGTAACCAGCAGGATTGTCCAACAGTTGAATAAGGGAAAGTGTCCAATTTTAATAACAGGTTTGGTTTATTTATTTGATTTGTATGCCACCCACTCAGCACATGCTGACTCAGGGTGGCTCACAACATATCAACCAAAATAGAATCATATTTATTTACGATTTATTCTTCAAATTTCTATTGCCGCCCAACTCGGCAACGAGGTTTTGTTTTTAAAGAATCAGGGAAGGTGGAAAAGTGTCCCCAAAATTTGGGAGAGTGTCACAAATCCTCAAATGTATGTGTGTGTGTTTTTTTGTGTCAGATTACTCTGGGTTGAAAGGATTTTTGCAGGGGATACCCAAACAAGGCTTCTTTCATGCCCCCCCCCCCTCATCGTGCAGCTCTCTGGGAATCGAACCCTGTCCTTTCGGTCTCCAAGCACAGTGCTTTTCACCACTGGGGAGCTGCTAAATGTAAGCAAGACAGGGGAAGATTTGGCCTGGCTTAGGGTTTTCTCATGCATCAAGAGATCGCTCAACTTCGCCTTCTTGGCTGCCAAGGGTGGTTGGATATTCTGGGCCTCACTTCTCCTATCTGTAAAATGGGACGCAGCAGGAACAGCACAGAGAGAGAGAGAGAGAGAGAGAGAGAAATATAAATATAAATATAAATATAAATATAAATATAAATATAAATATAAATATAAATATAAATATAAATATAAATATAAATATAAATATAAATATAAATATAAATATAAATATAAATATAAATATAAATATAAATATAAATATAAATATAAATATAAATATAAATAAATAAAAGATTTACCAGTTATGGAAAGGTTTTGGTGCTTTGGACTCTCCATTGTGTGGTGGTAGTACTATTCTGTTACTCCGAGTAACGGTGCTTGCCGTGGTCGAACTGATGCAATCTACTTCCCTGGCAGCCCAGAAGACCAAAGCTGGTTTTGCTTCACTCTGCAGCCTTTCATCCCTACAAAACCGCTGGCCTTTATTTTTGCCATGCCTTTGGTTACTTCTTTCATTCTTTGGGTCTGACGCAACCCCAGCCCATAGAAAGGATTGGGGATTTTCTTTATTTCGCATCGGGGTGGCTTAAAAGCTTTATATTATTCATACCCCCAGCCCACCCTTTAGCTACGGAATTTACTCCCGCCTTCCCCATAACCCAAAATCGACCCACCGGACCCCTTTTTTCAAAAAAGGACAATGGGCTAGTCTCGGCTTGGGTGGTCTTGGTCCTTTTCAAACCCCCTACGCCACCCCTCTTTCCCAGACCATCCTTCCCTCTGCTTTGACCCACTCAATTCTCCCCACTAGTTCATTGGGATGGGGAGGCGGGTCCCCTCATTTTTCTAGCCCAGGACTTTTAAAGTCGAGGGCCGGGTCAGACTCCCTCAGACAGCTTCAGGGGCCGGATGGCCCTTTTGCTCTCCCTCCACCACATGGCACTTCTGGGTGTGGTGGAGTCTGGGGGGGCACATGAAATAGTGCTGCAGGCCACATCCAGCCCATGGGCCACAGATTGAGAATCCCTGACCTAGATAACCATCCTAGTTTATGAGCCTTTCCAACAGTCATGTATTATCCTTTCAATGGCGGGGTTTTTTCTTTTAAGAAGGAATGCATTTTTTTTTAAAGGGAGGGGGAATTAAAACTCCAAGATCCAGGCTAAAAAATTGAATGAATTTAAAAAAAAAATTAAGGGAGTGCATGAAAGAAATCTGAATTGACTTTTTGAAATTATATTTATTTTGAAAAGAGGGAAGCCGCCTTGTTGCTTTCAAAGGCATAAGAACATAAGAACAGCCGTGCTGGAACAGGCCACAGGAGCCCATCCAGTCCAGCATTGTGTCTCACACAGTGGCTCACCATTTCCTTCAGGGTATTCCCAAGCAGATGCCTTCACCTGCTTAGGATTCCCTGGAAATGGCATTGAGAGATATCGTGCCTATCTCTCCAACCCGGAGGTTGTCCTTAAGTATCCATAATTATAGCCATTGATACCCTTGTCCTCCATGAACTTGTCTAATCCTTTCTTAAAGCTGTCAAGACTGACAGCTGTCACCACTTCTTCTGGCAGGGAGTTCCATAGACCAGGGATCCTCTGGGTGAAAAAGTACTTTCTCTTATTTGTTTGAGAACTAGTACCCAAACATTTCATGGAGTGTCCCCTAGTTCTAGTGTTGTGCGATAGGGAAAACAGTTTTTCCTTATCTACTTTGTCCACACCGTGCATGATTTTATAAACTTCAATCAGTCACCTCTTAGACGTCGTCGTTCAAGAGTGAAGAGGCCCAACCGTTGCAGCCTCAGATGGTAAGGAAGGTGTTCCAGTCCCCTAATCATTCTGGTTGCCCTCCTCTGCACTTTTTCCAGCTCCATAATATCCTTCTGGAGGTATGGCGACCAGAACTGTACACAGTATTCCAGATGGGGACTCACCATAGATTTATAAAGAGGCAAAATGACACTTGCTGACTTATTTTCTATACCCTTCCTAATGATCCCTAGCATTGAGTTTGCTTTTTTCACTGCTGAGGCACACTGGGTTAACACCTTCATTGAGTTGTCCACCAGGACACCAAGGTCCCTTTCCTTGTTTGTCGCAGAGAGTTCAGACCCCATCAGTTTATAAATGTAATTGGGTTTTTTTGCCCCAACATGCATCACTCTGCACTTACTAGTGTTGAAGCTCATTTGCCACTGTTTTGCCCACTCCCCCAGTGTCAAGAGATCCCTCTGGAGCTCCTCACAATCTCTCACAGTTTTCACTACCCTGTATAATTTAGTGTCATCAGCAAATTTGGCTACCTTGCTATTTACTCCTACCTCTAGATCATTTATGAAGAGGTTGAAAAGCAGGGTTCGCAGTACTGAACCTTAGGGGACCCCACTCTTTACTTCCCTCCACTTGGAGAAGTGTCCATTTAGTGCTACCCTCTGTTTCCTGTCCCTTAGCCAGTTGCTGATTCAGGACAAGACCTGTCCCTTTATTCCATGACTGGTAAGTTTATTCAAGAGCCTTTGGTGTGGGACCTTGTCAAAAACCTTCTGAAAGTCCAGATAAACAATGTCAACTGGATCCCCCTTATCCACATGCTTGTTGACACTCTCAAAAAATTCCAACAGATTAGTGAGGCATGATTTGCCCTTGCAAAAGCCATGTTGGCTCTCCTTTAGCAGCGCCTTCTCTTCTATGTGCCTATTAATTCTATCTTTTAGGATGGTTTCCATCACTTTACCTGGGACACATGTCAAACTGATAGGTCGGTAATTTCCTGGATCACCCCTGGATCCTTTTTTGAAAATTGGTGTTACATTTGCTACCTTCCAGTCATCAGGCACAAAGCCTGATTTGAGGGAAATATTATATATTTTGGCTAGGAGATCAGCAATTTCATCTTTAAGTTCCCTGAGAACTCGTGGATGGATGCCATCTGGTCCTGGTGATTTGTTAGTGTTTAGCTTAACAAGACATGCAAGGACCTCCTCCCTGGTTATTTCTATCTTGCTTAATTCTTCGGTTTCCCTCCCTACGAAGATTTTTTCTGTTTTGGGCATGTGGTCTCTGTCTTCTTCAGTGAATACTGAAGCGAAGAATTCATTGAGTCTCTCTGCAATCTCTGTTTCCTCTTTAATAACCCCTTGCCTTCCATTGTCATCTAATGGTCCAATGGCCTTCCTAGTTGGGTTCTTACTTCTAATGTACTTAAAGAAGTCTTTGTTATTTCTCTGAGTATTTTTAGCTATACGCTCCTCAAAGTCTTGCTTTGCTTTCCTGATTGTTGCCTTGCATTTGTTCTGCCAGAATTTATGTTTCTGCCTGCTGTCCTCATTCGGACAAGCCTTACATCTTCTAAATGAGCTTTTCTTGCTCTTGATCACTTCCCGAACAGCTTCTGTAAGCCACATCAGAGTCCTCTTGGACCTGGCAGTGCCCTTTTTCCTTTTGGGTATGCATTCCAATTGGGCCTCTGTTATTGTTTTTGTAAACAGCCTCCATGCCTCTTGGAGTGTTTGAACTCTCTCAATTTTCCCTTTCAGCTTCTTTTTTACTAGTTTCCTCATCTTTGAGAAATTTCCTTTTTGAAAATTTAAGGTCTCTGTCTTAGATTTTATCAGTGACTTGCAGTCTATGATCAAGTTAAAAATAATTGAGTTGTGGTCACTGTTCCCTATTGGATCAGTCACATTAACATCTTGCACCAGATCCTGAGTATTACTCAGGATCAAGTCAAGGATTCTTGTACCTCTAGTTGGGTCTTCAACTATCTGTCCCAGGGAACAATCATTTATCATATCTAGGAACTTTATCTCTTTATCATGTGCTGAACAACAGTTCACCCAGTCTATGTGAGGGTAATTGAAGTCCCCCATTATAACCAGGCTTCCCTTCTTGGATGCCTCCTTTACAACATTCTCCAACTGCCAGTCTCCCTCAAGAGTTTGGGTCGGAGGCCGATAGTATATGCCTACTTTTAGACCATCCTTGTGGCCTGGTACTCTTACCCACAGAGCTTCTAATGGTGACTCTAAATCACCTAGATATTCCAATTCATACGATTTTATCACTTCTTTGACATACAAGGCTACACCACCTCCCGTTTGCCCCTTCCTATCCTTCCTGTACAGTTTGTAGCCTGGGATAACTGTATCCCATTGGTTATCATCCGCCCACCAGGTTTCAGTGATACCAATAATATCAATATTCTTATCTATTGCTAAGTATTCCAGCTCCCCTATTTTGTTCCGGAGGCTTCTGGCATTTGTATACAAGCAATTATATATGCTTTCCTGATACAGTCTTTTGTGTCCAGTTGCATTGTTAGACTGCCTCTTGCATCCTTCTGCTAGAATGCTAGTGACTAGCTCCTTGCTTTGCTCAGTAATTTTTGCATCCTCCTCACTACTCAAGTACACACTTTCCCGAACCGGATGCTGCCCAGCTCCTGTCGGCTTTCCCCCAGTTATCAGTTTAAAAGCTGCTCTGCAGCCTTTTTGATGTTGAGTGCCAGCAATCTGGTCCCATCATGGTTCAAATGCAACCCATCCCTCCTGAACAAATTTGGCTTGTCCCAAAATGTTCACCAGTTCCTGACAAATCTGAAGCCCTCCTCTCGACACCACTGCCTCATCCACGCATTGAGGCTTTTGAGCTCTGCCTGCCTGGTAGGTCCTGCGCGAGGGACAGGCAGTACTTCTGAAAATGCTACCTTCGAAGTCTGGGACTTCAATCTTCTTCCTAACAACCTGAATTTGGCTTCCAGGACAGACCGCTTGGCCTTCCCAACATCATTGGTACCAACGTGTACCATGACAACTGGCTCGTTCCCAGTTCTCTCTAACAATCTATCTAGATTTCTTGTGATGTCTGCAACTTTTGCACCTGGCAGGCAAGTCACCATACGGTTATCGTGTGCATCACAAATCCATTTCTCTGTATTTCTAATTATTGAATCGCCTAGTACAAGGAGCCTCTCTCCTGCAATCTGTTCATCTACATGCACCTCATCAACCATATTAAGGGAGAGAACCTCAGTTTGTTCCTGTTGTTTATCTTCCTGGATCTCATCAAGTGTGATGAAGGAGAGATCATCAGGTGGAACCAGTTGTTCCTCTGTGTGTTCCTCATCAGGTGTGATGAGGGAAAGAGCCTCGAATTTATTCTGTAATTTCAGACTCTCAGAGTGACCCCCTACTCTTCTCCTTCTTTGAGTCACATTCCTCCAAACATCTCCCTCCTGAGTTAAAGGGCCTTCTCCCTCAGAACTGTGCCCTGTCTCTTCTTTGTCCAGCATAGTCTGCTCCGCTCTGTCCAAGAACAGCTCAAGCTCCTTAATTTGTTGGTGGTTAGATATGCGGGCCTCTAGAATTAGATCTGGAAAGCCCTCTGGGACGGGTAGATGATTTCCCACATTAGAACATTGTTCCACCCTTATCTTTACTTTCTCAGAGAACTTAGCCTACGATGTGGCAGAAAGGTGTGTGGGAGGCTGGCTCACAGTCTTGAGAAAGCGAGGATCTGAAAAATAACCCCATCACCTTTCTTCTACTGTGTGGGTGTGTTGGGTGCGGGTGTGTGCTGTGTCAGTGTGTTGGGTGCAGGTGTGTGATGTGTCTGGGTGTGCTGGGTGTTGTTTGTGTGTCAGGGGTCTGTGTTGTGTTGTGTGTTGTGTGTGTGTGTGTGGCCCAGGCCAAGACAACAGGGGGGAAGGCCGGAACATGTCTCTATTCACTACGGTTTGGGTCACCCACCTGGGCAATGCCAGGTACCCCTGCTAGTACCTTCTAAAAGGTATGTGTGTGGCTTCCACACCACAACACCTAGCTCCCTGAAATTTTGCCCCGACTTACCTTGCCCCGTCGGGTTGGTCAGCATCAGGGTCCGGAGGCTGCGGGAAATGTGCTTGCACTCCCCCAAAATGGGTCGCGCCGACTGCGCTGCGCCCCTCTACTGCCCCTAGCAGGGATGGGGTAGCGCATTGAGCTGCAAGACCTTTGGAAACTATTGTTCCGAGAGTGCCTTGCAGCCGGGAACTGGATCCCGGGGCACTACGCATTAACGTGCATGCCCTGGCCGGATGCATGGTGGGTCCGGCAAGGCCGCCACAGACGGCCGCAGCCCGTGATGCACCAGGCCGAGCCGCCCGCCACCGGGTCAGACAGGCCTGCCACAGCCCGCAGTGCGCCAGGCCGCAGCGGCCACCAGCAAAATACCCATGGCTGTACATCCACCCCGGCCAGCCGCACGGATGTACAGACGCAGCCTGCAGCGCCCCAGGCAGAGTGCGGCCGGGAAGACGCCGCAGCCCAACACCACCCACCCAGAGCAACCACCACCCCGGAAGGTAAGTGGCAACCCCCCCTGAACCAGCCCAGTTGAAGACGTCGCAGCCCAACACCACCCACCCGAAGCAACCACCAGCCCGGAAGGTAATGTATTCAACTCTAAGGTTTGTGCTCATCTCCATTTACAGCCAAAGAGCCAGTGCTGCCTGTGTTTTCAGATGTTTTCATGATCATGTGGCAGGCATGACTAGATCGCATAGCCACACCCACAAAGTAGGCCATGCCCACAGTGTGGCAGCAAAATTTTTTGGAGCCCACCACTGGCAGTGGTGACTCGCAGTGGAAAGTCACTGGGAGTGGCAGCAACAAAGCATCACTGCCGAGGGTAGCCTCTTCCTCCTCCTCACCCCCGGGACAATGACGGTGGTGGTTCTTCCTCCTCCATCAGCAGGTTCGCACCAGTTCACCTGAACTGGTAGCAGAAATTCTGGCTCGCCATGCCCATCCTAATTCGGGTGCAACACAAGGCTTTCCCCCTGGCGTCTCTCACCATACCAAGCCCACAGTGTGGTAGTTAGTATCACAGATCCATCAGAAAGACAAAGAAGCAGAAACTAGCTTCCACTAGAAGCGGAAGTAAAACGCACCTTGCAATCTGTTTTGCAACAGGATGAGATAGATTTTAAGCTGCCATTTTCTCTGCTTAAACCAAGAGTGCCCAAACTACAGCCTGGGCCGGATTTGCCCCCTGACATAGATTCATCCGGCCCATGCTGCCCTCATCGCTTCCGGGAGTGACGGGGGTGGAATGGGTCAGATGAATTGGTGTCAGGGGCCAGGTCCGGCCTGAAGGCTGTAGTTTGGGCACCCCTGATCTAGTTTGTCCACTGACTCACCTTCAGAACTCTCAAGTCTTCCAAAAGTAAGATGACTGTTGCTCCTCATACATTTACTTACTGTCTGCGTGCTGGGGAAACATTTTAGTGGAAGTGTTGCCTGGTGGAGTCTCTCTTGCCTATCCCCTGTCTTTCATGCTTCTGTTTGTATCCCAGGCACTGACACACATTTCTTAGAAAGGACCAAGGGGCTGACAGTTTAATGACTAACAATCTGTTGGAAGTGCACTAAAGGTTAGAGGAGCTTGTTAATGCACAGGGCAACTGACTTGCTCTGTGGGAAGGAGGAGATGCTGTCAAATTGATAAAAGAAATGTCCTTTCCCCTTCTGTCAGCAATAGAAAAGCACGGGTGGGAGAGTGGTGAAATACTTTAATAGTGCTACTGTTGGCTTGCAGGGATAGCCGCTATAATACGACAGCACTAATCTGATGCTGCAAAAAAACAAACCACTTCTGCTCATAATGGAGCAAAAATGCATCTAGATTAACATCTAGATGTGCCATGTAGAGTTGCCAGTTTCTCACCTAGATAGATTCTAGGCAGACCTGTAATTTTCAGTCTGTAATTTTAAGATTGTATGCTGCCCAGAGTCTTTGTGAGTTGGGCGGCTATATAAATAGGAAAATAAATAAAAAAATAAAAATAAAAAAACTAGATCAAATCTATCCCAAACTAACTGTTAAGGAGAAGATGTAATGGCCATAACCTGTGGCTCTACTATAATCCTGGGACCAGAATGTTAGGAAAAGAGGAAGGCAGGACATGAGATGGACTGAATCATTAAGGAAACCACAGACTTTGATTTACAAAACTGCAGCAGAGGTTTTGAGTAGAGGAGCGAAGTATTTCCCCCACCCCCACCCCAAGAGGGACGGAGCATTAATTCATCGCCTCCACCGGATAAAATGGAAGAGATTGGGCAGCACATAACGCCAATGCCGCCAATTGACTTCTGCTGCCTGAGGCGGGGAGGGTCCTCTTCCCTCCCTTGGGCTGAGCTTGCAACTGGGGTTTCCTTCTTCTGCGCCCCTTTTGCTGCCGCCTCCCTTTCCAAGCACCCAAGTTTTCCCCAGCCTCCCCCTCCAACTCAGCCGGGACGGAACTATCATCATCATCATCATCATTCCCATTCATATACAAAAGGGGGAGTGAATCCACAGAGAGAGAGAGAGAGAGAGAGACCGACAGGCAGTCCTTGGGGAGGTGGGGGGGGGGAACCAGTGCAGAAGCCTTGGTTTCCTCTGGAGGGAGAAAAAAAGGGACAGGAAGCGACTTTTTGAGACTGCGCACCTTCTCTTCCATTCCGCTCCTGGCTTCGCTTCCTTCCCCTCTAGGAATCCAACTCGGTGCCTTTAAAAGACTACAGCTCCCCGAATTCCCACCAAGCACAGTGCCTAGGAGGAATGCTGGGAGTTGTAGTCTGAAGGGAAAATATCAAAGCCCAAGCCGTTCTCGAGGTCGTGGGAGTCGCTAGTGTTTTGGACCCCAAGCCCTCTCTCTGGTGGTGGTGCCTGGGTAGGGATTCTGGGCTTTGTAGTAGTAGTAGTAGTAGTAGTAGTAGTAGTAGTAGTAGGTTTCCAAGTGCTTGCTTCTTTCCCTGCTGAGGACTCCGCGGGTTACTTCTTAGTTCAACGACGAAAGGAACGGCGTTACATTCCCGAGTAGAGGAACGAAGAAGGGGTGGAGCACGTCTCCCTCTTCTCCCTCCTTCCACCTCCTCCCTGGCAGAGGAAAGGCGTTACTATTTTGCCCCTGGCGTTACTTTTTCGTTAGAAGATCCGGTAAGCTTCCCCTTTTCCTTTGGTTTCCCCTTTTTTGTTGTTCTTTGAATTGATGTGGAATTAATTTAATTCAGTGGCTGCTTTTGTCTCTCTTCTGTTGTTGAATTTTGAAAGAGCTTGTGGCTTTTGTACCAAATAACGCACACTATTCTCCGTGTTCGAGTTACTTCCTGAGGAGTTTGGGGTGTTGCATTAAGAGGTTTGTAAAGAAACACCCACATTTCCCGCCCAGGCAAAGGCCAACCTCACTGGCACCCAGCCTGGCACCCAGCCTGGCACCCAGCCTGGCACCCAGCCTGGCACCCAGCCTGGCACCCAGCCTGGCACCCAGCCTGGCACCCAGCCTGGGGAGAAGGACCTTTTCTCTCTAGCTTTCTACAGAGCAAGGGATTGATATTTGGGTGAGCAGAGAAAAAGAGACGAGAATATAGGTTTGTGGGTAAAGCTGGTATATACCTTTTTTAAACCCCTTGCCAAGCTTCTCTGGCAATTTCTCTTCCCAATTGTCTTACTAAATTCGGAATTTGAGATGTTTTCCTACTCCAAGTTGCACACACAATGCTGCCCCAAGGGGTCTCTTTGCTTGGCCTTCTGGGAGTCTCGGCTGAAGACTTTTTGATCTTCGCTGGCAGGTCATGAAATTTACTGTTAATTCTGTATACTTTTTTAAACGTAAGCCAGGAAGGTGGAGAGTGTCCGGTGGCTTGATTTCCAGAACCAAAACATCTGTTCCCTGCGGCTGATCACACAATCTCTTTGCCAACATTGAAGAATAATTCAGCTTCCAATGCAGGTGACTTTTGCAGGAGGGAGTTTAGAGGGTGAACACAGGAAAAATAGACCGCAAAGGAATCCCACAGGGGCATTGGATGATCTCCAGTCTCCACGCTCAACCCATTAACATTGTCTCTTCCAGTCAGCCAATAAAAAGGGGTTGGGGTGGCTCAGTGGTTAAGAAGCCTGCCTTTTAGCTGGAAGGCTGGCAAGGCGGCTGTTCGAGACCCAGGTACTGCATGACGGTTTGAGCTCCCGTCTCTGTCCCAGCTCCTGCCAACCTAGCAGTTCCTAAAGCAAGAAAGTGCAAGTACAGTAGATCAAGGGACCACTTGAGTGGGGAAAGATCTTGGGGACATGAAAGGAGCCTCATTCAGGCGTCCCCTAAGCGGAGTTTCAACACAGAATAATTTCTGACATGATATTACTATTAGCTGATAAAAAGTCCAGAAAAGAATACATTGTTCTTCGAGGTGGAGGAAAACGTGTTCCGGTATGAGGTTCATGCGGCTACAATGTGAATTACTGACACATCCACTATATATAGGGATTGGTCAGAAAATGGGCTACGTTTCCATCAATATTCTGGCTGAAATTCAGAATGTCTCCCTACAGGAGACAAAGTCAAGGCGTTAGTGTCTCTTGAGCTCTCCCTCTCTGATCTGAGGTGATCTTTGCTTTACTCTCAGCCCCTTCTCTTCCTCCTGATTTTTGTTGTTCAGTCGCACAGTCGATTCCAACCCTTTGCGACCCTATGGACCATTGCCCTCCAGGCACCTCTGTCCTCCACCATCCTCCTCAGACTGCCCAGCTCGGTGCCCATTGCATCTACGACACCATCCATCCATCTCATCTTTGGATGTCCCCTTCTTCTTTTGCCCTCCACCTTTCCCAGCATCAAGGCCTTCTCAAGTGAATCCTCCCTTCTCATTTGATGTCCAAAGTATTTAAGCTTCATCTTTACTATTTGACCTTCTAATGAGCAGTCAGGGTTGATCTTAACCTATAAAATCGAGGGTTAACCGTTGGAACTTTGCATAGGCTCCTTAGCCAGGCCCTACTAGCCTGCACTCACCATTCGTGCACACGCCCGAACTGGGTACCCAGGTAAATGCAAGATTAAGAAATGCACCAGTGGGGCAAGAGCCCCACAAACGCGAAAAAAGGGAAACAACTTCCTTTCCCAATGTTCTTTGCACCGCGCCGCACCACAGCCAATCAGGCTGAGATGCGCGACCACAAAGAACATTGAAAAACGCACCACGGCCAATCAAAATCGAGCCACAGGGAAAAAAACGCACCACAACCACAAATCACAAACCCATAACTACAAGCCCCAGAGTCCTGCGCAACATGACTGCGCAGGACGCTGAGGAAACCAGTGCCTGAAAAATTAAAAAGAAAAACAACTCACAGCCAAGCAAACACCAGCCGGCTTTCTTTCCCTCACCCACGGCGCCTGAAGGTCCCGACTGGAGTTTCCCCTTTAATATCAGTGGGTGGGGGGTTGCGACCCCCCTCTCCGCTGGCTCCCCTAGGGTTGGGAGGTTTGTGGGGATAAAAGGGGTATGCCCCCCAATCCTTCTAGACCCAGGAGACCAGGGAGAGTGGATCGATTCCCCCCTCCTAAAAAAACTCCGTCTTTAAAGAGAAGAAACCAAGCGGTTTCTTCTCTTTAAAAACGGAGTTGTTTTAAATGGGGGGGGGGAATCGATCCACTCTCCCTGATCTCCTGGCTCCAGAAGGGTTGGTGGGACATACCCCTTTTGTCCCCCCAAACCTCCCAAACCCAGGGGAGCCAGCGGAGAGGGGGGTCACAACCCCCCACCCACTGATATTAAAGGGGAAACCCCATCTACTTTCACGACTCCACACAATCAAAGCACCATGACACAATAAAGCCCCCTCCCCACCACCTAGCCCACCCTTCCTATCTCCCACCGACCACGCTCCCTCCCCACAACCTAGCCCACCCTTCCTATCCCCCAACGACCACGCCCCCTACCCACCACCTAGCCCACCCTTCCTATCCCCCAACGACCACGCCCCCTACCCACCACCTAGCCCACCCTTCCTATCCCCAATGACCATGCCCCCTCCCCACCACCTAGCCCACCCTTCCTAACCCCCAATGACCACACCCCTCCCCACCACCTAGCCCACCCTTCCTAACCCCCAATGACCATGCCCCCCTCCCCACCACCTAGCCCACCCTTCCTAACCCCAACGAGCACGCCCCCTCCCCACCACCAAATAAAGAAATAATTTTTTTTAAAATTACTAAAAACACAGTCAAAAACATCCAAAAATACACAAAAACAAACAAAAACACAAAAAAACAATACAAAGTAAACAAAAATACAATCAAAAACAAAACAGACAAAAATACAAATTCCAACCCCCCCCCCCACACACACACACAAAATAAAGAAAACAAGCAAACTTACCAAAAGATGTCCTACCTCCACGAGGACCGGAAAAGAAATGAATAAAGAAAGAGACTACTTACCAGAAGAAGCTCCACCCAGAGGCCAGGAGAGAAAAAACAGTCAAAATACAATAACCCCTACCAGCACCACCTGCTGGCCACAATACTAAAAACAATTCAAAAACACAAAACAGCCCCAAACAAAAGGCCACAAGAGTAAAAACAAATCAAAAACATAACACAAATTCACAATTTTACACAAAAGGTCACACCAATAAAAACAAGTCAAAAAAATTACACTAAAACACACTTTAACACAAATCACAAACATATGTCAATAAAATACAATCAAAACTTTTAAAAATCCTGTGCTGAGTTTTAACTCAAATTAAAACACAAAACATCTAAACACATTTTAAAAACACTGAATGTAAAAAACATTTACTTCTACATTATTAAAATTATTACCTACGGTTCAACTAATTAAAAAAATTCAAAAAACTAAAACATTATTCGCTTACATAAATCAATTTGAAAAAATTATATCATACTTTGTTCTTTTATTAATCCTCAAAAAAAACCAAAAAAGCAGATCACAGTTAATAACAGCCAAGCCAAAAATAAATAAACATTTTTAAAATTAAAATTACAGACTAAGCAATTTTGAAAAACATTAACACAATTTAACCTTCCAACACAATTTAAAACAGCCCGGCAACGCCGGGCAACCTCTGCTGGTTTCTTCTAATATTGACCTATTTGTTATCGCATTCCAGGGGACTCTCAGGACTCTCCTCCAACACCACATCTCAAAGGAATCTATTCTTCTATGCTCAGCTTTCCTAATGGTCCAGCTCTCACAACCGTACATTAACATCGGGAATACCGTTGCTTAGACCATACGATTTTTTGTTTTTAAGGTGATGTCTACTTTTTACTATGTTCCCCAGATTTCTCATAGCTTGTCTCCCCACAGTTAATTGTCTTTTTATTTCATGGCTGCAGTCCCCATCTGCAGTGATCTTAGCTCCTAAGAATGTAAAATCTGTTACTGCTTCAACTTCTTCCCCATCTATTTTCCATGGACTGATAGGACCTGTTGCCATTATTTTGGTTTTCTAGATATTGAGTCTCAGGCCAGCTTTTGCACTCTCCTCCTTCAACCCAATCAAGAGGCTCTTTAGGTCTTCCTCACTTTCTGCCATTAGGGTGGAATCGTCTGCATATCTCAAATTGTCTATGTTTCTCCCAGCAATTTTGATCTCATATTGTGATTCCTCCATCCCTGCATTGCGCATTATGTGTTCTGTGTGTAGATTGAATAAGTAGGGTGACAAAATGCAGCCTTGTCTTATTCCTTTTCCTATTCCAAACCACTCTGTCATTCTGTGTTCTGTCCTAACTGTTGCTTCTTGGTTCGTGTACAGATTTCTTATGAGGCATATGAAGTGTTCTGGTATTCCCGTCTCTTTAAGTAATTGCCACATTTTGTTGTGGTCCACACAGTCAAATACCTTGGTGTAGTCAATGAAACAGAAGTAGACTTGTTTCTGGTATTCCTTTGTTTTTCCATGATCCAAAGTATGTTTGCAATGTGGTCTCTCGTCCCGCTGCCTCTTCTGAACCCTGCCTGCATGTCTGGTAGTTCCCTCTCTACGTGCTGCTGAAGTCTATCTTGTATTATCTTGAGCATCACTTTGCTGGCATGTGTGATGAGCGCAATTGTTTGATAATTTGAGCATTCTTTGGCATTGCCCTTTTTTGGGATTAGAACGTATACTGATCTTTTCTACTCCTGTGGCCTATGTTTTGTTCTCCAAATCTGCTGGCATGTTGTATGCAGTAATTTCATTCTGTCATCTTCTAGGGCTTTGAAGAGTTCAACTGGTATACCATCATTTCCACTAGCTTTATTATATGCAGTGGTTTTTAGTGCCTTTCTGACTTCACTCTCCAGGATATCTGGCTCAAGTTCAATTTCCTCCTCATTGTTATTATCAGGGGTGTTGAGGTCCTTTTTGTAGATTTCCTCTGTGTACTCTTGACATCTTTTCTTTATCTTTTCTGCATCAGCCAACTCCTTTCCATCTTTGTCCCTTATCATGGTCATTTTTGCTTTAAATGTTCCCTTGATTTCTCCAATTTCTTTGAAAAGATCTCTAGTCCTGCCTCTTGTGTTGTTTTCTTCTATTTCACTGCACTGTTCATTTAGGTATCTCTCCTTGCTTGTCTTTGAAATTCTGCATTCAAGTGATTGTATTTTTTCCTTTCTCCTTTGATTTTTGCATTCCTTCTTTCCTCTGCTATCTTTAGAGCCTCATCCGATGACCACTTTGCTTCCTTACGCTTTTCTTTTGGTATGGTTTTCCTTACTGCCTCCTGTAAGACATCCCACATTTCTGTCCATAATTCTCCTGGCACTCTATCAGGTCCAAGCCACTGAACCTGGTCCTCACCTCCACCGTGTATTCTTTAGGGATATTGTCTATGTCATATCTTTCTGGCCTGGTTATTTCCCCTATTTTCTTTAGTCTGAGCCTGAATTTTGCTATCAGTAGGTTGTAATCTAAACCACAGTCTGCTCCAGGTCTTGTTTTTGCTGCCTGTATGGAGGTTCTCCATCTTTGACTGCAGAGAATGTAATCAATCTGGTTCCGATGTTGCCCATCTGGTGACGTCCATGTGTAAAGTCACCTCTTGTGTTGCTGAAAGAGAGTGTTTGCTATGACTAGTGTGTTATCCTGGCAGAACTCTATCTATCTTTGCCCTGCATCATTTCGGGTTCCAAGGCTAAAACTTGCCTGTTATTCCATTTACTCTTTGGTTTCCTCCTGATAGTCTTCTGTATTAACAGAATAGCCTTGGAGTGCCGATGCTGAACAAAACAGTCTGTAGAGTTTATTTGTCTGAACAGATCTGGGGAGTCTGGAGAAATTAGATAACGTTTTCCAGCTCTCTGAGCCTCAGGGAAAGAGGGAAAGACTTTTATTTAAGGTGGGGCTGCTTGAGGAACCGTAACTGGTGGAAACGTAGCAAGCACAATGGGTTATCATGTTCAATTTTCAGCACGCCTGATTTTTTACACTGGCAGAACCTTCAGAGATTTATTTATTTTTCTTGTATTTATATACTGTTTTCCTCACTCCAAGGTGGCCCTATTAATCATTGTTACTTCTCCAAACACTGGGGAAACCCAAGGAAAGTAGGTGTGGATATCATGATGAGTTGAAGAGCAGATGCCAATCTTTTCATGTTGTTTGTTTCCATCAGAACTGATCTTCCTATCTGAATCTCTTTACATCCTCTTCAGAAACTATTCTTCACCTTTTATTTGAGGTTCTAGGCATCTGCTCATCAAGCTAAGTACTGTGTTTTCTGGCGTATAAGACTACTTTTTAACCCCAAAAAATCTGTGCCAAAGTCAGGGGTCGTCTTATAGGACAGGTACCTAACTGCAACTTGTTTCCCCTTGCTTCATATGTCTGGCGCATATGGTGGGGGGTGCCGCGGCCGAGTCCCTGCTCTGTGCGTGGAGTATGAAGCAAGGGGAAGCAAGCTGCACACATCTTCCTGTACCTCGAATAGAAGAACGTGAGCGTGGATTGGCTCTCCACCAGAACCTGCCCATTCGACTCAGAGGGCTGCGCGTCTTCGGGTTGAGTGTGGGTTAATTTTTATTTGGTGTGCATTGGAAGAGAGGTAGTCTTATACGGCAAGTATATTCCAAACTCTATATTTTAACTGGAAAAGTTGGGGGTCGTCTTATACGCCCAGTCGTCTTATACGCCGGAAAATACAGTAACTATCCATTTTTTTCTTTATTCTTTTGACACAACTGCAGATATGGAACTTAAAGCAACATAGGACATCATACAACTTATGAAGTAACCTACTCAGGGGGAAAAGCCATTTCAATCCATGGTGTGTGGAATAAACTTCCGTCATAGGATCCAAACAGGTGAGAAGCCTTTTAACTGCCTTTGGTGTAAGAAAAATTTCAGTCAAAATGGACACCTTTCTAGACATCACAGGATCCACTGGAGAGAAGCCATTTGAATGTCTAGATTGTGGGAAAAGCTTCAGTCAAAGTGGGCACCTTTCTACACATCACAGGATCCACACAGGTGAGAAGCCATTTGAATGCCTAGAATGTGGAAAATGCTTCAGTGAACGTTCAAGCCTTGTTAAACATCACAGAATCCACACAGGAGAGAAGCCTTTTAAATGCCTGGAGTGTGGGAAAAGCTTCAGACAAATTGGGAACCTTGCTTCACATCATAAGATCCACACAGGCGAGAAGCCTTTTGAATGCCTGGAGTGTGGGAAAAGTTTCAGTCACAGTGGTAGCTTTGCTAATCATCACAGGATCCACACAGGAGAGAAGCCTTTTGAATGCCTGGAGTGTGGAAAAAGCTTCAGTCAAATTGGGCACCTTGGTTCACATCATAAGATCCACACAGGAGAGAAGCCTTTTAAATGCCAGGAGTGTGGTAAAAGCTTCCGTCTAAGTCAATATCTTGCTTTACATCACAGGACCCACACAGGAGAAAAGCCTTTTGAATGCCTGCAGTGTGGAAAAAGCTTCAGTCAAATTGGGCACCTTGCTTCACATCATAAGATCCACACAGGCGAGAAGCCTTTTGAATGCCTGGAGTGTGGAAAACGCTTCAGTGTAGGTTCAAGCCTTGCTAAACATCACAGGATCCACACAGGTGAGAAGCCTTTTAAATGCCTGGAGTGTGGGAAAAGCTTCAGTGACAGTGGAAGCCTTGCTAAACATCACATGATCCACACAGGAGAGAAGCCTTTTAAATGCCAGGAGTGTGGTAAAAGCTTCCGTCTAAGTCAACATCTTGCTTCACATCACAGGACCCACACAGGAGAAAAGCCTTTTGAATGCCTGCGGTGTGGAAAAAGCTTCAGTCAAAGTGGGCAACTTGCTTCACATCATAAGTCCCACACAGGTGAGAAGCCAGTTGAATGCCTGATGTGAGGAAATAGCTCCAGTCAAAGTACCAGCCTTGCTAAACATCACTGGATTCAAACAGAGGGCAAGCAACGCTGATACCTGGATGCTCTTTTGAAAAATCTTGTAAGAATTCACTCGGGGGAGAAGCCTTTCAAGTCCTACCTAGAAAGAAGCTTCAGTCAACAGCTATACACTTTGGTACACATTTCAGTGCCTGCACAGGCAGAAAGCTGTTGAAATACATAAAGTACTTGAAGAGTTTTGGCCTGAAAAGGCACTTTATGACCCTGGAATGAATTCTCTCAGGGGAGAAACCATTTAGAGGTCAGCAAAGCAGAATGAAGATCAGGCAATCTGCAAACCTTGCTACACACTCCCCTTCCCCTGTGTTTTAACTTGAATTGTGTTATGATTTTAAGGGTTTTGTAATGGCTTCTGCTGTTTATGTTTTTCTTGTGTTTTTATTATGAGATGAACAACAACAACGGCAAAGTAATGGGCGAGGGTGGTCCCGTCACTGCGCCCATCCGGGACGCCGCCCTGGGGTGGATTTTGAGCCTATGCCGGTAGGGGGAGGCCTCTCAGATGGACAGGCAGGGAATGTGTGTAAACATATATATAACAAAGGTAAAGATTTCCCTTGCTCAAAAGTCAGTTGTATCCGACTCTAGGGTTCAGTGCTCATCTCTGTTTCAAAGCCGAAGAGCCAGTGCTGTCTGCTTCTTCAGACGTTTCCATGGTTCTGTTTCACGGAATGCTGTTGTAAGCCGGAATGAGTAGTGAAAGTTTTATTACAACCTCTTTTAATGGTATTGATGGTTTTTTGTTCCCGCAGCTCCAGGCTTTAGGGCCGGGGTGGTGGCGGCTGGGCAGGGTTAAGGGGGATTCCCAAAGTTAGCAAATCACCCCCTTTTTCTCCCTAAAACTGAGCAAATCCCTTTGGTAATGTTTTAACAATATTAGAATCATATTGAATAATCAGAATAAGAATAAGAAATGTTGAATTAATATGTTAGCTTTGTCTCATATAGACCAGCTGTTGTTATTTTCTAAATGTCCTGAGAAACATATGTTATCTATAGTAGCAGATATCCCATTAACTCATGTGTGTGGAGGAAAACAGGACGCTATATAAATAAAAGCATGAACAGAAGTATTGTATGCATTGGGATTTATGACTTCTGAGGTTGAGAACATCGAAGTGTGGGAATAATTTTGTTTGTGAGAAATATTAGTCTGGAAAAATACTAAATGCTGAATCCTGTTTCACGCTAATGCTGTAAAAGGTGTTTGGATTTTGTCACCATCACAACATTCCAAGAAGTCAATAAAATTGTAAAGAGAAAAAGTGACACCAGGGTTTAAACCCATGGCATGAAAGGCCTTGCAAGGCGGTGATCCCAAGTTCTGTGTGGCCTTTTGGAAGTCAAGCCTTCTTTCTCCCCTCACCTTTTCATGTTCCGCCATTGCTTCTTAAGGCTTAAATATTTGACACCCCCCCCCCCCACACACACACACAGCCACCCTTGAGTATGTTTACATACAACTTACGAGGTTGTTTGAAATATCTCATTTTTCACACATGGTAAACCTATGGATGAGAAATCCGAAAATGTCTCATCCTCAATAGCCCCGCTTAACATCTACAAGTTAACGCCAGTGGCTTCCTTAAGGAGTCAATCTCTCTCATGTTTGGTCTTCCTATTTTTCAGGGTTTCTCAACCTTTTCAAACCATGGGCCAGACCACACCCCCTTAGACAGCTAATCCTCAGGGTGGTCAGGTTAGTTAACCACTGCCAGACACTCAGCATTGTGTCGCTGGTAGTAGTGTCTACTCTTATTACCACAGCAGGGTAATCTAGCCACATACTGTACAGCCATACATCATCTCCAAATGGTTGTGCAACAATTTTCTTTAAAAAGTGTTCATATTTTTCCTGATTAATCAATCGAAACGTGGACTGCAGCCAAGAAATCAGAAGGAGACTGAGGCTCATAAGGGCAGCAATGATGGATTTAGAAAAAAAATCTCCAAATGTAGGGATATGTTACTGGAACCTGAAACGAAGATAATACAGTATTCCCAAAGTGGACAGTGCAAAAGGAGATGGGAAAATAACAGATCTGTTTACAATGTGGTGTTGTAGAAAAGCTTTACAGATATTACAGATCCATCAGAAAGACAAAGAAGCAGAAACTAGATCAAATCTATCCCAAACTGTTAAGGAGAAGATATAATAGCTATAATCTGTTGCTTTAATCCTGAGACCAGAAGGTTAGGAAAAGAGGAAGGCAGGACATGAGATGGACTGAATTGTTAACGAAAGCACAGACTTTGATTTACAAGACTGCTGCAGAAGTTTTGATTAGAGGAGTGAGGGTTTTTTTTTACCACCACCCCCAAGAGGGACAGAGCATTAAATTCACCGCCTCCACCGGAAAAAATGGAAGAGATTGGGCAGCACATAACGCTAAAGCCTCCACCCGATGTCTGCTGCCTGGGGCAGGGACGCTCCTCTTCCCTTACAATTGGAGTTCCTTCTGCGCCCCTTTTGCTGCCGCCTCCCCTTCCAAACATGCAGGTTTTCCCCAGCCTCCCCCTCCAAACCAGCCTTGACATACCCATTTGCTTCTGCAGACGTTTCAGTGGTCATGTGGCAAACATGACTAGACACCGGAGCGCACGGAATGCTGTTACCTATTTCCCATCAAAGTGGTCCCTATTTATCTACTTGCAATTTCTTGCTTTCGAACTGCTAGGTTGGCAGGATCTGGGACAAAGACGGGAGTTCATTCCGTCCTGCAGTACTCGGGAATCGAACTGCTGACCTTCCGCCTCCCAGTCAGCGTCTTAGCCATTTGATCAATTTTGTTGTTCAATTTTGAAAGAGCTTGGGCTTTTGGTGCAAAACACACACACACACACACTATTATCAGTCTTGGCGTTACATCCTGAGGTGTTTGGGGTTCTCTCCTAAGAGTTTTCTAAATACTGTAACCTCAACCTTCCACCCAGGCAAAGAAAGGTCCACCTAGCAGCCAGCCAAGCCAAATTTATTTAATTGCTATTTACACTTATATCCCGCCCTTGTAGGGGAAAAATCATCCCTATTCAGGGCAGCAGACATCATAAAATTCATTTGAGAGTTTTCCCAAAAAGGTCATTTTCTCTAGCTTCCTATAGTGCAAGGGTGAATGATGTAAAAGAAAGAAGATTATATAAAGGTTTCCCTTGCTCGAAAGCCAGTCGTATCCGACTCTAGGGTGCAGTGCTCATCTGTTTCAAAGCTGAAGAGCCAGGGTTGTCTGCTTCTGCAGACGTTTCCGTGGTCATGTGGCAGCCATGACTAGACACTGAAGTGCACGGAACGCTGTTACCTCCCCACCGAAGTGGTCCCTATTTATCTACTTGCAATTTCATGCTTTCGAACTGCTAGGTTGGCAGGAGGAAGGTTACATAGTTGTGGATATAGATCTTTTTAACCCCCTTGCCAGAATTATCTGGCAATTTCTCTTCCCAATTGTCTTACTAAATCGGAATTTGAGATGTTTTCCTACTACACGTCACACACACAATCCTGGCCCTGTGGGTCTGTTTGCTTGGGCCTCTGGGAGTGTCGGCTGAAGACTTCTGTGGCCCAATGTTTTGGATCTAAACTGGCAGGTCATGAAGTTTACTGTTTATTATGTATACTTTTTACAAGCAAGCGATGAAGATGCCGAGTGATGTCAGCAAATATTTGTACGATGTGTCAGGTGGTTTGTGTTTCAGAACCAAATATTTGTGTCCCCTGAGGCTGATCACACTATCTCATTGCAAATATTGAAGAAAGGTTCAGCTATCAATCCAAGTTGCTTTTGCTGGAGGGAGGAGAGGGTGAACACACGGGAAAATAGACTGCAAAGCAATCCCACAGGGGCTTTGAATGCTCTTCAAGCTCTGTAGCAAGGATATTAGTTTGCACCTCATAGTCGCCCCAAACCTTCCTGTGTGATTATTTAGCGAAGCGAGTTCCCAATGGGAGAGGCAGAGAAATGTCCTGCCGACATTCTCTGGAGGTCATAAAAACTATCACCTCATACCTTTCTATGGAACACTTCCTAGTTGAATCCACGATTTATTACCCTGGACAAATTGTCCTTTGACCCCTCGGAAACAAGAACTCCGGACCTTGACATGGGGCCTCGCTAATCTTGCTCTCCCAGATCTTCTTACTCTAAACTTCATTATTCTCCTTGACAACTTCCTTGACCCTTTGGCACATATGCATGTTTATCTGGAATGAACATGAAATACGATATACTTGTCAATATCCTTTAGCTGTAGTAAACAATAGATGACACTATGTGCCTATGTCATTGCCTTTATCTGGCTGTCAATAAATATGAACAGTACCCACTTATCGGGGCCGTGTTTTACCATCTTTGAAACCTGACCAATCTCTGTGTGTGTGTCAGCTTATCTCTCCTTGCGGCCCGTGATTGCAATATATGGCGCCCACCCCTGGGGCCTTTTACACGAGAGTAAGGCAACTTACTCTAGCGTAAGTCGAACCAAGCAGCAGAAAATGATTAGCAAGACTGTGAGGGAAATATGAAGACGACTCGTGAGTAAGCCAGCTGGACCTTTCAAACCCTGCTCACACATCCAGAGAAAGGACCCCAAGGAGCGCACCGCTTCATCCTCTCAACAGAGGGACACATTCGTGAGTATGGGTGGCTCCCTGACAGTTTCTCAGCAGGAGTTAGCGACGGAACTGGGTTATTTCATTCATTCATTCATTCATTCATTCATTCATGTATGTTTATTTTTGTATACCGCTTTTCTTATCGAAATAACTCAAAGTGGTTTCCAAGAATCAACGCAATAACAGAGCATAAAAATACAGAGAATAACAATGAGTACATTAAACATATCAATTACATATCAAAGGTATAAAATACAAGGCAATAAGAGCAAAAATACAATAAGATATACAATATTGATAACCATACCATAGAGCAAAGTACAAAATACTTTAAAGACAAAAGAAAAAGTCAGAGGTAACCTCAACGACCAAAACCATCTTTAGGGTGAAGGTGTCTCACCACCGCTCATCATGCCTCGGCTTCTCCGCTCCTGGTGGTATTGAGGAGCGAGCCTGGGAATATTGTGATTCAGTGGCTGAGGCCGCCTCAGAAGAGGAAGAAGCTGCTGCCTGGGACCCCTGATGCCGGGGGCCCCCTCTGCGGCCTTCCTGTTCCCGAAGATGATGAAGTAAAGGCCCGGGGGTACGGCGGTTCAGTGCCCAGGGCTGCCGCAACAGAGGCCTCAGTCCAAGTCACTCATCGCCGCTCCCTCCTCCGCGACTTTTGAGCTCCCGGAGTCTTTGGGGCGGTGGCCCGAGGGTGGGGCGGCTCAGCGTCCAGGGCTGCTGCAGGTGGAACCGCAGCCCGAGTCTCCCAGGTAGATGGGTACCCCCTGAGCAGATAAGGCATTTAGTGCAAATCAGGAGGTTTGGTGTCTTGCAATAAAGACAATAGAAGTCTTACATTCCATTAAAGGTGTATTACAAAGTTGCATCGACGTTGCTTTCAATACATAACAGGAGGTCAATGTCTCTTCGGATCACAGACTGGGTCAAGGCAGGGATTCCTTTACATGAAGAACCAAGAGCATCAGCAGAAACTTTAGTAGCATGGCAGAAATGTAATGAGGCTCTTGAGAAATTTGGCGCCGAGATGGCCAGTGGACTTGCTTCCATGTAGATCATGTATTATATAGCAAAAAACACCGCCTGAGGCTGGGAATGCATGATGAAATGACTGGTAAATTTGTTAACATTTATAAAGTTTGAAATCTTCCAAAATGAAGCAGTCAGTGACTAATTTTGAATTACTTCTTCTTCAGACAAGACTAGTTGCTTAATTATCCAATTTCAAACATTCAGCACATGGCTTAATATTTTATAATAAATAATCCTTAAAAGTGCAACTTTTCAATATCTGTAAAGCAAAATTATGCTATTAAAGCAAAATATAAAAATAATATACAGCCATTAATCAACATGGATTCAAAATCCTCTGTTTGCTTGGGCCTCTGGGAGTGTCGGCTGAAGACTTTTTGGGCCCAATGGTTTTGATCTTCGCTGGCAGGTCATGAAATTTACTGTTTATTTCTTCCAGAACCAAAACGTGTGTTCCCTGCGGCTGATCACACAATCTCTTTGCCAATGTCGAAGAATAATTCAACTACCAACCCAGGTGACTTTTGCAGGAGGGAGAAGAGGAAAAATAGACTGCAAAGGAATCCCCCAGGAGCATTGGATGATCTCCACGCTCAACCCATTAACATTGTCTCTTTCAAGCAGCCAGTAAAAAGGGGTTGGGGTGGCGTAATGGTTAAGAATCCCGACTTTTAGCTGGAAGGCTGGCAAGCTGGCTGTTCGAGACCCAGGTACTGCATGATGGTTTGAGCATCTGTCTCAGCTGCCAACCAAGCAGTTCAAAAGCAAGAAAGTGCAAGTAGATTGATAGGGACATGAAACGAGCCTCATTCAGGCGTCTCCTGAGCAGAGTTTCAACCAAGAATAGTTTCTGACATTATATTACTACTAACTAATAAAGTTCAGAAAAGAATTCATTGTTCTTCAAGGCGGAAGAAAATACATTTAGGCATGAGGTTCGTGCATGCACAATGTGAGTTACTGATACATCCACTGCATCCAGGGATTGAAGTGAGGAGAAAAGGGGCTAAATTTCCATTTATATTCTGGCTGAAATTCAGAATGTCTCTCTACAGGAGACAAAAGTCAAGATGTTGGTGTCTCTTGAGCGTCTTCCAGCTCTCTAAGCCTCAGGGAAAGAGGGAAAGAGATTTATTTTACGAGGGGCTGCTTGAGGAAGAGTAACTGCTGGAAACCTAGCAAGCATGATGGGTTATCGTGTTCAATTTTCAGCACACCTGATTTTTTACACGGACAGAACCTTCAGAGATATTTACTCAGTAGCGACACCATTTGCTGACATGTGTGATTACATCAGGGATTCTCAATCTGTGGCCCGCAGGCTGGATGTGGCATGCAGCACTATTTCATGTGGGCCCCCAACACCTCCCTCACAGTAGGAAGTGCCATGTGGTGGAGGAAGATCAAAATGGCCATCTGTCCCCTGATGTCTGAGGGAGCTTGACCAGTCCTGGCTATAAAAGGTTGAGAACTCCTGGAATACATGGTCCATTTTTGCCATTATATTCCACAGAGTCCGAACTATTGATAGCAATAACACTTAAATACCCCCCATAGCACTTGCACACACTGTGCGGTTCACAAAGCAATTAACCTTTTGCTACAAACATGTTGGGTACTCATTTTACTGAGTTTAGAAGGCTGAGACAACCTTGACTCAAGAATGAAGTCAGATTCTGGGGAGAGTTTTGTCTGCAAAACAGCCGTTTAACCACTGTGCCACAAGAGCTAATAATATGTCTTGAATCTGTGGAATGGGATATAAAGAAGAAAGGTGTATTTCCAAGATTTATTTAAAAATAATGTCAAAAGCACACAAAGGTGCTTTCTGGGTTGAAAGGGTTTTTGCCGGAGGAAGTCCGCTCACGTAGGACGGCTAAATAAGGATATTTTCATATCCCCAAGATCTTTTCCTCACCGAAGTCGTCCCTGTTGATCTACTTGAAATTTGGGTTGCTGAGTCTTATTTGCACATGCCCTATTAATAATTGTTACTTCCCCAAACACTGGGGAAACCCAGAGGAAAGTAGGTGTGGATATCATGATGAGTTGAAGAGCAGATGCCAGTCTTTTAATGTTGTTTGTTTCCATCAGAACTGATCTTTCTACCTGAATCTCTATAAATCCTCTTCAGAATCTATTCTTCACCTTTTATTTGAGGTTCTAGGAATCTGCTCATCAAACTAACTATCCATTTTTGTCTTTATTCTTTTGACACAACAGCAGATATGGGACATAAAGCAACATAGGACATTATACAACTTATGAAGTAACCTACTCAGGGGGAAAAGCCATTCCAATGCATGGTGTGTGGAGAAAGCTTCCGTCATAGTGCAAGCCTTGCTAAACATCAGAGGATCCACACGTGAGAAGCCTTTTAAATGCCCTGGGTGTAAGAAAGGTTTCAGTCAATATGGGCACCTTTCTAGACATCATAGAATCCAGAGGGACTCAGAGATAAAGAGACCTCTTCCCATGTTGTGTACATTTATTGCCATTGTTTTCTGGCTTAATCTTTTTGAAGTCTTGTAACTAATTATATTGTGGTGATATGTACTTATATAGATATATCCTGGCATATATGGCTAGTGTTAGAATTTTTAGCCCTTAAACTGTGATTAGTATGCTGTATACACATGGAGCTGCATTGGGAGGACCGGGAGGGGCACGCTCTCATTATACTCACCTGATTTATCACCATATAAAAGGACATAGCATTTAGATACAGTAAGTCCGTAGCCCAGAAAGAAAACACAACGTGAGGTTAGGACCCAATATAAGAATGATGCTACTAGGCATATATATATATGATGTGACCAGGTGAGTTGTTATCATAGTTGTTATTATATTTGTTAATAATAATATATTTCAAATTTAATGTCATTCAATTTAGTATGTACTAGGGCTCTGCCCCGCAAACCCTCCCGCCCCCCCCCCCCCCAAGAGACCCAAAGGCTTTCTCTTTCCCGGGAGCAGAAGAGCCTTCGCCCCACCTCGATCTCCATGTCTTTGTGGGGCAACAGCAGCAGCAGCCATGGGCTTCGCATTGGGGAGGATGATGAGAATGATGATGGCAGTGGCGGTGGTGGTTTTGATCCGAGGAACGGAAGGGGGAATTTGAGCCCCCCCCCCGGGTAAGGGGCAGAAGGGGAGGGTCATGGAGGGAAAGGGAGAGAGGGAGATAGACCGCCCTCTTCCCACCCATCCCTACCTACAAGTCCCAAAGGCGGGGGCGGGGGGGGGGCGTCTAGCGAAAGAGGAGGGGCAGCAGAACGGGGGAGCTTCAGGCTGGGGATCCAGGTGTAAATCCCAGTCGAGGCAAAAGGCTGAGCAGATCTCACCCCAACCACTTTTAGGAATAAAGTTAAATAAATAAATAAAGTTAGATAAAGTGGGGAGCAAGTGGCAGCCCGACTTGTGCGCCTTCCAGGCTCTTGGCCGGTTCCTCTGCTGCAGACTTTATCTCCTTTGCTGCGTCCTGCACCACCTCCAGCCCCACAACACACACGCACTTTGGAAATGAGAAGGGAGACCCCAGGCAAAAGCGGGAGGGAAGGGTTTTTGTTATATATTAGGTTTGGTGGTACTTCAGGATCTTGACCCTTACCTTGTTAGGTCCATAGGACTGTAATGGCCTCTGGGTGGAGCTTCTTCCAGTAAGTAGTCTCTTTCTTTATTCATTTCTTTTCCAGTCGTTGTGGTATGAGGTCGTGTGGTGGTGAGTTGGCTGTTTTTCTTTATTTGGGGTGGTGGTGGTGTTTGGATTTTGTGGTGTTTGGCTGGGTGCTGGGTGTGTTTGGAAATGTTTGTTGTTGTTAACTTTTTTGGTGTTATTTTTGTTTGTTTTTGTGTATTGTTGAATGATTTTGATTGTTTGTTTTTGTGTTTTTTTGTGTCCTACGGGGGGGGGGGGGAATCCCCTCTCTGCCATCTCCCCTGGCTCTGGAAGGCTTTGGGGGACAGACCCCTTTTGTCTCCCCAAACCTTCCAGACTCATGGGACCCAGGAGGGGATCGAATCCAGGCTACCCTCTGATATTAAAAGGGAAATCTCAATTGGGGATTCCCCTTTAATATCAGTGGGGGGGTTGTGATCCCCCTCTCCACTGGCTTCCTTGGGTTTGGGAGGGTTGGGTTGAGAAAATGGGTCTGTCTCCCCCACCCTTCCGAACCCAGGAGAGCTATCGAGAGGGGGATTCCCCCCCCCCAACCTCCGTTTTTAAAGAGAAGTAACTGCTTGGTTTCTTCTCTTTAACATGGGGCGTGTGTGTGAGTGGGGAGGGGAATCCCCTCTCTGCCAGGTCCCCTGGGGTCAGGAGGGTTGGGGAGACAGGCTCCTTTGGTCCCCCCCCAAACCTTCCAGACTCATGGGACCCAGGAGAGGGGATCGAATCCAGGCTACCCTCTGATATTAAAAGGGAAATCTCAATTGTGGTTTCCCCTTTAATATCAGGGGGGGTTGTGATCCCCCTCTCCGCTGGCTTCCTTGGGTTTGGGAGGGTTGGGTGGACAAAAGGTGTCTGTCTCCCCCACCCTTCCGGACCCAGGAGAGCTATCGGAGAGGGGGATTCCCCCCCAACTCCGTTTTTAAAGAGAAGTAACCGCTTGGTTTCTTCTCTTTAAAATGGGGCGTGTGTGTGTGGAAGGGGAATCCCCTCTCTGCCGGGTCCCCTGGGGTCAGGAGGGTTGGGGAGACAGGCTCCTTTGGTCCCCCAACCCTCTCAACCCCAGGGGAGCCAGTAGAGAGGGGGAGCACAACACCCCTGCCCCCACCCAGTGATATTAAAGGGGAAACTCCAATCGGAAGCTTTAGGCACCGTTGGGGAGGGGGGCTTTGGTTCCTGCGACTTGTTGGACTTGCTCTCCCAGTGTTTTTGTTTTATTTTTTGGGCGCCGGCTTCCTCAGCGTTCTGCGCGCTCATGGCGCGCAGGATGCTGGGGCTTGTAGTTATGGGTTTGTGCTTTGTGTTTGTGCTGCGTTTTTTAAAAATGGTTTTCTTTTGATTGGCTGCGGCGCGTTTCCAAATGTTCCTTGCGCCGCGCCGTGCGAGAGCCTCTCAGCCTGATTGGCTCTGGTGTGGCACAGTGCAAGGAATGTTGGGAAAGGAAGTTGTTTCCCTTTTCTTGCGTTTGTGGGGCTGTTGCCCCACTGCCTGTTTTTTCAATCCTTTGTTGACCTGCGGACCCAGATCGGCTGTTTGCACAAAGGGTGAGTGCAGGCAAGTAGGGCGAGGCATAGCAACCTATAGCCAGTTCCAACGGTTAACCCTTGGTTTTATAGGTTAAGATTGTTTTTACAGAAGTTGGAAAGTAAAGCTATTAAGTTGTCTGAAGAAGGGAAGCTCCCCCGAAAGAGTTGTTTACCGGTCAACTTTCACAACATAGCATTACTGGATGACTGTCTACTATTTTATATTATGATATTAAAATCAACAATTAACAACACATTACCATTCCTGTGCTTCAAATGGAGTTTTCCTGTTTTCTCATTTATATAATCCATTTGGCCCTTGTCTTTGTCAGTGTAGGTTCAAACCTTAAGAATTTACTTTTTCATGTGACCAGGCCATGAGGCTGTGGGGGGTGGGTGGGCCAAGCGGGGGTCTGGTGGGCCAGGCCATGAGGCTGTGGAGGGGAGGGCCAGATGGGGGCCTGGTGGATCAGACTGGGGCCTGGTGGGCCGGGCCATGAGGCTGCGGAGGGGCCCCCATCTGGCCTCCCCCCCCACTGTGTGAGACAGAATGCTGGACTGTGGCTTGTTCCAGCAAAGCTGTTCTTATGTTCTTACAAGCACAGAAAATGGCACACTCCCAAAAGTGTGATGAATGATGTATAAAAGTGTTTTAATAACAGGAAATATTCATATACTCGTCCTGTCTTGAGGTATATCAGGCATGAGGTAGGTGTGACACCTCAACTCCAATATAATACAATAACAATTGTTCCTTCTATACACGTCTCATGCCTTCATACTGATAGCCTAACAATGCTAAGCTGTAAACCTCAAGCATACAAACATACTGGGACCCCCCACCAAAAATATATATAATAAATATATAATAACAACCCAACATCCCCGTGGTGCCAAGCAAGTGGATTCCTGTGTACAGTCCAAGATGATAGTCAATCATAATACCACTAATGTTCAATTGGTTCTGGTCTCTCAAAGTCAGTGGCCATGAAATGATTTGCTGGGCTTATAAAGCTGGCACAGGGGTGGAGGGTGGCTGTCCTACTTCATAGAGGGGTTCCCAGACGGCGAGCATCAATAGATGGCTGTAGACAAGAATTCACGATGCCCTTCCAGTATTGGACATTTCGAGTATCTTCCTCAAGTGTCTATGAGTCAATAATATGCGTGCACACATGGAGAGTAACGCCAACAGAAGTGCGATACGCGCATATTATAAGCCGGTAAGTTGCGAGGGAAGGTTTGGTGTGTGTGTTGGTGGGTGGGGCGGGGGGAGGGTTGTCCTGCGGTGGTTGGGTAGGTGGTTGGGTAGTGTTTGCCACATTGTGTGTGTGTGTGTGTGTGTGTGTGTGTGTGTGTGTGTGTGTGTGTGTGTGTGTGTGTGTGAGTGAGAGAGAGAGTCCTTTCTGGGTTGGCTGTGAACAAAACTTTTGTTCCCAGCCAACCCAGAGGGAAGCAATTCCTTCTCTTCCGGAGGCAAAGGCAGCACCTTTGCCTCCCGGAGAGGGATTCCCAGCCAACCCAGAGAGAAGCGAGTCCTTCTCTCCAGTAGGTGCTCCGGCCCCTCCTTTGTCCTTGCAGGCGTCGAGTTCACGTTGCCCACAGGGACGAAGGAGAGGCCGGTGCTTCTCCCTACGCAGAAGGCCGCGCCGGGAGGGAGAGACTTTCAAAGACCCATTTGGAGCCGGCAAAAGGTAAGTGTGGTCGGTGGGGGATAGGTAGTGGGGTGGGAATGGGGCGTGGTTACCTGGGCCATGGCTTCCCCCCCTCCCAGCGCGGCCTTCTGTGTAGGGAGAAGCACCGGCCTCTCTTTCGTTCCTGCGGGCATTGAGTCCATGTCACCCGCAGGGACAAAGGAGAGGCCGGTGCTTCTCCCTATGCAGAAGGCCGCGCCGGGAGGGAAAGACTTTCAAAGACACATCAGGAGCCGGCAAAAGGTAAGTGCGGTCAGTGTCGGTTAGGGAAGGGGGGGCTAGGTGGTGGGGCAGGGGGCGTGATTACCGGGGCCATGCCTCCATCCCCTCCCTAACCCCCACCGACCACACTTACCTTTTCCTGGCTCCAGCCGGGTCTTTCAAAGTATTTCCCTCCTGGTGCTTTTTTTTTTAAGTTGGCGCACTGCGCGTTTCCAGCTTCTGCACTCATGTCCCTCAGCCTGATTGGCTGGGGGGGTTGCGCAGCGTAGAGGACTCTGGGACTCGTAGGTTTTTTTCGCATTTATGGGACATTCATGCAGCGATGGTGAGGCAGGGGTAAGGTAAGTGCAGCCAGCTCGGTTAGGGATGGTTGGGCCGGGTATGGGAGCCTTTGTTACATCACAACGGTTAACATCCTTCCTTATAGGTAAAGATGACAGTTTGTTGGCTGTTGAGCACGGCTCAGGGCAGCCACAGGGGGCCCTTCCTGACTCTGAGTCAGTTCTTTTACTTCATTGTTACTCTTTTCCCCAGCCTCTGTGTTAGTAAGAACATCAAACTTGTTGTAGTTTGGAAACTCAGCAATTGGATTTTTACTATCTTCCTTTGCGAAAAGATTGTCTATTTTGGTTTGCTTATCACCATCTGGCAACCGAGGAGAGCTTGCAGTGAGGTCAGCCTGTTTTTTCCTTTTTCTTTGGGATTGAGGTGAAAAAACCTTTTTCCTTTTTGTCCTTCTGCCCTTGGGATCCTCTAACAGTCAAGAGTTGCACTAATAGCAGAATGTTAAAACAGCGTAAAGTAAAAACAACTTCCTGGTCAAAACAGTATGTGTTGTAATGCAGAACCCTGCTGGGCTGGAATAGACACGTGGAGCCCCTGATATGGTGGTCCAGCCTCGAACTGAGGTGGGCAAAGACATTTTATTATCCTGTCTGTGGGCGGTGCAACTCTGAGGTGGTCGCTGCTCCTGGATACGTGGCCCTATTGCTAAGCATTTTCTACGTCACATTACGCTAATGGAAAGGGTTTCTAATCTATAGTAGCATCTGTTTTCTTGGCTCTAACTGACCTACTTTAACTTAGGAAAACTTATGTGGCTATTGTCTACCTTAATTCAGGGAAGCATCCAAGGCTATTGTTATGCAAGACCCGGACGGCAGCAGCACAGGAATGTGTATTCCAATATTATCTACTCTCCTCCAGCTAGGCTGTGTTTCCAGAATGGAAAGTCTCATTCAGTAATTATGGCATACGGCTGTGGCCGGACAATAGCCCTTGGGGAGAAGAAATATTAAATATTAATATTTCCGCATACGTGGGCAATCCATATCTCTCTTTATTCCTTTAATGCTGCCTGACTGAGGGCTCACTGAATATGAGGTAGAAGTTGCTTTGGGGTGAGGTTTCCTCCTGGCCTTTGGTGCAAGGTACATATGGACAAAAGTGAGGGGACAACACTACACAAAACAACAAAGTGCGATACCAAGGATCACAGTGCCAATTATGGCTTGAACCGCTGTTTGGGCCCATCCCCATGGAATGCATCCCACCATGCCCATGGGGTGTCTTGCTTGATATTTCGGACTAAGGTGTCCAGTTGGGAAATCTGGTTCTGGACAATACGGGAGTTGTCTGTCAGATTGAAACAACACATGTTCCGGACAGACTTGCACCCTAAGTGATGTAGAAGCAGTAAGTAATCAATTGCTGCCTGATTATCTAAGACTGCATGGCGGAGCTCAGCTTGCTCCTGGTTCAATTTGGCGATGGCTATAGAAGTGTGGTTGATGGTTTTGGCTAATGCACATGCTAGCTTACTGATCCTAGCTGCATTGCCTATGGTCAACCTGGGCACCCCCACCAAGCTAATTGCTAAGGATACATATTCAGCCTTGCTAAGGAGAGTGATGTCGCTGTTACAAGTGGCATCTAATGGGATCCCACAGCGTTTGGATCGCCCCCCTCCCTGTGTCACTGCTACCCTCCCTGGGAGTGCAAGGGTTAAACGACTCACACAACAGGTAGAGTCTGTGACATTAGTGGGTATATAGTTCCAAGTTCGCTGGTTGCAAGTCCAAAACCAACCTAAGGGCAAAATGATGTGCGAGTGCACATGGCTGATGGGTACTGGTTGGTTACAAGTCCAAGTCTCTTTTCCGGTGTCCAGGCAAGGCAAGTGGGCACCCCTGCCTGAAGAGCACCCTAGCATCCTGGCACAGGAGGTGTTTCTGCCAATGGCTACCCTGGGTGTGTTTAGAGTAACTGCATCAGTGGGCAAAACCTTTGTGGCCCTAACACATAAGTCACAACTGAGTGTGGACCGAGAAAGTTCGGCCGTTTGTCGCCTCTGGCCTGCTCACCCGGTGTGTAGCACACTGGAATCAAGCAGGTACTTAGAAGTGAGGAAGCATCAGTGGTCTGCTGAAGGCAGAAGTCTGTTTGGTTGACAAGTCCGGCCAACTTCATCCAAATGTTATACTTAAACCTAATTGTCAAGTCCTCTTCCCCTGCTGCTGGAGTTGCCTGAACCCCTCCCCCAGCCAGCAGCAGGAAAATCATAACTATCATCAAAGAATTGTAGGTGATCTGAGCCAACACCGCGGCTACCATATTGTGCGGAGTGGGCTCAGAGTGGTTCTCTTGCAAAATGGTCATGGCATCGTCACACAGGGTTTTGATCATTCCCCATGTCACTCTCTGCTCCTCCATCCTGGGTCGCCTCGGCTGAGGCCGCCTGCCCCACCTCTGTCCGGTCATCAGGTTCATCTCTTCTATCTCTAGCAGGGGGTCCCTCATCGCGTTCGTCCACATCATGCCTCTCAAAATGCGGTTTCACACAGCGGGCCGGAATCCAGATGGTTCCTGTAGGAGACATAATTGCTGCATACCCTCTCCCCCAAGTTACCAGAGGGGCCAGACCTCTCCAGGAGGGATCTGGCAGTACTCTGAAGCGAACCATGGGGTGCGGGAGGATTTCCTGGCATCGGAAATGCTTCTCCTGCGGAGTGCAGTCAGGAAAAAAATAGATTAAGATGATTATAAATAAATAAGACGTGCAGGAGCTGCTGTGCCTGACCCTGGCTTTTCGGGAGGGGGGTAATCTCCTCCCTTTCTGTTTGTTTTTCGATGTAGGTTCACCCGTTCAACAATGGCCTGTCCCTGGGCATTGTATGGAATTCCAAACGTGTGCTTTATGTCCCTAGTTGCTAGGAATGTGGCTAGCGGTTTGGAACTATAAGCCGGTGCATTATCTGTCTTAATAAGGTCTGGTCTACCCATGATCGCAAAGCAGGCTAACAGGTGTTGCTCTACGTGGGTAGCTGTCTCCCCTTTCTGGGCCGTGGCCCATGTGAAATGAGAATAGGTGTCAATGGAGACATGAACAAATTGCCATCTTCCTAGCTCCTGGGCGTGGGTCACGTCCATTTGCCAAATCTGATTGGATCCTGTCCCTCATGGATTGACCCCCCACGAAGGCCCTCCTGAAACTCCTGCACACTGTGGGCAAGAGCGAATTATGCCTTGTGCTTGTGATAGTGGCAGGTTCAACTGCCTTGCTAGTGCTTTGGCATTCTGGTGAAATAATGCATGACTTTGGATCGGGGTCATAAAGACGCCCAAGACTAACTTCTGGTGCGCTTCTTTTGTGGCGGCATCAGCCCTGCAATTTCCCTCTGAAATGGGTCCTGGCCAGTCTTGGTGACTGCGAATGTGTGCCACATGATCGGACGCCGGACTCTGGGGCTCCGCGCTCCTCCTCCTCCTCCCCCCGGCCCGGCCGGTCGGCGGGGAGTGAGAACAGCTGGGGATGGACTGCGCCTTCAAAAGCGCTGCTGCCACCACCACCCCCAACATCGGACGCCGGACTCTGGGGCTCCGCGCTCCTCCTCCTCCTCCCCCCGGCCCGGCCGGTCGGCGGGGAGTGAGAACAGCTGGGGATGGACTGCGCCTTCAAAAGCGCTGCCGCCACCACCACCCCCAACATCGGACGCCGGACTCTGAGGCTCCGCGCTCCTCCCCCCGGCCCGGCCGGTCGGTGGGGAGTGAGAACAGCTGGGGATGGACTGCGCCTTCAAAAGCGCTGCCTTTGCCGCGTTTCCCCGCTGCCTCCAACATCGGCGCGGGGAGGGAACAAGCTGCACCTCTGGACGTCGGTCCCTCTCCCCTGGCCCTGCCTGGCCAGAGGATAAAAAGGAACGCCCACATCGCCGGAGGACGCCCGCCGCAAACGGGACCTTTGCCGCGTTTCCCCGCTGCCTCTAACACCGGCGCGAGGATGGAAGCAGTTGTTTCCTGAGGTCCCTCCCCGGTCTGGCATTGGCCGCGGGGAAGTTAGAGCACCGCTGGAAGGGGTCGCTTCCCGGGGCCTGTATTTAGCACTTTGTATTTAATTTTTTAGTTCATGATTTGAACTGTAACTTGTATTTTGTAACTGTATTAATATGTGTTCTCTATTCGGTGATACTGTATTTTGAATTGTATTTTGTATGACTGTGTCCTATTATATTGTGTACTTTATTTTCTCTGTATTGTATCATTGTTTGATATGCTGTGAGCCGCCCTGAGTCGGCATATGCTGAGTGGGCGGCATACAAATCAAATAAATGAAATGAAATGAAATGAAATACAGGGGTTCTGAGCGACGCTGCAAATGAAATTGCATGGTCAGAAACAGATTTAATAGATTCTTATCTATGGGTAGCGTGATGTACGCCCCTGGCAAATTGTGGATCAAATTCTTAACATACTGTCAGTGATCACATTAAGTGATTCATTGGCAAAGTTTTCAGAGCTAGGTTTGCTGCTGCCAATTCTGCCCTTTGAGCTGATTTTTGCGGAAGTGTAAGTAGTGTTTTCCATGCTCCTCCTTCGTGCCATGTGAGAACATAAGTTTTTCCCCCATCAGTGAATGCTGTCTTGGCCTCCTGGATCGGAACATTAGAAAGCATGCCCTGCAGCTTTATGGACTGATTCTGGAGCGAAACTAATCTGGGGTCTTTTGGCAAGTGGTATGCTAAGCTTCCTGTGAAGCCTTCCAATGTGATAGGCAAACAGTCTCCCATCTGCATTAGCTGTTGTGTTTGCTCTTTATTGAATGGCACAACTATTTTGGCCAGGTCGTGTCCAGAAATGTCCCTTGCCCTAAATTTTCCTCAGTGAATTATTGTGGCCACTAATTCCTGTGGTGGCACGATGTTTCTGGAGGGGGTATTCAGTAAATACACCCACTCCATGATCCTCATCCTGCCGTTTGAATTGGTGCCCAATGCTCCTGCAAAAAGGCTTCCTGTTCTGGCTATGTAGATTCAAGATCGGGGCCAGTGTCTCCTCCTCGATCCTATCTACCCATTGGCCGCTAAGGATACTATTTACAGCTGCTAATGCTAGTCTCGCTTCCCTGCTAACTTGTATCCGATCAGCGGGCTGTTTCCCTTGGGTTAACAGTGCAAAGAGAGGCTTTAAAAGATCAGTATCTATTTTAAAGTATGGCCTCGCCCAATTAATGTTCCCCAAAATTTGCTGGAGTTCTACTAGTGTGACTGAGTCCTTAATATTGATCTGTGGTAGCACTGGTGCTTCAAAAGATCGCAGCAGCCGATGTCCCAGATAAGAATAGGGTTCAGCTTTCTGCACTTTCTCATTATTAATCCTTTCCCCCCCAATGTGCGCTGGAGGTCGCAAAATACTTCGCTGGCTAATTTAGGCGCTGCGATCAATATGTCATCCATGAAATGGCAAACTAAGACTTTGGGGTACAGGTTCCGGAACCCTTCCAAGGCCTCATGGACATAGATTTGTAACAGGGTGGGCGAGTTGAGCATCCCCTGTGGCAAAAATTTCCACGTGAATCTTTGGGTAGGTTCCCTGTAATTGGTGGCTGGCACCGTGAAAGCGAACCTTTCCCTGTCCCTTGGGTCTAAGGGAATTGTGTAAAAGCAGTCCTTAAGGTCTACAATTAAGATCTCCCACCCCTCAAGAATCATGTTTGGATTGGGCATGCTGCACTGGAGTGGCTCCATTGGCTGGATGCATTTATTAATTTCTCTTAAATCGTGGAGAAGTTGCCACTTTCCGGACTTCTTTTTTATGACAAATATTGGTGAGTTCCAAGGACTTGTAGATGGCTCAATGTGCCCTGAAACTAGCTGCTCTTTAACAAGCAGCTGTAATGCCTTTAATTTCCCCCCCACAATCGGCCACTGTTCGACCCATACCGGCTCATCAAATAATCATTTGAGTGCTTAAAGCTTACTTTCGGCCATGCTTTACCCGAAAGTAAGCTTTACTCAAAAGTAAGCTTTACTCAAAAGTAAGCTTTACCCGAAGGTAAGGGTTGCTCGATACTGCTGTAAAATGTTCCTCCCCCACAGGTTGACAGGCACATCTAGCACATGCGGGTGAATTATCACTGTTCTGTCTGCCCCAGGGATAGAGACCTCTACCCAGTCTCGACCTGCTAACTTCCTGGACTCCTCATACTCCCCACACGTCTGAAACTGCCTCTATGGCCCACTCCTTGGGCTAGAATTTGCCTAATACACTCACATCGTCCCCCGTGTCGAGAAGCCCATCAAACACTAACAGATCACCAGGACCAGATGGCATCCATCCACGAGTTCTCAGGGAACTTAAAGATGAAATTGCTGATCTCCTAGCCAAAATATATAATATTTCCCTCAAATCAGGCTTTGTGCCTGATGACTGGAAGGTAGCGAATGTAACACCAATTTTCAAAAAAGGATCCAGGGGTGATCCAGGAAATTACCGACCTGTCAGTTTGACATGTGTCCCAGGTAAAGTGATGGAAACCATCCTAAAAGATAGAATTAATAGGCACATAGAAGAGAAGGCGCTGCTAAAGGAGAGCCAACATGGCTTTTGCAAGGGCAAATCATGCCTCACTAATCTGTTGGAATTTTTTGAGAGTGTCAACAAGCATGTGGATAAGGGGGATCCAGTTGACATTGTTTATCTGGACTTTCAGAAGGTTTTTGACAAGGTCCCACACCAAAGGCTCTTGAATAAACTTACCAGTCATGGAATAAAGGGACAGGTCTTGTCCTGGATCAGCAACTGGCTAAGGGACAGGAAACAGAGGGTAGCACTAAATGGACACTTCTCCAAGTGGAGGGAAGTAAAGAGTGGGGTCCCCCAAGGTTCAGTACTGGGACCCCTGCTTTTCAACCTCTTCACAAATGATCTAGAGGTAGGAGTAAAAAGCAAGGTAGCCAAATTTGCTGACGACACTAAATTATACAGGGTAGTGAAAACTGTGAGAGATTGTGAGGAGCTCCAGGGGGATCTCTTGACACTGGGGGAGTGGGCAAAACAGTGGCAAATGAGCTTCAACATTAGTAAGTGTAGAGTGATGCATGTTGGGGCAAAAAACCCCAATTACATTTATAACCTGATGGGGTCTGAACTCTCTGCAACAGACCAGGAAAAGGACCTTGGTGTCCTGGTGGACAGCTCAATGAAGATGTCAACCCAGTGTGCCTCAGCAGTGAAAAAAGCAAACTCAATGTTAGGGATCATTAGGAAGGGTATAGAAAATAAGTCAGCAAGTGTCATTTTGCCTCTTTATAAATCTATGGTGAGGCCCCATCTGGAATACTGTGTACAGTTCTGGTCGCCATACCTCCAGAAGGATATTATGGAATTGGAGAAAGTGCAGAGGAGGGCAACCAGAATGATTAGGGGACTGGAACACCTTCCTTACCATCTCAGGCTGCAACGGTTGGGCCTCTTCACTCTTGAACGACGACGTCTAAGAGGTGACCTGAATGAAGTTTATAAAATCATGCACAGGGTGGACAAAGTAGATAAGGAAAAACTGTTTTCCCTATCGCATAACACTAGAACTAGGGGACACTCCATGAAACTTTTGGGTACTAGTTCTCAAACAAATAAGAGAAAGTACTTTTTCACCCAGAGGATTACTGGTCTATGGAACTCCCTGCCAGAAGAAGTGGTGACAGCTGTCAGACTTGACAGCTTTAAGAAAGGATTAGACAAGTTCATAGAGGACAAGTTTATCAATGGCTATAATTATGGATACTCAAGGACAAGCTCCGGGTTGGAGAGATAGGCAGGATATCTCTCAATGCCATTTGCAGGGAATCCTAAACAGGTGAAGGCATCTGCTTGGGAATAATACCCTGAAGGAAATGGTGAGCCACTGTGTGAGACAGAATGCTGGACTGGATGGGCTGTGGCCTGTTCCAGCAAGGCTGTTCTTATGTTCTTATGTTCTAATTACAGACTAACCTCATTTGTATAAACATAAAACAAAAACCTTCCAACACCATTTAAAACAGCCCGGCAACCTCTGCTAGTACTATATATGTTTATACACATTCCCTGTCTGTCCATCTGAGAGGCCTTGCCCTCCTGGCATAGGCCCAGCATCTGACCTAGAGGATCCTCCCGGATAGGCGCAGTGACCAGACGACCCTTGCCCATTACTTTGCTGTTGTTGTTTATCTTGCAATAAAAACACAAGAAAAAACAAACAGCCAGAAACCATTAAAAAACCCTTAAAATCGTAACACAATTCAAGTTAAAACACAAGGGATCGAGAGTGTGTAGCAAGGTTTGCAGATTGCCTGATATTCATTCTCATTTGAAGACATATAAATGGCTTCTCCCCTGAGAGAATTCCTTCCAGGGTCATAAAGTGCCTTTTCAGCCCAAAGCTCTGCCAATATTTCATGCATTTCAACAGCTTTCTGCTTTTGCGGGCACTGAAATGTGTAGCAAAGTGTACAGATGTTGCCTGAAGATTCTTCCTAGGTAGGACTTGAAAGGCTTCTCCCCTGAGTGAATTCTTACATGGTTTTTCAAAAGAGCATCCACGTATTATAATTGTTTGCCCTCTGCATCCTGTGATGGTTAGCAAGGTCGGTACTTTGACTGGAAATGCTGCCCTTCAGGAAAGAGCTGAAAACCTGGCTGGCAGGGCAGGTGTGGGAAGGTGGATAGGGAGCAACCACCACCACCACCACCACCACTGGCTTATTTAGAGCAGGATCACTCATGCTTTTAAATGTTTTTAACTAGATTTTTAATTGGTGCGGGTGTAAAGTAGTTTTTCAGTTTTTAGGGTTTCTAGAGTTTCAGTGTTTTTATAGTTTAAACATTTGGGATTTTATGTACACTGCCCAGAGTCACATGTCGATTGGGACAGCTATACAAAATGAATGAATGAATAAATAAAATATTTCATCACATCAGGCATTCAAATGGCTTCTCACGTGTGTGGATCTTGTGATGTCTAGCTAGGATTCCACTTTGACTGAAGCATTTTCCACACTCCAGACATTCAAAAGGCTTCTCACCTGTGTGGGTCCTGTGATGTGAAGCAAGGCTTGAACCTTCACTGAAGCGTTTTCCACACTTCAGACATTCAAAAGGCTTCTCACCTGTGTGGGTCCTGTGATGTGAAGCAAGGCTTGAACCTTCACTGAAGCGTTTTCCGCACTCCAGGCATTCAAATGGCTTCTCACCTGTGTGGGTCCTGTGATGTTTAGCAAGGCTGGCACTTTGACTGAAGCGTTTTCCGCACTCCAGGCATTCAAAAGGCTTCTCACCTGTGTGGGTCCTGTGATGTGAAGCAAGGCTTGAACCTTCACTGAAGCGTTTTCCACACTCCAGGCATTCAAATCGTTTCTCTCCTGTGTGGATCTTATGATGTGAAGCAAGGGTGGCATGTTGACTAAAGCTTTTTCCACACTCCAGACATTCAAAAGGCTTCTCACCTGTGTGTGTCCTGTGATGTGCAGCAAGGTTTATACTTTGACTAAAGCGTTTTCCGCACTCCAGGCATTCAAAATGCTTCTCTCCTGTGTGGGTCCTGTGATGTTTAGCAAGGCTGACACTTTGACTAAAGCATTTTCCACACTCAAGGCATTCAAATGGCTTCTCACCTGTGTGTGTCCTGTGATGTTTAGCAAGATTTGTTCTGTGACTGAAGCGTTTTCCGCACTCCAGGCATTCAAAAGGCTTCTCACCTGTGTGGAACCTGTGATGTGAAGCAAGGCTGGCACTTTGACCGAAGCATTTTCCACACTCAAGGCATTCAAATGGCTTCTCACCTGTGTGGGTCCTGTGATGTTTAGCAAGATTTGTTCTGTGACTGAAACGTTTTCCGCACTCCAGGCATTCAAAAGGCTTCTCACCTGTGTGGAACCTGTGATGTGAAGCAAGGCTGGCACTTTGACCGAAGCATTTTCCACACTCCAGACATTCAAAAGGCTTCTCTCCTGTGTGGGTCCTGTAATGTGAAGCAATGTGGTGATGTTGACTGAAACGTTTTCCACACACCAGGCATTTAAAAGGCTTCTCTCCTGTGTGGGTCCTGTGATGTGAAGCAAGGCTTGAACCTTCACTGAAGCATTTTCCACACTCCAGGCATTCAAAAGGCTTCTCTCCTGTGTGGACCTTGTGATGTCTAGCAAGGATTCCACTTTGACTGAAGCTTTTTCCACACTCCAGGCATTCAAATGGCTTCTCTCCTGTGTGGGTCCTGTGATGAACAGCAAGACCTGAACCTACACTGAAGCATTTCCCACACTCCAAGCATTCAAAAGGCTTCTCCCCTGTGTGAGTCCTGTGATGTACAGCAAGACCTGAACCTACACTGAAGCGTTTTCCACACTCCAGGCATTCAAATGGCTTCTCTCCTGTGTGGGTCCTGTGATGTGTAGCTAGGTTCCCATTTTGACTGAAGCTTTTTCCACACTCCAGACATTTAAATGGCTTCTCTCCTCTGGATCCTGTGATGTCTAGAAAGGTGTCCATTTTGACTGAAACTTTTCTTACACTCAAGGCAGTTAAAAGGCTTCTCAGCTGTGTGGATCCTCTGATGTCTAGCAAGGCTTGCACTATGACGGAAGCTTTCTCCACACACCATGCATTGGAATGGCTTTCCCCCCCGAGTAGTGTACTTCATAAGTTGTATGATGTCCTATGTTACTTTATGTTCCTTATCTGCAGTTGTGTCAAAAAACTAAAGATAAAAATGGATAGTTACTTAGTTTGATGAGCAGATTCCCAGAACCTGAAATAAAAGGTGAAGAAAAGATTCTGAAGAGGGTCTATAGAGATTCAGATAGGAAGCTCAGTTCTGATGGAAACAAACAACATGAAAAGACTGGCATTTGCTCTTCAACTCATCATGATATCCACACACTTACTTTGCTCTTTGTTTCCCCAGTGTTTGGGGAAGTAACAATGATTAATAGCGTATGTGCAAATGATCAGCAAAAGACTTAGCAACCCAAATTTCAAGTAGATCAACAGGAACCACTTCAGTGGGAAAAAGATCTTGGGGATATGAAAGAAGCCTCATTCAGGCGTCTCCTGAGCAGACTTCCTCCCACAAAAATCTTTTCAACCCAGAAAGAACCTTTGTGTGCTTTTTACATTATTTTTTAATAAATCTTGGAAGGACACCTTTGTTCTTTATTTCCCTTTTCACAGATTCAAGACCTATTATTAGTGCTTGTGGAACAGTGGTTAAACTACTGTATTGCAGACAAAACTCTGCCCAGAATCTGACTTCATTCCTGAGTCAAGGTTGACTCAGCCTTTCATCCTTCCAAGTCAGTAAAACGAGTAGCCAACATGTTTGGGGCAAACATTAATTTCTTTGTGAACTGCACAGAGAGTGAACATGTGCAATGGGGTGGTATGTAAGTGTCATCACTATCAACAGTTGGGACTCTGGAATATAGTGGCAAAATTGGAGCATGTATTCCAGGAGTTCTCAACTTTTTTAAGCCGGGGGCCAGGTCACGCTCTCTCAGGCAGTTCCAGGGGCCAGATGGCCATTTTGCCATTCGTCCACCACTTGGCAGTTCCTGGTGTGGGGGAGGCGTTGGAAGGCCAAATGAAATGGTGCCGCATGCAGCATCCAGCCCATGGGCCACAGGTTGAGAATCCCTGATGTATTCACACATGTCAGCAAATAGTGTCGGTATTCAGGTGTCCCCTTAGTGGACTTCCTCTAGAAAAAATCCTCCCAAACCAGAAAACACCTTTGTATGCTTCAGACATTATTATCTTGGAAGGACACCTTTGTTCTTTATTTCCCTTTCCACAGATTCAAGACCTATTATTACGCTTGTGGCATAGTGGTTAAATTGCTGTATTGCAGAAAAAACTGCTCAGAATCTGAGTTCATTCCTGACACACATGATGCACAATGCAGGAATGGAGGAATCACAATATGGGATGAAAATTGCTGGGAGAAACATCAACAATTTGAGATATGCAGACGACACCACCCTAATGGCAGAAAGTGAGGAAGACCCAAAGAAGTTCTTGATTGAGCTGAAGGAGGAGAGTGCAAAAGCTGGCCTGAGACTCAATATCAAGAAAACCAAAATAATGGCAATAGGACCTATCAGTCCATGGAAAATAGATGGAGAAGAAGTAGAAGCAGTGACAGATTTTACTTTCTTAGGATCAAAGATCACTGCAGATGGCGATTGCAGCCATGAAATAAAAAGACGACGGACTCTGGGAAGACAAGCCATGAGAAACCTGGGGAACAAAGTGAAAAGTAGAGACATCACCTTGAAAACAAAAATTTGCATAGTCAAAGCAATGGTATTCCCGGTGGTAATGTATGGGTGTGAGAGTTGGACCATTAGGAAAGCTGAGCGCAGAAGAATAGATGCCTTTGAGATGTGGTGTTGGAGGAGAGTTTTGAGAGTCCCCTGGACAGCAAAGATAACAAATAGGTCAATCTTAGAAGAAATCAACCCTGACTGTTCAGTGGACGGGCAAATAGTAAAGATGAAGCTTAAGTACTTTGGACATCAAATGAGAAAGCCTTGATGCTGGTTAAGGTTGAGGGCAAAAGAAGAAGGGGGCGGCCAAGGATGAGATGGCTGGATGGTATTGTGGATGCAGTGGGCACTGAGCTGGGGAGGCTGAGGATGATGGTGGAGGACAGAGGTGCCTGGAGGAAAATGGTCTATAGGGTCGCAAAGGGTCGGAATCGACTGTGCAACTGAACAACAACAACAATAGTACCAGCTTTATCCACAAACATGTATTCCCCTCTCTTTTACCATAGGCAAACAAAGAAGATTAGCTATGTGATCCATATTCAAATTGTAAAGATGCAAAAGATACAGGAAATAGGTGATACCTTTTATTGGATCACGAAGAAAAGCAGAAATGTTGCACGAGCCTTCGGGATTCAAGTCCACTTCTTTTTTTCTTCAAAGTTTTTTTTTTACTTTTTATTGAAATTTTTGTACAAATACAAAACAATACATAATAAAATAGAAAAATACATTGAAATAAAAAATAAACACACAAACAATCATAACAAAGAAAATACAACCTATCCTAATACACTTTCCATCTACCTTTTATATTTCAAATGCATTGAGTACCTTCCTTTAAGATAAATTCACTTATTTACGACAAAGGAATCATTATTACACCTTACTCACAAGTTTCTTTCTAAAATTCTTATTTACTGATACTACTAAGCCATTTACCCTTTTATGCAATTCCCTACTAACTTGGATAGGAAACAAAGCAAAAACATTACGCATATTTCACACCCCGTGTTTATTTACATTGCCCTGGAGAACTCAGAGTGACTCATTATTTTACCTCCAAAAACCACTTTGATCGGGTACAGGTGTATTTCTTTCAGGACCCATAAGTGAGTGTTCCACAAAATGTTTCCAAATATCCCAGAATCTATTCTCTCTCATAATGCCCTTTTTTTCTTTTATCTCCCATGTTAGTTTATCATTCAATGCTAAATTCCACATTTCTTTATACCACTCCTCCATCTGAATAATTATATCATTTTTCCAATTTCTAGCAATACATTGTCTACCTGTCGTAAGCATTATTTCAAATAATTCCTTCTCATCCTTGTTTAAATTAATACCCTCCACATTCGTTAACATAGTGGTATCCGACCCGTTTGATTTTCTTACCCATTATTTCGCCAATCTCTTTTTCAATTCTTTTCCAAAAATCATTTACCACAGTACAAGTCCACCACATATGCTCATAAATTCCTATTGTATCTTTACATCTCCAACACATTTAATCCTTTTTATTATCAATTTGATGTAACCTCACTGGGGTCAGATACCATCTCCATAACATTTTATAATTGTGTTCCTTAATTCTAACCGACATAGTTCTCATTATCCTCTTTTTCCATTTATTTCTCCATATATCGTTTTCTATCTTTATATTCAATTGTTTTTCCCAACTTAATTTCAAATCCTCCTGTGGATCACCCTCCTTATTTAATATTGTATATAATTTACTAACTAAACCCTTAATATTTTTATCTCCCTTTCTAATTTTTAGAATCAGTGCCTCAAATTCCGTCTTTGCTCTATCCAAGTCATATTCTCTCATATCTTAACCTATAAAACCAAGCATTAACCGTTGGAACTTCACATAGGTTCCTCAGCCTGGCCCTACTAGCCTGCACTCACCCTTCATGCACACGGGCGAACCAGGTCCGCAGGTCAACGAAGAAGTGAGAAAAGCAGCAGTGGGGCAACAGCCCCACAAACATGAAAAAAGGGAAACAACTTCATTTCCCAACGTTCTTTGCGCCGCGCCACAGCAAATCAGGCGGAGAGGCGCGACCACAAAGAACGTTGAGAAACACGCTGCGGTCAATCACAATTGAGCCGCAGGGGGAAAAAACGCACCACAACCACAAAGCCATAACTACAAGCCCCAGAGTCCTGTGCGCCATGAGCGCGCAGAACACTGAGGAAGCCGCAGCGTGAAAAATAAAAATTAAACACACAACTCCGGCGCAGCTGGATGCAGCACCTGAAAGCCACGAAAACACCCACCGGCCTTCTTGCATGGAGCAACGGGGAGGAGAGGGAATCCCTCTCCCCCACGCTACCCTACCGAAGACACGGCGAGACCACCACCGCCCTCAAAAAAAGTCTAGCCGGGGTAGAAAAAAACCACAAACACAGAGGGAGTTCAAGGGGGGGAGGTATTGATGCCTCCCCCCCTTGAAATCGAAACAATTCCTCACCAAAGCAAAGGTAACGGACAGCGCTTCGCCTGGTGCCTTTACTTTAAGAGTAATTGTTTCACTTTCAGGGGAGCCCGAAGGCATCATTGCCTTCGCCCACCCTTGAAAGAGAAACAATTCCTCCCCAAAGCAAAGGTACCGGACGGCTCTCTGCCCGGTGCCTTTACTTTAACAGTAATTGTTTCGCTTTCAAGGGAGCCTGAAGGCATCATTGCCTTCGCCCACCCTTGAAAGAGAAACAATTCCTCCCCAAGTCTTCCCATTCAAGCAGGGGATAAGGCACCAATGCCTAACACCACCACCCCCTTGAAAGTGGAAAAAAAAACATCCAAAGGTAAACAAAACTCTTCTCTTCCAAGCGGGGGACAAGCCACCAGTGCCTAACCCCCCCTTGAAAGTGAAGAAAAAACATCCAAAAAGAAACAAGAGTCTTCCCTTTCAAGCGGGGGACAAGTCACCAGTGCCTAACTCCACCTTGAAAGTGAAAAAAAAAACATTCAAAAAGAAACAAAAAGAAAACAAACCCCCAAAAGAAATTAAACCAGAGAACTCACCCAAACGACCTTCCTCAACAGAGTCCAGAAGTGAAATGAGTAAAGAAAGAGCCTACTTACTTGAAGAAGCGACACCCAGAGGCCACAGGAGAAAAAACAGTCAAAAATATACAAACCACACAAGAAAAGACAATAAATTCATTTTTATAATCCTGTGTAGTTTTCAATCAAAAAAACAAAACAAAACATCTACACATGTACTTACACATTTTAAAAAATAATTCCCAAGGTACAACTATTAAAAAAATGCACATACTAAAACATTATTTGGTGAAATAAAATAAATGAAAAAATTATATCATCCTTTCCTCTTTTTTAAAACAAAAACAAACCAAAAAAAGCTGATCACAGTTCATAACAGCCCATGCTTATAAATAAACATTTTAAAAATCACAATTACAGACTAACCTCATTTGTATAAACATAAAACAAATTCCAACACCATTTAAAACAGCCCGGCAACGCCGGGCAACCTCTGCTAGGACTTACTATTCCATTTGTTAACCATCATTATCTGAAACCAGTTCATTTTTAGTTGTTCAAACAGATTTATCTTCCTACCATTATCCCTACAGATCTGTATCTAGTCTTTCACCAGGAAAACATCATTCTTATCCAAAATTTCCTTTACTTCTTTATCTATCTTTATTGGAAAACTCACCATATCTGACAATTCCATAATTGGAGAAGTGTTCGGGGCCAAATCCTTCTTTACTTTTCCCCATACATTCATTAATCCTTTCATCATAGTATTTTTAGTTACTACCTTACCCACATTGCCTCCTAAAAAAAACCATTTTGCCTATATTTCTATAGTTCTTCATCTCAATTTCCTCCCAAATTGCTTTTTCCCTTGCCAAAACCTTCACCACATTCTTAATTTGGAAGGCCCGATAATATACTGCCAAATTCGGCATTCCTAAATCACCTTCTTTCTGGGGTAAATACCATAATTTTTTTGGAAGTCTAGCCTTCTTTCCCCCGTTGCAAAAAATATTAATCAATTTTTGAAACTCGTTAATCTCCTTATCTTTCAATTGAATTGGTAATGCGTGAAATAAAAAATTAATTCTAGGTAACAACATCATCTTACTAAGTGCAATTCTCCCAAACCATGACAGTTTCAACTTTTGAAAGCTTTGTATTCTAGTCTTAATTTCACTTTTCAAACTGTCATAATTCAATCTTTTAAGCTCTTCCAATTTATTTGATATAATTATACCCAAATATTTCAGCTTATCTTTAATTTGAATATTGCTCATTCCCTTTATCTTCTTCCGATCCTCTTCTCCCATATTACAAAGCATCATTTCCGATTTATCCCAATTTATCTTCAGACTCGTAATATCCTCAAAATCCTTTAGTTGTGATCTAATTCTCTCATTACCTTCTCCAGGTGTTTTACAATTATCAATGTATCATCTGCATACATACTTATTTTATTCCCCATAATCCCTTCTATTTTTCCATCCTCTCTTATAGCTTTTGCCAAAATTTCCATAGCCATAATAAACAGTATAGGGGATAAAGGACAGCCCTGTCTCGTACCTGCCTCTAGATTTACCTCATCAGTAACCTCATCATTTATTCTAACATTAGCTATTCCTTGCTGATATAATTGATCAATTACCCTCCTAAATTTATCACCAAATCCATAGCTTTTAATAATTTCCTTAATCGAAATCCATTGTAGAGAGTCAAATGCCTTAAAAATGTCCAAAGATATTAATCCCACTTTTTCTTTCGTTTGACTCACAGTATCTATTAAATCTAGAACTCTTCTAGTCAAATCTGCCATATGCCTCCCTTTCAAAAAAACCCACTTGATCTTTATTTATATAATTACCCATAAAGTTGTTTAAGTGATTAGCCAATATTGCTGTGAAGATCTTGGCATCTTGGTTTATAAGCGAAATTGGTCTATAGGATTCAACTTTTTCTAAATTCTTTCCAGGTTTTGGCAACAATACAATTGTGGTCCTATACCATGAAGTTGGAATTTGCCCACCATCCAATATATAATTATATAATTTTACCAACTTTGTTAAACCTCTGGGCAACCTCTGCTAGTTAAGAATAGAGAAGGAGGGTTAAATATTCCTAATGTTAAAAGATATTTTCAAGCTTTTACCCTGAAAAAAATAACAAAACTACTTTGTGGTAGTTACGAACAAGGAATAGAGACAGACCAAATAGAATTTTAAAAATTGAGAGGGGAGTTATTCTTAGGTATTTCAAAAAATAAGATAAAATTTAATAATCATAATTTAAAATATATATATGCAATTTGGAAAGGATTAAAGAAAACTCTGGCCCTGAATTATTCCCCTATAATAGAAGTTTTAGATTTTCAAGACTGTCCATTAAAGTCAACACTGGAAATAAAGGATATTTTGAGACAAAGTAAATCTTTATTATTTACAGATTGGATGAAGAATTGCACCGACTTTCACAACAGAAATGACATTTATGACACATTAAATTTGACTTGGTTACAAGTAAGACAGATGGAGGCTTGGGATAGAAGGAAGAGGGTCACTAATATACAATTTAGGTCAATAACTCTTTTCGAAGAATTGATCTTAGAAGTAAGACGAGGAAAAAGGAAATTAAAGGGTATAGTTGGCAGATTATATTATCTGTTATCCCCCGGTGAGAAAGCTCAACAAACACTTAAAAAAATCTTGGGAAGAGGATCTAGGAATCACGATTCAAGATACTAATTGGAAGAGAAAATGGAGTCATAGAATCATAAAGTCAATGTCGATTAAAGAAAAAGAGCACAATTGTAAACTATTATGGAGATGGTATCTCACTCCGGTAAATTTAAAATTTAATTTAATTATCACATTTATATACCGCTCACTCGGCCAAAGCCAACTCAGGGCGGTTCACAATAAAAATTAAAAACACAAGTTAAAACAGTTAAAACAGTTAAAACTACCCACCCCCTAAAAACAAGGGCTGCAGGATCCAAAGGCACCAAGGGGAAGAGTTCTTCTAAACCAACCACCCAATGGCGGTTACCCTTCCACCTGCACCCCACACTTGACCCGCCAGCCAGGTTTTAAGTTCTTTTCTGAAAGGCAGCAATTCCGTCCGGAGACGTAGCTCTGTTGGCAGGAGGTTCCAGAGGGCCAATGCAGACACGGAGAAGGCTCTCCTCCTTGTGCCAGAGAGGCGAGCCCCTCTGGCTGATGGAACAATTAGAGAGCCCCTCCGGTCCGCTCTGGTTGGACGGACAGACGTCCTCAGGGCGATGCGGTCTCTTAGGTAACCCGGCCCACTACCATATAGGGCTTTAAAGGTCAAAACCAGCACCTTGAATTGCACCCGGAGACAAACTGGCAACCAGTGCAGCTCCCGGAGCAGTGGCAGAGCATGGGCATAACGCCCACACCCCATCACCACCCGGGCTGCCGCATTTTGGACCAGCTGTAGCCTCCGAATGGTCGTCAAGGGCAGCCCCATGTAGAGCGCATTGCAATAATCTAGTCTGGAGGTAACCAGAGCGTGAGTGACCATGAGCAAGGAGTCCCGGTCCAGGAGTGGGCGCAACTGGCGGATCACCCGAAGTTGGGCGAAAGCCCTCCTGGTCACAGCCGCCACCTGTTCCTCTAGCAGTAGCCGTGAATCCAGGAGGACCCCCAAGTTGCGCACCGGGTCTGTCTGGGGCAAAATAGCCCCATCCAGAACCAACGATGGTGGCTCCCGGGTTAACGCAGGACCCCCTATCCATAGCCACTCAGTCTTGCTGGGATTCAGTTGTAGCCCGTTAGCCCCCATCCAGACCCCCACAGCTTCCAGGCATCTGGAAAGGACTTTGACGGCATCACTGGGGTCCCCATGGGCCGAGATGTACAACTGAGTGTCATCCGCGTACTGATGGTACCGCACCCCATGGGAACGAATGATCTCACCCAGCGGCTTCATGTAGATGTTAAATAGGAGAGGAGAGAGCACCGAGCCCTGAGGCACCCCCCATTTGAGGGGCCTAGGACTGGACCTCTCACTCTCCAACCACACCGACTGGGTACGACCCCTCAGAAATGAGGAAAACCAGGACCACACATTACCCTGGATTCCCAATCCTCGGAGCCGTCCCAGAAGGATACCGTGGTCAACGGTATCGAAAGCCGCTGAGAGGTCAAGAAGAGCAAGGACGGATGGGTGACCACCGTCCCGCTCCCGCCAGAGATCATCCATCAGTGCGACCAATGCCGTCTCGGTACCATATCCCGGCCTGAATCCTGACTGAAAGGGGTCCAGATAATCCGCTTCATCCAGCACCCCCTGCAGCCGACACGCCACTGCCTTCTCCAACACCTTCCCTAAAAAGGGGAGGTTAGAGACAGGCCTATAGTTGGTTAGGACAGCTGGGTCGAGGGAAGGTTTCTTCAGGAGGGGACGCACCAAAGCATGTTTTAAAGGTGCAGGAAACACCCCCTCCCGCAATGATGCATTGATCACAGCCCCAACCCAGTCACCTGTCACCGCCTTGGAGGCTTTCACCAACCAGGTGGGACAGGGGTCCAATGGGCAGGTAGTGGCGCGCACAGCTGCAAGGAGCCTGTCCACTTCATCAGGGGCAACTGGATCAAACCGGTCCCAGATGGTATGGCAAGACTGTACTCCAGCTCCCCCCGGACTCTCCCCATCCACGCCAGGATTAAACCCAGAGCGAATCCGATCGATTTTCTCCACTAGATGGTCAGCAAAGTCCTCAGCCGACCCCTGCCAACCAGGCACCGGGGTCCCCCTACCAAGGAGAGACCTGGTAACCCGGAACAGGGTGGCCGGGCGATTATCAGCGGAGGCAATAAGGGTGGTGAAGTATTGCCGCCTCACCACCTCCATCGCCACTAGATAGGCCCTAATAGCAGCTCTAGCTAGTGTCCAATCGGAGTCTCTCTGGGTCTTCACCCAGCGGCGCTCTAGGCGTCTCTTTGCCCGTTTGAGCTCCCGCAGTTCATCTGTGAACCACGGAGATGACCTTAATGCACTTAATGTTCAGTAGTGTTCCAGATATATGCTGGAGGTGTAACAAAGCAAAAGGGACATACATACACATGTGGTGGGCGTGAGAGAGGATAAGGGGTATTTGGAGTATAATAGAAGAATTAAATAGGATACTATGCGTAACAATTGTACTAGATCCAAAACTTGCAATATTGGGGGAAACGGACCAGTAGAATTTGGAAGAGGGCAGAAAGGAATTATTATTAACATTATTGTTAGTTGCGAGACAAGTGATTGCAAAGGAGTGGAAAAGGGGGGAAAACATCAATAAGAAGAGATGGTATGCAGAAGTATAGCAACTAGCCCTCAATGAAAAATTAACTATGCAACTTGGACAAAAAAGAGAGTTGTCGGCCAAAATATCCTTTTGGAAAATATGGGTTTTTCGTCGATTACACCTTAGAAGGAAAAAAAGGGGTTCAACCCAGCCAAGACACGTTCCTTTTTTGGGAAAAAGAAATATAGTATAGTGAATTAGAAATTATTGCTGATTTCTCTGACAGAAACAATCCCTTTTTTCCCTTGTTTTTGTTTGTTTGTTCTGCTTTTTTTGACATTTTGTTACTATTGTATTTTTTTAATTAGATGATCTGAGTTAGTAATTTTACTCATATTTTATATTTTATGTTATTCTGTATTGTGTATTGATGTTCTTTCTTTCTATGTGTTCTCATTTATTGAAAAATGTAATAAAAAGATTTTAAAAAATCAGTAAATGTTAAGCAGTTATTTTACGGTAAGGAACAACTACTCCATGTATTCTTCTCTCTTTTACGCCACTCACCCAAATATCAAGCCTTTGCTCTGTAGAAGGCTAGAGGGGAAATGCCCTCTTTTTTGGGGGGAAATCCTCCCCAATGGATCTGGCCAGGCTGGGTGCCAGGGTGGGCCTTTGCCTGGGCGGAAGGTTTTTTAGGTGTATTTGTTACAAACCTCTTAAGACAAAACCCCAAACACTTCCTTCAGGACGTAACGCTAACAGTGATCACAGGAAGGTTTTTTTGGCCCAAAACCTCTTTAAGCTCTTTCAAAACTGAACAAAATAAGAGAAACAATCAAAGAGGTTCCCACGTTAAAAGCAGGCAATGAATTAAATTAATTCCAAATCAATTCAAAGAACTAAAAACATAAAGCTAAAACCAAAGGAAAACGGCGGGGGAGGGGAGCTTACCGGGTCTCCTCAGGGAAGAGTAACGCCAGGAGGGGCCAAAAGTAATGCCTTTCCTCTGGCAGGGAGGAAATGGAGGAGGAGGAAGGAGGGAGACGTATGTTCCCTTCCACCCCTTCTTCGTTCCTCTGATCAAGAAAGTAACGCCGTTCCTTTCGTCGTTGGACGGGAAGAAGCAACCGCGGAGTCCTCACTCAGGGAAAGGGGTGGAAAAACAAGCAGGCACTTGGAAAACGTTCCCCCTTTGCTTTTCTCCTCCTCCTACAAAGCCCAGAATCCCCACCCAGCCAGGCACCACCACAGAGAGCTTGTGGTCCAAAAACTTACAGCGTCGCCCTCCGACGACCTCGAGATCGGCGTGAGCTTCGAGATTTTCCTTTCAGACTACAACTCCCAGCATTCCTGCTATGGGCCGTGCTTGGAGGGGATGCTGGGAGATGCAGTCTTTCCGAAGACACGAGGATAAAAGGCACAGATTTGTATTCCTAGAGAGGAAGCGAAGCCAGGAGGGAGCGGGGAAAAGGAGAAGTCCAAAAAAAGTCCCTTCCTGTCCCACTATTTTTATCCCTCCGGAGGAAACTGAGGCTTCTCCCTCCCCCTCCCTCCCTCTTCCTCAGCCCGCCCAGCTCTGGGCCATCTATCTAACCCTCGCTCTTCTTTGGTCGCCTAGAAACAAGGGCACAGACATGGATTCCTAGAGAGGAAGCGAAGCCAGGTGGCAGCGGAAGAATAGAGAAGCTGTACAGTAAAAAATAAAGCCCCTTCCTTTCCCTTTTTTTCTGCCTCCGGGGGAAACCGAGGCTTCTCCCTCCCCCTCCCCCTCCCCCAGGGCTGCCTCTCCCCTCCCGAAAACCTTGGTGTGTGTGAATTCCCGCCCCCTTTTGTGCCTGGGGATGATGATGATGATTTACTTTTTATTTCATTTATTTCAATTTCATATTTTTATCGCCGCCTCATGTTAGAGGGTTTCCGAAGGTTCGGCCCAAAGACCCCAGTACTCATTCATTGCCTTTATAGTTCTTTATTTCCACCTTCCGCATGGCGGTCAGTGATGATCAGTGGTCAGGATAGGAGAGAGGGTCGTTGGGTAGGTGAGGGTCCTTTAATAGGGTTAGGTGAGGTCAGAGGAGGTCAGAGGGGGTAGGGTTACACGAGCGGTGCATTACGGTACATGTAGTTCATGGCAGTATGATATCATCCCTGACAAAACCCCTTCTGAGATCATACGGACAGAACGTGATGTGATTTGGATTTGTTGTTCTCCTACTCACTAAGGCGTAGGCCATTTAGCAAATAACTGTGTTGGGCTAATGGGAGTGGTTTGGTCAGGATATCCGCTATCTGTTCTTGAGTTTCACAATGTATCAGGTCTATGAAGCCTCCCCCTATGAGTTCCCTTACTTTTTTTGTACTTGATATCGATGTGTTTCACAATGTATCGATGAGTTTCACAATGTATCAGGTCTATGAAGCCTCCCCCTATGAGTTCCCTTACTTTTTTTGTACTTGATATCGATGTGTCGGGATCGCCTGGCTAAACATTCGGCCCTTGCCATGTCTATGGCTGCTTTGTTGTCCTCGTGAATGATAATGGGAAGGCTGGGTTTTTCCCAGATGAGAGAGATTAGCTCGTTTATCCAGATCAGGTCATCTGCTGCGTTAGACAGACATACGTACTCTGCTTCAGCGGTGGAGGAGGAGACCAGTTTTTGTTTTTCAGTGCGCCAATATATGGGGCTGCCATTCAGCATCACTATGTAGCCGGATGTACTCCTTCTGGTCTTTGTACATCCGGCCCAGTCGGCATCAGCATAGCATGAAATGTTTATCCTGTCATTTATTTGAGGGGTTAGCAGTAACTTTCTGTCCATGGTACCCGTCAAGTACCTCAACAGCCTTTTGACGGCCACCCAATGGTGGGCCCTTGGGTTGCCAGAGTGACGTGAGAGAAGGTTCACTGCCAACGAGATGTCCGGTCTGGTCCAGTTGGCGATGTGCAAGAGTGATCCGATGATGGATCTATAGAGTGTGATGTCCTCGAATGGTTCTCCCTCCTCGTGGGGTTTTTTTATGAAATCCGTCTGCATGGGGGTCCCACATGGGTGGGCGTCGGACATATTACACTTGTTAAGGAGCTCGATTATCTTCTCCTTCTGAGATATGGCAAAGCCGTCTGTTATCCTTGACACATGTACCCCTAGGTATTTGTTCACCTTTCCTAGACTCTTCAGTGAGAACTTGTTTTGTAGGCCTTTGGCGAACTCATCGCATCTAGACTTGCTTTTCCCAAAGTACAACAGGTCGTCGACGTAAACCAGAACCTTTTCTACCCCTTCTGGAGATTTTCTTAAGAAGACACATTTGTCTTCTCTAACTGGAGAGAAGTTCAATTTCTTCATGGTTTCAGCTAGGCACTCGTACCATCTTCTGCCAGATTGCTTGAGTCCGTAAAGGCTCTTGTTTAGCAGCCATGTTTCTCCACTGCTGCGTCCAAAACCGGGTGGAGCCCTGACGTATATCTCCTTATCCAGTTGTGCGTGTAAGTACGCTGTCTGTACGTCGAATTGATATACTTGTTCTCCAAGTACTGTTGCCATTACTAATGCGGCCTTAACACTTTCTGGTTTCACCGTTGGAGAATATGTGTCCTCGTAGTCATCTGGGTATCGTTGAGTGAAACCTTGGGCCACTAGTCTGGCCTTGTACAGGATCTGTTCGTCCTCTAGCTGTTTGACCTTGA